>BSBM01000885.1:3467500-4667500 GCA_027924585.1 Larix kaempferi
GATGATGATGATGATGATGATGATGATGATGATGATGACGAATATGACGATGATGATGATGATGATGATGATGAATATCATGAAGATGATGATGAAGATGACCATGATGATGATGATTATTGATGGGGACGAGGATGGTGGCACCATGTTACACCCAAAATATAAACCTCTGTAACCTCATTGCCTAAATCCCTGAAGTCCCAAGATCAAGCTAGTCATTTAGAGCAAGTTGATGAACTTTTTCCACACTCCTAATTAAGCCGGCGCAGGTTGTCTTTGAGAAAGGTGCGCCGACACAGGTTTCCCTCATGCAACATGTGCCAAAGTCATTTTAAAGGGATAAAGGTAGCTTTCGAGCGAATTCTAGAAGTTGGATGAGGTGGATCCCTATCCCTAACTCCTAGGTGAACTGGCCTTTGGTTCCATAACCTAATGGGAGGATCCCTTAACCCTCTCCCCGTGATCCTCAACCTACTCTATCCACTTGGTCCTATAAATGCAAGAGCCCTCTCCATCCCAAGGGGAGGAAGTCTATGGTACTCTTATACTAGTGAAATTAGCTCAGTAGTTCAACACCCTATTCTTGGAGGCACCTACTTCTCTCTAGGAGCTTTGGCCTAGATTGTCGGAAGGAGATTGCGACGTTGAGGCATTGGATGTAACCCTATCTTCTATTGTACTTCCCACTTTTTATACAGTAATATAAATGCTTTCCATAAATGTTATTGTGTTAATGATATTTATAATTCACCTCCTCAACTTTTTACTTATACTAGTTAGTGTTTAGGCATGTTTTACCGTTTGTATTGTTCCTATGTGTTTTGACAGGTCTTATAGCCACATATCTGACAACCGCGGGACTCAGAACAACAACGAGGAGAAAGATCTACGAATCTGAGGTAAGATTGCTTAATTACTCAATATATAACTAGATTTAGGAGAGTGTTTCATATTCTGTCTCATTTGTTCTAGACTTGCATTAAGCTAGAGAGATCACGCATTAAGTCCACTTTTGGTAGATTTTCTGATAACAAATTTGGTGACCATACTGGGGAACGTACATTGTTTTAAGTTTTCAAGTTGAATGTCATATTCTTTGATTTCCTTGCAAACCATTTATTTTGCGTCCCGAGCCTCTTTCACCATCATATCTTCTTGTTGAAGGGTCTGTTTGATTTCTTGGAGTTTGTAGGTATAGTTATTAAACCATTTCATTGCTCATCCTTGGAGATCCTTTTTATTTTTGCTTTGGGAATTCACCCGTCACACCTGGCTAGTGTAACTAGAGAGCCATCCTTTCAGATGCGCATTTTTTTATTTTTGAGGTTTGCGTCACCAACGCTAAATCCTTGTTTGCATTCTGCGTCATCGACGCTAAATCCCTGTGCATCATCTGCGTCGGGCGCTCTGTGCCTGACCACAGCCTGCACGGAGCACTCAAGACTAGGGTTTGAGTTGTCCCTCTCCATTGTTTGAGTTTTGGTTCCTCTTACAGATGCCCCTCTCCACTATATCTTCTAGTCAGGGACCTTTTTGACACTGCTTTGTTGATGTTTGGTTTTGTTGGGTTGTTTCGGAGTGGATTTGGGTTCCATTTTGGATGAGTTTGAGTTTCGTTAGTGGTGGAAACTTTGGTCTCCCCAACCTTCATCCACTTGACCTTTCTTTCCCTTCTCTCCTCACCTGATCTAGTCCTTCCTTTGGCTCAGATCCCAGACATCCTTTGCGCATGTTATTTAGCTTTGCTTGCATTCGGTTGTTTGATTGAGTGCTTTGAGTGTTTTGAGTGTTTTCAGTCCATATGAGTGCTTGTCATTTTATTGAGAATTTATGAGCACTTAGAGTGTTGTGAATAATCTTTCTTTTCAGTTATTCATGCTTAAAAGAATCATTGTTATCAAGTTATAATCTTGGCATGTCATTAAAAAATTAAGAGTGCATATTTTTTACCGTTTTCACGTGCATTTGAAAATTGTTGTAGAAATTGGTTCAAGCATTGGAGTTTATCATTCATTAGTCTTTTGAAAAGTTTGAGAGAAACATTATTCATTTGTGCTTTTCGGGAATTATGGGTCATTCATTTTCTTCAAAAATTCAAGTGAGATCAAGATTTTACAAAAGTGATTCCATGCTTGAAGGAATTGTATGCATTTTTGGTTTTTTATGCTTTAAGCCATCATAGTGAAATTTGAAAAGTTAGAGTGCTCTAGATAGGAAATTTCGCTCTTTTCATCACTTAGTTTCATTTTGATTCAAAAAGACAAAAAGACAATTCTTAGATTTGGTTGTGATGCTTGTTGATTTTTTGTGTTTTGCTTGGAAAAACAGAAAAATGAAAATAATACTTTTATTGTCAAATTTGGTAGATTTGGGATTGTGTTGCATTTTGTTGTTTTGGTAAAATCAGGAAAAATATTTCTCCTTCCCATATATAGAGTTCATCAAAAGAAAAATACATTTTTTGCATGTAGTTAGGGCTTGCATTATGTTTACATTTATGTACTCACCTCATGCATTCACCTAATTGTCCAGATAAAATTAACGGTAGAACTAGGGTAAAATCTTTAGTAACTTGTGTGTTAAGTTAGAGATGTGTTCCAGCGTTGTAAAACGTGGCAGCTATCGTTACTTGCCAGCACTGTATTCCGGGGGTATTGTAGTCTTCCACGTACCAACCGGTATATCGAATCTCTTTCACGTACCAACCAGGTATATTGAAGCTCTTTCACGTACCCACCAATTACTTCACATACTTGGTGTATATCGAAAGGTGTTTCATGTACTTGGCATATATAGAAAGGTGTTGCATGTACTCGGTAGTATAAAGGAAGGTCTCGTGCAGTACGGTTGTGAATTAGACATCACCACTACGGATTTGAGCTCCCACGTACCTTGAGTATATCGGGAGACACCATTAGGATTCCTGAAACCAACTGATCTATCCATTTGGCCGTCTTGGCAGAGCAATACACCGAAAAAAACACTCGGGGAGATTACTACGCATGTGTCTTCCATGCAGTCGGGTATTTAGGCAAGGGTACGGTCCCAATCCTCCTTGCCATGTTTTACTGCTGGACCCTATGGTATATAGCGAGTTGCAAAGCCTTGACAATCCTGTGAGGTTCCAGACTTTTGAATCCAAACCTATCACATAAGTTTGCTTGTGGCCTTAGTTTGTGTATATTTTTATGGACTGCTTTTCTTTTGTTTAGATTACCCTAGGAGAAACTATGTTTCATTCATTCTGGCTAACTTTCCTTGGAGAAGGTCCCACATAATTTTTAACTTACCACCCAAATATCCCCTTAAACAGGAGGTAATTTCAAAGGTAAGTATGGACCCACATGCCACGGTTGTGTCACCTAAAGTATAAAACCCTACTTTGAATATTGGAGCACATATGTTCACTCCATATTCACCTACCTCCAACCCCCCACAAGGTGAAGAGGTGCAAAATTCCACTTCACAAGACACACCTCCCGTGTTACCGGGAAATCCTAGATCAATGGAATGGTTAAATCCACCTCAGGACAACCCTATTGGTATAATTGCAGCTTTTTGGACATCCTCTCTAGGCCACCCAGTGGCTCATTTTTCCATTTCATCCCCACCCAGTGGGACTATTCCTGACGACCCTATAGCACCTTATCGTGAGCAGTTGAGTCAATTACGTGTTATGGCTGAGGGGTTCCAAAGACAAAGTCTTTTATGAAGGGCTGAAGACCCGACGTTACCTCCTTATCAACCACTCCCAAGTTGTTATTTATCTTTTGACTCACCGGAATCATCCACCCAACACGTGACCACTTCTGAATCTGGTCAACCCTCACCTCCTGCACATATACCCCCTAGACAGGAGACCAGTTCTATACCTCAAACAACTCAACCCGTTGAAGGAAACAATCCAACACACCTATTACTACCACGATTACATTGCCCATCCCTCCCCCCCCCAAAATGCATGGGGAGGGTACTCATTACTTCCTACCTTCCTTACAGGTAATGTTAATACTACAGTAGATAATCAACAACCCGTGTTGGGTCAACCTTTGATTAGTGGTTAGCAAGTTGTTGTTGGGGGGAAACCCCCATCTCCTCACAATAATATTGGAGGTGGAGTTCCCATCGGTCATTCTGTTGGAAATTCCTTACCTACCGGACCTTCCACCATGGGATTATCCCATGTTGGGGGACCATCTAATGTAATTCAACCACCATGGAGTCAAGCGTATCCAGGTTATCTTAACCCTGTGTTGGGACAACTCAATCCCAGAAACATACTCTACGGGATACCTTATCCCAGAAATCCATACACTCTATGGGGGAAGAAAAATGTTTTACAACATGGACCCCCACCTATAGTCCCTCCAATCCCTCCACCCCCGTCTGGTCCACCCCCACCTCCCATTGGAGGTAGCCATCCCACACACAATTCTAGAGGAAGCAGACCTCACATTCTGGTGGAGGACCACCTCATTCTAGAAACCATGGCCCACCCCCCACGGCGGTGGAGGTGGAGGCCCTTCCCCTTCAGGAGGAGGCGGAGGGCCACCCCCTCGGTGGTGGCAGACCCCCACCTTATGGTGGAGGACCATCCCATCCTGGTGGTGGTGGTGGAGGACCATTCCATCTTGGTGGTGGCGGTAGAGGACCATCCCATCCTGGTGGTGGTGGTGGAGGACCATCCCATCCTGGTGGTGGTGGTGTAGGACCATCCTATCTTAGTGGAGGTGGAGGAGGCGGCCCTTACCCTTTCGACGGTGGTGGTGGAGCACCACCTCCTCTCGATGGAGGTAGTGGTGGTACACATTATCCCGGTGGAGGCGGTGGAGGTCCATCCTATCTCGGTGGTGGAGACAGACCTCCCCCATTTGGAGGTGGCCCACCCTCTCCCGGCGGTGGCAGCGGACCCCCACCTTATGGTAATAGACCACCTTATTATGGTAATGGACCACCTTATTATGGCGGTGGACCCACATATGGTCCGGGAGGCACACCCCCTTATGGTCAGTTCCCTCTAGGGACACCCTACAACTAGTCGATGCAAGTTCCCACTGGTCCATACATGACATACCAGTACTATCAGTACCCGCAGTGGAACCAACAGCTTCCCTTTTTGGCTACGTTGGACTTACTCGACCTGTCTTGTCTAACTAATGACCCCATCTTCCACAGACGTAATTGGCCACCTATTCCTGTGAAACTACCATCAGATATTCCCAAATTTGATGGCAAGCTGGTGAGGATCCAAAAAACCATGTGATGACATACCATTTATGGTGTTCATCCAACTCCTTGATGGATGACTCGATCCGTCTTAGGTTATTTCAACGGACTCTCACCGACCCAGCTGCAAAGTGGTATATTGAACTACCACCTAGGTCTTTTCCATATTTCCACTCTCTAGATATGTGATTTTTGACCCACTTCCAGTTTCCCATCCGCTATGAGATTGGTATAGCCTTATTGACCTCCCTTCACCAGAACACTACCACTCATATTTCAGATCATATTCATGAATGGCAGTGAAGACGACGTCTTATTAAGGCGCATATTCTGGACCAACTCTTAGCTGACTGGTTCACAAAGTCACTTTTACCTGTCGTAGCTCGAGACATAGCTATGGGAGGGGCTGTCACTAAGGAATAGGCAATTGCTCGTGCCCATTACTTAGACTTGGTCTATGCTCAATCCGACACATTGTATGAAATTGTTCTTGACGCACCTCGCCCTACGTATGACCCTGCGAAGCCACCCAAGGGACCACAGGAAAATGGCATCATTGATTCCCTTACCTCACAGCCTTCTACTGAAACTGGTGGCTCGTCGAACCCCCAAGATTCTTCCCCATAACCACCACAGGCTGGCCACAACACTACCAAGTCCACTGCTCCTGCCTCCACCAAAGAGGTGAATTATGTGCAATCAGCTTCATCTCAGAAATCCTACGGTAAGAAGAAAAACAAAGGGAAACCTAAGAATCCTTCTAACCAGCAGGAGCCCAAGCCCACCCCCGAAGACACCAAACAAAAGAAGAAGTTGAAGTATCCTTGTTTGCTCTGAGGTGGAGACCATTTATCAAAATAATTTCCCCACCGAGACGAAGTGTAGAAGTTTCTCAAAGGAAACTCTACTTCTGTAGTTCTCAACAATCCCTTCCCCACTCAGAACATATAGCTGATCGCACAAACCTCTCCTTCCCGGGGAGAGGTATCCTCCACCGCGCATGTTCTCATGATGCGTAGTGAGACCGTCAACTTGAACACATGTTCCCGTTCATATGACTCTGTCCCTTCGAAGGAACCCGTTGGAAGTAATACTGAAAAAGCTTCCACTTCCATTCCCAACGTCACTGTACCGCACACTTTTCTCACCATCGAGAAGCCTTCATTAGAGTCAGTGTTGCGTCCGCCCAAGAGCATGATTCGAAGAGTCGTCTTCAATCCCAATGCTTGGGAAGCTCAAAACTACAATATTGTAGAGGACCTAGCACAAGATTCTTGTGCTATGTCGATGCTTGAGGTCTTGGAGAACTTCCCTAACTAGCGCAAAACTCTCCTCGCTGCCATCGACGCGGTTGATTCGGATTCTTTGAATACCATCATGTTCCGGCTGGAGTACTTTAAGCCAAGGCTTTCCCATTAGTTGGCATTTCAAGTTGCCACAAACATCGTTGGGAAGACAATCCATCGTACCATCTTGGATGAAGGTGCCTCTACCTCGGTCATGTCGATTTCATGTTGGAGAGCCATCAGCTCTCCTGCGTTGAACAATTCTCCCACCACCCTGAAAGCATTCGAAGGACGTAGCTTTCAACCTCATGGGATGTTACAAGCCATAGCAGTCGAGTTGGGGGGTGAGACCGCAACCATTAACATGGAAGTGGTCGCCGGCCCGTTAGATTATAATATTCTGCTTGGTCGTAATTGGTTTTATGCCATGACTGCGGTCACATCATCTGTCTTCCACATAGTACAATTCCCCCGCAAAGGTCGAATTGTCACTGTCGACCAACTGGATTTCTGTACACTTGATACCGCTACTCATCCCGGTGATAATGTCCCATTTCTTGGACAATCTTCGCAGCTATATGAGAGTGTGGGGATTGGCCTCATAAAGGACTCATCCCTTATGGGCGTCTTTCCAACCTCAAATCCCCCTAATCATGTTGCTACGGTGAACATGATCTCCTCCAGGATTTCATCTATCCCCAACCCTACTGATCAATGGCTTGTACCTGATGAAGCCACTACACACCTAATTGGAGATACCATGCCTCTTTCACCCGCTGAACTCACTTATGAGGATATCCAATTAGCATCCGAGGACCACTTAGCTGTGGACTCCATGTCCTGTTCTCTACAGCAGACATCATCCCTACCCGATCCTCTGCTCCAGACTTTCCATTATGACGAGTCCATTATGGAAATCATGAGTGTGGATGACCCTCCGTGGGAAGACCTCCATCATCAATCATGTTTCCTTCCCCCATTGGATACTATAGAGAATAGCATCATCGCCATCTTTACATCGGATGTACACCCTTTCCCTCAGTCGTCGATACTCACGTGTCAAATAGACTCTGAAGGAAACTTGTCCAACATTGAACCTACCATTTTCGTCGACATATCGGTCACTCCTGGTGTAGTGGAACACATTCGTTTAGGCTGAAAATGTTCCCCTGAAGAGATTACAACATTCACAGCCTTGTTCAAGCGATTTCCAGATGTGTTTGCTTGGACCTACGAGGAGATGCCCGGGATAGACCCCACTATTGTTTCACACATGATTTAAACCTATCCTGATGCTAAGCCAGTCTGACAAAAGTTGCGACTAGTACACCCTTGAAAGACTGCGGCAATTAAGGCAGAGATTGAAAATATCTTGAAGGCTGGTTTCATCTACCCTGTCCCACTTACTGAATGGGTCTCAAATGTCATCCTTGTAGCTAAAAAGCAGGGTACCATTCGTGTCTACATCGATTATCGGGATCTCAATAAGGCTTGTCCCAAGGACAATTACCCGACTCCCTTTATCGACAAGATCATTGACAATTGTGCTGGAAGTGTCATTTTCTCTTTCATGGATGGCTTTTCTTGTTACAACCAGATTGAGATCCACTCGGCTGATCAACACAAGACAACTTTCATCTGGCCTTGGGGTACATTTGCTTATCGCAAGCTCCCTTTTGGTCTCAAAAATGTTGGTTCCACATTCCAGCGGGCCATGTCGTATGCCTTTCATGATGTGAAGGACTTTGTGGAACCCTACTTGGACAATATCTCTGCCCATTCACGGTAGCAGAAGTACCACATTGATCATCTGACGGCAGTATTCTTCAGATGCAGGTGGTATAACATCCACCTGAACCCTCACAAGTGTATCTTGTGCGTCGAGTCTAGATGCCTCCTTGGTTTCATTGTCTCGAAAGATGGGATCCACATTGATCCCTTGAAAGTGGAAGCCATTATCGCTCTCCTACCTTCTACTGACATCACGAAACTTCAAAGTTTGCAAGGGAAGGCAACTTACTTACAACGTTTTGTCTGTAATTTTGCGCAAAAGAAGCAGGGTTACATGAGACTACTCAAGAAGGATGCCCCATTCATTTGGGATGACCAAGCACAACAATCCTTCAACGGTCTCAAACATGCTATTACACATGCCCCTGTGCTCCTACCGCCCAATTACTACAAGGATTATATCCTTTATCTTGTCGCCTCTTCCACCACGATCGCCATGGTCTTGGTACAAGAAGACAACAATGCCTAGGAGCATTTGATATATTACTTAAGTAAGGGTCTTATTGACACCGAAACTCGTTACTCACATGTTGACAAACTCTCTCTCGTGGCAGTCATTTCCGTCCAAAAGTTCTGACATTATATATTTCTTCTCACCACCACCATCATCGCCGATTCGAACCCCATGTATCATGTTTTGACACGTCAGGTACTTGGGGGCAAGTATTCACGCTGGATCGTGATACTACAGGAATTTGATCTCCTATTCGAAAAAACTAAGTCTAAAAGGTCTCTGGTGTTTGTTGAGCTTATCTGTGAGCTTCCCCGTGCCGATGTAGAATTTGAGCCCAATGATTCTCTTCCAGATGAATCATTGTTCCTCATCAACACGTTTGATCCGTGGTATGGAGATATTACTTTATATCTCCAAACCCAACGTTTCAACCCCCAACTGTCTCGTGACGACCGTCGTAGAATATGCCACCATGTAAAGTATTACCTGATCATCAGTAATACCTTGTACTATCATGGTATCGATTCTATTCTTTGACGTTGTCTCACTCATCAGGAGGCTGAACACATCTTAAATGATTGTCACACTGGGGCATGTGGCGGTCATCTCTCTGGGATGGCTACATCCCAGAAGATACTTTGCGCGGGATATTATTGGCTGTCCATCTTTAAATATTGTATCGAGGCTGTAAAAAAATGTCCTCCATGCCAGCATTTTCAAATGAAGAAGCGCACCCACCCAGCCCCGTTATACCTGGTTATTGTCGTTGGCCCTTTCGCTAAATGGGGCATTGACTTCATGCACTGTAAGCCTAACTAGGCCGTGGGGCATGGTTACGTCATAGTAGTCATGGATTACTTCACAAAGTGGGCCGAGGCTATGCCTACATACAATGATGACGAAAAAACTGCCGCACTCTTCATGTTCAATCATGTTATAGCGCGGTTCGGAGTTCCTCAAGCTATAGTTACCGAACATGGTTCTCACTTTTAGAACCACATGGTTGACGAATTGAGCATTAGATTGGGTTTTCGCCATGAAAACTCAATACCTTACTACCCACAGTCCAATGGAAAAGTAGAGGCCATTAACAAGGTCTTGAAAACCATAATCCAACGCATGGTGGGTATGCACAAGTCCAATTGGCACAACATGATCTTTTCCGCACTATGGGATTATCGAACTTCCATCAAGACCACCACTAGATTTAACCCCTTCCAATTAGTTTATGGATTTAAGGCCATCCTTCCAATAGAGTGTGAGATTTTGTCCCTCAAACTCACAGTCGAACTTCTCCCTAAAACTACTGCTGAGGAAGAATGCTTCCTCTACCTGGAAAAACTCGACAAGACTCGCTGCGATGCTGCTCTCACCAACAAGGCACATAAGAAACGCATCAAAGTTCAGTATGAAAAATCAGTAGAACCTCGTGTCTATAACGAGGGTGATTTGGTCCTCACATGCGACCAAAGACACGATAAGCTGGGGGCAGGAAAGTTCAAGTCCATGTGGAATGGACCCTACATAGTAAAGCGTGATCTGGAGAAGGGAGCCTACAAATTAGAAGACTACGATGGGATATCTTTAGGTGAACCCCGCAATGGGATTTACCTGAAGAGGTACTATGCCTGAGTTTTTCATGCATAAGTACGTTGTATATACTGTACATGGTGTGTGTATTTTTGTGTGGTGTGACACTTTGTTTAGTGTGTCTAGATCTTGTTTTCACTTCTTATACCATGTTCTATCTGCATGTGTAGATGGAAACTTGCTACAGATTCGCGGACGACGCTAGCCAGCATACCCGTAACCTTTCTTCAGCAGCCTGGGTACTTTATTCCCCTACCGGTGAGCTCATTAGCTCAGGAGGAAGTTGTCTAGGTTTCGCAACCAACAACGCCGTGAAATATTAGGCGGTGATCAAAACCCTAACCAACGCTCTTTCCTTGGGTATGGACCACATTGTTATATATTTGGATTCTCAACTAGTGGTTTCTCATCTTAACCGGATTTATGCTATCCATGACCCTACCCTACTCCGTCTCTACATACAAGTTCATCTTTTGGAAAGGTCATTTGAATCTATTCAATACCTACACATTCCATGAGCTATGAACACAGTTGCCGACTCAATGGCCAACTTCATTCTGGATTGGTACATTGCACATACATAAAATTTGTATAAAGCATAAAAGCAGACATAACATGTAAATAATCCATTGTATAAGAAAACATGTAAAACAAGACCACATCAATCATCCATTAAAACACATAATGTATAAAGCTGTCGGAAATGTCTGTATATATATAAATCCATACAAAAGTACAAAATGGTAGTGCTAATACAAAAATCTAAAGCATGCTATCTTTCAGTAAGAGTCATCTCTACAAAAAGTCTAAATCCTGTAATATTTCAGAGTATACATGTATAAGCCATGTGCCTAAACCCTACGACACATGGCCCTAGGCCGCTCAGCCCTAGGCTGAGCATGGTAATAGACAACGACCCTCGCCACCTTTCGAAGTAGCGTGCCAAAATGAGTTGATACTCCAATTGTCAACTCCTGATATCGGAGGGGTAAATCATGCACTACAGGCTCTGGAACGTCAGAGGTCATCCCCTGGAGTTTCTCCCTGAGCACCTCTTTCTCCTCAAGAGCATCACGGGCCGCGGTCCCCATCTATAGCACTCCTCCTCTCTGCACTTGGCGGGAGACTCCCAATGGTCTCTTTGGACCCACGTCTGCATAGAAACATGTAAAACATTATCAACACTACTACAAAAAAATCATAAAACATATAAAATATAAAAACACAAGCAGTGAGTCTTACCTATGTCACCCCACTGCATCCCCTCTGGAAGCACTAGGTCGAGATCTCCTCGAAAGTCTGTACCGACATATGGATAATCCTCTATCATGAGCATTTGTGCCTACAGCCATGAGAAGAACCCGATACTGAAACTGACGATGGCCCCCCTGCCACCATGGCGAGCCATCACATCTTTCCATCTCAGCATGTGAGGATCACATGTCTCCCGATCCTCGAAATCCAGTTGTGGGTGCAAGAGAGGTACTCGCTCCAACATGAAAGATACCACGATTGAGACATACCCGAACTATTTCAGCACCCTACACTAACACTTGGTCAACTGATCCTTGAGGCTAACAAGAATCTCCTCACACCAGTTAAACACTATAGGAGCCCTGTACTCCTCGACATATGTCATTTGTGACTTGTTGGCCAAGTGAGCAGCTCGGCTGCTAGAAACTCGCGCAATGGTGAAGAGTATTGCTCGTAAGTCTTTGTCCATGACATGCTTGATGGGAATTTTCCCATCAACCATCGTTGTACCCAGAGTACACCAATCAGCTATCATGTCCTCAACCGAACGGTCACCACCCCGTGACCCGGTCAAAGACACATGATTCCCTCCCTGGGATAATCCTGTCAGAAAATAGATGTCCTCGACATCTATGGTAAGGGTATGCTCACCTATCCGGAACTGCTGCTAAATAGGGTCCCAAATTTGGACCAGTTATGTCAGAAGGTTGACTTGGGATCTCATCCTTGGCACTCGAAAGTACTTGAGTAACCCACAGTTTCGCAATGATGCAACACTTTGTGGATTTTTTTCCACTTGCAAATCCTCCAGCTCATGCTCACGTTCCCGCCATTCAAGGACCATGGTATCACTCCAAACCTACCAAGTAAACCATTTAAACATGTTTAGAACTTTGCCCCTCCACCCAAAATTTTTATTTTTTGCTAGGTTTTGAGTTTCATTTGGCCATTTGCACCGGCGCAGATCACCCATTTTGACAGTGCGCCGCTGGCGCAGAACTCCCTTTCGGGATCTGCGCCGGCGCAGAGCCTAAATGGAATGCCTGCACTGGTTCGTGAATGCATTTCTACCAACTTAAAACACTAAAAAAATACCCGAAAACATGAAAAATCAAATTCTAATCCACTGAAAAGTTAAATGGGAAGGTTTAGGGTTGCTTGTCGCAGACGGCTCGTGAAATGACGAATTGTGGCTCCCGGAAACTGCAGTTGAAATTCGGCTCCAAATGACACTTTGCACTCTCCCAATTTGGTAAAAAACAATTGTAATTTCTTTTCACTATTTCATCCATTTTATAACAAAAAATGGAATATTCCTTTTATATTTTGATGCTTAGTGGGTTTTTTACTATAGTTTGGGTCATTTATTATGTTTAATACTCGGTTAACCACTTTTGACCTAGTTTTTGAGTTGCAGGCGCCTCATTAGTGCCATTTATCGACGTGGTGGTCATCTAGTAAGTATCATCAAGTATGAACACTCTCCGAGCATCTTTTTGTCATTATTTCGCTCATAAATGTAAATTATCAAATGACAATCGAGCTAACTCTTTGTTCTTTTTCGTGCTCGTTAAATGATGAGAATAAGTCACCGAGTTATAGTTTATCACTTTTTTGGGCTCGTTAAACTCCCATGAAAAAGGAAACCCCCTAGAGTTTTCTTTAAGCTCTTTTCAGGCTCTCAAAATATGAAAAGATTGCCAAGCGAACTTGTCACATTCACACTTGTTAAAGTATTTGAATGGTCATCTTTCTGGTGATGGTTTACCCCTTTTTTGGGCCAGGGGGCACTACTTACGAAAAATGAATACTCCAACGAATCATGACTGGAAGAGTCCTCTCTCGCATTGTTTTACCCTTTTCCGGGCGAAGAGGCTAAGCTTACGAAAAAGGACCTTTGGAATCTTCTTTAGTTCTTTTCAGAATCTCTAAACATGAAATGACACCGAGTTTACCTTCTATGGACTCGTTAAAACTCAACATTGAAGGGCCCGCCATGGGACGAACCCCTCCTTTCCCATGTTCAAAAAAAATTTGGGATTGGAATCATCTATGAGATGAGCTATACCGAGCATCTGGTTACCCTCATCAAGCTCATTAAAAACACATGAGGCACTCATCGGTCATGATGGGGAAAAAGGAAATTTTTTGTGTTACACCTTTACTTATGGTAGTACTTAGTCGCTCTTGAACATGGCACTCATCTTTCATTTTCATCCAGTACTTGTCCTCGAGTCCTATTCACTTCATGAGTCCTGTTACTCCTTTGGGTCATCCAAAGAATGCTTCCACCATCAGTTGCATTAGTAGTTGACATTGTTCTCATCAGGACAATACTGCCAAGTCATACCATGCCCATGTTCAAGAGATGTATTCACCGCTCATCATTTGCAGTCAGTACACCTTCCATCATGTCGGTCTACTCTGAGTCAGTCTTGCATGTTACTGTACCATCCAATCTACTCCAAATTTTTTTTATCGAGTTTCATGTCGATGATGGGGGATTCATCATGGCTCCCCTTCGACGGGTTCGTCCTCGTCGAATTCAGATCATCATCCGAGGATTGAAATTAAAAACCAATCAAGTACCTTGGGCTTGCATGCCTCAATGGAAGGTTAACTCGCTTTCAACATGAGTTTACATCATTGACTCTTGATTGAAAGATCCCATTGAGTGTTCGATTTCAACTCATTAATTCACGCTCAATGGTATGTACTGTGATACCTTGGGGATCATTAACATTAATGGTGATTTTCCTCGCACTTGTTAATGGTATACACCGATGACCAGTAATCAAGTGGTTTCTACCATGTTGGACGTTAAGACATTTGTAATTGCATGGATAGATTCGTATCAATGCGGGTTCGACTTGAAGACCCTGGGGAGTCATGTTTTACCCAGGTTGCGATGGAGATTGTTTGAGTCATATTACACGGATCCAATTTTGTATTGGTCATGGTTGTGTTATCATCTCATCATGGATCTACGCTTGTGTCTAGTATCCATGATTGTGTTCAGTCGGAAATTACTACCATGGATCTGCAATGTATTGGTTGGTAGCCATGTTGTACGTCATATGAGATTGTGTTCTTAGAGTCAGTTGTACTGCAGCAACATATTCTCTCCGACAAGTCCTTGCCATTCCTTCTATCAAAGCATTTTACCTGATTAGTTTTACCAGCTTCATGCTTTGGGGGGAATTCTGCTACACCCAAAATCTACACCTCTGTAACCTCAGTGCCTAAATCCTTGAAGTCCCAAGATCAAGCTAGTCATTTAGAGCGAGTTGATGACCTTTATCCACACTCCTAATTAGGCCGGTGCAGGATGTATTTGAGCAAGGTGCGTTGATGCAGGTTTCCCTCATGCAATATGCACCGAAGTTAGTTTAAAGGGATAAAGGTAGCTTTCGAGTGAATTCTAGAAGTTGGATGAGGTGGATCCCTATCCCTAACTCCTAGGTGAGCTGGCCTTCGGTTCCCTAACCTAATGGGAGGATCCCTTAACCCTCTCCCCATGATCCTCAACCTACTCTATCCACTTTGTCCTATAAATGAAAGATCCCTCTCCATCCCAAGGGGAGGAAGTCTATGGTACTCTTATGCTGGTGAAATTAGCTCAGTAGTTCAACACCCTAGTCTTGGAGGCACCTACTTCTCTCTAGGAGCTTTGTCTTGGCTTATCGGAAGGAGATTGCGACGTTGAGGCATTGGTTGTAATCCTCTCTTCTATTGTACTTCCCACCTTTTATACAGTAATATAAATGCTTTCCATAAATGTTATTGTGTTAATGATACTTATAGTTCACCTCCTCAACTGTTTACTTAGACTAGTTAGTGTTTAGGCATGTTTTACTGCTTGTATTGTTCCTATGTGTTTTGACAGGTCTTACAGCCACAGATATGATGACTGCAGGACTTGGAACAACAACGAGGAGAATTATCTACGAATATGAGGTAAGATTGCTTAATTACTCGATCTCTAACTAGATCTAGGAGAGTAGTTTCATATTCTGTCTCATTTGTTCTAGACTTGCATTAAGCTAGAGAGATCACGCCTTAAGTCTGCTTTTGGTAGATTGTTTGATAACACACCACGAGCAAGAGGATGACGAGGCTTGATGGTTATTGTGGTAGTGGGCATGGTGTTGGTGACAATGTTGTCATGATAGTGGATTTCAACATTAAGCTGGTAACCCTAGAGCTTGGAACCTATCCTAAAAATGCTAGTTGGTAGCGTAAACCCTAGCGTGTATTCTAATCACAATGAAACCCTATTATGTAGCCTAATCCCTTGCCTAAATTATAATACATATAAAAATTAAATCATTTTCATTGTACATATATATTCATGTGCATACATTTGAATCCAAATCATTATACACATATATAGAACAAAACTCAAACAAAAATATATATAAATCCATGAGATAAAACAATAGTGGAACAAAACTTGAACAAATATGTACATTTTTAGGCTAATAGTGGAACATGGTTCCCAATGTACATACGATGGCAACTTGTTCCCTATACAAAATCTAACAACTCGTGTCGTAGATCCAAAATACATGGAAATTCGTGCCCTATACAAAATCCGACAACTCGTGCCATAGATCCAAAATACATGGCAACCCGTGCTGTAGATACAAAGTACATTGAAACTGGTGCCCAAAGGTGCCAGATTGTGGTTAATGTACATAACATGGTATGTTAAGCATTGTGACCACCCCATTCACTCCGAGGTGCATCTCCAAAATCGATCTTCCTCTTCTTGGAGCTACTGGTATCTCGGGTCTTCTTGTCTAGGAGTAGACCATCTCTCCAGGATCTAAAACAAATATTATAAGTTACCATCATTTTCAAGCATTTGTAACATTTACCACATTTATAAAATGAATGTACAATTAAAATCTTAAATAACTCACCGCTGATGCGAGTGGGAGACAAGAGGCAGGTGTTCTGGATTTGCTGAGCCTCTCAGGAATTCCACCCTACAACATTTACGACAATCATTTCATTGAAAAATAATAATTGCTTAAATTAATTTTCGTTAATGCATCAAAACATTTTCATAACTTAACTTGATTCTCACCGTGAACACCTCCAACAATGGACATGGCTGGGATTCTGGGCTATCAGGTGGAGCAGTTGGCTGGACAACCTGTTCCGATGCAGTCATGGGGGGGGTGCAGATGTAGATGCAACAACTATGGATGCAACCATTGTAGATACATGGGAAGGAAATGGAATAGTAGTTGCCACAATAGTGGTGGGAACTGGAAATGATATGGTGGAAGAGGACATGGTGGTATGGGGTGGAGGAGGACGTTGTGGACGATGAACCATTACCAGATGTACAATAGGGGGTATTGACCCAAAAGCGATAGGGTGGATGTTGAGGTATGGTGAATGGGAGGGTAGTCCTGGATATAGGGAGGAGGATGGATAGAAGGGAGGTTGTGGACAAAGGTGGAAAGATGGATGGAAGGGGGGGCATGGACGAATGAGGGAGGATGGATAGACGGGGGGCGTGGATGAATGGGGGAGGATGTATAGATGGGGGGGCGTGGACGAATGGGGGAGGATGGATGGAGGGGGGAGTATGGAAGAAGAGAGAAGGGTGGATGGAAGGGAGGGGGTGGACAGAGGGAGGGGTCTAGATGGAAGCGAGGGGGGAGACTCATGGGAGAGGGTGGAAACATGGGACTAAAGTGGCCTGTAGTTGTTGGCAGCCCCTGCATACAAATTTGAAATATCATAGTTTAGTAAACAAAAATCAAATTAAACCATAGTATGTTGTTACATTTCAAATTAAAAGCGTGCTTTTAACTACACATTGTACCCATGTATATGGTGATCTATCGATCCCTAGCAGAGATGGCAGATCATCGTAGTTCGTGCATACCTATGGACACCAAAACGCATGCACGTTATGAACATATTAAACAAGTAATTATTCAGTCAATCAAAATATTAAAGAATACTGTACGAACAATCATCATGTATGTCATAAATATAAATACATAAAAATAGAAATCCCATAAGTAATAACAATATTGTGTGGGGTGCTGAAAATACCTTCGTGTCAGGTGCCGCAATTTCAGTTGCAGCTTCCATTGCTGCATCTAGGTTGGGAGATGCTGTGTTCTCCCATGACGGCATCTCAACTCTAAATAGTTGTACATTGAAATAATAGTTTAAGTCAAACATAAATACTTTAAAATTACTTTACAAATTATCAAGTGATGATTGAAAACACATTAAAAAAGGTGCTAACCTGCTCCATATAGAAGCCCTCAATTGGGCCAGGGAAAGTGTGCCCGCAATGGGGACAAATATGTGGCATTGTCCCCGTCGAAATAGAAGGCCAAATATGGCTACCACCAGTCACAGCTCTATCCTGACTTTGTCATGAAGTACCTGCACCTGCCTCTCGATCAGGGTTAACTTGTCTCTCCACTGTAGTAGCTGCTACAAAGGCAGTGTATCTAAGCATTCCATGTGCAACACTCCTCATTGTGCCCTCGATCTAATCAAGTTTGTGGGGTAACTGAGGCGGCCGGGGAGAGAGGTTGGGCTTGCACCTAGGAGCTGGTGGCCCTCTCAGTGGGTTCCTCCTAGCAATAGATCGATCTTGGGCAGAGCCACGCCCAACACCCTGGAACTCGGTTATGTCAAAATAGTTGACATGTAAACTGGGCACAAACTCAGCCCACAGTTGCCGAAGGAAGTACTGTGGAACCTCCCTATTATTGTAGGGAGATTTGTCGTAAACCATGAACAACCTATGCATCCAATTGTCCCTCCATGTTTGGAAATGACACCAATCCATGAAGACGGCTTTCTAATGTCTGGTGGTTGTTGTGTTCTTGGATCGGTGAACATACTGTACAATTGGGCCTCTGTAATATTCAAATCTTTTATTTCCTCCTTGGAAATGCTCGTGGAATAATACTCTCGCATCCTATCTCTATAGTTAGTCATGTCAGTCAATTGGCGATGTGCATGGATGAGGGAGTCAATTGAGCTCTCAATTGAGGTGGAAAGGGACACTCGAGATGGTTCCCCTGTGTTTCTTAGTTCTCGAGTGTGCACTCTCATTTCATTTACATAATGGTTCAAGTCATCTTGGTCAAAATTTTGTTGGGGGTTTTTATTTTCTTGGGCATTTGGATTTTGTTGAGGGTTTTCATTGGTTCCAAGATTTGTGTTTTCTTGTGTTCCACCAGACTCCATGTTAACATTTTGTTCATTCATTGTTTAGGTTTACACTCTGCAATTGAAAAATTCTCTATTATTTTAATAATTTGGGAATTATTACAAATTTAATAAACAAACAAAAATGAATAAAATGACAAAAACAATGAAGAAAATGACAATCAACATGGAATTTACCTATCCAATGCACTTGGTGGATGGATGGAGATAGTTTTTGAGTGGAAATGGTGAAATTGGTTGGTTGTCGCTCCGCGCACGTGATGGGTGACTCATGCTATGCCACAATGGAAAGAATGAAAACAAATTTGCCATGTTTTTTATTTATTACATTAACAAGAGCGTGTGCACGCATTTGAGTGTGCACATGTCCTGGTTTGCCAGGAACGTGAATGCGCACGTGCCCCGGTTTTCTACTGAACCTAATGGCATGTGCGCGTTGCCTTAGGTGCGTGCGTGAGTTTGTTTTTTCCTTGCTAGCGCGGCCTCGTTGCAATACTTTTGGGGAGCGAATTTGTGCGCTTTCCCATAAGTATCTATTGGGTCCTAGCGTATGATTTTAAATTTTATTAATTTATAATTTTATTAATTTATAATTTTAATATTTACTAAAACAAATTCCCAGAAAAAAATGCATTTATATTCATTTAAGATCATAAAATACAATCTTCAGTGCTTTTCAGCAATAATTTTTTGTTCAACCCAAAACATAGAGGTATTTTAGTGCTCCAAAAATCAATCAAACTATGTCACCACTAAGAGTCCAATGTTGCATTTGCATCATAGAGTCTCACAGACTAACATAATCCACAAAAGAATTCAAATGAGATATCTAGCAGGGCCAATGAGGTACCCCCTTGGAATTCCCCTAGCCTTAAATAGCCAAAGTGTAACAATAAACTCTGCTTTGACAAGTTATTGGTCCCAATATTTAATTCTTGGAGGATATGATTGAAGTGAATCAAGGTAAAATTCCCACTGACCTACTTCAATTGGGCCACTAGATGAATCGGACCCTTGTTCTTAACCTCATCCACCCCCAACATACTATTAATCACTAGATTTGAGTCTCCATAAAATTGCAGTGATTGAAGTCCACACCTTACCGCTTGTTTGAGAAGAAAGAGGAGGCCTTTGAACCCTGCCCAATTATTTTTTCCAAGCCCTAAGCATCCCTTTCCCTAATAGAAGTGATCTGAAGACAGGTATAGGATAAAACCAAAACTGATTTTCTGATTGTTTTCTTGACTAGCCCTATCGAAGAAAGACCAAGGCCTACTCTTATCCACTATCAAAGACTCAATCACTCTAGCTGCTCGTGGCCTATCAAGTTTTCTAAAAAACTAAAAATAACAAGAGACTCTGCCACTATCTAAAAGGTAGGTCTAAATGAATCCTGGAAAACAACACCATTCCACGTTAACCAAATACCCCATGAAACAATTAGAGGAAAAGATTTATATGTTCTAAGTTCTAGGAGTTCAAAATACCTTTTGTAGCATGCTTCAACCAATTTCCTAATCCACATATATGTATAGTTTGTCATCCTTTCCATCTCTTGCCGCACCCCTTTGGAATAGCCACATTCCAAGAAAAAATCAGTTTCGCTGATTCCTCTCCTGCTTTGCACATCAAGCACAAGCCGAGGCCATGGAAATTAAACCTCTGCAACCAGTCCCAAGTTAGCATTATGTTCTCCAAAATTAACCAAAAATGCAGCACACTCTTTGAGGGAGCATTAATTCTCCATAGCTCTCTCCACCACCATTTTTTCTCTCTCCCATTTAGTGCAAAAACTAACCTATATCCCTACTTGGAAATATAGATTCCTCCTTCAGGATTATAGATCCACCTGAGCACATCAACTTCCCCTGAATCTTGAATATGGGCCTGAGATAGCATTCCACAAAAGTTATCCCACCTTAACTTACAATTACATTTGAGCATCAGATCTTCCCCAAATAATCAACCTTGTTGCCATAAAGAGGTTCCCTTTTCCTTAACAACCCTATCCAAGGTATCTCTCCCCAATGAATATATATGCCAGACTAAATCTAGAGCAGGGACTCACTGCATTGGCTTCCCATAATAGCATATTTTCCTATCTAAACCGATTTCCCATTGCCTACTTTGCAAGCGAGAAAGGGAGACAAGACTGAAAATGCATCAGTGAGAGATTTCCAATGATTTGAAACCAAGTGTGTATTTTTTCCAGGTCTCCTTACCCACTCAATAATAGAGTCTAGATCTATATATTTGGAAACTAGAATATCTTTCCAGAAGCTCTCCTTCGTTAGTAAATTCCAAATAGACTTAGCTGCTAGCACTTTATTAAAATGGAAAACAATATTTACTAAATTTATTCATGTCAATTTTGGTTTCAAATCTTAATGTTTAAAAAAAAATTAAAGTTAAATATTGAAGGGTTAAACTTGGAATAGCCATTCAATTGCAAAGTTAGAAAATATATGTCACATTCAAAACAAGTTATCTATAAATTTTAATTTATTTTCCTTGGCAAAATTTGTAATGCATTTCTAAAAAGGCCGGCAGAGGTTTTGACGAACATTGAAGGATTTGAAATTGAATCCTATATGAGACCCCGTTGTTTGTGGGACAAGGGACCCTCTCAATGCAATTATTTGATTACTTTAGTTTACATAGATGTGACCTCTAGGAAGGAAACATGAATGTGTCCCTCCCTTAACATGTTGCAAACACACCTTTTACATGGGTAAAGAAATTAGTACCTTGCATTTTTTTAAGGATTAATAATAATTAATAATCATGGGTTGAATATGGTTAGGAAAATATTATACACCCATAGGAAAAGCATAAATGATGTATATATATTAGCATATACAACATTTATTAACTATGAGGGTTAGTTCAAGTGGTCACGAGCCAAATGTAAGATCTCTCCCCTGATGTAAGGGGTCACTGGGTTTGACTCTCTTCGATTCTCTCAGGGCAAGGTGCTTGGAACTTAGGCACTGTCGGATTTACATGGGGTACCATTCTTGAAATGAGGGAAAGTTCCCAAAAGTTTCCCTAGGAATTATATTCCAAGGAAAAAAATATACAATAGTTATTGCTTCAATGTTGGGTACTTAATAATATCGCATGGTTGGAAAAGTGGGCTCTCGATTATCAAAGTATTGCTTGCACCAAATTTTTTCCACTATGAAAGTTGCCTTTATGTTGAAACTTTTTATGTTAATGCAATAACATCCTTACTCGCTCTAGTGATGACATTGTACCTAATTTCATTGGTATGTTTTATGTGTCATCTTTGACTTGTAGTTATTATAATGTAATGTCCATAATTATTACAGTTTTGCATATCACTATGTTCAAATTTCATTCTACATTAAAACTCTTCCCCCTCCCATTGAGGTTTTTTTTGTTCATTGATCTAGATGCCTCTTTCCAAATATCCCTTATTAACTATAAAGTTTTCTAGAACTATTGAAGGGCATGTGTATACACAAGAATAATCCAATTGTAATGAATGTTTATTCCATAGACCTAATATTGATTTTTCTCTTGTGATTCAATAGTTTCTATAAGGGGTATTATAGTTATGCGATTTTTTTTATCAATATCACTATTGTGTTATAAATAGGAGCTTGGTTGGTTTGTAAAGCATGTTGGTGACATTTTTCCCATCAAGGTTCAAATCTACCATAAGAATACGTAAGTTGTTTATTGTGATTTGTTAGCTTGTAATAATTTAAAATTTAAAATAATAATAATAATATATTAAATTGATGTATGAGCCCAAGGGTTTAGGGTCGTATTTCAATTTGAAAGATTATGACGGTTGAATCATTATTAAATTTTTAAATAATAATAATTACGTCGATAGGCATATTTATTTTAGAATTTGGGGCGGACTACAACCTATGTTTTTCTAGGATGATATGAGGTTGGGACAAGTGTATTGTACAGATTGATTCTATGGCAGTCGTTCAAATTTCGAAATTAACAATTATAAAAATAAAAAGAATTTAACAAAACAAAGTGGTAGCTAATGAATAAAAATATGGTATCAGATGCATGGATAAATTGTAGCTAATGAATGGATAACCAACCGTTCATGGCATATAACTAAAATAATGCACGAAATCATGCATAAATCTAACAAATAACTTAAAGTGGCACTTAACTTGTGGCTTATCAGTGTTCACCAGCTACAGTTTATGTGGTTATGCTAGTAATATATTAATTTTATGTATGACCCCAAAGATTTAAGGTCGCATTTCACTTTGAAATATTATGATTGGTTTAACCCTTCATTATTGAAAAGGAAATATATATCATTCTTTTCATTTGAAAAGGTAATAATACATCAACATTTCAGTGTATATTCAAGGTAATATAATGGATTACAAGTGATTGAACTCTTCAATGTTGATAGGCAATAATTTATGTCCATTGGATGTAGCTTGGGTGGTTGAGAGGTATGATTGTTACCCTCCCCAACTAGGCTCAATTATTTTAAGTGACATGATTCTTTTGTTGATCCCTTATGTAATGAATGAATGGATTATGTAATTCTGGCCAAAAAGTAATATGTGAGGTAATATAATGGAAATCTCTAATCTAGTAATATTATCTTAAGATGTGAGTGTTTAAAGTTAATTAGAATTATAGGTTGAATAACCTCAAGATTCAATGGGAAAAGAGTCGATAATATCCATCCATAACTATATGTTCCTTAGAAAATTTTAGGGGTTGAATTTGGGTGAAATTTAGGGGATTTCAAATTTTGAATGGGCAAATTTATTGTGTTGTAGTGATTTGTTATCATTGATACCCAATTTATTTATTTTAAAAATTATGTATATAGGGATAGCCCATGCGTATTTATGAGGGAGGGGAAAAAATTGGTTTTCGCTCATGAAATTTGAGTTGCAGCCTTGCATTTGCCCCAATTTCTAGGAATGGGGATTTCTTGGAGCAATTTTTCCCTCTCCATTTAATGTCAAATGGGCTTCTAGCTCCCATTTTACCAGATTTTGTTGAATGGGGATATTTTAATACCATATCGTGTTGATTTGATTGAATACAGGGTTATAGGGGAACGTTTCCTCATGCAAAGTATTCTCGTGGAGGGGTACACAGAGAAGGGTAAACTAACCTTTTATAAAGGATGGTAAGGGAAGCTATTAAAAGGATCAATCGACCCTTCCTCAAACATAGTTATTGAATAATGGGTATCCCCGGGAAGGGTCAGCCAACCCTTCCCCTAGCATAGTATTCTCATGGAAGGGGAGCATAGAGAAGCATTAATCAACCCTTCCTCAATAATTATGTTATTATCATGGAGAGGGAGCAGGGAGAAGGGTAAACCATTCCTCAAGGGTGGTGTTGGAGTCATGGGTTATCTAGTGGAGGGGTTGATCGACCCTTCCTTCAGGATGGTATTAAATATATGGGGTATCAATTGGAAGGGTCATACGACTATTTCTCAAGAAATATTTCATCATAAATGGGATCCCGAAGAAGGGTCAGCCAACCTTTCCTTAAGCAATGTATTCTCATGGAGGGAGCACAATGAAAAGGGTCAGTCAACCCTTCCTTGAGGATGGTATATGTGTGAAGGTTTATTTAGTGGAAGGGTTGACCAACAATTCCTTGATGATGGTATTCATGTTGCTGAGTATCTCGTAAAAGGATCAGTTGACCCTTCCTCAAGTAAATTTTTTGCATAAGGGGAATCTCATGGAAGGGTTGACCGAAATTTCCTCTATCATAGTACTCTCATCAAGGGGGACCATGAAGAATGGTCAATCAACCCTTTTTCGAGGATGTTATTTGTGTCATAATGTTCCAATGGAAGAGTTGGTCAACCCTCATTCAAGCATAGTTTCCACATAAAGGGGATCATGTGAAAAGGTTGATTGGCACTTTTTCTATCATAGTATTATTGTGGAGGGGTAGCATGGAGAAGCATAAAAAGAAAACCTTCCTTAATTATAGTATTCTTTTGTAGGGGGAGTACGAAGAAGGGTCATTTGACCCTTTCTCAATGACTGTATTGGAGTCATGGGTTATTTAATGGAAATATTAGTCAATCCTTTTCCAAGGATGGTATTGGAGTCATGAGGTATTTTGTAGAAGGGTTGGTCATCCATTCCTCAAGCAAATGTTTAGTGTAAGGGGGACCCCAGAGCATGGATGATTTTAGGGGCGAAATTCTAGGGGTCTCAAACAAATGGTGGGAGAATTTTTAATATGAAAAGAGTTTTTTTTTAATTTAATACATTATCCCCATATTTATTTGACCCATAATAATTGGGAAATTGAATCGCCAAGGCTGTGAAGGCAATGAGAGAGGGAGAAATGAATGTCTCCCATATCAAATATGGTTGAAATGGTGAGTTCGCCCTGTATTTTGGGTAATGAAGGCCCAAAATGTTGAATTCACCCAGCATTTTGGGTAATGCTGCCCACAAAATGGTGAGTTCACCCAGTATTTTGTGTAATGAATCCCACAAAATGGTGAGTTCACCCCAATTTTTCAGCAATGGAGGGTAATATAGCTTGTTCGCCACTAATTTATGGACCCTATCAGTTAGTACTCCCTTAATCTAAGGTTTTCCACTCTCTCCAATATGGGTCGAGCATTGAATTTGCTCTAAAATTTTCATATTACCAATTCATTCTTTGGCCAAATCACCCATTGATTTTCATTAGTGGATGTTTCAACAGTGGTTTCAACCCCCAATTTTTGTTAGGTGAAGATTTTTTAACTCCAAGTTGGTCAGTATCTAAGAAAAACATGGAACCGTACAATGATTATCTCCCTATATATTGTGGAAAGAGGCAATAAAAACCCACAAGAGGAATCAATGATCATCATATCCTTCATCTTTGCATGAAGCTTGATTTTTGACAAGGGTTGTCTCTACATTTGTTCGGAGTTGCTTGGGGTTTGCACTATGCAGTCTTCACAGAGGTTAGTTTTCATAGAACCAGATACTGTGTAGTGAATGTTATCATTATGTGACTGTAATTCAAGAATAAAATTAGAGTTTCTCTTGCAATTCAAATTCACGTTAGCCAAGTTGTTCCTACTTGATTATTTTTCAATTGCAATCATGTTTTTTTGTGTGAACATGAACATATGAGGCTTGAGATTAGTTTTTTTTCATTTGGTTTAGAAAATGATTTAAATTTTCTAGCATTCACGGTGCTAAGAGACTGAATCCATAATCCATTCAACACTTCAGATGATAAATCTGTTAGTTTTTCACAATTTAATTCAAATTATATGATCTAGGATCTTATCTGAGAGAATAACATGCACAACAAATCAAACACAAGAGACAAGAGACACAAAGAATTTCACCCGGGAAACCATAAAGGAGAAAACCCAACAACTTCCTCAGAGATAGAATGAGCAATAATACAAAACCCCAAAACAAAGAGATGATCTCTAGCAGCTTCCTCCTCCTCCACTTGTGCAAACTTCTCTCTCTCACTTATGCGAATGAGTGAGTGAGTGAATGATGTGTGAGTGAATAAATAGAGAGCCTAGATCTTTATTTATACTTTACCTTTCACTTTACCTTTACCACTTGACAAGTCGACCTTAACTAAAGTTGACTAGGATGACTCCTTAAGGGGAATTAAACACCCCAATACAAATGAATCTAGGGGAACTAATGCCCCGAATTACATGCGAGGATTGAACTCAATGAATTTACATGACCCAAGTACAATAATGACTTCTTTGACCGGAGGAATAAACATCTCCGTCTGAGGTACAATAATAAAATAAAAATACAATATAAAATATACAAGTGAATACATTCCAAAGTTACAAATACATTAACACTCCCTCTTAACTAGGAAGATATTATCTTGACACAGTTCATTAGCACAAGTCTTCGTCACTGGATCATCATCATAACTGTTGCTGTTATCTCGACCATCAGTCTCCAATCTACTCATCATAGGAAGTTCTACAAAGCCAACCCTTTTTCATGTTGGATGTAGGCCTAGCCTCCATGTAAGTATTCATCATCTCCGCGAGCAAGCCATCAAGTATGTACATCTCAGGACTTATTATATGCCTCTACAAAACCTGCAAGATCTCCTAGGACTGATTATATGCCTTTGCAAAACCCGAAGTAGCATCCCAGGACTGATTATATGCCACTGCAAAACCTGAAGGAGCATCCTAGGACTGATTATATGCCACTACAAACCCTACAAGATCTCCCAGGATTGATTATATGCCACTGCAAAACCTGAAAGAGAATCCCAGGACTGATTATATGCCACTGCAAAACCTGCAAGATCTCCCAAGACTGATTATATGCCACTGCAAAACTTGAAGGAGCATCCCAAGACTGATTATATGCCACTTGAAAAACCTGCAAGATCTCCCAGGACTGATTATATGCCACTGCAAAACCTGAAGGAGCATCCCAGGACTGATTATACGCCTATGCAAAACCTGTGTACCCTACTGTGACCTCATCATCTTCAGATCATCTCATCGTCAATGGAGCACATCCCAGATGCACATAACACAACACCTACACTCACCGGCATGGGAGGGCTAACCTATCACCATCCGTGAAAGGCTCAACAATTACATCAAATACCATGGGAGGAATAAATTACCACCATGTTGAAAAAGATTCAACAAAGTACATCAACGACCATGGGAGGACTAACTTACCAACATGTCGAAAAAGCTCGGCAATTACATCAACGACCATGGGAGGACTAACCTACCACCATGTCAAAAAATCTCGGCAATTTCATCAACGACCATGGGAGGACTAACCTACCACCATGTCGAAAAATCCCATGTGCATCTGCATCTTCCAGACTCATCACTTCCTCTTGGAAGGAACCTCGATCTGAAGTACACCAAGCTTCTCTATGAAGTATTCAAACTTCACTCTGTCCAGCGGCTTGGTCAATACATCAACTATCTGCTCATCCGTCTCAACATACTGGAGCTTCCTTGCTCCTCTCTGCACCATATCCCTGATATAGTGGTACTTGATCTCAATGTGCTTCGAATTGTCATGGAACATTGGGTTCTCAGACAAATCCACACAACTCTGGTTGTCACAATATATACAAGTCATGTCCAACTAGAGATCAAACAAGTCAGACATTAGCTTCCTCAACCATACTACCACACAACTAGTCGAAAAAACTACGACATACTCTACTTCAGCTGTACTCAGTGCCACGCAGGACTGCTTCCTGCTAAACCAAGAGATCACACCTGATCCCATACTGAAGCAACACCCCAAAGTGCTCTTCCTATCAATGGAACTACCTACCCAATCCGAATAAACATAACCCCTCAGGTTAATATTCTGATTCACATCATACTTGAAACCATAATCCACCGTACCCTTTAGGTACCTCAGAATATGTTGTGCATCAATCAAGTGAACATGTCTCGGATTCGTCAGGAACTGGATCAATTTGTTCACAGCAATGCAAATATCTGGTATTGTATTCGTTAGGTACATCAAAGACCCAATCATTTGACGATACATCGTGGCATCAACCGACTTTGATGAAGCATCACTCAATAGCTTCAGTTTCGATTCCATAGGTGTGTCCATGGCCTTGTAGTCCATCATCCTGAACCTCTTCAGGATCTCTACTGCATACTTCCCTTGTCCAAGGAAGATTCCATCCACACTTTGCCACACCTCCATGCCTAGAAAATAATGCATCATACCCAGATCTCTACTTCACAATTTCCTTGACTAAGGAAAAATCTCATCTGATCTCAGCCACATATCTAATCACAAGAATCATGCCAAGATTCTTTAACTCGGAGATCTACTCCCTCTGAAGTGGAGTTTTCTATATCTGAATATTGCCCTCCCTCTGTGAGTGAACATCATTCATACTCTGCATTGAGTGATCTTCTGCATATCTATCAGTTCCATCTCCCGTTAGATGGGTCTACTGATATGAGCCTCAAGATCACTCAAACTCTATGGTGAGTTCCTTCTTGCATCCATCTATATATAGAAACCATCTTCAACCTTGTAGCAAAGGTTGAAATCTGCATCACCTGTGGTGATCATCAAGCTCATCAAATGACTATCGATCCTGGGTATCTGTTGAACCCGTACAAAGCCTTCTTCAATCATGTGATTCTCTATCGAATCTTGGGAGTTTTCTAGATATGCACTTCTTCTTCATTTACACCATTCAAGATAATGGTCTTGTCATCCATGGGTGTAATCTATCTCTTAAAGTGTGTCTAGTCACTGGAGCAAACATCTCGCCATGATCCTCTCCCTCTTTCTAAGAGAATCCTCTAGCCATGAGCCTTCCTTTGTACTTCTATAGTATGCTTGATTTGTAAGTCTTCTTGTTGAACAGTCATCACTTGTTCTTCGGAACAAGTGTTCAACATCCTTCTTTTGTAGATCATAGCACATGACATTTCCTACAAATCAAATTCAATTACATGATTAGTAACACTTCATATTTATCAAATCATGTTGACATTTGAATGATAACCTATTATGCAAACTGATATGATTCACATAGTTATGCAACTATCTTGACCAATACTTTGGAACAGCAATTTTCCATATCCTGTATGCATACAGTGGCTATCTAGATGCTTTCCATCTCTACCAAAACATACTATCAAGAGCGTTCAAAGCTCCCAACATGTTAGCAAAGAGGTTTCATTCTAGACAAGCAACAATGGAATGTTTGTCCAACTTACCCATCATATGCATATTAGTATTATATTGTTCAATGCTATATGAATGCTTACACTATGCATGATATATTTCCTAGGAATACAAATGAGCAATATCATTAACTATATAGAGATTCAAGAAGTAATTCAAATAACAACTCAAATACTTATCTTTTATGTTTTTGTGGTTTCCTCCCTCTTGATCTCTATTTTCCCTTTATGATAGCATCATGGTTATATGTCTTTGAATTTCTATCCATCCTGGACCATTATGCATGCTTAAGAGCGAACTAGTTTCATCATTGTGGCATCCTCAAGATCTCATACATAATCATACATTCATTAGTATAATATCAATACTATCAAAACATTATAATCCTATAATCTTAACATGTATGGTCATGATCATTTCATACACAGGTAATTTATCACAAGCATTAGTATTCAAGGTTTTCGGGAGTACTTCTTTTACTCATGCATATTCTTATTTGACCATAGGACTCTTCTAGTTTGTCATATCATTAATCAAACTAAGAGGCATAATATTCATAAACCCATGATTACTCAAACTTATAACTTCATGAATAATCATTATCAATCATACAAAAGTATACTTATATAAGATCCTAACACAAGGTAGAATTATAACTTGATATAGGAAAACATACTTGGATTATCATGCTTTCCAGTTATGTCAACATACCCAAACAATGTCTTCTTTGTTCTCTTCAATGATTTAGAGACCTTGTGCTAGTAACCTGCATATCTCATAAGTTAAGTATTGTAGAACCAAATTATACATACCTCGTAAGTAGAGATTCTATGTGATCAATGACTATGGATGAGTCCTTGTCTTCATGTCACCATGGTCATATATTCTTGATATAGAACTTGATTTGTCTTTCTTGATGTACCTTTGATGTTAGCGGACAACATCATCCTCATACAACACCATAGTGCATTAGTACAATCATAAGTGTCATAACCCCAATCAACGAATGTATTCTATCATTAATATGTATTCATACTTTTACTAAGGTGATCAGACAAGTCTAAAATTAATCATGAATGTACTAACCTCAATAATATGAAGACAAACATATCATGAACTTAATCATCAAATAAATGAAACAGATTTCAAAACATACTTGCATCTCCTCAAGTCATACATGTCGAGATTGCTTGTAGTCTTCTCTATAAGGGTAAAACCCTAATAATCCAAGGAATATCAATTTTAAACCTCTTATATAGGTTCATGGTTCTAGGATGATAGAATATCAGTTCCATTTAAACCTCCTTCATTGCTGCCCTATGAGTCTCCCAACTTTGCTATGGTTTCTTCTTACTTGGAAACCCTAATTTTCAATCTCCTTCTTCCCACAACATTTTGATGGAGGATTAATATATATGATGAATGGATTCCAAATCCATTTTCAAAGTTTCCAATCTTTCATCAGGTGTCTCCAACATTGTATCAGGTCCTTCCATACCTAAAAAACTGAAAACCCTAAGTGAGAGCTTCTTCCTCTTCTTCTTTGATTTCCTTCGTTGAGCCATTTCAGATGTTTCGTATTGTTTCTGGTGTATCTCAGAAATTTCAGATCTGCAGGGTCTGAAACTTCAGCCTATGGTAGACTGACCTGTCTTCTTTCGAACCCCACATATTTTAGCTTCATTGGATTCTCCATGCGAGAGATATGCTCAGTTTCCCAACGTGACCTTTTTAAGGGATGAAACATCATAGCTAACTTGTACTGAGTTCCACGTGTCACTATTTCAACTTCGGCCTCTGAAACTCGGACCTGTGAAACTAAAGGCCATGCCCTAATTGTCACTTTTTACGGAATTCCATTTGGAGATTCCTAGCCCGAGATATGACCTTTTTACCTAGGTCACTTGTTTGTGGATCATATCTCAGAAAGTACAACGAATATGAGGCTGAAACTCAGACAAAAGGTACAAGAAAATTTCATCTTCGGCATGTCCATGTTTCATATCTTGAACCTTTGCCAAAATTTATTTATAGAAAAATTTCCACGATGACTAGGTTTTGCTATACAAAGCCCTAGCTTTCAAATTGTCTCAAGTGAAACAAGTGTCGTAAATGCCATACAATGACTTTCACAATTTAATTCAATATGATCTAGGATCTTTTCTGAGATAATAACATGCACAAAAAATCAAAAATAAGAGACAAGAGACACAAATCATTTCACCTGGGAAACCATAAAGGAGAAAACCCCACAACTTCCTCAGAGATAGAATGAGCAATAATACAAAACCCCAAAACAAAGAGATGGTCTCCAACAACTTCCTCCTCCTCCACTTGTGCAAACTTCTCTCTCTCTCTCTCTCTCTCTCACTTATGCGAATGAGTGAGTGAGTGAATGATGAGTGAGTGAATAAATAGAGATCCTAGCTCTCTATTTATACTTTACCTTTCACTTTACCTTTACCACTTGACAAGTTGGCCTTAACTAAAGTTGACTGGGCCGACTCCTTTAGGGGACTTAAACACTCCAATACAAATGACTCTAGGGGAACTAATGCCCCGACTTACATGGGAGAATTGACCTCAATGAATTTACATGACCCAAGTACAATAATGACTTCTCCGACCGGAGGAATAAACATCTCCGTCGGAGGTACAATAATAAAATACAAATACAATATAAAATATACAAGTGAATACATTCCAAAGTTACAAATACATTAAAAAAATCATATATTTTACATGATAGATTGATGCAAGTGACAATAATCTAGAACTTATGTAAAAGACTATTTATTATGACTTATTATTTATGTTGATTATTTATTCTTAATATTTTTTGAGGCTTAACAAGCAATCTGCGATAGAAATTGATTCATACATTCTTATGGTATGTAATTGATTTTTTAGGTATAAAAATAAAGTTTTGTTCAGTTCTTAATATGGATTCTTCAAATTTTCCTAACTATTACTTGATGTCTTAGCTTCAAGAATATGAGGAATTATTTCATCAGATGCATTTACTATTATAAGCACCGGTGCTTTTCCATCCTTGTCTGTATATTTTTTGTAATTATCAACTGCTTTGTCGGCTTCCTTTCTATCCCTATGACTATGTTCCATAAATTTCTAGCAACCAATAAACTATTCATCATTACCTCCCTAACATCATAATTTTGTCTTTACAGTTTGCATGAGTTTAAAAAAAAAATGTTTGACGGATTCCAAACATTTTCCATAGAAAATAGTGAAGTAAATCACCAAAGAAATTAAAAAACCACTCTATGAAATGAAATTATCCCTGCACCAAGCATGGGTACACACACAAAGTCTTCCTTGTTTTACTATTCTTTCAAGTATATGAATTTATTGGTACTTATGAAACATTTACAAAGTTTATACAACTTTTACACAAAAAATTATGAATGCACGACCTAAAAAACTGACATTTTAAGATTAAACAAAGACCTATAAACCAAAAAAAAAAGACTCGATATCCTTTTAAATATGTTAGCACCCTCTTTTTATGTTCTTATGACTAGGGACATTCAAAAAAGAGGTAGATATTGAAAGCTATGTGTTGATCCTAAATGCACTTGGTGCAACATGGTTTTCTATGCACTAGTAGCGAGTAGCTGTTTTATATGCCTTCACTAGTCTTTCACAACAAGGTTGCATTGTCAAGTCAGAAGGGAACCCCTCTTAGTGCCTATGGTTAATGCATTGGTTAGTTACACCCCTAAAGCATTCCCAAATATATTATGTCACTAGTTTCCTTGTTGTTAGGTGTCTCTAATATCTACCTCACATACATAGAAATTATGCCAGATTATCGGCTCACTCATGATCTAGTTCTTCTTTTCCACATTCCATGCTCTTGAGTTTGTTTGGATTTCTTGTCACTATCAAAGATCCAACTATTTGGAGGTTGCTACAATTGGTACTTTATTCTCCATATGCTTTGGATCTTCCTTAACTGCTTCAGTTTTTTTAATTTAGGTGTTTGTCCTAGTCCCAATTTCGCATCTGATTAACCAATATTTTCTCAAAGGGATATTCAACACAAGTTTGTGTCTGGGGAGGTAACCTTGTTGACTAAAGGTATACGGGTTATACATACCTACACTTTTACTTGATTTTTCATTAGGTGTGTTTCTACTTTCTTGTTTCTCTTGTTTCATTTCATTTGGAGATAGCATTTCCTAGTTTGTTTTTGCAAGGGGAAAAACAACTTCATGAGTATGTACAATGGGTTCTTAGCATCCACCCTTGTTGTTTTTTGTTTGTTTCCTTTTCCTTAAGGCCCAAGTATCTTGTGAGATATGAGCCCATTGGTTCCGAGGTACTACAAGCATACCCGAAATTTGGGCAGAAGTTCAAGTAGGTAGGATGGTTTTGATATTGTCAAAAATTGCAAGGGCACTTCACTCCTGTAGCTCAGGCATTTGCGCAAATTTTTTATGGAAAAAATGTTACAGTTGGCTATCTCACTTTTCTTGTTACTGAAAATTCCATCGTGATTTCCTGTGAGCTTCGCCAAGAAGGGAAATGTTGGTTCAAATTGCAGGGGATTAGCACACCAGATTGTAATCAGTTCCTGTTAGAAACCCATCAAAATCTTGACTGGCATAGGGGAATACCGAGAGCTTGGGTCAATATTCAATATAGTCATCTCCTCAAGCTTGTGCAAAGGTATATAACAGAAGAGGGAAGGTATGCTATAGTCCACTTATATCATATACGATTTCTATTGCATTTGGAAGGAATTTCACCCATGAATTTTCCTTTTTACTTTCTTAAAATTTTGACAAAAATGGTTTCCAGGGCACAAAAATCCCCGAATAGTCATCATGGAATTTACCACCAGGCCATAATTCGGTTGCTATTTCTGCAAGAATTGAGCAAATTTAACCATAGGTGTGAACAATTGCTACTAAATTATGAATTTGTAACCCCGGATGACCTGCCATATTCCTCTCAATCCATTGAAGTCACTTCAACCAAAACAATGTCTACACAGTTATTTGAAATTAGTGAAGTAGGCAGTTCTTCCACATAACCTAGAATTAAGGGGAAAGATGAAGGTAGAACCAGTGGAAAACGAAAAAGGTGTAATGGAATCTAAGGATCATGTTAATAAAAAAATTTCATCACAGAAGGAAATAGAAAACCCTAGCCATGAACCAGTCAAGGCAAGTGCAGGAAAAGAGGAAGGTGAGGTCATGACTCATAGGATGAGAGGAGCATTAAAGCAACCCCTTGCTGAAAACCTTATCCTACAAGAGGTCGCAGACAAGAAAAGATATGTCAAAAATAAAAGAAAGCAAAGTGAGCCTAAGCCCTTTTCATTTCACAAACCTCATACTAGAGTAACCGATAAACTATGATTGAATTTCAAATCTCAATTTGATCCTTCTTTGAAGGAAAACAAGATTATTGACCTCAAAGCTTCTCTGAATAAAAATGTAGAGAAGCCTAAAAGAATAAAGGTGAAGACCAAGATACAAAAACTAGTCCAGATCGCAGCAAGTTGAGGAAAAGGAGTAGCTTGTCTTGAAGAGGTTTCTAAAGATGAATCAAGGTTATCTCTAGAGAAATAAAGAAAGGTTGCTCAGTTTCTGGCTGGTCTGGAAGAGGCTATTAACACTATTCCATGTTATCCAGAACCATAACCTATGGCTCCCATTATTTTTGAAGAATTGAAATAAAAACCATGTGTGGAACCTATTACATGAAAGAAACTCGATCGATATCATATTTCTCTTGAGAAAGTTAAAGAAAAAATTTAGTTGCACCTCCATCTATGGAAAAAATTGCCTCCCTTGAACATGGAAACAATGCAAATGAAATTAATCATAAATTCAAGAAGAAAATGAAGAAGTATAAGGGTTTAATTATGGGACTACTATTGTACGCATTTGCATCTATCTCCACTTTGGAGGTATTCTAAAAATTGGTAAATGCCATGATTGGCACTCTATTGATCTTCCATTTTAGTTTCCTAGTAGCCTTCTACCAATTATTTTCCCATTAGAAACTCTTATCAATGGATGTTGTAGCCTTGGAATGGTGAAACAAAGACTAATAAGGATGCTATTATCATACAAAGTTGTTAGGCTCCCCCACAAAACTCCTTACTTCTTTGACATCGATATGAGTTGGCTCCTTGATGATGGTATTTGTATCTATCAGATCAATCTTGAGTTCCCATAGACCAATCACATACCCCAACTATACAATTGGATGGGTAAAATCAAAGTTGCAAAGTTTTGCCACAACCAACAATGTTTCCTTAAAGTCTCTAACAATAGCATTGAATGTGAGATATGCTCTTCCCAAGTACATTTAAGAATTGATTCATCATCCCAACATTGTTACTATTAATATATGAAGAGATCGAGCACATCATTCATTAAAGTTATAAATGTAGTGGGTGAACTACATAGATTGGGTTATGTAATAACCCCAATTTGACCCTTGTAATGTATTCAATTAAATTATGTAAATGATGTAATTATTCTATTATGGATTCCTAGTGTGGAGCTCAAGGCCAGTGCCCGACTAGTGAATGGCTAGGCATGCATGATGTATATATTTTATTTGGATTGTATGGTTGTCTCATCATGCTAAATTGAAAATATGTATGTAAATATTATGCTTTATAAATAATAAAATGGACCAAGATGGATGTGTAAAGAGCACTAGAGGGGCTATGATTCCACTAGAGAGGAAGAGAAAAGGGGGGATAACGATGACTAAATCCTTTGCTGCCAAGTGTCAACCTTATAACTCATCCAAATTATGCAATGTGATTTGAGTGACCTGATCATATCCTTTTGACTGTTGAACCTAATCATTGAATGCATGTGTACTAAGGTTGGTGGGAAAGTCACCTAATGTAGATACTGAAGCATGGGGGTTGAATGCACTTTTATGTCAGTTCTATCATGTCAAAATTAAGTCTGCAGCCTCCAAGAGTCCTTTCGTATATGGTCAGAAGCCATGCCAGTTATATTTTAACCATTTTATCCTATCCCTTAGAGTCAACCCTCATTCTCTCATTCTCTCATGCAATTCTACACTACACAAATCTATCCATTGATGTCCATGGAATTACCAGACTGTTTTTAACCCATAAATTTGAATTGAGAGACAGAGATACAGATTTGGAAGGAAAAATAGATGATTGTAGGTGAGCAGAGAGGTTGGGAAAACTAGGAACCTTACCCAAGAATTTTTACTACTCACAGGTGCTTGAGAAGCCACAAATTGAAGATACAGGTGGTTCTCCAATAAAACATATCATATTGGACTTCTTCTATGCACACACTGGAATAACCTGTTAAGATGGATCACCCGAGTGAACCATGGAATGGTGAAGGGGATGCCTGAGCTTAGAAGGGTGTTGTGTGGGGTAGTTATTATGGGAGCCAAGGCTGTGATGGTTGAGTGAGAACCCCGTAGATATATGTATGATAAATTAGCTAAGCTCAGAGAATATAACATGTTGTGGAATGAGAGAGAGATGCTTGTAGGTGTTTCCTTATCCTTTGTGGTCTCATAGCCCAGCTTTGGGCTTGCCTCTCAACAAAAAGAGTATATGTTGGATAGAGTGCATATGGCCTTACACATCCAGTTGCTTGGATCTACATTGGATAAAGATAAGTATTCTCATGTATTTGAAACCAAAACATTTTTATTTGATGTATGTGATAATTATGTTGATAAATGCATGTTGTTTGTGAGTATCGAGTTTATTTCCGTTGTTTGTTTTTAATTTTCATATGCACATGTATTTTACATATTATGAAATCATAATTTGGTTAATCTCCCCTCTCGATGGTCGGATTGGTTGAAGGGGACATGACAGGTTAGCCCCAAAATGGAGTACTTGGCCAATTGACTCCTTGCTCCAAATATTTTTGGAATTAATTCTGTAATTTGCACTCCTCTGTTAGGTTATTCAAGCATACACATAATAACTTGCGAGAGAAATAAACAGAAATAAAAAGCATACACTTGAGACACACAATATACCCTAGAAACCCCATACGGGGAAAACCAGCACCCAATGAAGATATTCATTACATGGCCAAAACGACCATCCAGGCCAAGTGAGCTCCCCTGCTCACCTCCAGGCCACTTTACAATGGAGCATCTTCAAGCCTTATAAAGGATTCTTTGCATGCAATACCTTGGGCCAATACCATGGGCTACAACAAACCATGTTCCCAAAACCATGTGCTGGACCTAACCACCTTTGACTCATTCCCGAGTCAAGGTTAACTCTAACAATCCCCCCTTTAAACTTGACTTGGAGTAATCACCAACCCCCCTCAAATTTTTAACCGAGGAATCTCACATACACCCCCCCTATCACCTAGGTCTTTCTCCTGACTTTACTGGTGAGTTACCAGGGTTATGCATGCCTTACCAGGTCTTACAGCCATATGCCCTTTTACATGCAAACTGCTCCATTAATTTTTTTTTCATGTGTCTTCACAGTGACTACACCATCACCATCGGTTGCTTCATCATCTCGCTTTTCCATGCTCGTCATCTACCATACCCTACATTCTTACCATGATGCTCTTCTCATGCCTTGCCACAATGCCTTTTTGACTTCCATTTAACCATGGTCCATAAACAGAAAGTTCCAAGGAAACTATGAAACATGCATTTCCACTAACCTAAGCAACTCCGACGCAGTTTCCATTTTACAACCCACACAATACCACAGTGGAGCACACACTTTTTTGCTTCTCATGACTACTACTAAGCCCACTACTTTGCTTCAATGTTTCATGAAATATCGGTTCCGTCTATGGATTTCTTGACTAGCCCACCTGCACGCATCTCCTCACGCACATAGATGCCTCTCAATCTTCACATAGATACGGCTTCATCTTCTGTCTGGCGGCTTTGAAGATCAAGCGTGGTCCTTCTTCTCACAGATAGATTTCAATTCGCGGACTCATTCATCATAGAGATCAATGGCAGCTTATCTTGGCATTCAAAATTGTGGGTCTCACTCTTGACGCGAGTTCGGGCTTGTCTTAGATTTCATTGCCAACCCCCATTCACGTGACCTCCAACTCCCTGAGATACTTCTTGGCCCACCACATGCAGCACCCATGGAGAAACTCTAACAATTTCAACATCTCCTTTGAAATGATGCCATTGCGGCCTCCACCAGGGCATGACCTCAACAAACCAGCGACCACACACTCAGCTGGGGTTTTTTCATGGCAACATTGGCTCCTCCAATGCTACTTCTACTCAATGTAGCGATCTCCTCAATGTGGTGGTCTCCCTTAAGTGCAATTTTTGTGTTATCAGTGATTCTAGACAGAAAAAAAAGAAACAAGAATCTTCACATGGGTTTCTCCTCCAATGCGCACATGATCCGCGTCCTGCACTACCAACAAGTTCGCATGCTTTCACGTCCAATTCCCACGCAATCACCATGAAATATGTGCACTACCGATGGTTTGCTGCCTTCACACTAATGATCACGCTTGCTAGCTCGACCCTGAGTCTACTTCCTCTACAACAGCCTTCGCATCTAGCTGCACTTCATAGCACAACCCGAAACTTCCAAGAATAGCACCACTGCCTCCGTTGATCACATGCAATAATACACCAACGGATCCACCATAGCGACTTCAACACGGAACTTAGAGTAGTGATTGTTCTCATGCTCCATGGATTGCTCCTTCACACGACTAGGGTTTATATCTGTGACCAAATGGAGGGCGATCTCTTCTTCATCTTCTCACTTCCCAAATTTAAAAAAACGGGCCAAAAGTGGGGGAACAAGTGTCTAGTAAGCCTGGGGTACAAACACGACTGAATAACATCTCTGAATCTGGAAGGTCAAGCTCCACAACCAAGATCCTCTTCCCTCTTAGGTGAAACCCTCGATATTATTGGATCACTTCTTTGTAGATCTCCAAAATCTTTTCCAATTGTTGCTTCTTCTCTTTTGTACATCACCCCTAGAGATGCCTTTATTGATGTCAGTACACCTCCTCAACATTTTTATCTTAGGAAGAGTAGTGCAATCTTCTTACCTAAGCTAATAAGTTCTTCATCTTGGTTAGCAGTTTACCAATGAAATATTTGATTTACCTTTATGTGCATTATTAATGAAATATTTGCATGTATTACTAAATTTTTATAGTACCATAAAGTGAGTCACATGGCCTCTTTTTTCTTAGCAACCCCCCCCACAAAGTCCATGGATCTACCCTCCTATGGCATAGTATGGATAGGTAGGGGGATATATAGACCTTGTTTTATGTTATTGGATTTACTAGAACACATGTAAAGTATGTATCCTCTAATGAAAAAATCTACATCATCTTGCACTCAAAGCCAAACACATACTTATGCAAGTTGGCTATTGTTTTTCCAACACCAAAAGGACTTGAAACTTTAGAGGCATGAGACTGTCTTATAAATTTTGTTTGTCAAATTTGGTTAGTTAAAGCTTATATATCTTGTACAACAACCCATCTTGGAGATGGTAGCTAGCTTCATTGTCGCCTTCTCCATGCTTGGCCTCGCAACTACTGAAATATCTCTTTAAAGTCCATGTCATCTCTATACTTCTCTTTGTACATGTCATGAGTGAAGGCTCCATGTGCATAAGAGTATCCAAGTTGTATAAGTGTGGGTGGTCTCGCCAACATGTTTACCGACATAGTGTCACCCTTCATGTATTTGATGATGAGATGAAATTGCTGCAAAAGGCTCATTAATTTGTAGTGTATTGCTTACTGAAGCTTATTCTTTACTTGCAAGCATCATAAAGGTTGGTGGTCAATGTGGATGATGGCCTCCTTTCCAATCAGATGCTACATACATTTTTTAATAATTGTACTAAAGCATAAATATTCTTGCTATGTTTGGGGTAGTTCAACAGTTATCCTCAACACAACTCATAATGACAGGAAATTGACTCACCACCTTGCATCAGGATTGTTCCCATAATAAACCCACTTGAACTTTCTACACATAAAAGGATTTTGAAAATTGGGCAATGTTAGGATTCATGCTTGATTGGACATTGTAGCATGGAGTGCTCAAACCATAATTGAAAAGGATGCTATGATCTTTGAAGGTCCAAGCCTAGGCTCCTTACTTCACTGACATTAATATGAATCAACTACTTGATAATGACCTCCATCTTCAAGGATCAATATTGAGTTCTCCTCCGCCAATCACATGTTTCCTCGAAGTCTCTAACAATGGCATTATGTGACATATACCCTTCCCAAATAGAGCTAAAAATTACTATATCATCATTACAGCTAAACATATGAATATACATAGTACATCATTCAATAAATGCATACATATAGTCAATTTACATTGTTCAATTCACGAGTGTCATAAATTTTGACTCACACCTTGTGATATTGCAATTTGAGATCCATATGGGAAGGAATTTGGCATGCTGTAGATAGTCGAACAAGTCATTGATCTTCGACATCATGTACCACTTCTTGAGAGTGATATTGTTAAGAGTTTTGTAGTTAACTTAGTTGCTTGTATTTTGTGCTCCACATCCCTCTTTGGTGGAAATCATCTACATTGTTCGAACATGTTTATGTACATTTTCAAAATCTTCTTCAATTAATGTTCTCTTATGTACCCCCCTCCCTCTAGAGATGCCTTCACTTTTATCAATACATCAATAAGTTGGTTCTATGTCAAGAATAGTGCAATCTTCCTACTTGAGCTCGGATCTTAGATTCACCCTTATGTGCATTAAGGATGAAAGATTTGACATCCTTGACCAAGGGGCATTGACTTGCTTTGTTCATGAGTACATCATCCTTGATGTACATGTAGGTCAAGATCCCATACACAACACCACACACATAAAGTGGCACCATACTAACTTCTATTTCATCATTGCAATTCCCACTAATGGAAAATATGATTTTGCACTGCATATTGGCTCATATTGACACATCATTTGACAAGTAAAAGATTTTTATCAACTTTTTTTATTAATGATTTTTTTTCAATGGATGAGATTCCTTATTAAAAAAGTATTAGTTGAGTGTATGGTTTTAATTTATCTCATTTATGTAGTTTTATATATATGCGATTCTTAATATTTTAAATCTCATTTGCGCTGACATGTTATTTTTTATAATATTTTTATTTTATTTTATAAAAGACACATATTAGACGCAATAATGAAAAAAATAAATCTTAATAATAAAAATTTTCAATTTTAATATTATTGAATGGATTTTTTTTTATGAATAATATTATAAATTTCCATTTTTATTATAACAACTTCATAAAACAATTTCTACCAATAAAATATGTAATTCTAACCAGTACCACCCACCAAAAACCTTAAAATAAATAAATAAATAAATTACTAAAATAGAAAAAAAAAATATTCAATAGTGTGAGTGGAAAATGTTCCAACTTCCAATAGTCTTCCCAATTCTTGTAACAATGCTGTGAACCGTACCAAGGATGCAATCAGGGACTCAGTTGACTACATGTTTTCAACTCTGACGTGTTGTAGCATTTAACCTACCATGTCTCTCCATAACACGTCGTGCAGCAAGAGCTGCTGCCTCACTTGCCCGCAAACTCCCACTGGCCATAAGAGTAGCAAATTCACGAGTGATTTCTTCCTCGACTTTTTGCTTGGCGTCTTTGAGAGGATCTTCAATTGATTTGTCTTGCTTTCTCTCACTTAATTCATTTTGGGGGGAAACTTTTTCACAGTGATCAATCACCTTGGTACCCACATTCAGTGATGCATCAGATGACGGTAACTTCACAGGTCCAACATCAGGCAGAATTGAGGAGCTATCTGTAGTAGTCACAGGCGAAGGCTTCTCATTTCCAACGTCTGCATTTTCTTGAACTGCTGATTCTTCTTTGCCTCGATTACTTGAGGGATTTGATGTTTCCTGGTGCTCTGCAACAGCAGGGATGACTGGGGTAGATCCTAAATGAGGAGCTTCAGGAACCCCACCATATCTTAAAGTGGTCTCTAACTGCTGCGCCATTGGCACTGCTTCACCAATAAAATCAAGTGAGAAGAAGGGAAGCATGTATCAGAAATCTATTTAGGCCTAATTACTTCAATTGAAAGTCATGCATGGAACTGTTCAACATTGGAGTAAAGAGAAAACTTACATAATAAGGCGCCCATTGGAGTGTTCAACATTTCATCAGGAAGACGGAGAATAAATTCTGGGATACTGCAGCCAACCAAAAACTGTGCTAACTCATTGCTGAAATTGTTGCAGTTGTGGTGCAGCAAACTATAAGTTTCGACTGTGTACCGTGGGCTAATTTCTTGTAAGTAGTCTTCAAATACTTCCTTTGGCAAATGGGTTATGCCCAATTCTAAAACTTTCAAAGGTTTTCCATAAGGAGTCATTCCAACTGGAATATGCTGAATACCTCCTCCAAAATAATATTCATTGCCATAAACCACAACCCCTGTATGCCTGTCAAATAGATGAAAAACAAACCAGTAACAATTCAGCATCTGAGCAACAATACAAACCAAAGAATCTTTTAAAATCTCTATTATAAGGAGCTCAGCTTTTGGGCAAACTCTATATGTCAAAATCGAAATCAAGCAAATACCAATGCGTACACCAATAGCATATAAATCCAGTTATATTACTTGGAGACAAACCTACATTTAATTCTAATTCAAGAAAATATTAGTGGCGGGTTGTTCTCGAGTGGTTCTGGAAAACCACATATAAGAACAGCAGAGATCACGCCATAGCAAGCAGAGAATTACCACAAACAGAACGCAATTGCACGTAGAGAATCATCACCAACAGAAGGGACATGCCATAGCAGAAAGACAAGTGCTGAGGAATTTGCCATAGCAGACATAGAAACCTCACAAGCAGCAAGGATACACCATAAGGATGTATTTTGACAGTAGGCATATGCCATAAGAGGCAGAACTGAGAAAACCAAAAGGAACAAGTAACATAGCCTTAAAACTGTGGGGATACAATCTTGAACAAATACTTTGAAATGAATTTTAAACAAAAAGAGATTTTCAGTGGGTTCTGCCAAGTTGCTAAGTTGACTTTCAATTTTCACTTTGCCAAGTGGACTTCAACACCATGGTAAACAAATGCAAAGTATAAAACTAGAAAAGACAGAGAAGAGAGAAAATAAGATTTATTCCCTTAATACATCTTAAGCCCGGCATTCTGATATTTCCTACAGTTTCTTACCAAATTCCTTCAATGGCTCTTCCGAGAAATGAGGTCGACAGTTCCCGCGAAAGGCCCTGGCTTAGATCGTACACGTTCAACAAAACCTTATAACCTTCCTGAAAACCAAAAATTAAATTAAATTAAATCAATTCCAATTTCAGACCCCCAAAAACAAAAGCCAGAATCAACGAACGTCTCACACAAAACACACAGAGGTACAAACGCACCACTGCCATCGCGATTATCCGAAGCCAAGTGAACCTGTTATTATTGATTACAACGATTAACATTAAGTCAGTCCATACCCTTACGAAATCCAAACAACTTCAATTGCACGAATAATTAGAGCTATGATACAGGGATTCCTCACCTGATTTGGCTGTGAAATTGACAAAAAAATACAGAATAATCGAAAGCCCTTCAAATGGACGACGAAAACTGAGGATTTTACACTAAATTTCGGTGTAATTAAGTTAACCGAACGTTGCAAAAATGGCGACACAGAGACTCGAAGTGCAGACCTTGAAAAAGAGGGTAGGAGGGTTGCCAAGTTCCAAATCCCAAATTTCCTCCGGAGGGTTGCAGAGCTTCCGATTTCGTCAAGAGCAACAGTCAGGAGGAACGAAAACTTGATGCCATATTAAAAGAAAAGTTAATTGTATTTATATTAACTTCCCTCGCTTTCTTTCGACTTTTGTATTTAAGCCGACAAGGAAAATATAGCTGCAAAGCAGTAGTACCTGCCTATTATACTGATAATCTAATTTAGTATAAATGTATATAAAAATAAATTAATGTAATTATATTGAATATACACAGGTCATTTTCATCTTTTTTAGTTTAGCAATGGTTAGGCCCTGTTCAACAAGGCATGTTAATCGCTCCATAATTGAAAGAGCATGGATGTATTTTACATATGCAATCTACAACTCATATTTTTTTTGGATTGATTCCAAAACAGCAGTTCGTGCACCATGATCTGCCACTTGCACTTGAAGGGCCTGCAACACTTCTACCGTTTCGGCGCTAACACATCTCAGCTCCGTCATATGACTATAGAGCCATTGATTTTAGAATTATGATTACATCAGATCCAATTTACAAATAATTGTGAAATTTTAAAAATAATAATTTATTATACTTACCAAAGGCAGTTATATAGCAATACAGATTTAAACTTTTTTTATTTTCAATTAATTTTGCTTTTACCATACAGATTTTTTAATAGTTTTCAAAAAGATATATATTAAATTGAATATTTAAAAATCAAAAAATAATTTTTATAATTTTAAAATATTAATTTACACATTTATAATTGGCTAAAATTACTGATTAGACTAATTTTTCTTGGTTTGAAGATTAATTATCAGAAATTAAAAAAAATTTAAAATTTTAAAAATAACTAACCTACCATATCTTAACTCAATAAATCTAAAATATAGTTTTACGAGACAAGGTATGATGTCCTCGATTTTTACTGACGAGATATGGCTTCCTTTCATAAATATAGTTTTACGAGACAAGGTATGGTGTCCTCGATTTTTACTGACGAGATATTGCTTCCTTTCATATCTCGCCCTATGTATCGGCCATTTTAACTATCACATCATAGCTTTGTTTTTCACATGGCACTGTGATTTTTTATGATTTCAATCTGATTTTTTATAGTTTTTTTATAATTGAAAATGTAGCGGGAGAGTAATTAATGGTGGAACAAGGGATCATTAGTGAAGATAGGAGTGATGTTGGCATTTTAATCTTTAACTTTATTGGGAAAAGGATTAATAAAATGTAGATAAATGTTGACTTTAATTGCATAAATCAATTCCAAATTATTATTGCAAATTTAATAACATTTTAAAATTTATAAAAGAAAAAATTAATATAATGTTTATTTAAAAAAAATTATAATATATATATATATATAAGAAATAAAGTATACTAATATTATAGAGGTTGTAATATTATATTATTAAAAATAAATATGTTGACTTTAATTGCATAAATCAATTCTAAATTGTTATTGTAAATTTATAAAAGAAAAAATCAATATAATATTTATTTAAAGTCCTCACAAATTAGGTCACCTAGGTATTACTTTCAATTTGCTCTAGCTAATATGCTATTTAGTAGATTAAGAACATTTTGTGTGCATCACAACAATCTCTAATTAGAAATTAACCAACAATAATAACAAGGGTTTTTATTTTAGAAAATGGTTAATGTAACTAGACCATGGATAAAATCCTAAATAAATATTACATTGAGTTATAGGATCAACTCGTTATAGATTGGAGAAATTAAAAAAAAGACACTCGTAAATCAAATTGCAGTTATTGTTATTGCCAATTTGGTTGAGGCTCATCTTGGAAATTTACTAAAAATGACTACGTATAAAGAGACCACCAATCTATAAATACATTATTTTTATAGGTTAGTGGTAGTCCATTCATCAACAAATGAAATGGGAAAGTAATGTTCTATAGAAACTATTAAGACATGCTTGTCCAAAGCACAACTTCAATAATTTCTAATTTATTAAGGAGCGACACAATAATAACTACTATACTATATTGCAAAAAAAATAACTTGATATGTAACTATTACATTGATATATTTCTAAGAGATTGACATGTAACTATTACATTGATACATTTGTAAGAGGCAGGTATAAGCAGCTTAACTACTCTACTATATTGCAAAAAAAAAACTTGATATGTAACTATTACATTGATATATTTCCAAGAGATTGACATGTAACTATTACATTGATACATTTGTAAGAGGCAGGTATAAGTAGCTTTGCTACTAATTTCACTTGTTTAAATAAGTAAGTGAATAATATTAAAGAAACATTTGAAATGGTATTTAGGATTATTAGTCTTTTAAACCCATTTCTTTTAAAATTCAACAATTAATAATATAACAATAGATATGAACCAAACATATTTATTACAAAAAAAATATATTGTATATAAAGAAAAATAGACTTATGTTAATATATTTAGAAATTTTATTTATATTATTGTTTTTTATTTTTTATTTAATGCTCTATTTAACATAAAGAAAGATAAATAATGGTACTTACATTCTTATTATAACTTTCACATAGCCTTTTTGTGGCTCGAGATCCAATGAACTTTGTTTAACAAAAGAATTAGAGGAAATAATATGTTATGTTACAAAATAATTGATCCATTTGCTAGAAAAAAGGACCATGTAAAAATGAACGAGGATTTATGCAAGCCCAATTATAGACTGCATACTCCATTATTCTTATTAATATTTAATCAAATATAACATGAATATAAATTATGTGTCCAAACCATTTAAGTGGGTGTGTCCATTAAAATATGATTCAAAAGTAAATGACAATATTTAGAAGAAAAAAGAGGCAATCTGGATGATATATGTCCAAACCATTTCAATTGGCTTGTCCATTAAAATATGCTTGGCATGATGAAAAATAGCTTCAAATGACAATATTTAGCATAAAAAATGAAGAATCATAAATAAAAAGGATACTTACATTGTAAGAGAAGACTTATACTAGAGCTTATACGTAGGAGTGATGTTTTCATAGTATTGATTAGTGGTATAAAGACCATCAATACAAAATCACTATGCTAGCAAAAAATGAAGGAGTGTGAGCATTCTAAATCCATCCAATTAAGCAATTCAATAGCAACTTGTAACTACATCGAAATACCTATAATGACTTGGACTTAACACAATGAACATGTTATCTAGAGGTCAACCAAAATCTACCTCAAAATTTTTAAGAGTCTAATTCATCATTGGTCTCTAGATTTATATTTACTAGGTTTATATAGTATTGTATTATGTATGTACATGTTTGAAATCATTTCTATATCTATGATTTCCATGAATTCTTGTAACTTTTTTTAACAACTTTGTGTTTTCCTTAGCAATCAAGTCTTATTAATGACATTTCTTTGGACAATGATTTTGAAATGATATAATTCCATCTTCTAGATAAATACCCAGTGTAAATAATGTAAATAATCCATAAATGAATATAGTAGAATAAATGATGATATAAGAGATGATTTTACAATTACATTTGTTTGGGCTTATATAAGTCATTTTACACCTTTTCAATAAAGGGCATGATTTTTGTCTTTTTTTTCATAATTTTAATTAATTATTTCTTATTTAATAATTAATAATTAGTAATATTAATTTATATTAATATTAATAATCATATTGATATTTATTTATTATTAATTAGTTGTTACATTGCTTTCCTCTTAAGGGAAGCTTTGTCCTCAAAGATTTATTAAAAGCAAGGTAATGTCTGATTTTTCTGCTTGAACCGTCATCTCTAGATCTTTTCTTTTAGTACTTACAACACTTACGAATTCCAAAGGAAAACTATCGCATGTCTTTGATGTGGTCCATCCTAGATCTATTTTTATTGAAAATACTTGATCGTTTTTTGAGATGGGTTTCCTCGTTTGTTGCTAAAAGCCTGAAGCCAAATTTTTCTGCAAAGTCCAACACTTCAAGTCAACGTTCCCTTGAAATTCTTCAACCAATCCTTCCTTCTGTTAAATTGGACGTGGTTGAACCCGAAATGGAGAAAATTGTTTCGCCCTTTTATCCATTAGGCCACAACCCTGGAATGGTGACGGAAATCCTCCCGGGTTGAGTCATTGAATGACATAAGCTGGGCGAATCCAGTGAAACGCATTCTAATATTCGAAAAGGAAGACCTGCCAACTAACTTTGGGAATAAGCCATGGTCTTTCTTGTCAAACATGGAAGCGATGGCTACCTTGTCAGCAACAGCTCTTGGAGATTTCAGATAGTTTCCATGTGCTTATAGAATCATTTGTTAATGAGGACTTGCAGGCGCTCCAAGAACTTAGTAGACATACTTCCAATGAACAAAATTTACAGCTATGTCCATTCAGGGAGCCTGAAGCTGCAAACCTTACTCATAACTTGTGGTCTATGTTGTCTCCAAGTTCACAATAGCATCCTTCTGGTTTAATAAGTAGAGCATCCTTCAGTATTATCTATTTGTAAAATAGTGCGGGCGTGCAAACCATGGTTTGTACTATTGGCTAAATCATATTTTAGCATATAATATTGTGTGTGAGCTAATAATTCAATGGATTTGAAGATTGCTTTACGATCTGAACTGTAAAATTGCAGGTGTGCAAGTCAGTGTATACAGAATTTACAGTTATGAAGTTATGGGTATTTGTATGCTTATGTTTAACTAGACGTGTCCCAGTTCCTGCTCTAATAAAAGAAGGGAGAATTTGTTATTAAAGAAAAAGGAAGAATTTGTCTATAACCATTTGGACGGTTTTGATGAAAACTATAAGAATAATTTTTTTTTCTAAAAAAACCTTTCTAGAGATTATCTATGTCTGTTTTAGGTCATTGATAGCAGGTTTTCCTAGCTGAAACAACATGAAGAATGATTAACGTGCATACAGAATTCTAGGGAGTGAAAATACTGATTCTACAATATATTCTTTATAGATGATCACGTGTACAAAAAGTATTCCTTTTTAATAGATTTTGTGTGTAATTGTGTTTGTAGCACAGCATGGGTGAAATGTATATATAAACAAAAATTAGAACTATACAAATCTATATATCTTTAAGTTAAATTCACTTCCAATCTTATTACTTTGAATATGCTTTGATCTAGGTTTAAGCATTAAGCCTACAAACTTTACAATTTGAACAACAGTGTGAGTGATTCCATGCAGAAGCAATTACATTTTCTCCCTTTTCTGTATTTTGTGATCCCTTCATATATTTCCTTGTGTATCCTTGATTAACACAATACAGGACTGTTTGTAGCAAACAGGCCTATCTGCCAAAAACAGTCCATTGTCAGTAGAGATTTGAATGAAATAAGTATTTGAAGTACGGTTCAATATATCAACAAATGTGAATTTACAAGGCCTAATATTTGAAACTAACTTATTACCAAAGCTCTAGATCTTAAAATATGAAGTTATATATTTTCATGGAGCAAAAGATTAAGTAATTTTTTAATGCATATTTTAGTACAGGTTGTCGTTTGGAGTGAATTCCATAAATATGCCAGAAGACCATGACAATAAACAACTATGGCTAGCGTAAAACAACGTTGATTGCATCCGATGTAAGGGAGGTTTATGTACCATTTTTATGATGCAAATTCTTTTCAGAACACAAGTACCCTATAAACAACTAAGGGACAATGGACTTACATATAACCAGATTTTTATGATGCAGATTCTTTTCAGAACATATGTAACTAAGGGAATTGTATTCCACTCATTTCACCATTTCAAATTTTCTATGAAAATAATATTTAATTTTCATCTACAATTTAAACAATCAATTTTCGAAATTGAGATCAAAACCTTTTATGTGGAAGAATAGGGATGTCCTAATCCTATGTAGAATGGAAAATGCTTAGTTTTATTGCTAACAAGAGAAAACCATCTCTACTCTTTATAATCTACATTTGACCAACACTCTAATTCTAACAACTAAAGTTTCAACCCTATTTATTACATACAACAAAAAACCAATAATTCAATAGTTGCAAATATATCCCAAGCTAATTGTTAAGGACTTCAACCCGACATTGAAACCATTTATGAATTTTCCTATTCTTAATATATGTTTGTAACATTCTACCCAACATCTATATCAATGGAGTGGATACATAACAAGAGTGATTGTGACTATAGTTATTAACCAAACATGGTTTGTAGATGAATAGGTCACTTTAGCTCAAATAAAGCAAAGAAATGGATATAGGAAATTTAAATGCGCTTAGGCTTGGTTGTAGCATACCTTTCAAAGGTATAATAACTTGGAGCAATCATAAGTTACATAAAATAGTATGTACGAATATCATATACTCATTGGATACATAACAAGAGTGAATGACTATAGTTATTAACCAAACATGGGTTGTAGGTGAATAGGTCACTTTAGTTCAAATAGAACACTCTATATAGGAAATTTAGATGTGTTCAGCCTCATTTGTAGCATACCTTTCAAAGATATAATAACTTGGGGAAATCATAAGTTACAAGAAAATAATATGCACATCAATATCATGTAAGGTTGTACAATATTTAAGAGAGCAAATGAATTCAACCAATTCCAATAACCTCAATAAATTTAAGCACATATTAAATTAAATAAATTTCTTTCTATTTAATTAATTTTTTAAATTCTACACAATATTAAAAATATTTTTAATAGTAGTGTTTAAATGTTATTAAAAAACTCAAACTATATTTCAATATTATATGTCATATATTCATGTATAAATAATTATTATCTTTTATCACAATTTGTTTTTTAATAACAATTCTATTATGTATATGATTTTTCATTAGTTTTTAATACTTTTAAACATTTATTTTAGAAAACAGATAAGATGTGTTTTACAAAGTTAATATTTATTTTATAATTAAAGAATAGTGGAATTATCATCAAACAAAAGTGGAAATATAGTTAAAGTCAAGTATAGTCAAACAATAACAAAATTATAATCAACCATATGATTTTAAAGTCATACTATTGTCACCAATAATCAATACAAGTCAAATATAGTCAACCATATGATATTAATGTCAACCATGCTCAAGCACATTGAATCATAGTCAATCATGGTCAACCATAGCCAGCCATAGTTAGCCATGGTCAACCATACTCAACCATAGTCAATTAGTCAACCTAAGTCAACAACATCCATCCATAGTAAACCATACTCAACCATAGTTTAACAAAGTCAACCAACTTCAAAAGTCAACCATAGTCGAGAAAAAGTCAATTGCATCCAAACAAAGTCAATCATGCTCAACAATAGTCAACCTCAATTAATTAGTCAACAAAATTCAAACATAGTCAAACAAAGTTAACCGTAGTCAATCATGGTCAACCATAGTAAACCAAAGTCAATTATGGCTAACCAATGTCAACCATAGTCGAAGATCGTCAACCATGGTCAACCAATGTAAACCAAAGTCATTTATGCCTAGCCACACGCAACCATAGTAAAACATGGTCAACCGCAGTCAACCATGGTAAACCGCAGTCAACCATGGTAAACCATTGTCAACCATGGTTGACCATGGTCAACAAAATCTAACCATAATTAACCATAGTCAACCATTGTCAAAAGACAAACAAGGTCAAACAATAGTTAATTATGGTAAAACAAAGTCAACCATTGCCAACCAGGATCAACCAAATTAAACAAAATTCAATTATCTCTAACCAAAGTCAACCATGGTCAACCAAAGACAACCATAGTCAACCATGGTCAAAATTCAAACAAGGTAAACCAATAGTGAATTATGGAAGAGAAAATTTAACCATAGTCAACTACAGTGAATTTAGGTTAGCCATACTTAACCATGATCAACCAAATTCAACCTTAGACAACAAAAGTCAACATAGTGAACCCTTTTTTTATTTAATTTAAAGTCAACCATAGTCAAACATAGCTGACCATAGTTATTCTTGGTCAACCATAGTAAACCAGAGTTAATTATGGCCAACCTAAGTAAACCATACTTAAACTTGGTCAACCATAGTCAATTAGTCAACTAAAGTTAGCTATACAACCTTACTCCAAAGCATCCTTTAGCCTAATCACTTAGTGTTAAGTCCTATCTTTTGGTCCTTAATCCTTATATAATGAACTCCCATTATAGTGTCATATCTAATATTTTTAAAATATATTTTGTACATAATAATACAATTCCATTCTTTCTTTTTACCTAAAGCTTCCATCTATCATCATGTTACTCAAAATTTAATAATGGTTTAGGTTTACTTTTCTTAAAATTGTCTTGAGTTGCTCATTGGCAATTGATCACATTGCTTTGTCCTACTACAAGCTAACACGACAAAGCATAGTTTAACTTTAATAAAATAAAGTTATTTAAATAAAAAATATATTTTTATTTAAAAATATTGAAAATATTTTTATTATTATTAACCATAATAATAATACTATAGTAAACTTTACAACAATAATACTTTTAATAAAGTTAACATATTATAAATAATATGTATTAATTAAACTTTAAGAATATTAATAAATAACATTTAGTATTAACAATATCCATATTACTAATTCGCATTGATAATAAAACCAATATTAATTAATAATATTATCATCAACATTATTATAAATAATAACATTGTTATTGTGTTATATAATATTAATCACAATATAAATAACATTATTATTAATAAGAATATTAATAATGATATTAAAAAAACAATAATATTAATTTTAATAATGTTATTATAGAGTGTTAACATTATTATTTAATATCAACTTTTAAGCATATTATAACTTTATAAAATTATTTTTAAAATTTAAATTTTACATTTAAAAATAATATTAAAAACTTAAACTGTAATTTTTTAAATTCTACATAATATTAAAAATATTTTTATAATATTAAAAACTTAAACTGTAATTTTTTAAATTCTACATAATATTAAAAATATTTTTATATTAATGTTTAAATGTTATTATATAATATGATATGATATAAAATTAATATTAATAATGACATTTACATTAACTTTATGCTATATTGAGTTATAAAAGATCACAATTATGAATTTAGATACTTTATAACCATGATATTAATATTATTAGTATCAATAATAACATACTTTATAATAATGATATTAATAATAAAAATATTAATAATAATATTAGTAACATTAATCATATGAACATAAATAATAAATATATTTAAAATCCAAATGTAATAGACATATTTTAAGCAAGACTTAATTTGACATATTTTAAGTAAGAATTAATTTGTTTTAAATTAAAGTAAGTTTTGAATTATTAAAAAAACTCAAACTATATTTCAATATTATATGTCATATATTCATGTGTAAATAATTATTATATTTTATCACAATTATTTTTAATAACAATTCTATTATGTATACGAATTTTCAAAAGTTTTTAATACTTTTAAACATTTATATTATAAAATAGATAATATGTGTTTTACAAAATTAATATTTATTTTATAGTTAAAGAATAGTGGAATTATAATAAAACAAAAGTGGAATTATAGTCAAAGTCAAGTATAGTCAAACAATAACAAAATTATAATCAATTATATGATTTTAAAGTCATACTGGCGTCACCCATAATCAATACAAGTCAAATATATACTAATATTATTAATATTAATAATAACATATTTTATAATAGTGATATTAATAACATAAACATTAATAACATTAATCATATTAACCTAAATAATGAATATATTTGAAATCCAAATGTAATAGACATATTTTAAGTAAGACTTAATTTGACATATTTTAAGTAAGAATTAATTTGTTTTAAATTAAAGTAAGTTTTGAATTATTAAAAAAACTCAAACTATATTTCAATATTATATGTCATATATTCATGTGTAAATAATTATTATATTTTATCACAATTTTTTTTAATAACAATTCTATTATGTATACGAATTTTCAAAAGTTTTTAATACTTTTAAACATTTATTTTATAAAATAGATAAGATGTGTTTTACAAAGTTAATATTTATTTTATATTTAAAGAATAGTAGAATTATAATCAAATAAAAGTGGAATTATAATCAAAGTCAAATATAGTCAAACAATAATGATTTTAAAGTCATATTAGTGTCACTCATAATCAATACAAGTCAAATATATACTAATATTATTAGTATTAATGATAACATATTTTATAATAGTGATATTAATAATATAAGCATTAATAATAATATTAGTAACATTAATCATATTAACATAAAAAATGAATATATTTGAAATCCAAATGTAATAAACATATTTTAAGCAAGACTTAATTTGACATAAGTAAGAATTAATTTGTTTTAAATTAAAGTAAGTTTTGAATTATTAAAAAAACTCAAACAATATTTCAATATTATATGTCATATATTCATGTGTAAATAATTATTATATTTTATCACATTTTATTTTTATGTGTTTTACAAAGTTAATATTTATTTTATAGTTAAAGAATAGTGGAACTATAATCAAACAAAAGTGGAATTATAGTCAAAGTCAAGTATAGTCAAACAATAACAAAATTATAATCAATTATATGATTTTAAAGTCATATCGGTGTCACCCATAATCAATACAAGTCAAATATAGTCAACCATATGATATTAATGGTAACCATGCTCAACCACACTTAACCATACTCAATCATAGATAGCCAACCATAGTTAGCCATGGTCAAGCATACTCAACCATAGTCAATTAGTCAACCTAAGTCAATAACATCCATCCATAGTCAACCATAGTTTACCAAAGTCAACCACGGTCGATTAAAAGTCAATGGCATCCAAACAAAGCTAATCATTCTCAACAATAGTCAACCTTAGTTACTTAGTCAACAAAATTCAACCATAGTCAAATGAAGTTATCCATAGTCAATCATGGTCAACAATAGTAAACCAAAGTCAATTATGGCCAACCAAAGTCAACCATACTGTAAACCAAAGTCATTTATGACCTACCACATGCAACCATAGTCAAACATGGTCAACCGTAGTCAACCATGGTAAACCATTGTCAACCATGGTCGACCATGTTCAACAAAAACTAACCATAATTAACCATGTCAAAAGTCAAACAAGGTCAACCAATTGTTAATTATGGGAAAACAAAGTCAACCATTGCCAACCAGGGTCAACCAAAGTAAACCAAATTTACTTATCTCTAACCAAAGTCAACTGTGGTCAACCAAAGACAACCATAGTCAGCCATGGTCAAAATTCAAACACGGTCAACCAATAGTCAATTATGGAAGAGAAAAGTTAACCATAGTCAACCACAGTGAATTGTGGTTAGCCATAATTAACCATGATCAACCAAATTCAACCTTAGACAACAAAAGTCAACATAGTGAACCATATTTTTATTTAATTTAAAGTCAACCATAGTCAAACATAACTGACCATAGTTATTCAAAGTCAACCATAAATGATAATAGTTAGCCATAGTTGACCTGTCAACCAAAGTCAACCGTAGTCAAACAAAGTTAACCATAGTCAATCATGGTCAACCATAATAAACCAAAGTTACTTATGTCCAACCAAAGTCAACCATTTTCAACGATGGTCAACCATAGTCAATTAGTCAGCCAGAATCAAACAAAGTAAACCACAGTCAACCATATCCAATCATGGTCAACCAAGGTCAATCAAAGTAAACCATGGTTAACCCTCGTTAGTCATAGTCAACCATAGAAAACCATATTACACCATGGTGGTACTTTTATTGATTCTATGGTCATGTTTTGGAGATCATGTGCATTCTTATTCAAATATTTGTAGGGCAGTTTCCTCTGTTTCATAATGTTATTATATCGTTCTATAGTAATGAGAGTTTAATCCTTCAATTACTGCTCTATAGTCAAGATTGTTTAATTCGATTAAAATAATTGGGTATTTTAATTTGATCAAAAGAATTGGGTATGTAGTCAAGCATGGTCAACCAAAGTTTACAATGGTCGAGCATAGTGAACCAAATTCAACCCAAGCCAATCATGGTGACCAAAATTCAAGCTGAAGGAAACTAAAGGAAACCATGGTAAACCACATTTAACCATCATCAACTAAAGTCAACTGTTGTCACCCATGCTCTACCACAATCATCCATTTAAAACTAAAGTCTACCCAAAGTTAGCCATGGTCAAATAAACTCAACCATGAAAAACCAACATCAACCAAAAGTTAACTTAGTTAGCCATGGTCAAATAAACTCAACCATGAGAAACCAACGTCAACCAAAAGTCAACTTAGTTAGCCATGGTCAAATAAACTCAACCATGAGAAACCAACATCAACCAAAAGTCAACCTTGGTTAACCAAAGTCAACCTTGGTTAACCAAAGTCAACCATAGTCAACCATGTTCGACCAACAAATTAACCAAAAGTCAACTAAAGACAAATTCAAGCATGGTCAAACCAAAGTCAACCATTGTCAACTAAAGTCAACCACGATAAACCAACATCAACCATATTAAATGATGGTCAACCAAAGTCAACCATGGTCAACCAAAGTTAACCATTGATAACCATGTTTTGCAATAGTCAACCAAATCCAACTATGGTTAACCATGGTCAACCAAAAGTCAACCATGTTAAAACAAAGTCAACCATAGTGCACCAAAGTCAACCAAAGTAAATCAAATTCAACCATGGTTAACCAAAGGTGAACCAAAGTCAACTAGCTAAAGTCAACCATGGTAAACCATAGTGCACCAAAGTCAACCACGGTAAACCATAGTGCACCAAAATCAACCAAAGTAAATTAAATTCAACCATGGTTAACCAAAGGTGAACCAAATTCAACTAGCCAAAGTCAACCATGGTTAAGCAAAAGTTAACCAAAATCAACCAAAGTCAACCATAGTGAGCCATAGTAACACAAAGTCAACCATAGTCAACCAAAGTAAACTTAGTCAACTAGAGTCAACTATGGTACACCATGGTCAACCAAAATAAACCATAGTCAACTATGGTGCACCATGGTCAGCCAAAATAAACCATAGTCAACTATGGTCCACTAAACTCAACCATAGGCAAACCAAGTTAACCACATTCAAGAATAATCAAACAATAGTGGAATTATAATTAAAACCATATGATTTTATTGATATTAAAATTGATTAAATAAATGCAAGTAAGAAAAAATGTAATTTACATTAAATTATATTAAATAAAAATAAAAATAAATTTAATAATTCTTATTAAATGTAAATTAAAAAAATATTAAATATATTAATATTAGTATTATATTTACTTATTAGAAAAAAAAATTCACCATGATTGACCATGGTTAACTTTAAAATGATATGGTTGATTTATATTTAATATTAATTATTTAACGTATTTTTAATATAAATTATTTTATTTTTAATTTACAATTAACATCAATTAATTTAATATCTATTATTTTTACTTTTATTTTTTTAATAACAAATATTTTACTTTTCTTTAATATAAATTAATTATTTTATTATGAATTTATCTTGAATATCAATTATTTTACTTATCTTTAATTTTTGTTATATTTATTTAGTTTTTTTAATTAATATATTTACTTATCTTTAATTTTTGTTACATTTATTTAATTTTTTTTTCACTTATATTTATTTATTACTTTAATTTTATTTATTTATTTTACTTTTTATTTATTTATATTTAAAGTAGAGTAAATAAAATAAATAAATAATTTATTTACTTTACTTTACTTTACTTTATTTTTATTTTATTTAATTTATATTATTTATATTTCTTTAGTTTTTTATTCTATTTTATCTTTTTCTTTTACTTTATTCTATTTTATTTAATTTTTTTACTTTATTTACTCTACTTTACTTCTTCTTCTTTTTTTACTTTACTTTACTTTAATTTATATTATTTATATTTCTTTAGTTTTTTATTTTATTTTATCTTTTTATTGTACTTTATTCTATTTTATTTAATTTTATTTTTATTTTTTTACTTTACTGTACTTTACTTCTTCTTCTTTTTTTACTTTACTTTACTTTACTTTTATTTAATTTATTTTTATTCTATTTTCAATTTACTTTACTTTTATTTAATTTATTTTTATTCTTTTTTCAATTTACTTTACTTTTATTTTATAATTTATCTTACTTTATTTATTTTAATATTGCTTTTTTTTTTAATTTAGTTTAGTTTATTTTAATATGTTTTAATATTTTTATTTAATTTTTTTAACTTAATATGTATTTCTTTTCATTTTTATTTCCAAATAACATTTTTATTAATATTTTAATTTAGCTATTTCTTGGTTTGGCTGGCTATTTACTATCAAAAACCACATTTTAAAATGTGGTTGATATTTGACCATCAATGAATATCAACCACTTTTAAATGTGTGATCTTAGTTGATATACGTCAATTGGCGAATATCAACCACATTAAAAAAATGTGATTATTGCTAATAATATAAAAGACGATTTTTCATAAATGGGCGACTACAATAAAAAAAAATGTCTGGAAGGCGATCGATATCTTTTAATCACTAATTAGTGAAGAACGACCTAGATTTGATATCAAGCGGATATTCATTGAGTAAATTCGTGGGCACATTAATTGGATGGGTCAGATTGAATTGGTGTTTGGAGTTCAGTTTTCTAATCAAACGTTACATGGATTAGCGTAATCAGGTAGAAACATTACATGGATTAGCGTAATCGGGTGGCAAAAGTTTGGGAAAGCGAAAGGTTAAACTAAATTCTCTTGACACGCAGGGGGAGTGAAAGGTTAACAGGTCCGGTTAAAACTTTGGTTTCAATATGGAAACAATCCATGCATCCATCCATCGTTTCAATATCGAAACGATCCATACAGGCGTTGCCTTTCTCATCGGTTACAATATGGAAATGATCCATCCAGGAATTGGCTTTCTCAGGCGTTTCATGGGGCTGTATTCTCCATTTACCAGTTTGAGCGCGCGTTATCAAGCTCCCAACCATTTTGGCACATAAAACCTATATTATTATATGGACAATATGCCTTAACTTTATTTCAAAACGCACACAGTAAGGACAAATAGTGAAGAAATGGATAAAGCGAACTCCTACTCTCGGCTGATACAAAATCGATATAGAGATGAATCCACGGAAAATATGTGCAAACGCAGACATAAACATGGAGTTATCGACACAAGAGGATTAGGCCTGAAAATGGAGACTAAGACTCCAACTACAATAGCTACAACATATCAAGTATCGCAATTCTCTAGATGAGAGGTCTACTGCATAATATCGGTGCACTAACGTCTATCTATCACGGACGAATATGAATAGGTGAATATCATTTTCAAGATGCTTCAATTTTTGGAGGATCATCACAATGATGACTGGTAAGTCAAGAAATAATTGAGTCTTGGATGTTAAGAAATACTTGAGTGTTGGATCATGACAGCGATGACTGATAAGTCAAGAAATATTTGGGTCTAATGCATACGAGGTGAAGCTAGGGTTTAATTATTATTGTGCGCCTGTCCTGTAGATCGGATTTATTTTTTGGTATTTTGTGCAATTTTCCATGTTTTATTCGTATTTATTATATTTATGTTCAGGTTAAAAGATAAATATATTCACCCTTTCCGTCGAAAGTGCCTTCTGCCAAGAAAGGAAATGCAGGTCGAGGCTCCTTTATATGATTCTTTAGATCGTGGTTTTGTTGATAAGTTTTTTGTCTGGAAAACTTTGATGGTTATATATCTGTAAAGCTCCAGGATGCCTGAAGGTTTTCGAATCACGTAGATTTATACACAAGCATATAGACGGAAAACACCCAGAACTTATCGGAGAGGCGGTAGAAAAGGCAGGCGACTAAGTATTCTTTAGCAATTACATGATGTAAGTCATCTTAGTAGGATTACATAACTTTTGTAAAGATATATGAACTTAAAGTCAATCTTGTATCTAATTTATTTTAATTCTTTTATTGATTAAAGGCATCCGATGCGCCTTATTTTCAACAGGTATGGATATTGTTTCGATGTTTAAGTCATTTTCCCTTATTTTCTTGTGCCGTTAATCGGTAATATAATATTCATAACCAAAGGGGATTTGCAGGTTCAACTGAAGTGGGTGTTGCACTTAGGTTTCCAAAAAAAGGTTTATATTTTTTTTTGTATGTTCGAAAGCTCTATTCTATAAAATCTGCTACTGGTTACAAACTTTTGACTCATTGAATGTGTCGTTTTTTTATAAAATACCATCTACGGTTTAGTAAAACATATTTTGTTTCCAAATTGTAATCTGAAAATTACGGGTTTAATAAAACATGTAGTAATGTAAACATTAAATTGTATCGATAACCTTTGTATATTCAAATATGAAAACTATTAAATGTAAATTAACGTCACATATGTATTTGATGTCATATCTATTCAATTTGGTCCTTCAAACACAGTATGAAGTGAATACTGAAATAAATTTAAAAACACAGGATGGAACAAATACTAGAATAAATTTCATAAATATGTTCACCTATCTGTCTATACGATCGACTCTCTCTGCAAACTCGGGTGGGAAAAAATCGGAACCACCCAACCATAAAGAGGCGGAGACTTGATGAAATTTATGTAGCAATATTGAGACATCTAGAGAGGGATGTTCTTCGGTGATGTTCTTCATTATTGTCCAGAACTCCTTGAACGCTTTTGAAAGTATATGCATTGGCGAGAACTGTTTTTTTATCAATTGGCATTCTCACCTGTGATAATACTATTCGATTAATTGAAAATGCACTATATGAGAAACCAACATCTTCAAAAGGTAATAAGACAGAGAGAAAAATGATGATCTTCTTAAATGTTTAAAGCATATGTTGAACAAATATGAGAAATTTGAAGAGCACCTAAAGAAGTGGAAAAAGTAATGGAAAATAATTGTGAAAAAGATATCAATAGTAATTAACTGCTTGGGAAGACATATAAAATTGTATATTATAATTAATGTCTTATTAACCTTACAATTTGAAATGTAAAATATGTTTATATATATATAAATTTATATTCATATATTTAAGAAATGATAACATTTAAAATAAAATTGTATATGATAATATGTCTTATCAAATTTACATCATAAAATGTTGTATTTAACTAATATTATATATTAGATGGTAACATTTATCAAAATATATTTTTATCAATATTATATTGAACTATGAAATGTTATATTTAACAATAAAATGTTTTATCGAATTTGCAACTTGTAACAATATTGTATATTAAAGTATGTAGAGTATAATATTATATTAGCTTATTTATAAATATATAAATATATATTCATATATAAGTCCTCCTAATTATCATCATTGCGCGTCGATGGGGGCCCTGACTAGGGTTTCACAGGTATACCCTGCAAAATCTTGGGTTTTCTGTCCTTGCGATGGACTTGGCGGTTTTTGATAGGGATGTCTCTATCATCTGGGGGTTTGGTGTGTACGGGAGTGGAAGACATCTGGCGGATCTGTGGGAGGTGTCATTGTTCTGTACTCAGTTTTGGACAGGTGGTAGTTCACCGGCTAATCCGGTGACTGGGCCATGTCGTTGCACAAAGGTGGAGCTTTGCCTCATTTGGCACATTTTCGCGGGACTGGGTCGGAGGTTTTCCCTGCTGAATTTGCTCCCTCAGCTCGTCGGGATGGGTGTAACCCTAATTTATTTGGTGCAAATGCTAAGAGCAGGCGGAGGGTTAAGACCTTGAAGGCCCGAGAGAAGGTGGATCGTTTCGTCATCCCTGCGAACTCAAATTTGGATAGAGTCTAAATGTTGGCGGAGAGGGCTTTGGTCGAGCGACTGGAATATGCGTCTGGTTCGAAAGTGGAACTTGTGGAGTGGGTTAAAAGCAATTGGACTCCGATTTTGGGTAATACTCCGCAGATTAACTTGTTGGGTAATAAATGGATACTGTTTATTTTTCCTTCGGCGGAGGCTCGGTCGCGGATACTTGATGGCATTTGGTGTTTTAAGGATGGTTCATTGAACCTCAAACGCTGGCACATTGCGTTTGACCCTATCCATGAACGGCAGGGTATTCGCCATTTGTGGATGATTGTCCCCGGTCTTCCAATAGAAGTTTGGACGGAGGAAACTCTTAAGGGGATTGCAAATTTGGTGGGGAAATGTATCAAGGTTGACAAGAACTCCATCTTTGGCATAGACATGCGCTATGTTAAGGTATTAGTGGAGATTGATCTGAGATTGGGGCTGCCGGAGGCTGTGGAGATTATTTGGGGTGATCGCTGCTGGAAGCAGGTTTTGGATTTCTATAGAATTCCCTTCCGTTGCTATTTATGTCGAGAGGTCGGTCATGTTCAGGCCAAATGCCCTAATCATTCGTCTTACAAATCGAAGATGGTTTGCTGGGATTCTGTGGACTCCATGAAAATTGTCTCGGATGCTCAGAATTTGCCTTCGCCGACGACTCCGGTCACTGGTAAGTTAAAACTCCCTCTGGAAGCCGCTTATTCTGATCTTTCCAAGGAGGATTTTGATTTGATTTCTGACCGAGAAGTAGATTTAAATAGGAGGATATCTATGGGAGTGGTTCAATTAAGGCATGGTATTTCTCCTGTGATTGATTTTGGGATGGATAAGTCTGGTTTAGGTCCCGTTTCCACTTTAGGGGATGATGTTTGCTCTCCTATTCAATGCCCTATCTCTTCCTCGGATTTTCATGTTAATGGGGATATGGTATCTTTTGCCCCTCCTATGTGTGAGTCGATTGCCATAGGTCCGGAGAAACCTGTTGATGTTGTTGTCTCTGACTGTTTAGAGGAGAAGGGTCACAGGGGGTTGCATGATTTGGTTTCGCTTGAGATTTATTCTAAAAACCCTGCTGGGGATTCTTGTGTTTTGCCTATCCCCCGAAAGTTCCAGAATGTGACTATCAGAAAGGGGAAAAAGAAGAAAAAAGAACCTGATCCTGGGTCTTTATAGCTTGATAGTCATGGTGGTGATGATTGTGTGTTGGTGGATGAATTTGGTATGGGTCTTAGAGCACAGAATCCCAGTGTGGATATTTCTTAATGTCTTTGGTCTCATTGAACGTTCGTGGGTTGGGTGGGGTTTTGAGGGCTAGGGCCCTATCCAACCTTTTTTCGGCTACTAGACCTGGTATTGTATTAATACAAGAAACAATGTGTTCTGGTTCTGTTGCTGTGGCAAAACTTGGAGGCATTCTGCCGTTTTGGGAAATCTCGGCCGTGGATGCTGATGGTCTTTCTGGGGGTTTGGTTGTGGCATGGAATCCACAGTTATTCTCCTTAAAATCTTTCCGGACAGAGTGGGGGATTCTGTTGAAGGGTTTCTGTATTGGTCTGAATCTTCAATTATTGGTTTTTAATTGTTATGCTCCATATTCGAATAGACAGGTTTTCTGGGAATCGTTTATGAGGTCTGGATTATTGGAAGATGAGGGGCTTATTTTGGCTGGAGACTTAAATTTCACAAAATCTCCATTGGAGATTTGGGGGAAAAAATCCAGACCGGATTCTATGGCGGATTTTTTCTGTAGGTTTATTCTGGAACAAGATTTTATTGATGTGGAGCCTGCTAAAGTATGTCCCACCTGGAGTAATGGAAGAGGGGGTGTTGATGGCGTTCACAAGCGCCTGGACCGGTTTTTGGTTAAAGTTTCTTTGATGGAAAAACTCCAATCCTATCGTTCCTGGGTTCATGAACATAGGGTTTCCGACCATTGGCCTATCTTTTTTCAGTTTGATAATTAGGGGTTTAAGTCCAATGTTCCTTTCAAATTTAATCATTCCTGGCTACTGGAGGATGATTTCTGCAAACTGGTGATTGATTTTTGGTCTTCTGCTGTTGTTGAAGGGGATAATCCTTTAGTGTACTTTTGCAACAAGATGAGAAGTCTTAAGAAAGTTGTGACAGGTTGGATCAAGCAGAGGAAGGAGGCGGACAAGAGTGAACTGGCCTGTCTTGAAGAAGAGATTCAAAGGATTTTAAAATTGAATATTGAGGGCGACTTAAGTAAGGAAGAATGTGAGAAGGTTAAATTATTTGAGAAAAAGAGAGCTGATCATTTTCTTCAGGAAGAGATGGAGTGGAGATTAAAAAGTCGGGCATTGTGGATAAAACAGGGTGATCAAAACACAAAGTTTTTCCACTCTTATGCATCTGTTCGCAGAGTTCAGAATATGATTTGGGAATTATCTGATGCGGATGGTAATATTTGTTCTGGTGATGAGGCCTTAAAATTAGAGGCTGTCAAACATTTTGGGAATATATATAAAGAAGAGGGAAATTGTGATATGTTGGAACAGATAAAAATTGCTGAGCTGTTCCCTCGGTTCTTCAGTGATGAAGAGTCAGCTGCTCTTGGATGTGAGGTTTCTCTTGAGGAGGTGGAGAAAACTTTAAAACTATTTGCTGGTGAGAAAAGTCCTGGCCCTGATGGGTGGCCAGTGGATATATATTTACATTTCTTTGAGTTAATGGGTCCTGAGATTCTGCGGATGGTGGAATATACAAGATTGGAAGGTTTCACTTATGGTGCTTTGAATTCTTCCTTTGTTACTCTGATTCCTAAAAAGGGTAAGCCTGATAATTTTGGAGATTATAGGCCTATTGCATTGTGCAATTTGGCTTATAAGTTAGTCTAAAAAATTATTGCACAAAGAATCAAATCTGCTCTTTCGGTTCATATCATTGCTGAACAGTTTGGCTTTTTGCATAATAGACAGATTCATGATGCCATTGGGGCATCCCAGGAACTTCTCCACTCTATCAAGAGCCGCAGACTCAGTGCTATTTTGTTAAAATTGGATTTGGAGAAGGCTTACGATCGGGTAAATTGGGATTTTTTAAGGCTTATCTTAATTCAAGTTGGGGTTCCTCCGCTGGTCATAAATTGGATTATGTCATGTATCTCTACAGCTAGCATTGCTATCTTGATAAATGGTTCTCCTTCAACTTTTTTCCAGTGCTCGAGGGGAATAAGGCAGGGATGTCCTTTATCCCCGTTGTTGTTCCTTCTGATTGTTGATGCTCTTAGCAGAATGATAAATTTTGCAAAGCAGGAGGGTTTACTAAAGGGCATTGATTTAGGGTTTGATTGTGTTATTTCACATCTGATTTTTGTGGATGATGTCTTACTGGCTGGTAAGGCTACTGTTGCAGAGTGGAGGGTATTTAAGAATATTTTGGATTGCTTCTGTCGTATTTCTGGGATGAAGATTAGCATTTCTAAATCTAGCTTCTATTTTCATAATGTGGAGGATGCTGATAGAAGGGAAATTGCTACAGTTCTGTCATATAACTGGCTGCCATTAGATGATGGTCTCAAATATTTGGGTTTTTTCTTGAGACCAAATAACTATCTGATTAAGGATTGGTGGTGGCTTGTCAGGAAATTTGAGGCTCGAATTACACACTGGTCTTATAGATGGCTCTCTGTGGGTGGCAGACTTATACTGATCAAGGCTGTGCTGTCGGGGATACCTGTATATTGGTTATCACTTCTTGAGATTCTTGTTTACATACTTAAGGTTATCAGAAAATTGATGTTCAATTTTCTGTGGTCCGGTACATTAGACAGGGCAGCTTTGGTTATGACTGGCTGGGAATCGGTCTCCAAACCAGAACGTTTTGGTGGCTGGGGGATTAAGGACATTCAATCTTTCAGCATGGCTCTCAGGGAAAAAAGTCTTTGGAGATGTCTCTTCAATTATAATCCTTGGTCAAAAATTTCATATGTGAAATACATTAATACAAACTTGGTTGACTGGTTCCGTCAGAATATGCCTGTGAAATCAGGTTGTTCTCCTTTATGGAGAGATTTGCTCAAGGTATCGAACTGGATCATTGGGGATCTGAAGTGGCAGGTTGGTAATGGCAGAAACATCAGAGTTGGAAAAGATTTCATTTTGGGCATTGATGATCCCGTTGGTCTTAATGCAGAGATTCTGGATTATTTAAGTTTATATGGCCTAACTACATTAGACCGTATCAGGAATCACTTTGGTTAGACTTATTGGTTACAATCTTATGACTTAGGATTGTTCGGTGAGGATGCACACTCTTGGGACTCCTATGTCAGTACACTTGGTGCAGCTGGTGTGATCTTAACAGAAAAAGAGGATATTATGAAGTGGTGTGGGAATAAGAAAGATGGGAAAGTCACAGCAAAAACAACATATGATAGGATAATGCAGGGGAAATATATCTTCCCGCAACATTGGTGGTTTAAAAAGATCTGGAAATGGAATTTGGCTTTAAAACATAAGTGTTTTTTGTGGCATGTTCTACAAGGTACTTTGAAGACCTGGGACAATCTTACTAAACGTGGTTGGTATGGTCTAAACCGGTGCATTTTATGTATGGAAAATTCCGAGACTATCGACCATTTGTTTGTTTATTGTTCCTTTGGGAAAAGAGTTTGGGACTATGTTTGTTCAAAGATGGCAATCACAAGGACTTTGGCAGAAGTTGGTTTTTGTGAGGCATTACTGAGATGGTCTCGTTCCTCCTTGGATACTGTGCAGGTACCTATTTTTATATCTTGGGCTCTTTGGTTTTTTAGGAACATTTCTACTTTTCAAGATAAACAGCCAGATGTTGTGTCTTGTGGCATTTTGGCTATGAACTTAATTCAAAAATATTATGAAAAGATCCCAAATGCTGTGGAGCGGAGGATAGGTCAATTCTCCGTTGTTGTTAACCAGCCAACACTTTTCTTTGATGGGGCTGCACAAAATGGAATTTGTGCTGCAGGCGGAGTTATTTATCTGAATGAGGCTCATTACTATACTTTTCGCCTAAATTGTGGGACTGGCAACAATATGAAAGCTGAGCTTCTGGCTCTATGGTGTACTTTGAGGTGTGCAAATATTTTTGGGCTTGTCAATCTCAAAGTATTTGGAGATTCGCGTGTTACTATTAAGTGGGCTGCAAAAGAATTTGATCTAAAAGTTATGGATCTCACACACTGGTGTGAGCGAACAAGGATGGAGATTGATTTGCAGGAAAACATTTCCTTTGTTCATATTTTTCGTGAACACAATGAACAGGCAGATGTACTCTCAAAGAAAGCATTATTGGGCACTGTGGGATTTCTGGTATGGGAGGAATGGATGGACTCCACCATGCTGGAATGTGGAGATTTTATTTTCTTTTAGGAAGTTAAAAGGAAAATTTTTGATGTGGGAAAGTCTTTTTTTTGTAAGATCAGGTTTATTTTCTGATGTATGTAATTTGGCATGGACATATATATGTAGATGATAGGTGGCTGGGGAACAAGATCATATTTTGATGAACATACCTTTCGCAGGAAAGTGATCAAAATTTTGTACTATTTGATTTTCAGAATAGCAATAGTACGTTTTTTTTTCGGTTGAAAAAAAAAAGTCCTCCTAATTACATTTTAGATCAATAATATAAATAATTTTAAATAAATATAAAGTAATTTATATTTAATATTGTTATTTAAATAATAATAATAATATAATTTAGTATATTATAATGATAAAAAAAGATTTTATAAAAGAGATTTATAATATAATGTTTTTATGCATTACATAATATTATAATATTACAGAGGATAAAATACTAAATAATATATTGGATAATTGCATTTTTTTATTTTAAAGGTATTAAATGAAAATATATCAATTTTTTTTGTTGTTGGAGGGATCGCACCCGATCTGGACCGCACTATGTGTATTTTTTTATTTTAAAGGTATTAAATGAAAATATATCTTTTTTTTTGTTGGAAAAATCACCCCGGGACCACACCAACCCTTAACGTGGTTGGATTTTTTGGTATCCGCAGGATTAGAACCGCCACCAATTATTCTACATCTCACGGATTGATGAAAATATATCATTTATTATATTTACTTATATGTAATAGAAATAAATAATATAGTTTTTAAAAAAATTAATAATTTTTAATTGATTGATGTAATTTAAAAATAAAATTGATAGAAGTATAAATTGCTGTAATTTAAAAAAAATAAAAAATAAAAACAAAAAAACATTATTTTTATAATGTTTAATTATCTGAAAATTGAAATTCCATTTTAATATTGTCTAATTAAATTATGTCCAATTCAAATATGTTCAATATAGTCAATATTGAAATGTGACATTGTATAGTTTTACTATGTATCAATTGTAAAAATTGTAAGTAATCATTTACCATCATTCCAATCTAACAAAACCCATGATCAATGTCACGTTGAAACATAACACCTCTGGTTGATGACATAAATCTCAAGAAATTTCACAATGTGTCATAACTAATGAGGAAAGTAGCAATTTGAAAAACAACCACAAATTTTAACATCATAATGTGATATAGCCATAGGTGGACATAAGAATCAAACATACCTTTTTCAAAACATTGCAATTTGACCTAACCATTGATGTATGTCCTAACCATTATCAACCATAGCCAACCATGGTCAATCATAGTCTAACATGGTTAATTATGCTCAACCATAGTCAACCAACAACATACATGGTGAACCATGAAAAAACAAACGAAACCATCTTCAACATAAGTCAACCATAAGGTAAGCATGGTCAAACATGGTCAAACATGGTCAACATAACTCAATATAAGGAAAGCATGAAAAACCATGGTTGACCATAGTTAACCATGAAAATCCATGGTCAACCATTGTTTAGCGTGACCAACCCTACTCCACCGACTAGCGTCAACCACAGTAGAACAATGTTGACAATAATTAATCCATGTTAACCAACTAGGGACAACCATAGTTAACCACGAACAACTATGTTCAACCATGAAAAGCCATGGTCAAACATGAACAAATATAGTTCATAGTTCATCCATGGTAAACCATGAACAACCATGGGCACCCATGAACAACCATAGTCAACCATGAAAAACCATAGTTTACATGGTCAACAATAATTTACCATAAACAACCATATTCAACCATGAATAAGCATGCTCAACCATAGTCAACCATGGTCAAGCATAAACAACCATAGTCAACCATGGTCAGCCATGGATGACTATAGTTAACTATGGTCAACCATAGTCAAATTGACTATGGTTGATTATGGTTGACCATGGTTTACTATATTTGACTATGAAAAATTATGGTTAACTACGGATGACTATGGTTGACCATGGTAAACCATAGTTAGTTGACTATGGTTGAGCATGGTTGTCCATGGTTAACTATGGTTGACCATGGTCAACCATAATTAACCATAGTCAAATTGAATACGGTTAACCATGGTCAACCAACTAGGGTAAACCATACTCAACCATAAACAATCATGTTAAAAAAACTAAACTTACCACAGTCAACCATGGTTAACTAACTAAGGCTACGCATAGTTATCCATGGTTAACTATAGTTAATTATTCTCAACCATAATCAACCATAGTCAAAGTTATTATGCTTGATTGTGGTTAACAATGGTTGATTATGGTTAAATATGGTTGACTATGGCCAACTATGGTTGATTATGGTTAAGCATAATTAACCACAGTCTGTTGATTATGGTTGACTTTGGTTGACCATGGTTGACTATGGTCGACTTTGGTTGACCATGGTCGACTATGGTTGACTATGGTTAACCATTGTCAAATTAAGCATACTGAAATTGACTATGGTCAACCATGTTCAACTGCGACTAACCATCATCAACCAACTAAGGCCAACCATGGTCAACCATGGTTAACAAACTAAGGCTAACCACAGTCAACCATGGTAAACCTTAGTCAACCATATTTCAACCATTGTAAGCGATGGTTAACCATAATCAACCACAACCAACTATAGTCAACTATGGTCGACCATAGTCAACCATGGTCAACCATAGTTAACCATCATAAAACATTGTTGACAATATTCAAACATGAGAAACCATTGTCCACAATAGTACACCATAGTCAAACATGGTCAACCATAATGAAAAATGACCAACCATAGCCAACCATAATCGATGATAGTAAACCAAATCCAAAGAAAAGTCAACCACGATACGCTAAAGTCAACCAATGTAAACCAAGTTCAACCATTATCAACCATCATTAACCAAAGTCAACCAATGTCAACCATGGTCAATAACCAAGGTCAAACAAATTCAACCATTGTTAACCATGGTCAACCAAAATTCAACCAAAGTTAACCATAATCAACCATATTTAACCATTGTAGGCCATTTTTATAAACCATAGTCAAACAAAACCAACTATAGTCAACTATGGCCGACCATAGTCAACCATAGTCAACCATGGTCAACCATAGTTAACCATCGTCAACAATAGTCAACCATAGTTAAGCATAGTCAACTATGGTAAACCTTAGTCAACCATTATAAGCCATGGTTAACCATAGTCAACCACAAACAACTATAGTCAACTATGGTTGACCATAATCAGCTATGGGCAATCATAGTTAACCATGGTAAACCTTAGTTAACCATATTCAACTATTGTAATCCACGGTTAACCATAGTCAACCATAACCGACTATAGTCAATTATTGTCGACCATAGTCAACCATTATAATCCACGGTTAACCATAGTCAACCATAACCAACTATAGTCAATTATTGTCGACCATAGTCAACCATAGTCAACATTAGTCAACCATATTAAACCATTAAAAGCCATGGTTAACCATAGCCAACCACAACCAACTATAGTCAACCATAACTAACTATGGTTAACCATAGTCAACCATATCCAACTATGGTTAACCATAGTCAACCATAGCCAACTATATTCAACTATGGTTGACCATAGTCAACCATATTCAACCATTGTAAGCCATGGTTAACCATAGTCAACCACATCGAACTATAGTCAACTATGGTCGACCATAGTCAACCATGGTCAACCATAGTTAACCATTGTAAACCATTGTTGACAATAGTCAACCATGACCAACCATTGTCCACAATAGTCCACCATAGTCAACCATGGTCAACCATATTGAACCATGCCTATCCATAGTCAACCATAGTCAATGATAGTCAACCAAAATTCAACAATGGTAAACCAAAGTCAACCATTATAAACTAAGGTCAACCATTGTCAACCATCATTAACCAAACTCAACCAAATTCAACCATGGTCAATCAAATTCAACCATTAATAACACATAAAAAATGTTAATAATATCATATAAATGTTAACATTAATAATATATGAGAATGCATGTAAACCCATAGCCAACAAAATTCAACCATGGTTCCATGGTAAACTATATTGCTAGAGTCAACCATATTCAAACATGAACAATAATGGTTAAATACAGACAACCTTAGTGAACCATCAACAACCATCATAAACAATCGTCAACCATGAACAACAAAGGTCAACCATGGTCAACCATAGTCAACCAAAGTAAAAACATGGTTAACCATAGTCAAGCATGGTCAACCACTTTAAAATATGGTCAACCATGGTCAACTAAAGTAAACCATGGTCAACCAAAGTCAACCACAGTAAAAAATAAACCATAGTCATCCAAAGTCAACCATGATAAACCATAGTATGGTTTATCAACCACAGTCAACCATGGACAACCATCATCAACCATGAACATCCAAAATCAACTATGGTCAACCATATTCAAGCATAATCAACCATAGTCAACCATGGACAACCAACCATAATTAAGCATGGTCAGCCATAATCAACCACAATCAACAATAATAAACCATGGTCAACCATAATAAACCATTGTTAACCATAGTCAACCATGGTTAACCATAGTCAACCATGCCTAACCATAGTCACCTATTGTTAACCATAATCAACTATAATAAAAAATGCTCAACCATAATTAACCATAGTCGACCATAGTAAACCATAATCAACAATAGTCAACCACAATCAACTATAGTTAACCACACTCATCCAATTAAGGTCAACCATGCTTAACCATGCTTAACCATGAACAACCATCATCAACCATGAACATCCAAAGTTAACCATGGTCAACCATAGTCGAGCGTGGTTAATCATAGTCAATCATAGTTAACCATGGTCAACCATCATCAAGCATGAACATCCAAAGTTAACCATAGTTAACCATAGTTAATCATTATCAACCATGGTTGACTATAGTCAAACATGGTTAACCAAAGTCAACCATGGCCAACCATAGCCAACCATGGTTAACCATGTTCAATCATAGTCAACCATAGTCAACCAATATTTACCATGTGCAACAAAATTCAACCATGCCCAAGCAATGTCAAGCCTGGTCAACTAAGGACAACTAAAGCTGACTATAGTTAACCATGGTCAACAATAGTCAACCATTGTCAATCATGAACATCCAAACTCAATCATGGTCAAGCATGGTTAACCAAAGTCAAGCATGGTCAACCATAGTCAAATATGGTTAACTAAAGACAACCATGGTTAACTAAAGTCAACCATTGTAAAAAAATTCAACAATGGTCAACCAAATTCAACTACGCTCAACCATAGTCACGCATGCTCAGCCATAATCAACCTTGTTAAGCATGGTCAACCATAGTCAACCATGGTTAAACATAGTCAACCATAGTAACCCAAGGTCAACTATAGTTAACCATTGTTGACAATGTTCAACCATGATCAACCAAGGTTAAGCATGGTTAACCATGGTTAATTATAGTCAACCATAGTCAACCATGGTCATCCATCATTAACCATGATCGTCCAACCTTAACCATGCTTAAACATAATCAACCATCTTCAACCATGTCAACCATGAACATCCAAACTCAACCATAGTCAGCCATGAACATCCAACCTCTACCATGGTCAACCAAGGTCAACAAAAGTCAATTATGGTCAACCATAGATTTAATCACATCTTTATTATCAACCATGGCCAACCATAGTCGGCCATTGTTAACCATAAACATCCAAAGTCAACCATGATCAACTAAATTCAACCATGGTCAACCTAAGTCAACCATGGTTAACCAAATTCAATTATAATCACCCATCATCAACCATGAACACCCAAAGTCAACCATAGTCTACCATGGTCATCCATCGTCAACCATGAATGTCTAAACTCAATCATGGTCAACCATAGTCAACTATGGTCTACCAAAGTCAACTATGGTCAAACATAGTCAAGCATGGTCAACCATAGTTAAATATGGTCAACCATGTTCGACTAAAGTCAACTATGCTCAACCAAATTCAACCATTTAAAAAAACGTATACCGTTATTAACCATGGTCATCGAAATTCAACCATGGTCAACCATAGTTAAATATGGTCGACTAAAGTCAACTATGCTCAACCAAAGTCAGCCATTGTAAAACGAATTCTACCATTGTCAACCATGGTCATCGAAATTCAACCATGGTTAAGCTTATCCAAGCATGGTCAACCATAATCAACCATAGTAAAGCATGGTCGATCATAGTTAACCATTGTTAACCATCATCAACCATGCACATCCAAAGTCAACCATGGTTAAGCATAATCAACCATGGTCATCCAAAGTCAACCATGGTCAAGCATAATCAACCATGGTCACCTAAAGTCAACCATGGTCAAGTATTGTCAACCAAAGTCAACCATGGTTAACTATAGTCAAATATGTTTAACTATAGTCAACCATGGTCAATCGTAGCAAACCATGGCCAACCATAGTTGACCATAGTTATTAACAATGAACATCCAAAGTCGACCATGGTCAACCAAAGTCATCCATAGTCAACCATGGTCAACCAAAGTTAACTAAAGTCAACTATAGTAAACCATGGTCAACCATAGTCAACAATGGTTAACCATCATCAACCATGAACATCCAAACTCAACCATGAACACTCAAACTCAACTGTGGTCAACCATAATCAACCAAAATTTTCCATGGTCAAACATAGTCAATCATGGTCAACCATAGTCAAATATGGTCAACCATGGTCTACTAAAATAAATCATGGTCAACCATCGTCATCCATGAGCATCCAAAGTCAACCATGGTCAACCAAAGTCAACCATGGTCAAGTAGGGTCAACCATGGTCTACTATAGTCAAACATGGTCAACCAAAGTCAACCATGGTCAATTATAGTCAGCCATGGTCAACCATGATCACCTATGGTCAACTATGGTTAACCGTGGTCAGTTGTAATCAACCATGGCCAATCAAAGTCAGCCATAGTAATTAGCAGCCGACATGCGATGAAGGAATTGTGAATTAATATTATTTAATATTAATTCAGAAGTTATATGCATACCGATTTTTAATCTTTGTTTTATGTTTTATAGACATAAAACAAAGATTAAAAATTGGTATGCATATAAATACATTGGTATGCATATAAATATATTTATTCATAACATCTTTTATTATTAATAAAAATGTGACTATAAGTCAACTATGCCTAACCTAACTCAACCATGGTTAACCAAAGTCAATCATGAGATGTGACCAACCAGTGTTAACCAAACTCAACCATTCCCATAATCAAACAAATTCACTAAAATTAACCATGCCTTAACAATGGTCAACCATGGTCAACCTTTGATTGGAGTCAACTATGGATAAGATTCAACTATGGATTGAAGTCAACCATGGATTGAAGTGAATCGTGCTTAAAATCCAACTATAGAGTGAATTCAACCATTGATTGAAGTCAACCTTGGCTTGAATTCAACCTTGACTAAAATTTACCTATGGTTTGAAGTCAAACTTGGATTGAAGTCACCTGTGGATTGAAGTTAACCCTGGATTGAAGTCACCCCTGGATTGAAGTCAACCTTGAATTGATGTCACACTTGGATTGAAGTCAACCTTATATTGAATTCAACCTTGCTTAAAATTCAACTATGGATTGAAGTCATCCTTAAATCAAAGGAAACCTTAGATTGAACTCAACCATGGATTGAATCTAACTATTGATTGAAGTCAAACATGAATTGAATTGAACCATGGATTGAAGTCAACCTTAGTTCAAATTCAACCATGGATTAAATTCAACCTTGGATTGAATTCAACTATGGGTTGAATTCAATCTTGGATTGAGTTCAACCATGGATTGAAGGCTACCTTGCTTAAAAGTCAATTTTGGATTGAATTCAACCTTGGATTGAAACCATGTATTGAATTCGAACTTGGATTGAAGTCAACGTTAGATTGATGTTAACCATGGATTGAAGTTAGCCTTGGATTTAATTCAACTATGGATTGAAGTTAACCTTGTGTAAAAGTCAAATATGGATTGAAGTCAAATATGGATTGAATTCAACCATGGATTGAAGTCAACCTTGTCTTGAACTCAACCATGGATTGAAGCCAACCTTGGATTCAAGTCAACTATGGATTGAATTTGAGCTTGGATTAAAGTCAACCTTGCTTAAAAGTCAACTACAGCGTGAAGTCAACTATGTATTGAATTCAATCATGGATTAAAGTAAACCATGTATTGAAGTCAACCTTGGATTGAATTCAACCATGCTTAAATGTCAACTATGATTGAAGTCAACCTTGCTAAAAATTCAACAATGGATTGAAGTCTACCATGGTTCAAAGTTAATCAACTACTCAAATGTTGTTATAGATTGAATTCCACCATGGTTCAAAGTTGACATTGGACTGAAGTCAACCATTAATTGAAGTCAACTACAAATTAAAGCCAACCATGGATTGAAGTCATTAATGTTAATATTAGTAATGAATTGAAATCAACCATTGTATTGAATTGTATCATGGATTGAAGTCAACCATGATTCAAAGCTTACCTTGGATTGAAGTCATTAATGTTAATATTATTAATGGATTCAATTCAACCATTGGATTGAATTCAACCCTGGATTGAAGTCAAACTTGGTTTGAGGTCAACCTTGGATTGAAGTCACCCATGGATTGAATTCAACCTTGGATTGAAGTCAACCATGGATTGAAGTAAACCTCTGATTGATGTCAACCTTCAATACAAGTCACCCTTGGATTGAAGTTAACCATGTAATGATGTCATCCTTACTTAAAAGTCAAATATGGATTGAATCCAACCTTTGATTGAAGCTAAATATGAATCAAAGTCATCCATGGATTGAATTTAACCTTGGATTGAGGTAAACCTTAGATTGAAGTCAACTATGGATTGAATTCAACCATGGATTGAAGTCATAAATGTTAATATTATTAATGGATTGAAGTCAACCTTATATTGAATTCAACCTTGGATTGATGTCAACCATGGATTTAAATCAACATAGGATTGAACTCAACCTTAGATTGAATTCAACCATGGATTGAAGTGAACCTTGGATTGAATTGAACCTTTGATTGAAGTAAACCTTACTTAAAAGGAAACTATGGATTGAATTCAACTATAACCAAAGTCATCAATAGTCAAAGAAAGTCAACCATGGTCAACTACATTCAACCATAGTCAACCAATCATGGAATTATAATCAAACTTATCATTTATTTTGAAGTCAACCCTTTTATAACCCATAATTAATTCAACAAGTCAACCATAGTCAACCACAAGGTATTAAAATCAACCATAGTCAACCACGTTCAACCATACTCAACCATGACTCAACCATGTTGCACCATAGGAAGCCATAGTCAACCATAATAATTTTTCCAATGAAAGTCAACCATAGTCAAATATAGTCACCCATAGTCAACTGTGGTCAACCACAGTCAATTACAGTCAACCATAGTAAACATTTGTCGACCATGATCAATCATAGTCAACCATAGTAAACCTTTGTCAACCATGATCAACTGAATTCAAACGTCAAAAAAGGTCAACCAATAGTCACTTATTGCCCAAAATAGTCAACCTTAATCAACCATATTCAACCATGGTGGACCATAGTCGATTAGTTAACCATACTCAACCATAGTCAAAAGTTAGATAAGATCAACCAATAGTCAATAATGACCAAAAAAATTCACCCATAGCCAATGGTCAACCATAGTCAACCATAGCTAAGCAAAATCAAACAAAGTCAATCGTAGTTAACCATGATCTTCCATGGTCAACCATAGCCAACCAAAGTCGATTATGCCCAACCAAATTCATCCATAGTTGATGATGGCTAGCCATAGCCAACCATAATCAACCATTATCAACCATAGTCACTCTTGGTCAACCATAGTCGACAACAATAATGTATTCAACCAAAGTCAATCATGGTCATACAAAGTCAATCATAGTCAACCATGGTCAACGATAGTCAACCAATTTCAATAAAAATCAACCAAAGTAAACCATGGTCGACCATACTCAACCATCGTAAACCATAGTCAACCATGGTCAACCAATAATCAATTATGGCCAAACATAGTTATTCATAGTCTTACGAATTCAACTATTGTCAACCATGTTGAAACAATTCTTAATCATAGGCATATAACAACCATAGTAAACAATGTCAAACATTGCTTAACATGGTCAACCATGGTCAGTAATGGCCATTAAATATTTTTATATAATAGAAACATATATCTTATTTACTAATTTATTTCTTATTTAATTTTAATTTATTTATGTTTTAATTAATTAATTAATTTTATTAACTAATATTAATAAAATAATAAATATTTATTGTTCATTATTTAAAAATATTTAAATAAGTATTTATATCTAATAAATCAATTTTAATATTTTTATTACAAATATTTAAGTTTATTTATTAAATATAAAATAAATAATTGTCATGTAAATAAATATACTAATATTGATAATATTAATTATTATAAAATTAATAATTAATATTAATTATTAGAAAAATAATAATTAATATTATATAATATTAATTCGCAATTTCTTCCTCAACCATCGACCGTCAACTAGCAACAACCGCATTTTTAAGTGTGGTTGATATTCTTCGAACGACGTATATCAACCACTTTTAAATGTGTGGCCATGGTTGATATGCGTAGATCAACGAATATCAACCACATTTAAAAATTTGGTTGTTGCTAGTGATTTATGGCAATGAATATTATTTTGGAGGATGCATTCAACATACTCTAGTTGGAAAGACTCCTTATGGAAAACCTTTGAAAGTTGTAGAATTGGGCATAACCCATTTGCCAAAGGAAGTATTTGAAGACTACTTACAAGAAATTTGCCCACAGTACACAGTCGAAACTTATAGTTTGCTTCACCACAACTGCAACAATTTCAGCAACAAGTTAGCACAGTTTTCGGTTGGCTGCAATATCCCAGAATTTATTCTTCGTCTTCCTAAGGAAATGTTGAACAATCCAATGGGTGCCTTATTATGTAAGTTTTCTCTTACTGAAGTCACAAATTACAATAGTTGATGTTTGTACATAAGTAGACAAGTGGTACACTTTCCTTTCCATCATAACAGTGCCAAGCATGACTTTCAAATGAATTAATTAGGCCTAAAGAGATTTATGATACATGGTTCCTTTCTTCTCACTTGATTTTATTGGTGAAGCAGTGCCAATGACGCGGCAGATAGAGACCACTTTAAGATATGGTGGGGTTCCTGAAGCTCCTCATTTAGGATCTACCCCAGTCATCCCTACTATTGCAAAGCACCAGGAAACATCAAATCCCTCAAGTAATCGAGGCAAAGAAGAATCAATAGTTCAAGAAAATGAAAAGCCTTCGCTTGTGACTACTACAGATAGCTCCTCGACTCTGCCTAATGTTGGACCTGTGAAGTTACCGTCATTTGATGCATTATTGAATGTGGGTACCATGGAGATTGGTCACTGTGAAAAAGTTTCCCCCAAAAATGAATTAAGTCAGAGAAAGAAAGACAAATCAATTGAAGAAGATCCTCTCAAAAACGCCAAGCAAAAATTCCAGGAAGAAATCACTCGTGAATTTCCTACTCTTATGAACAGTGGGAGTTTGCAGGCAAGTGAGGCAGTAGCTCTTGCTGATTGATCACTGTGAAAAATCCCCCCAAAGTTCTATCTCAAAGACGCCAAGCAAAAAGTGCAGGAAGAAGTCACATAGTAGGTTAAATGCGACAACACGCCAGAGTTGATAACATGTAGTCAACTGAGTCCCTGATTGTAGGCTTGGTACGGTTCACAACATTGTTACAAGAATTGGGAAGAATATTGAAACATTTTCCACTCACACTATTGTATAATTTTTTTCTATTTTAGTAATTTATTTATTTATTTTATTTTTTAAGATTTTTGGTGGGTGGTTAGAATTACATATTTACATATTTTATTGGTTGAAATTGTTTTACGAAGTTGTTCAAATAAAAATGGAAATTTATGAATAAATTAAAAATATTATTCATAAAAAAAACCATTCTCTAATATTAAAATTGAAAAAAATTATTATTTAGATTTTAATTTTTTCATTATTGCGTCCAACATGTGTCTTTTATAAAAAAATATTATAAAAAATAACATGTCTAGAACTGCATATATATATATATATATATATATATATATATATATATATATATATATGAGATAAATTAAAACCATAAGCATTGCATTACACGCTTCGTCGACATTTCCATTCTAAAAAGGAGTTTGCACCTTTGAGAGTTTTGATCCCTCTAGGCACTTGGTAGATCCCCTTTAAGATGGATCGATGCTGGCAATATTATTATTAAAACATTTCTATAATATTAAATTAAAAAATTTTCAAGTCAAAATCTCAATAATCCATTATCGAATTTTGTCAAAATGACATTTTTTTTTCAAATCCATTTACTTCAAAAATATGACACACTCAAGTAATCATTTTTTAATAAGGAATCTCCTCCATTGAAAAACAATCATTAATAAAAAAAGTTGCTAAAGATATTTCATTCGTCAAATGATGAGTCAATATGTAGTGCAAAATCATATTTTCCATTAGTGGGAATTGCAATGATGAAATGGAAGTTAGTATGGTGCCACTTAATGTGTGTTGTGTTGTGTATGGGATCTTGACCTACATGTACATCAAGGATGATTTATTCATGAACAAAGCAAGTCAATGCCCCTTGGTCAAGGATGTCAAATCTTTCATCCTCAATGCACATAAGGGTGAATCTAAGATCCGAGCTCAAGGAGGAAGATTGCACTACTATTCTTGAGATAGAACCAAATTATTGATGTATTGATAAAAGTGAAGGCATCTTTTGTGGGGGGGTACAAAAGAGAAAAAAACATTAATTGAAGAAGCTTTTGAAAATGTACATAAACATGTTCCAACAATGTAGATGATTTCCACCAAAGAGGGATGTGGAGCACAAAATACAAGCAACTGCAACAATTGTTGGAAGGAGTCATCAAACCAGGTACTTCATTTTATGGGCCATCCATCATCATAATACCCAAATGGATAGAACTTAGAAAATGAATATTAACTACAAAACTCTTAACAATATCACTCTCAAGAAGTGGTACATGATGTTGAAGATCAATGACTTGTTTGACTATCTACAACATGCCAAATTCCTTCCTATATGGATCTCATATTGCAATATCACAAGGTGTGAATCAAAATTTATGACACTCATGAATTGGACAATGTAAATTGACTATATTTATGCATTTAATGAATGATGTACTATGTTTATTCATATGTTTAGTTGTAATGATGATATAGTAATTTTTAGCTCTATTTGGGAAGGGTATATGTCACATCTAATGCCATTGTTAGAGACTTTGAGGAAACATGTGATTGGTGGAGGAGAACTCAATATTGATCCTACGAAGATGGAGGTCATTATCAAGGAGTTGATTCATATTAATGTCAGTGAAGTAAGGATCCTAGGCTTGGACCTTCAAAGGTTCATAGCATCCTTTTCAATTATGGTTTGAGCACTCCATGCTACAATGTCCAATCAAGCATGAATCCTAGCATTGCCCAATTTTCAAAGGCCTTTTATGTGTAGAAACTTCAAGTGGGTATATTGTGGGAACAATCTTGATGCAAGGTGGTGAGTCAATTTCCTAGCATTATGAGTTGCGTTGAGGATAAATGTTGAACTACCCCAAACATAGCAAGAAGATTTATGCTTTAGTACAATTATTAAGAAATGTAAGTAGCGTCTGATTGGAAAGGAGGCCATCATCCACATTTACCACCAACCTTTATGATACTTGCAAGTCAAGAATAAGCTTCAGTAAGCAATACACTACAAATTAATGGGACTTTTGCAGCAATTTCATCTCATCATCAAATACGTGAAGGGTGACACTATGTCGGTAAACATGTTGGCGAGACCACCCACACTTATACAACTTGGATACTCTTATGCACATGGAGACTTCACTCATGACATGTACAAAGAGAAGTATAGAGATGACATGGACTTTAAAGAGATATTTCAGTAGTTGTGAGGCCAAGCATGGAGAAGGCGACAATGAGGCTAGCTACCATCTCCAATATGGTTTGTTGTACAAGCTGGATAAGATTTATTTGACCAAATGTGACAAACAAAAGTTATAAAAGAGTCTCATGCCTCTAAAGATGCAAGTCCATTTGGTGTTGGAAAAACAATATCCAACTTGCATAAGTATTCGTTTGGCTTTGAGTGCAAGATGATGTAGATTTTTTCATTAGAGGATGCATACTTTACATGTGTTCTAGTAAATCCAATAACATAAAACAAGGTCTATATATCCCCCTACCTATGCATACTATGCCATGGGAGAGTAGATCCATGGAATTTGTGGGGGGGTTGCTAAGAAAAAAGAGGCCATGTGACTATCACTTTATGGTACTATAAAAATTTAGTAATACATGCAAATATTTCATTAATAATGCACATAAAGGTAAATAAAAGATTTATTTGGTAAATTGCTAACCAAGTTGAAGAACTTATTAGCTTAGGTAAGAAGATTGCACTACTCGTATTAAGATAAAAATGTTAAGGAGGTGTATTGACATAAGTAAAGGAATCTCTAGGGGGGATGTACAAAAGAGAAGAAGCAACAATTGGAAAATATTTTGGAGACCTACAAAGAAGTGTTCTAATAAGATCGAGGGTTTCACCTAAGAGGGAAGAGGAGTGAACATTACAAGAATTAATTCCAAAAATATTTGGAGCAAAGAGTCAATTAACCAAGTACTCCATTTTTTGGCTAACCTGTCACGTCCCCATCACCCAATCCAACCATCGAGAGGGGAGATTAACCAAATTCAGGATTCCAAAATTAACCCCTTAACCAAATTATGATTTCATAATATGTAAAATATGTGTGTAGATGAAAATTAAAAACAAACAACAGAAATAAACTTGATACACACAGACAACACGCATTTATCAACCTAATTATCACAGGCATCAAATAAAAACGTTTTAGATTCAAATACATGAGAATACTTATCTTTATCCAATGTAGATCCAAGCAACCGACTATGTTAGGGGTTACAAATTCAGAATTTAGTAGGAATTGTTCCCAACTATGGTTAAATTTGCTCAATTATTGGAGAACTAGAAACCCAATTAGGGCCTGGTGGTAAATTCCATGATGACTGTTCGGGGGATTTTGTGCCTTGGCGACCATTTTTGTCAAAATTTTAAGAAATTAAAAAGGAAAATTCATGGGTGAAATTCCTTCCAAATGAAATAGAAATCCCATATGATACAAGTGGATTGTAGCATACCTTCCCTCTTTAGTTATATACCTTTGCACAAGCTTGAGGAGATTACTATAATGAATCTTCATCCAGGCTCTCGGTATGCCCCTATGCCAGTCAGGATTTTGATGGGTTGCTAATAGGAACTAGTTATAATCTGGCGTGCTAATCCTGTTCAATTTCAACCAACGTTCCCCTTCTTGGGGAAGTTCACAGGAAATCACAATGGAATTTTCAGTAACGGGAAAAATGAGATAGCCAACCGTAACATTTTTTCCATCAAAACTTTGCGCAAATTCCTAAGCTACAGGAGTGAAGTGCCCTTGCAATTTTTGACAATATCAAAGCCATCCTACCTGCTTGAAAATTTTCCCAAATTCCGGGTATGGTTGTAGTACCTCAGAACCAATGGGATCATATCTCACAAGTTTCCCACTTCGTGTCGTCGCCATATTTGGTGTTGTAGTAGAAAAGGAGAAATATTTGCAGACGACTAAGATATTCTTTAAGACATAAACTAATTCGGGCAGGAGACAACTAACAAATATTCTGGTTTGCTAAGCTATAGGATTAATCATATTACTTACAGGACTTAGGTTTCATGATAGCTATGATAGATTCATTGAATGGAAACCCAAATGTTCTCATAATTGTCCATAATCTTCATTCATCTTCTACAAAAAATTGATTTGATAGAAGCGCGATGGGGTAATGAGTGATCTAACAATTCTACAATGCAACTTAATTAATTTTGCAGTGTGACCTCCGAACCATTCCGCAACACAACTGCATAATAATTCTGCATCGCAATTGCATAATAGTTCTGCAGGATGATGAACTAGAAAATTTTTATCATTAAAGCAAACTCAGTTTCTTCTTAAACGCTGGAGCATTGCACAAATAGCCCCTGCAAAACTAATATGACAACAAACATGCAACCTTGTGTTGGTTGTGGAGACAGATCTTCCAGTCTCATAGATGATATTGTCTCAGTCATGCACCCCAGAGGACTGTACACTCATGCCCCTACCTTGGGGTTGTTTTCGCCAACAGTTTGGTTTTGGGTAACCCGTGGTATTTTCCCATTGTATCTCCCTTATAAAAGAAAGACATTGTAATACGGCTAGGGTTGATGTATTAGGTTTTATGCATTGTAAAGATCTCTGAGATCAGGAAGAGAGACTCTGAGACAGTGAAGAGGAAGTGCAGCATTTTTGCTGTAGGTTGTATCCCTTCACTTTGCTGGACAGAATAATAATAAGGACTGGCAACTTCAGTGTGGATGTAGCCCAAGTTGGGTGAACCACGATATATCTGTATCTCTTGTAATGTGTATGTGTGATTATATTTACATTTATGTTTATTGTTATTACTCTATGATCATTTTTTTTCTAACAATTGGTATCAGAGCCGAAGGTCTATTTGGCAGATAAACCCGTAGGAAGTTAGGGTTTCTGGTTCGAGTGGGAGGAATGGAATAAGAAGGAAAGTGTAAGGTCGAGAAGTTTAACGGCCAAAACTTCCAGTTATGGAAGATGCAAATGGAGGACTATCTGTACCAGAAGGATCCTATTCCTACCATTGGGAGGAAGAGAAAAGCAGTCGGCAGCTATGAAGGATGAAGAATGGGAGGTTCTTGATAGAAAGGCTCTGGGAACAATACGGCTGAGCCTGGCTTCGTCGGTGGCTTTCAATATCTCAAAAGAAACGACAACAGAGGGTTTGATGAGCGCACTGGGTAAGCTGTATGAAGAACCCTTGGCCTCAAACAAGGTATTTCTAATTAAGCGTTTATTTAATATGAAGATGTCTGAAGGTGGATCTGTTACGGATCATTTAAATGAGTTTAATATGGTTACAAATAAACTAAGTTCTATAAGTGTGAAATTTGATGATGAGGTTAGGTATCTTCTAATCTTGTGTTCATTGCCAGAAAGCTGGAATAGCTTGGTCATGGTTGTAAGTAACTTTGTCTCTGGTTCAAACACCTTGAAATTTGATGATGTTATTGGTGTTATTCTTAGCAAGGAAATGTGAAGAAAAAGCAAATATGAGACATCAGGTAATGCGTTGACCATGGAGAGCAGGGGAAGACAAAAGGAGAGAGGAAAGAGCCAAGGTAATCGCAGCAACTCTAAAAAGGGAAGATCCAAGTCTAGACTGGGAAAAATAGAGTGCTAGAACTATGGAAAGAAAGGACATCTGAAGAAAGATTGTAGATCTCTAAAGAAGAAAGGAGATGGACAGCAGGAAACTACCCAGGAAGCGAATGTAGCAGGTGATGTGTTATAAGATGCTTTGATTCTTGCATTAGATAATACTAGTGATTATTGGATAGTAGATTCAGGGGCTTCATGTCATGCTACACCCCATAGAAAATATTTTCATGATTATGTTCTAGGAAATTTTGGACATGTTTTATTGGGTGATGATGAGCCATGTAAAATTGTTGGAATGGGTAAGGTATGGATAAAAGTAAAGAATGGAACTGATTGGTTGTTGAAAGATGTTAGGCATATTCCTGCTATGAAAAGAAATCTGATCTCAACAGTGCAGTTGGGAGATGGCGGCTGTCTATCTACATTTGGTGAAAAGTGGTTGAAGATCACTAAAGGATCAATGGTGATAGCAAAAGGAGACAGGGTAGGTACGTTGTATTTATGTCCTCATAATACTGACCATTCTATCTCTTTAGCTTCCACAAGAACAGATACAGCATTGTGGCATCATAGGCTTGGCCACATGAGTGAGAAGGGGATGTAGATTCTCCACTCAAAGAAGTTGTTGCCAGATTTGAAGTAGGTAAGTTTGGAATTCTGTGAGAACTGTGTTTATGGAAAATAGAAGAGAGTCGGATTCCTTAGGGTTGGGAAACAAAAGAAGAATGGAAAGTTAGAGCTTGTGCATACAGATGTATGGGGACCGGCTCAGGTACAATCTCTTGGTGGCTCTCATTATTATGTTACATTTATTGATGATGCAACTAGGAAAACTTGGGTTTATTGCATTAGACAGAAATATGATGTGTTTGCTACTTTTAAGAAGTGGAAAGCTTTGGTTGAGAATGAGACAGGTAAAAGGTTGAAGTGTCTTAGATCTGATAATGGAGGTGAGTATCGCGGCAAGGAGTTTGATAGTTACTGTTCATACCATGGGATTCGTAGAGAGAAGAAAGTCCCAGGAACACCACAAGAAAATGGTGTGTCAGAAAGGATGAACAGAACCATCATGGAGCGTGCAAGGTGTATGAGACTGCATGCAGGGTTGCCCTTACAGTTTTGGGTGGATGCTGTAAATACTGTTGTTTATTTAATAAACATAGGACCTTCAAGTGCTTTGCATGGTGGTATTCCAGAGGAGGCATGGACAGATAAAAAGGTAAACTACTCATTTCTGAGAACGTTTGGTTGTGAAGCATTTGTCCATATTGATAAAGAAAATAGAACAAAGCTTGAAGCTAAATCCAAGAAATGTACCTTTATTGGATATGGGGTTGATGATTTTGGTTATCATTTATGAGATTATGAAAATCACAAAATCATTAGAAGTAGAGTTGTCATATTCAATGAAAAGCTCATGTATAAAGATCATTTGCAGGGAAAGAAACATGAAAAGGAAAACATAGAGTACACAATACTTGATGAAATTCAAGAAAATGAAGTTCCAAAGGTGCCAGAAAATCAAGAACAGCAGCAAGTACCTGAAACTCCTGCAACTGCAAGAAGATCTACTAGTTTAAGTAGACTCCCTGAACGATACTCTCCTTCAATGTATTATTTGTTGATGAATGATACTGGCGAACCAGAATGTTATGAAGAAGCAATGTAGGTGGAAACTAGAAAGAAGTGGGAGCAAGGCATGAATGAGGAGATGGACTCATTGGTAGGAAACCAGACTTGGGATCTGGTTCACTTGCCTGCTGGTAAAAGAGCATTGCAGAACAAATGGATTTACAGGTTGAAGGAAGAAGAAGGAGGTAAGAAGTGGTACAAGGCCAGACTTGTTGTAAAGGGGTTTGCACATAATAAAGGTATTGATTTTGATGAAATATTTTCTCCTGTTGTTAAGATGACTTCAATTAGGACTCTTAAGTCTAGTGGCGGTAAAAGATTTGCATATTGAACAGTTAGATGTAAAAACAACCTTTCTCCATGGAGATTTGGAGGAAGAGATATATATGCAGTAGCCACAAGGGTATGAGGTCAAAGGGAAGGATAATTTGGTGTGCAGGTTGAAAAAGAGCTTGTATGGATTGAAGCAAGCTAAAAGGCAGTGGTATTTAAAATTTGACAGGTTTATGACAGAACAAGGTTATAGTAGATGTCATTCTGACCACTGTGTTTATTTCAAGAAGCTAGATAATGAAATATATATTGTCTTGTTATTGTATGTGGATGACATGCTTGTTGCAGGGTCTAACATACAGGATATAAATGTACTCAAAAGGAATCTAGCTAATTCATTTCGATGAAGGATTTGGGTGTTGCAAAGCAAATCCTTGGTATGAGAATAACGAGAGACAGGAAAAATCACAAATTGACATTGTCTTAGAGTGAGTACATACAAAAGGTGTTGGGTTCAGAATGCAAAATTCAAAACTAGTAAGTACACCTTTGGCCATCCATTTCAGTCTAAGTAAGGAAATGTGTCCCAAGACATAGGAAGAGACAGATTACATGTCCAAGATTCCCTATGAATCAGTAGTTGGCAGCTTGATGTATGCCATGGTGTGCACACCAGATATTGCACAAGCAGTGGGAGTTGTGAGCATATATATGAACAATCCAGATAAAGAACATTGGAAGGCAGTACAGTGGATTCTCAGGTATTTGAAAGGTACCACCACTCAGGCATTATGTTTTGGAGGTTCAGACATTGTTCTACATGGATATGTTGATGCAGATATGGCAGGTGATAAGGATAGCAGGAGGAGCACCACAGGGTATGTGTTTACTATAGGTGGAACAACAGTAAGTTGGATTTCGAGACTGCAGAAGGTTGTTGCACTTTCAACAACGGAAGCAAAGTATGTTGCTGTTATAGAGGCTAGTAAAGAGATGATTTGGTTGCAGAGGTTTATGGAGGAAGTGGGTAAGAAGCAGAAGGATAGTAGGTTGTATAGTGACAGCCAAAGTGCCATTCATCTTGCAAAGAACTCATCATTCCATTCCAGGACTAAACATATACAGCTCAAGTACCATTTCATACGCTCTGTTTTGGAAGATGAACTGTTGAAGCTGGAAAAGATACATACTAGCCAGAATCTTGCAGACATGTTCACAAAGGTAGTGACCAGAGAGAAACTGAGTTCCTGCTCGGTTTCAGTTGGCCTTCTAGCATGAAGGTGAAGATGAGAAAGTTTCCAAGTCCAAGGTCCAACAAGTACAACAGTGGTGGAGTTGTTGTGATCAGTCTCCAAGTGGGAGATTGTTGGTTGTGGAGCCAGATATTCCAGTCTCATAGATGATATTGTCTCAGTTGTGCACCCCAGAGGAATGCACACTCATGCCCCTACCTTGGGGTTCTGGGGAAACGCCCCTGAGTTACGAGGGTTCGGGGGCAATGCCCCCGAGAAAAAATTTTGGGGTTGTTTTCGCCAACAGTTTTCGGGCCCATGGTTTTGGGTAACTTGTGGTATTTTCCCATTGTATCTCCCTTATAAAAGAAAGACATTGTAATACGGGTAGGGTTGATGTATTAGGTTTTATGCATTGTAAATATCTCTGAGATCAGGAAGAGAGACTGTGAGACAGTGAAGAGAAAGTGTAGCGGTTGTGCTGCAGCTTTATTCCCTTCACTTTGCTGGACGGAATAATAATAGGACTGGAAAATTCAGTGTGGTCGTAGCCCAAGTTGGGTGAACCACGATATATCTGTCTCTCTTGTAATGTGTATGTGTGATTATATTTGCATTTCTGTTTATTTTTATTGCTCTGCGATCCTGTTTTTCTCACACCTTGTGCCAAATTAACATATTAACAAGCTAACTATCAAACTGAAAACAAAAAGTAATGCAACAAGCACAAAATATCATGTTGCGAAACTTCAAGGATAAGGACTTATCTAGGGTAAAAATTTTAAGACAAATTTTAAACAGGTTTTAAAAACTTTGGGACTCAAGTCTAGAAGTTTGTGAAAGTAGACAACCCTAGGTGCAGACCTAGATACTAACAGTGTTCACATTGGATGTATCTTTTATTCCCATTGACCTACTTTTGTGGTCATTTGTTGGACATTAATAAAATTATCTTGTCTTATCAAATAAAAATCATTGGATTCATTAACCAATCCCTTTGATGAGCAATAAAATAGAAAATATACCTAGGGTTTGTTTACCTCCTAGGTGGGCAAGAGCCTTTACCTCAATTTGGATCTACACAACCCTAATATAATCTAATCTACAAAAAGCTACTTGGGCCTTGAGGAAAAGGAAACAAACAACAAACAACAGGGTTGGATGCTAAGAACCCACTTTACATACTCATGAAGTTGCTTCTCCCCTTGCAAAAACAAACTAGGAAATGTTATATCCAAATGAAATGAAACAAGAGAAACAAGAAAGTAGACACACACCTAATGAAAAATCAAGTAAAAGTGTAGGTATGTATAACCCATATACCCTTAGTCAAGAAGGTTACCTCCCCAGACACAAACTTGTGTCGAATCTCCCTTTGAGAAAAGATTGGTTAATCATATGCGAAATTGGGACTAGGCCAAACACCTAAATTGAAAAAACGGAAGCAGTTAAGGAAGATCCAAACCATATGGAGAAGAAAGTACCAATTGTAGCAACCTCCAAACAGTTGGATCTTTGATAGTGGAAATAAATCCAAAGAAACTCAAGAGCATGGAATGTGGAAAAGAAGAACTATATCATGAGTGATCCGGTAATCTGGCAAAATTTACATGTATCAGAGTTAGAGATTAGAGACACCTAAAAACGAGTAAACTAGTGACATAAATAGATTTGGGAATGCTTTAGGGGTGTAGATAACCAATGCATTAACCATAGGAACTAACAGGGGTTCTCTTCTGACTTGACAATGCAACCTTTTCGTGAAAGACTAGTGAAGGCATATAAAACAACTACGTACTCACTACTAGTGCATAGAAAACCATGTTGCACCAAGTGCATTTAGGATCAACACATAGCTATCAAGATTTGCCTCCTTTCTGAATGTCCCTGGTCATAAGAACATAAAAATAGGGCGCTAACATATTTAAAAGGATCTCGAGTCTTTTTTTTTTGTTGATAGGTCTTTGTTTAGTCTTAAAATGCAAGTTTTTTAGGTCATGCACTCATAATTTTTTGTGTAAAAGTTGTATAAACTTTGTAAATGTTTCATAAGGACCAAGAAATCCATATACTTGCAAGAATAGTAAAACAAGGAAGACTTTGTGTGTGTACCCACACTTGGTGTAGGGATAATTTCATTGCATAGAGTGATTTTTTAATTTCGTTGGTGATTTGCTTCACTATTTTCTATGGAAAATGTTTGGAATCCATCAAACATTGTTTTTCTAAACTCATGCAAACTATAAACAAAAAATTATGATGTTAGGGAGGTAATGATGAAGAGTTTATTAGTTTTTAGAAAGTTATGGAACATAGTCACAGGGATAGAAAGGAAGCCAACAAAGCAGTTGATAATTACAAAAATATAGAGACAAGGATGGAAAAGCACCGGTACTTATTATAGTAAATGCATCTAATGAAATAATTCCTCATATTCTTGAAGCTAAGACATCAAGTAATAGTTAGGAAAATTTGAAGAATCCATATTAAGAACTGAACAAAAATTCATTTTTATACCTGAAAAATCAATTACATACCATAAGAATGTATGACTCAATTTCTATCGCAGATTGCTTGTTAAGCCTTGTAAATATTAAGAACAAATAATTAGTCATAATAATTAGTCTTTTACATAAGTTCCATATTATTGTCACTTGCATCAATCTATCACGTAAATATATGATTTATCATCTGAGGTGTTGAGTGGATTATGGATTCAATCTCTTAGCACCGTGAATGCTAGAAAATTTAAATCATTTTCTAAACCAAATGAAAAAAAATCTAAGCTCAAGTCTCATATGTTCATGTTCACACAAAAAAACATGATTGCAATTGAAAAATAATCAACTGGAAACAACCTGGCTGACATGAATTTGAATTGCAAGAGAAACTCTAATTTGATTCTTGAATTACAGTCACATAATGATAGTATTTACTACACAATATCTCGTTCTATGAAAAATAACCTCTATGAAGAGTGCACAGTGAAAACCCTAAGCAACTTCAAACAAATGCAGAGACAACTGCTGTAAAAAATCAAGCTTCATGCAAAGATGAAAGATCTGATGATCATTGATTCCTCATGTGTGTTTTTATTGACTCTTTCCACAATATATAGGGATAAAATCATTGTACAGTTCCACATTTTTCTTAGATACAGACCAATTTGGAGTTAAAAAGTCTTCACCTAACAAAAATTGGGGGTTGAAACCACTATTGAAACCTCCACTAATGAAAATCGACAGGTGATTTGGCCAAAGAATGAAGGTAATATGAAAATTTTAGAGCAAATTCAATGCTTGACCCATATTAGCGAGAGTTACAAACCTCATTTCAACGGCATACTAACTGATAGGGTCCATAAATAAGTGGCGAACAAGCTATATTACCCTCCATTGTTGAAAAATTGGGGCAAACTTGCCATTTTGTGCCCTTCATTACCCAAAATATTGGGTGAACTCACCATTTGTGGGATTCATTACCCAAAATAATGGGTGAATTCAACATTTAGGGCCTTCATTACCCAAAATACAGGGCGAACTCACCATTTCAACCATATTTGACATGGGAGACATTCATTTTTCCCTCTCTCACTACCTTCACGGCCTTAGCGATTTGATTTCCCAATTATTATGGTTCAAATAAATATGGGGCTAATGTATTAAATTAAAAAAACTCTTTTCATATTAAAAATTCTCCCACCATTTGTTTGATACCCCTAGAATTTCTCCCCTAAAATCATCCCTGCTTTGGGGTCCTCCTTACGTTAAAAATTTGCTTGAGGAATGGTTGACCAACCCTTCTACTAGATACCTCATAACTCCAATACCATCCTTGGAAAAGGATCGACTGATCTTTCCATTAAATAACCCATGAATCCAATACAATCATTGAGAAAGGGTCAACTGACCCTTCTTCATACTCCCCCTACACAAGAATACCATAATTAAGGAAGGTTTTTTTTATGCTTCTCCGTGCTACTCCTCCACGATAATACTATGCTAGAAAAAGTGCCACTCAACCTTTCCACGTGATCCCCCTTATGTGAAAACTATGCTTGAATAAGGGTTGACCAACTCTTCCATTGGAACACTATGACACAAATAACATCCTTGAAAAAGGGTCGATTGACCCTTCTTCATGGTCCCCCTTGATGAGAATACTATGATAGAGGAAAGTTTGGTCAACCCTTTCATGGGATTCCCCTTATGCAAAAAAATTGCTTGAGGAAGGGTCAACCGATCCTTTTCCTGGATACTCAGTGACATGAATACCATCATCAAGGAATAGTTGGTCGACCCTTCCACTAGATAAACATTCACACATATACCATCCTCAAGGAGGGTTGAATGACCCTTTTCATTGTGCTCCCTCCATGAGAATGCATTGCTTGAGGAAATGTTGGTGACCCTTCTTCGGGATCCCATTTATGACGAAATATTGCTTGATAAATAGTCGTATGACACTTCCACTTGATACCCCATGGATTAATACCATCCTCAAGGAAGATTCGATCAACCCTTCCACTATATAACCCATGACTCCAACACCATCCTTGAGGAATGGTTGACCCTTCTCCTTGCTCCTCCTCCACGAGAATACCATAATTATTGAGGAATGGTTGTTTAATGCTTCTCTGTGCTCCCCTTCCATGAGAATACTATGCTAGGGGAAGGGTTGGTTGACCCTTCCTGGGGATCCCCATTATTGAAAAACTTTGTTTGAGGAATGGTCGATTGATCCTTTCAATAGGTTCCCTTACCATCCTTTATAAAAGGTTAGTTTACCCTTCTCCGTGTACCCCTCCATGATAATACTTTGCATGAGGAAATGTTCCCCTATAACCCTATATTCGACAAAATCAAGGCGATATGGTCCTAAAATATCCCCATTCAACAAAATTGGGGCGAATGTTGTTAATTTTTCGATAATTTCATTCAAACATTATCTTAGGATCCTACTAAGAGAATAACATGCACAACATAACAAACATAAACACAAGATACATAGAGTTTCCTCGGGGAAAACCAAGAAGGTGAAAAATCCCGCAACTTCCTCATAGATAGAATAAGCCACAATACAAGATCACAATGATCAAACCCAAAAGATAGATGTCTCCAGCAGCTCCTCCTCCTCCACTAGTGCGCACTCCTCTCTCAACTAATGCGAGTTGGATGGATGAGCGAATGAATAGAATGAGAGACACAACCTCTCTATTGATACACTGACTTGACCTGCCAATAACCTTACAGGGCTGACTTCCTAAGGAAGCGTAATAACCCATCCACATGACTCAACTAGGGCCGACCCCACACCGGTGGTCTAATAACCCATCAAATATAAGTTGCAACACTTGCAACACTTGCGACACTTACAAATACAAATGAAGACACTTATGATTGGAGGAATAATACATCTCCATCATGAATATAATAAGGTACAAGTTTAATACATAGAAGAATATCTTCTGAAGTTACAAATACATCAACAAATGGGATCTAGAAGCCCTTTTGACATGAAATGGAGAGGGAAAAACTGCTCCAAGAAATCCCCATTCCTAGAAATTGGGGCAAATGCCAGGCTGCAACTCAAATTTCATGGGCGAAAACCAATTTTTTTCCCCTCCCTCATAAATAAGCATGGGCTATCCCTATATACATAAATTTTAAAATAAATAAATTGGGGATCAATGATAATAAAGCACTACAACACAAGAAATTCGCCCATTCAAAATTTGAAATCCCCTAAATTTCGACCAAATTCAACCCCTAAAATTTTCTAGGGAACATATAGTTATGGATGGATATTATCGACTCTTTTCCCATCGAATATTGAGGTTATTCAACCTATAATTATAATTAAATTTAAACACTGACATATTAAGATAATATTACTAGATTAGAGATTTCCATTATATTACCTCAAATATTACTTTTTTGCCAGATTTTACATAATCCATTCATTCATTACATAAGGGATCAACAAAAGAATCATGCCACTTACAAGAATTGAACCTGGGTGGGAAGGTGAACAATCATACCTCCCAACCACCCAAGCTACATCCAATGGACATACACCATCCTAGATCCAAATCCTAGGCTCTATCAAGTGCCGAGAGGGATCAAATATCCCGAGGTGCAAACCTCTCCTTGAATAGCTCCTTGAGTGCAATACCTAATCCTAAGCTCTAAAGTCTCTAGTTTAAGTCTCATATTTACTTTTTACTTTGTATTATTCTTTTTTGCTTATGGCCGACATAATATTTATTACTTTTTACTTTGTATTATTATTTTTTGTTTACTTTGTATTATTTTGTTATTGGACAAACACTCGACAAACACTCTAAAATCTCATATTTACTTTTTACTTTGTACTAAAAGTAAAAAATAAAGTCTCTAGTTTAAGTCTCATATTTACCTTTTACTTTGTATTATTCTTTTTTGTTTATGGCCGACATAATATTTACCACCTAATCCTAAGCTCTAAAGTCTCTAGTTGAAGTCTCATATTTACTTTTTACTTTGTATTATTCTTTTTTGTTTATGGCCGACATATTATTTATTACTTTTTACTTTGTATTATTCTTTTTTTGTTTACTTTGTATTATTTTGTTACTCGACAAACACTCCACTCACAAGATCTCCCCCATACTGGGCTGGAGAGCGCCTCTCAGCGCAACTATTTCCTATCAGCATTGAAGAGTTCAATCAAATGTAATCCATTATATTACCTTGAATATACACTAAAATTTTGATGTATTATTACCTTTTCAAATGAAAAGAATGATATATATTTCCTTTTCAATAATGAAGGGTTAAACCAATCATAATCTTTCAAAGTGAAATACGACCCTAAATATTTGGGGTCATACATCAAATTAACGTATTACTAGCATAGCCACATAAATTGTGGTTGGCGAACACTGATAGGCCACAAGTTAAGTGCCACTTTAAGTTATTTGTTAGAGTTATACATGTTTTTCGTTCATTCTTCTAGTTATTTGCCATGAACGGTTGGTTATCCATTCATTAGATACGATTTATCCATGCATCCGCTACCAGTTTTTCATTCTTTAGCTACCATTTTTTTTTAATTCTCTTTTTTTATAATTGTTAATTTCGAAATTTGAACGACTGCCATAGAATCAATCTGGACAATACACTTGTCTCATCCTCATACCATCCTAGAAAAACATAGGTTGTAGTCCGCCCCAAATTCTAAAATAAATACACCTATCGACGTAATTATTATTATTTAAAAATTTAATAATGAATATTCAACCATCATAATCTTTCAAAGTGAAATACGAGCTTAAACCCTTGGGCTCATACATCAATTTAATATATTATTATTATTATTTAAAATTTTAAATTATTACAACCTAACAAATCACAATAAACAACTTACTTATTCTTATGGTATATTTGAACCTTGATGGGAAAAATGTCACCAACATGCTTTACAAACCAACCAAGCTCCTATTGATAACACAATAGTGATATTGATAAAAAAAATCGCATAACTATAATATCCCTTATAGAAACTATTGAATCACAAGAGAAAAATCAATATTAGGTCTATGGAATAAACATTCATTACATTTGGATTATTCTTGTGTGTACACATGCCCTTCAATAGTTCTAGAAAACTTCATAGTTAATAAGGGATATTTGGAAATAGGCATCTAGATCAACGAACAAAAAAAACCTCAATGGGAGGGGGAAGAGTTTTAATGTAGAATGAAATTCCAACACAGTGATATGCAGACCTATAATAATTATGGACATTACATTATAATAACTACAAGTCAAAGATGACACATAAGACATACCATTGAAATTAGGTACAATGTGAGCACTAGAGCAAGTAAGGATGTTATTGCATTAACATAGAAAGTTTCAACATAAATGCAACTTTCATAGTGGAATTTTTTTTGGTGCAAGCAATACTTTGATGACCGAGAGTCCACTTGTTGGTAGGCAGTTTGGTAAGGAAGAATCGCAACATCGCCGATGCTGCGACACATCATTAGAGCTTGCGAAGGCAGAAGGCTAGATTATTTTATGTAATTTTGAGTCGATTGAACCGTAGAATGTGGGTTTTTGGGTCATTGGACCATATTTTATGTAATTTTGAGTTAATTGTACCACAGTAGGCGGGTTTTTGGGTCATTTGGACCGCGTCAGTTAGATTTTGGGTCATTTGTCCAAGTGTTAGTTAGGAAGTTGTTAGTAAGTGGACAACAATTGTAAAGGAGGAAGCCTATATATAGTCATAAGTTGTAAGTGTAATGGAATCTTAGTATGGATCTTTGGATGTTGATTGTGCACATATCATGAGTCTGTATGTGAGATCAAGAGATATTGCTGATATCTGGTTTTACGGAGATGTTGTATCAGGGTTTTTGCTGAAGTAATATGACATGACAGACTGTTTGGTGAAATTCCTTGTGTACCTTTTATGCATGTTGCGATGGTTTCTTGCTGCAGTTAATACTTTAATGTTATACTTGTTGCGATGAATGTTTCTGTGGAACGATGCTATGAATATGAATGATGTTACACTTGAATGCATAGATCTGTCTTGAATGTTGCGATAAGTTAAGTAAGCAAGTATTGCCACAATCATCCTCCTTCATTCGGCAGAAACATGGTTCCGTCCACTCTCCCTTGATCGCCTCGAGTGAGACCTCATCTGCTCCACAGGTGTTGCTGGACAGGGTAAAACCTGTCTGGGTCGGTGCTCAGGGAGATCGCGGTGGGTTGGTGTCGACAGTGATGGGAACCCCTGTCGACTGGGTTTGAGTGAACAAATGGTTCCATTAATGCTATGAATTTTCCTACAAAGTTCTTTGAAATGAAAGGTATTTTGGGTGATCTAGGCGAGATGAAGATTCCCTTGAAACCAGATGCTAAACCGATTAGGCGGTGACCTTATTGGCTAAATACGCGACATAAGGAGAAGGTCAAGGTAGAATGTGATCGCATGTTGGATGCTGGTATCATTGAACCGGTTGAAGAGTCAGAATAGATCAGTCCTATGGTGGTACAGGAAGGGAAGACTGGTGCGGTACGCATTTGCATTGATTTGCGGAAGTTAAATGATGCCTGCTTGCATGATCCCTTTCCGACCCCATTTACTGATGAAGTACTTGAGGGAGTAGGTGGCCAGGAGATGTATTCTTTCACAGATGGGTTCTCAGGCATCATCAGATCTGTATTGCAAAAGACGACCGCCACAAGAAGAATTTTGTGACAGAATGGGGATGTTTTCAGTATACCATGATGCCGTTTGGATTGAAGAATGCACCCACGATATTTTCGTGGGTTGTTGTTGCTGCATTCAAGGATTTCATCCAGAAGTTCTTGCAGGTATACATGGATTATTGGACAGTTTATGGTTTGATCCGTGATCATCTGTCCAATCTGCGGTTGATGTTGGAGCGTTGTCGCCAACACCAGATATTGCTGAATTTGAAGAAGTGCATATTTTGCGCACCGTTCGGGATATTGCTGGGTCACATCGTGTGCAAAAAAGGGTCATTCGTCGATCAAGCAAAGATTGCGCTCATTTTGATCTTGACACCACCAACCACTGTTAAGCAGTTGAGGGCGATGTTGGGGCATGCTGGGTATTATAGAAAGTTCATCAAGGGATATGCAGCGATCACTGCCCCTATGGAGAAGCTATTGAAGAAAGATGCAGTCTTTCAATGGAGCACTGAATGTCAGGATATTTTTGAACAGCTGAAGGCTAAGATGGCTTCGACACCGATACTAGTATTTCCGGACTGGAGTAAGGAATTCCATGTCCATGTTGATGCATCATCAATTGCAATAGGTGTGGTGCTAGTGCAACCTGGAGAGGGGGGTCTTGATCACCCTATTGCTTTCGCTAGTCGGAAGCTGTCATCCGCAGAAAGGAACTACACCACTACTAAGAGGGAAGGCTTGGCGATGGTCTATGCACTGCAGAAGTTCCGACACTACTTATTGGGCAGACATTTTAAGTTGTTCAGAGACCACTCTGCATTGAAGTACCTGGTCAATAAGCCTGTGTTGGGGGGGAAGGTATGCCGATGGTTACTTCTTTTTCAAGAGTTCGACTTTGAAGTAATTGTGAAGCCAGGGCAATTAAATTCCGGCCCCGATCATCTATCGCGGATTGACATAGGAGAGGTGTAATGTCCCCATTTTGACCCCCTTTGCATTAAATCATAAATGATGTAAATATTGTAATTTAATCATGGTGAGGAGCTCAAGGCCAAGGCCCCACCATTGATTTAGTGTTTTATGTATCGAAAATTAAAGAAATAGATGCCTATGGTTCTTGTGCTAGATGGGCACAATGTAAATAAGACGTCATGTAAATACGAATTTTAATGAAAATACCCACAACTAGCTATGCAATGCAACAAAGAGATGGGGGCATGATTCTACAAGGAATATGGAGGGAGATTATTCAAACCCTTGAGCCAATGGTGTTGATCCATGTGTCAATGAGAAAACCCATAAACCACCAACTACCCATTTTGGGTTATGCACCCAATCATTTAATTCTTCCAGAAATTGGTTGAGGCAGTTAATGCCTTGGGAATGAAGAGGTATGGAAGCCAATTTCGTGTATGGGCAAGCCATCAACCTGGGAAATCGTATTTTGTCTCCTTGGGCAAGAAAACACCCATGAAATGGTGCCCAAAGCCATTCTAAACCCACAGTCTTTCCTCTCTCACGCAGTCTGAACTATTGGGTTTTTCCCCATCACGTTTTTACCAATTTCCTGCATTTTACCATAGCTGGGAGCTCGTTTTTGTGTTACACAGTGGCTGGGAGAGGAGGACCATGATTTGGGACTGTTATGGAGGCCATTTTTGCCCCAGAATGTCCATGGACGTTTTTCTGAAAACGGATTTGGCTTCCCAGGATAATTGTGGCCCTGCTATTATGTGCATCCTTGTTTTGGTTTGAATCTGTGAGCAAGAAACTTGGAGTGGTAGTGGACAGAATTGGCTTGATAAACCTAGTGAAGGGAGTAACCTCTCAAGAATATCAAGAGGGATTTGGCTACTTTTCTATGCACACCCTGAGAGCACTAGAAAGGAAGGTATGGCTTGAGGGACTGTGTAGCAGTGAAGAGAATTCTTCCTTGTGTTGGGTGTGTAGGTATTGTGGGTGCCAAGTTAGATAGATCTTATAGAGGTATCCCTGGCTCTGTGCTTGAGCTCACTAGCTTAGCAATTCTTCCTTTCCATTTCCTAGCAGCCTGATAAACCCAATTGTAGATTGGCTTGGCTCATCTTGGTGTATGCTTGGCTATGTGCGAGTCTGTTGTTCCCTGGTTCCTTGTAGAAATCATGCCCAGCTCGGGGGTGGCACTTGTATCAAGAAGTTGATAAGCACAACTGGCCTATGGTTGGGTGGAACGTTGCAGATGCATAGCTGGTTGCTTGGGACTACTTTGTTAAGATAAGTATTCTCTTGTGTTAACTTTGCAATTATTATTTGATGAATATCTTGAGTGTATGATGGATGTGTTATTGATATTATTTCTACTGTGTTTTCTTGTAATTATACATTTCATATGTCTTTTATATTATGTGAATGCTTACTTGAAAGTTCATGGGGCTAGATGCCCGGTTTTAGCATCACGATCCTCTCTATCATGCTGGTATGATGGGAGGGGACATTACAAGAGGAGCCAACTAACATTGAAGACGGGTTGCCTGATGCGCAAATGTTTAGGTTTGAAGTAGCCGATGGCTATTTTGAAGAAATCATTCAGTTTCTGGCAACTGGTACCGCACTGGACGAGTTCACCACTAGTCAAAAGAAGCAGTTGGTGGTTAAAGCTGCCGACTTCCAGCTCATCGCAGGAGAGTTATACAAGATGGGTGCAGATGAGATATTGCGACGGTGTGTCTTGCCACATGAGCAAGTGCAAATCCTGTCAGAAACACACGGAGGCATGGATGGAGGGAACTACGAAGGTCGGGTGACTGCCAGGAAGGTGCTTTGTGCGGGGCTTTGGTGGCCCACGCTGCATAATGATGCGACATACTATGTGCGGTTCTGCGATGTTTTTCAGAGAACCGGGAAGCCATCCAGGAGGGACGAGATGCCGCTGGTGTCTCAGCTAACACTACAGCCATTTGACAAATGGGCAGTGGATTTTGTGGGACCAATCAATCCCCCGGGGAAGCGCACTAGGCCAAGATACATCATTACAGCGACAGATTATTTGACGAGATGGGCAGAGGATGCACCAGTTGTTGATTGTTCCGTGGCCACGGCAGCATGGTTTTTGTTTGACAACATTGTCACTTGCTTCGGCTGCCCCAAGATATTGCTGAGTGATCAAGGAAGCCACTTTCTCAATCGCACCATCAACGCATTAACAGAGGAGTTGCAGATATAGCATAAGAAGAGTACGATGTATCATCCGTAGGGAAATGGCATGGTGGAAGCTTTCAATAAGATATTGGAGCATGTGTTGAAAAAAGTGTGCAACGCGAACCGCGATGACTGGGATCTGAAAATACCAGCAGTATTGTGGGCCTATCGCACCACATGTAAAAGTTTGACGGGTCAGACACCCTTCAAGTTATTGTATGGACAAGAAGCGATTATGCCAATGGAGTACATTGTTCTGATTCTGCGCATAGCAGCAATGACAGGTATGGATACAGCAGCGGCATTGGAAGAACATCTAGCGCAGTTAGTACAGCTGGAGGAAGATCACATCATCGCAGGATTCCACCAGGGGGTGGAGAAGGATCGTCAAAAATCTTGGCATGATAGCCACATAAAAAACAAGCAGTTTCAGTAGGGAGACTTCGTGCTGTTGTACGACCGCAAGTTTATGAAACATCCAAGAAAATTGCAGATGCATTGGCTTGGTCCATATCGTGTTAGTAGCATCATTTCAGGAGGCGCAGTACAGTTTCAGTAGTTGGATGGAGCGATGCTCCCAAAGTTGATTAACGGTAGAAGGTTGAAGCTCTATCAGTTGGGCTTAAAACAACGCAATGCCTGAGTCGCATCGAGAAAAAAAATGCAGGTTGATCAGTGGCAGGATGGCGCACCAACTGAGATGAGAATGTGCAGGAGGGAAGGCTTGTGCCGCAAGTTAGGAGCAGTTCGCGACAAGTGGCAGGGTTGCGACCGGGTCAAATCAACAATAAATTCCAAAAGCTAAAACAGTTAATTAACAACGCTTGTTCAAATGATGGGCATTAATGGCAGATCCGGTCGATCGACTGACAGGATTGATGACGGATTTGTGTCATTAATACGGGATTTTGGTTGAGTTAATGCAGGATTTAGTGATGATTACGGAGGATTCGATTGGACGCTATAAGAATGGGTCGAAGTTTGTTGGAAGGCACTGAGAATTCAGTTGTTAAGTGCCTGTGAAGAGCTGTAGAGTCTCGTTGTTTCCTGGTGCGTGTAGTTGTGAGTTGGGAAAGGTTCAGTTGAACTTGCAGTGTGCTGAGGGTTGAGTGGGTCCGTCAATTACGCTAGTGAAGCCATCAGTTGCAAAGCTAGGTAAAGTATGCCATGAGAGCTAGAAACAGTTGAGATTAGCAGTGAAGTCGAGTCTCCTTTCACCGGGATTTCTATTGAAGAAGAAGTCGAGTTTGCAAGAGATGTCAATCTTGAGGCCGAGATTGCAAACATGCCCGTGGGAGAGTTGATAATTGCTAAGAAGTGTCGGGGAGGTCAGCTGTCTGAATCACCGCAAAGCAAGTGCCAGCTTATGTCCTCCACTGCTGTGGAGGGGGAAGCTCAAGGGGAAGTGGGGCCATCCAACCGTCGGGTTTATGAGTCCGCCACATGGGAAGGACTCTCGGCCACTGATATCCCGGGGTATGTCCCCCCCAGTCGACCCAGAGCACTGTTGGGCTCTGATCTATGTGTTAATCAGAACTTGAATTTAAAATCAATCCAGGTTTGTGAACTTCGAGACACATCCAAGTTTAGGACAGAGAAGCTGGACTCTTTTAGAATTTAGCTATCTGTGATTAAATCTACTGACAGAAACTAAGATACTGCAGCTTATAGAGACAAAATCCTCTTACAGGGGTAATTTCATTGTTTCCTTTTTAAACATACAGTAATTGATTTGTGAAAGCATAAAGGACTGTGGTAAAAATTAATTAAACAACAAATCTATAAACCCTAAGATTTAAACTGCAAGATTCTATCAGCACTGAAAGTCAATTACCAATCAATTTCTCTTACAAGACAGTGTTCATAATTTGTAAATTTCTTTTTACCATTTCAGTATCAAATAAACAGCAATGAACAATTCACAGAGGTCGTGGTCTGAACCATTCAATATCCGTAGCATTTAACCAGTGAAGAACAACGTTTATCCAATATTGCCAGTGATATACAGTGTGACAGAATTTGTGATTCAAATCATAAATAAAAGGAACAGAGCATCAAATAGAATCGATTAAAACTTGACTGAACTTATTCTACAATTTATAAACTGGAAATTACATTAAAATGCATACCCAAATCGATCTACCAGCAACAGGAAAGTGTGAGAGTTTGACGATGGGGCCCCTCCAAAGCCTTACTCAACACACATTAAAAGACTTCACAGAACTTAAAGCTTCGTATTCATTCACCAAAATCGTTTTACACAGAGATACCACGCAGCTTGAAAGCACAAATGCGTTCCTCTTCAAAATCGTGATCCCCCTTCTCATTGTCTTGCAAATGATTTATACAAATTCTAAATCAAACTGAAATTGCTATAAACTTGCATCTAATTAATGCTAAGAGCTAATCGAGACCATCCTCAAAATCGTGGAAGTCCACAAAATCAGCATTGTTCCTCTTTTTGTGTTGAACGCAGAACAGGTGGCCACCTTTGACTCTGCTTGACTCGACATCTGCACATGCCACTTCTCTTGACTGTTGGATGTTCATCCATCTGTGGACATTAAGGATCCATTCTTGATCTTCCGTTTCCCTCCTAACTGCCCTGCAATTACTCAACTTTGGAAGTAATACGGGAAGTTAGTACATCCCGTAATTTTAGTAAAAATCCTAGTTAAAATGCCTAAAAATCACAAAACTCAATTTATTAATAAGCAAATGACATTATACCTCTTTGACCAAGGTTTATAGGTGAACTTTAAGGCTTTCTACTCAAAATGGAAATTTTATGAAGGAAATGAAGGTTATCTAAGAGGCAAAAAGGGGTCAAAATAGTGCCCAACAAGCACCTTCCCGGAAGTTGCATAGGAATCAGAAGTACCCATTGCGGATGCCTGTACTGCCGGAAGGAATGGAGTGCTTTGTTGACATTGGACCAGCACTGATGCGTCTGAAATATGACAACCATGATATGGTGGCCTACAAGGATATTACGTCGCACCCGTATGAGCCAGGATCACAATTGAGCGGTAAGCCGGTTCCGCGGGATTGGGCGTGGGGTTTGCAACAAGCAGGCTTGCTAGGCCTTATCAATATGCCCCATTTTGGATGGCTTCTAGAGGTCAATGCATGTGTGAAGCATCTACTGGCATGCTTTCACGACGGTACGTTGTGGCTGGACGAAGGAATTCCCATTACACTGCACTTGATCGTAGAGATTACCAGGGCGCCGAAGGATGGGGTTGACCCGTCGCAGTATATCCATGGAAAGGAAAATGACAAAAAGCTGGCCATGCAGTTGGTCAAGCGCTATGATTTGGATAAGGATGGCCGGGGTTACCGCACCAGAAGCATTAATGACCAGGTGGTGCTCACTTGCACCAAGATACTTTCCTTTAAAGTGGTACGGGGTGGCCGACCCAATTAGTGTAATTCGGGCATTGTGGTGTGTGTTGAACAATGTGCAGCTGGGGTGCAAATGAACTGGTCACTGTTTCTGTTGAATCAGTTAGCGGAGGATGCCGCGGTGGTCCAAGACAGTAAGGGATCATTCACATATAGCTGGTTGCTGCTGGTGATTGCATTTATGGCTTGGAAGGAGCCCGACATGTACCACGGTGTGGAGGTTGACGCTGTGAAAGAGCGTCATGGTGTGTGGTATCAAAACCTGTGTTTTTTCTGAGAACAAGAACGGAATAAGGAATGTACATTGTTGTTCTAGTTATACTGGGAGATGCTTTATGTGGCTGCGAGGAGGGTGCCCCATTTTTCTGAAGAAATCACAGCACAGTTTAAGCCGATCATGGTATTTGCAATTCGACCGCATTAAATTTATGTCCAAGCTCACCGCAACCCAGATAGGCAATGGTAGATGACATCATATAAGGTAACGACGACAGAGTTGGAGGCTATCGTGAACAACTGGTCAGCGGAATGGCGTGAACCTATGGGGTTGGCCGAGATTGAGGCCGGGGAACCGACGCAAGGTCCAGATGATCATGTATCGGCACAGGACCAACAAATTCATCATGACTCAGACCGCGAATCCATCAAGACATCGACAGATGACGACAGTGCCCGCGCCCTAGAAGAAAACAAAATGAAAGGGCACCAGGACCCTGCGACAATCAGTGGGCTGCCCCTGTCGGTTGAAGCGCACTTGGGCCGACTCATAAAAGCAATTGATGATGCATACACCGCAGCAGCTCATAAGATGACCAGGGCAACAGATGAAGGATTCCATGCGCTCACTGCTCGTATGGACTCTTTGTCTGACATGGTTTTGCGGAGGGAACTTGAAGAAGCAGTAGCACCGCAAGTTAGCACAATCAACACCGAGCCACGAGTCAGGAATATGTAGATTCCCCTGACTACGATTGCAGCTGAAGATGAGGTCGGAACACCTTGCTGCAGCAGTTGAAGAAGGTGTCCATCAGTGTTAATGCGTTTCCGGTGCAAGGATTGACAATTATGCAGACGGTGGCTAGTCGAGAAATGGCTGACAGAATGCACGAGATCAGTGTTAAGTGCACGAAGTTGCAGAAGTGCAAGGCAGTTGCACAAGCAGCCATTGTAGAGTTGACAGGATGGGCCGCTGTTGCACGGTAGGATTTGGATGAGCTCGAGGAAGACATCAAGAAGGAATGAGCTGAGAAGGCTCGCGAGATTGAAGAATTGAAGAAAGAGCAGGACCGCCTCATCGCAGAGAAGGCCCATATGTGGGATGACAGTGTGCAGGTAGATCGAGCCATTGAGGAGGCTTATCACCATGTGATGGAGCCCATTGAAGAAGTGGATATGCTTCAACGTGTGCAGAAAATGGGGGCTGTCATTGTCCAGTTACGGCACAAGATCCAGGAGCTAAAAGCTCAGGTGAACCTCGACACCCCTAAAGCAAAAGAGGACGACCGCAAACGCACAATTGAGAAGATAGTAACGCAGCTGGTGGAGATGGAAATAGCAGCAACGAGGCTCACAGCTGACACTGTGCAGTTCTGGGGCCAGATCATTCAGGATGAGCAGGTTGAACAGCTGATGAATGTTTGGCAGGAAGCAGAGGGGAAGTTGGCGACGCTGAAGGCAGCGATGTGCGTGAGGCCACCCATGGAGCAGGTTTCCAAGTCTGTGGATTTGAAAGAGCTGCAGTAGTGCGTCGCCAAGGCCGATGAGAGACAGAAGAAGCGTGCCGCGCAGCTGGAGGAGTTCCAGGATGTTTGTGGCCAGTTTATGACAAAGGTTGGCGAAGTTCTCCAGGCCGTACAGGGACATCATCAACAAGTTGCTGCGAAGCTGATCAAACACCCATCGCCCCAGGATGTCGTCGACAGTCAGGAGGCGGCTATGACAGCAAAGGAAATGGTGAGGACAGTCGAGTAGCAGTACGAGGACTTCAAAGTCAAGACCACAGAGTACACCATGTCCAGTTGACGTGGCTCGAGGGCGAGCCACAAGATTATGTTGGGGGCTTGTTGGCAGGTGGTTTGGTAAGGAAGAATCGTAGCATCACCGATGGTGCAACACGTCAGTAGAGGTTGCGGAAGGCAGAAGGCTAGATTATTTTATGTAATTTTGAGTTGATTGAACTGCAAAATGCAGGTTTTTGGGTCATTGGACCATATTTTATGTAATTTTGAGTTAATTGTACTGTAGTAGGCGGGTTTTTGGGTCATTTGGACTGCATCAGTTAGATTTTGGGTCATTTTTCCAAGTGTCGGTTAGGAATTTATTAGTAAGTGGACAAGCATTGTAAAGGCGAAAGCCTATATATAGTCATAAGTTGTAATTTTAATGGCATCTTAGTATGGATCTTTGGATGTTGATTGTGCACATCTTTTAGTCTGTATGTGAGATCAAGAGATATTGCCGAGATCTGGTTTTACAGAGATGTTGTATCAGGGTTTTTGCTGAAGTAATATGACATGACAGAACTTTTTGGTGAAATTCCCGTTGGGTGTGTGAGATATCTCAAATAAAAACACCTAATATTAATTATCAACCAGGATCAGTAAACTTAGAGTTGAAGCAAAATATATTCCAAGGTAGAAATGGTTCTAAATTTTAAGGTTTGTCAGACCTAAAAATGTTTAGTAAGGAAAAAGATCGAAAGATCTTTCAAAATGAAAAACCAAGTTAAATATTTAAGAATACAACTAAATCACAGATCATAATAGTACTAGATCATACTACTCTACTTCTATGGTTAATTAATACGAAAGATTGAAACAAATGTTGAAACACAAATTACTTCTAGAAAAGTAAGAAACTACTAAATTCAACTTCCAGATAACAACTATAAACATAATCAGAGCTACGGAGAATAGATGTTTAGTAGGGAGAATTTGTAAATGTAAATTAATTCAGACTAAACCATCTAATTGCACTCTTCTTGATTACATATATCAAATGTAATAGGAACTGGAGTAAATGTATCGTAATGACTTTCAAATGTAATAAGGAAGCTAAATGGAAGTAAATCTAACTTAACTTCTACAAACAAATGTAAACTAATAATCAACAAACTACTACTAACTTTAAACATTATGAACTACTGTCTATCCATATGTGAACAACATGAAACTAATGTAAGTTAGAAGCAAATAGAAAACTTAACAAAGATGCTAAACTGAACTATATTAGATTTGGAAGCAAGTAGAAAACTTGATAAAGATATTTTATTATTAATCCAGATCTTGCAACATGAACATCTTCATTAAACAGAAACTAGTCTTAAGACTAACAAACTAAAACAACTCAACGAAATGGAATCATCAACTATAACTTGAAAATAAACTATTTAAAAAAAACATTCTGAACTGTAACTAAGTACAAAACTGGTTAAAGGAATGATTGTTGGAAGAAAAATAAGAAGGGTATAAGGAGGAAATAATGACGAAAATTGAATTAAAAACTCCAAATAACATAAAACAAGATTAAATTACATCTCAAACTATTAAGGAGGAACAAGAAGAATGATGATTAAGAGGTAGAAGAAATTAGATTCGTAAAAAAGCCTAAAATAATACAGAAAACACACAGGTTCGAATGACGATCCGAACGCTGGTTTGAATGGCAATCCGAATGGAGGAAAATGTTTTAAAGGGAGGGAAAGAAGAGTTTTTGGATGATTTAATTACCATATGGCTTATGCAAATGATCCTACTATGCAGAGGAAGCAGTAAAGAGATGATTAGAGGCTAAGAAATTATCTATGCAAATCATTACCTAAGAGAAAGAATGATTCTATGAGAAGTAGGAAGAAAGTTGGAATAGAAGAAGGGAGAAGGTTGGAATAGAAGAAAGAAGAATTAACCTACAGTAAACAGGAAGAAAAACTAACAGAGGAGAAAAGAAGGAAAGGAATGCTAACAATGGAAGAATTTGGAAGCAGTATTTAACTATGATGATGGAAGAAGGACTGAAAACAAACTACAAATTATCAAACTACTGAACTATTGGTCGACCATTTTAACTCAGAAGAAGGAGGGTTGTATTAACAACAGAATATTAATTACAGAGGAATGAAGATAATACACACAAGAAAAACGAATTAGATTACACACATAGGAAATAAACTAGTTAATTGCAAGAAAAGAAATGTAGAAAATGTAAATAAAACCCCCAGTTGATGAGGGGCCCTTCCCAGCAATCGGAGGGTGAACTAGCTCAACTTAAATGACTACCAGCAGAACATCAACAAGCTGCTACTTCCATTAACTTGAGAAAAATTACAAACTCTGTCTTCACACTATCTACGACTGCAAATTATTGGACTAAGATTGAAAAACCATCATGAATTCAAAAGCTAACTCATCTCAATCACAGAGACGACTATTTATAAGTTACAATGGTGAGAGGGTCGATAGAGTCGACCTCTCTAATAATAGGAGTGTTTAAATGATTGTAACAGCTGATTAAATTGATACATGCCAACGCAGGGGGCGTTCTTCAGACTTTGACGGGGTTAGTTCCTTCTCAGAGCAGCTACAACGTCGATCTAACTCAGACGTGGACGAGCAGTGTGCTGGCAGACTGAATCGTGGGTAGAAGGACTCCTTCCAGATTGAAATCATCAATGAACGTGAGCAGGCGTGCGTAACTCCCGACCAAACGAATAAAAGTGCTGGTGCGCTGGAGTGTTGACGTGGGCATGGAAGTTATGTTGGCAGGCTAAATGTGGACAGCTTGAATCCTTCCAGAATAATGGCATGAGCGAGAGCTTGGCCAACACACATGATTCCAGGCTGAATGCGCAGACGAATCAAGGCTTGGAGCGTTCACGTGGACGTGAGATGTGCTGTCAGGATTGGCGAGCATAAGAATGGATCTTCTATAGCGATAAATCATTAACCAGGTCCACTGCATGTTGAAAAGAACCCATGTGTCATTCTCTTCATTCAATGGTCTAAGATGTGTCAACCACGGATTTCGCGGGCTGAAAGGAGGGTTGAACGATGAGCTGGACGCTTTTTAGGCTGAGCATGTAGCGCATGGGATGAATGATGGGTAATTTGCATTTCAAAGTTTAATTTCTACATTGTTATTTTTAGTTAGAAAGTTGCCCACCCTGTGGCACTTTTACTTGGGTTCATCATCTCACACGCACACACTCTGTCACCTAATTCAAGTGAGCCCTAAAATACTACTTAACACAACCAACATTCTAACCCCACTTGGGGAACACATAAGAATCTTGTAGTTAGGTAGGATCGAGGGGATAGGCATCCAAATAACACCCCTCGGTTGCTTACACTTGAGACATAGTTGTTGTCCATTAGGGAACCACAATCCCCTAGTACGTTTTGGCACGGTCACAACCAGTTTATCAGAGGGCCTCTCCCCTAGGAGGGTTGAAGTAGCCAGATTGGTTTCGGAGGCCTGAGTGGAATACTGCAATCCATTCAGTCACCGAAGGATACCTTTCGTAGTTCTCGGTGTATCACCTGTATGGGGATACAACGTCGATAGAACCAAACTGTAGATTCACCTTTTCTGGACGTGTCATGAACGGGGTATCTTAGTTTCCTTTCTTCTAGGATTGACTACCCGGTGTCCCTACCGGTAGGGGGATATATTTAGCCACTTGGATCTACTATCCATATTGTCTGACTTGGATTTCATCACTTTGCAGAGGATATGTCTGATTGAGTCAGAATACTATTTAGCTAGGTGTTTGCATGCTCCCTTACCTCCCTTTGGTCTAGTGAGTCCACCGTTTTTTATTTTTATTTTTTAGGAAACCTGCTGCTTGTTGGTATTCTGACCATTTCTGTTGATACTCCGCTTATTGTAGCACAACTGTTACAGTAAGTGTTTTGAGTTGGTTGTTGGCCCAAGTGCCATATTTTTTGCGCTCTCCTTCTGCACACTCGGTTGCAGTAGGGTTTTTGAGCTATTTTTCACTTAACACAACCCCTAGACACTTGACACCATCTGTCACCATTGAGTCCTCGATACATTCTCGGCACCTCTGGGGCGAGCCCCTGCAGCACGGTTCACTTGACATCACCCGTCATAGACGTAGATCTTCATCACTTGATACCACTCATCATAGATCTCGAGCTTTGTCACTTGACTCCACTCGTCAATGGCATAGAACTCCGTCACTCGATCTAGATGCCCCTTATTTTACCTCTAATTCTGAGGTAGAGTCCGAGAACCCCACTTACACTGCACCAACCAGCCCCATGGCTGGCATGACTTCCAACCCTTTCTTTGTAGGGACCATTGGTGGAGCATCCACCACCACACCAACTACCACACCTGCTTTGGGTATGCCCTCGATGGGGCCCACATCTACCATTCCGATCACTGTACCCATTCCAGTAGCTAGCATACCTATCCCAACTCCACCACTGACTCACACTACCCATGGCGGTGTAGGACCGTCCCATACCACATTTGTTCCTCCACTTGGGGGCAACATCCCAAACCCAACCCCTCCACTCGGGGGCATTGGCCCCAACATGGTCACAACCACTAGTATGTCACATCCTTCTACTAGTTTGCCATTCATGTCTAGTCTCAACCTTCCTGACCTGGCCATACTGACTAATGATCCCATCAGACACGACCCTGTGTGGCCTCACATGCCCACCAAGCTCCCCTCCGACATCCCTAAGTTTGAGGGCAAGGCAGGTGAATACCCCCATAACCATATTATGTCCTTCCATCTATGGTGTTCCTCCAACTCCATAGTGGACGACTCTGTCTGCCTCCGTCTGTTATAGTGCACCCTCACTGGCTCTGCAGCTAAGTGGTACATCGAGCAGCCCCATGGGACCCATGCCACCTTTACTTCCCTTGCCTCGACTTTCTTGCAGTTCTTTCAGTTACCTATCCGCTATGATGCGGGAGTTGAGATCCTACTGTCTTGCAGATAGAACACGGCTACCCACATCACTGACCACATTCATGAGTGGCGTCGACGCCGTAGCCTATGAAAAATCAAGTTAGACGACCGTATCTTCTTAGATTGGTTTCTAAAATCTCTCCTTCTTGTCATTGCCCAGGATGTGGCATCCGAGTGACCCCAGTCCAAAGAAGAGGCCATCCTCAAAGCCCAACAATTTGACCTTATTTACGCCCAGTCTGGTTACCTATATTCCATCATCCCTGACGCCCCCCCCGGTGATTCCTCCCAACACGATGCGTCGGGGGCATCCCATGCCACAGATGGCATCATTGGCTATATAGCCTCACATAAGCAGCCCTTTTCCATAACATGTCCTAGCCCTGGCCTTGACCTTTCGCGGGCTACATCCCATTATGGAGAAACCAATTCATATGCTCCCATGGCACATCACCACCATTCCCATGGACCCTCATGTTCACCTTAGTGCTTTGGTCATGCATCCCCCGCTTACGCTCCCGCGGTCGCACCTCAGCCATATTACCACCCACAAGCTGCACTAGCTCCTGTATCCTCTCAAGCCCAACCTGCTTATTACCCACCACAGGAAACCCCTGCGGCAAACCCACAACCCGTTCCACAGACATATCAGCAACCCCCACAAGGTTCAGCACCTGCGCCGCCTCCACCTACTTATTATCCACCGTAGCCTGCTCCTGCACCTGCACAACCCCAGAACCCACCTGCTACCCAAGGGCAAGTGTATGCCCAACATAATCCGCAGCAGAACCAAAATAACCAGCGCCAACATGGCCAACAAAACCGTGGTAAAGGTCGTAACCGTGGGAACAACCCCCCTCCAGACCAAGGCGGTCAACCTCCCAATCCCCCAAACAACAATAACGCGACACCTTCCAACCAGGACCCTGATCGACCGCCCAAACAAGCCAAAAATCCTAATTTGCGAACAAACCTTCCTTGTTCTATTTGCGGGGTCTATGGCCACTACACACATGCTTTCCCACATTTGGAGCGATCTCAGAAACTATGGACCGATGATTCCCACCGCCAAGGGCACGAGGCTCCTCAGGCACCACCCAACCCCCCACCACCTCAGAATAAACCCTTGGTACTACAAAACCCTTTACCGACCCAAGGCATAGTGAACACTCAGCCATTGGCTCCCCCTCAAGGAAACACACCACCACAACAGCAAATCACTTATGCCGCTCCTGATCAACCCATGTTAGACTCAGGTACCCATCACTTGTTAATGATGTCATCCACTGATGTCAACCTTCAAACTCGTCGGAACCAATATGGCTCTACCCCTGAAGCCCCTCCTGCCGACAAAAACACTAACGCTCATCCCACTGAGCAGTCATTACATATACCTCCGGCTCCACTAGATGGCGCCTCCAAAGCACGTCGCTTCCCACTTCACCGCATCAACAATAACCCAATGCTCGCGCTGCGTCTAATTACAACATTGTAGATTACTTAGCTCAGTCCCCCGCAGCCATGTTTGCGTTAGAGGTCTTAAAAAATTGTTCTTCACAGTGCAAGACTTTTCTCTCCACCATTGGTGCTATTGACCCAAATGATTCACGACTGATGGCCTTCGATTTGGACCAATCCGAACCACGCCTACCTTCCACTTTAGCATTCCAAGTTTCTGTATCCGTTCAGAATCTTGTCATCCATCGGTGCATTATCGATGAAGGTGCCTCTACATGCATTATGTCCACATTCGTTTGGAAGAAGTTGGGATCCCCTACTCTCTAGCAGTCCACCACTACATTGCGAGCCTACGACGACCGTTCGGCTCAACCCCAAGGTCTCTTAGCTAATGTCCCCGTCCAGTTGGCTGGTAAAACAGTGCTCATTGACATAGAGGTCATCAACGCCCAACTTGATTATAACATCTTACTTGGCCGCAGCTACATGTATGCCATGCGGGCGGTTGCCTCATCTGTTTTTCATACCATGATGTTCCCCCATAATGAACGCGTGGTCAAGGTCGGTCAACTCACCTATTACAATCCCAATGCCCCTGCTGCACCCGAAAATGTTCTCCCCATGGTTGAACAACATGTTTGTGGTGCATCTACCTCGTTGGTTTCCTCCGTGGGACCCGTATTTTACTCAGATACGCCGATGACCTCAACATTCCAATCCATTCCACCCCCGTCACCAGTGACCAAAATATCTGACCTATGTACGCTTTCCCACAATGCACAAAAACCCAACAATCAACCACCCTTGTTACCCAAACCACCATTGGTACCTAGTCATATTGGTGTTACACCCATCCACACAATCCCCTTCCTATTCCCTCCCTCGAGAGTAGTAAGCGCCCGGGTTATGGCTACTCTCAGCCTCCCCGGGTTAACCTTAGGACTACCCGTGTGGTATATTTTGCCTCCCGTTCCCCCACCGACACCAAATGTCATCCTACAACCGGTGCAACCCATCGCCACTACTAGTCAACCACCCCCCGGTGTCTCTACTCCTTCCTCATCCACCAATCCACCCCCCATTGTCAAGAACACTGGGGGCAGAGGCCCACAACCATACACTGCTGTACCCCCACCCAAAACAGTTAAAAACCCCCCCATGTTTCGTGCTCCTCCTAAATGCTCATTGTGTGATGAGTTAGGCCATCCTACCCATCAATGCCCACAATTACCTGCATTACAAGAGCACATGCAAATGCTTGACAACGACCCCAACATCCCGGTTGTCCAACTCGATCCAGCCCCTAAGCCTCATGATAAATCACTGCGTACCAACCACCCTTGTGCAATATGCAATATTTACGACCATTACTCACATCATTGTCCTGATCTCCCAGATTACAGAGCATCTCTCTACGAGATGAATAATTTGGACCTTGAGACGGCACCCCCCACAATTGAGGAGATCCACCCCCCAGTATCCCCCTCATCCAGCGAGATTAATACCATCTATATGATCTCTTCTACTACCACTCCCTTGTCAACCGATTTAACAACTCAAAGTTTCCACAATGATGAGGAGATTCTAGAGGCTCTCACTGCCCCGGATTACCCCTGGGAGGATATGCACCATCGTTCCTATTTTCTCCCGGAGGACTCCTCCTCTACCACAGCCACCCAATTTGCGGTTGAGTCCAAAGATTTCCTTCCCACCAAAGTCGACTGGTTTAAGGAGCCCATTCCCACTCCCGATGCCTTCGAGGAAGGTAACATGGCCAATATCTCACCCACAATCCACACTGATATCTCTGCCCCAGCAGGTGCTCCTGAACTCATTACGTTAGGAGCCTCCTGCACTGAGTACGAGATTGGAGAGTACATGAAACTTTTCCAAGAGTTCCGCGATGTCTTTTCCTGGTCCTACACCGAAATGCATGGTCTTGACCCCGCTATCATCGAGTACCACATTGCCACCTCTGCGTTAGGGGGCATAATAGATTACCTCGACCTTGGGATAGGGGGCATGATAAATCATTTTGACCCTACCCCATCACATCTATCTCAGCATGTCAATGAACCCATCGTTCAAACCAACATATATGTGATCCATAATCACAAACCCCATGCACATAGCATGGGGGCAGGTCATTAACCCTACTCACTTTTTCACATTTGTGATCTCGACCATTTTTGAGGTCACGTGTCACTTGTATATTTGATTTGATTTGATCCACTTAGTATTTTTCCCCCGCGGGCCATGATTTCTCCCCACCACCGCATCCTTGGCTTGGTGGGCTCACCATTATTTGTAGCCATTTTTTAACCTAGTTATTTCCTTTGACCATTCCGGAGTCCTTATGACCTCCATTGTTCGCACCATTTGCATTGCCAGATTCATATTTCTATGCCCGTGATGATGCTTGAGATCATTTCTCGCTCTCACCCTTAGTTTTTTCGGGTATTTTTTCCAAACCGCCCCCCGTCACCTCGGTTCGCGTGCCACCTCGACCATCGTCCGTTTTGACGTTCCTTATATCGTCGGATTCATATTTCCGTGCTTGTGTTATGCTTGAGATCATTTCTCACTCTCACCAGGAACAATTTCAACATTGTGTCCTGACACCTCGTCGCCTCGGCTTGCGTGCCACATCGACCGTAGCCCGTTTTTGATATACGTTATATCATCGGATTCATTTTTATGAGCCCATGTTGATGCTTGAGATCATTTCTCGCTCTCACCCCCACATTTTTTGGGTATTTTTTCCAAAACGCCCCCCGTTGCCTCGGTTTGCGTGCCACCTCGGTCGTTCTCCATTTTTGACACTTTTTATATCGTCGGATTCAGTTTTTCGAGCTCGTAATTATGGTTGAGATCATTTCTCACTCTCACCCGGTACAATTTCAACATTGTGTCCCGACACCTTGTTACCTTGGTTTGCTCGCCACATCGGCCGCCATCAGATTGTTACACATTTTTACATGAGCCAATCACTCCATTCATACTGCAATTATTTCGGTATTTTGCCACCATTCATCTTCTCGCAAGGAGGCCCACCAATGTTTCCCCCCACCCTCGTTCTTGGTTCTCATTGATGTTCCTTGATTGAGCACTTCCTCCTTGCCTGGCCATTCCTTTTGTTCGGTATAATTTTATCCATTTTTCGGGTCGGACAAGTCCTTTATGAAAAAGGCACTTAGGGATTTTCTGTTAAGCTCTTTTCTGACTCCTAAAACAATGAAAAGATCGCCGAGCAATCTTGCTTCCTTTAATTATCGTTAAATTACCTGAAAGGGCGTCTATCTGGTATAAGTTTAACCCTTTTCCGGACCTGGTAGACTAATTATGAAAAATGAATACTCTAGTCACACTGGCTAGAAGAGTTCTTCATTGCATCATTTTATGCTTCTTTGGGCCTTGGAGACTAACACACGAAAAAGCACCCCCCTGGAGTCTTGTTATTGCTTTCAGACTCTCTAAAATTGAAAGCAACCACGAGCATGAACTGTCCTGGGATCGTACAAATCCACACGACAGTACCATTCCATTATTTCAGAGTCTTCTTACCGCTTTCAGACTCCTTAAAATTGAAAGCAATCACGAGCATGAACTGTCCCGGGCTCGTATAAATCCACACGACAGTACCATTTTGACTACACTTCTTCTAGTTCTTTAACCCATGAAGAAGTTCCCCCCGTGCCTCTTGGCACTATGATCGATCATCTCGGCAGCACCCCCAATAAGGTCGCCTTTGTTCAAAGTATTCTGCAGTCTCCTGCCATCTTACACCAACTTGAGTATCACTCATCCCAGTCACCATCCTTGGTCCATTACAGCTATGATCCCTCTCCCACCAGTCAGTTTCATATGCTGCCCGATCATCCCCGCCATGATACTCTGAACAAAGGAAGTTTGAGTCCACCCACCCCCACAGTATGTCAGTCCTACCATCAGTACTCTCACACTTTGGTTCTCCACCTCGTGCTCCTATCAAGGAAACATCATTGCCTTGCTAGTTGCAGGTCTCCCTCTGTCGACGCCAGCCCATCTATTCCAGAGGATAGACCCATAGGTCCCTGCGCCTTGGACTCATCGCCATCCGTGGTAAGTGCCTATAGACCATTTTGAGAGGATTCATCAGTGCCTCTCCGAGTGGTTGTTTCTCACATGCTCGACTTCAACACCTTGATTGCATCATTGAGAATCGTGCAGGGTATATATCCCTTCAGTTATTGGTCGAAGACCCCGGATTTCCCCTAACTCTAGCACATTGGTGAGTCACTTCGGAATGCCCAGTTATATGTTCCTGTGGATGTTCGGGTTGCGTAGGCGATTGTATTCGGAAGCCATGTAGTTATATGCTTCCATGAGTACCCAGTTCAGTTCCAGTTCAGTGTACCATTGAGGGTATGACTCCCCGTCACTATGATCCAGCAGCTCATCAGTTCCTCTGGTACCACACTCAGCAGCACTGTTGTTATTCTAGTGTATCAGTTCTTCAGCTCAGACATGGTCATCCCAGCAGTATTTCCCAGATTTGTGTCCCCTCTGGACCCTTATGATGTACACCGTGGTTCTCCATGTGTCCTTCAGGCCCCCACTTTTGGGCCTCATTGTTATTTTATATATATATCTAGATACGAGCATGGGTATGCCCGCCTCGTCCATATATTGAGATTCTTCCTCATTTGAGGCCATGTATATTTTAGGTCCCCATTTTTTGGATCCCCTTGTTATTGTTCTATATCTTGATATGAGCATGGGAATGCCCGCCTCGTCCATATGTTTAGATTATTCCTCATTCATTATTGAGGTCATGTACTTTCAGTTTTTGCAGTTTGTTCAGGACCTTTGTTCCGGGCTCTAGTTCGTTTCTTCTCCTCTCCACATCCTAGGAAAAACATAAAAGACTTATGATGTCTATCGACCATACGATGAGCTCCTGCCCTCACACATCAGGGGGCAATTTGTTAACACCCAAAAAGTGCTCACTACCTCATCTCCCTCATTACATGACTCATTTGTCCATATTTCCTACCATATTTGCCTCCAAAACCTTAAAAACCCATTTAAAATCCTCCAAAAGGCCAAAAAACCCATTAAAAAGACTCCAAAAGGCCAAAAAACCATTAAAAAGCCTCCAAAAGGCCAAAACCCCCATTTTTTCCCCAAAAATAATGTAAATTCCTCCGAAAATAGCAAAAACCCTCTAAAAAGGGAATAAAAAATACAAAAAAGAGGAAAAAGAGGGAAAAAAGGAAGCAAAAACCCTATACAGCTGACCTAAACCATATGGTGCCCAAAACCATGGGTCAGCACTCCACCACTAAAAACCTATAAATAGGTGATGGAGGCTCCCCATTTTATATCCATAATCATCCCTATCCTTACGCTGCTGAAAATTCTCTTGAAACCCTAGCTCTCCACTTGGAGCTAATTCCTGAGAACCCTTTTGGACCCATTTTCAAAATACCTTTGGAAGAAGGAGAAGGAACAACACTGGAGTTTGGAAGCAACCCTCTTGTACTGCTGCAAAGGCTCCACCAACCTCTACATCTGAGGTAATTTTTAATACGAAAAGAGAGATCTTCACCATATTTTCATGTCTTGCTATTTATGTTAATGCTCATGCTAGGTTAAATTTTATACTGTTTTATTGCTTTTATTTACTGTTTATTGAAATGCTACTAAGGAGGCCCTTCTCCTTAGTAGGTGCTCATTTGCACAAGCTAGGGTGAAAACCCTAGCTACATAGATGATTGGCCAAAACATGTGTTTATATACTCAGGTTTCTTATATATGAATCATGTGCATAGTAATGCATTAACTGATCTCTTTTACACGATATTGACCCGCTGCCAGCAGGTTTGTTCAGTACCCCGACGGGTTTATCTTGGTACCATGCAAGCATAGTCCCGCTGCCAGCGAGCCTATTCAGTACCCCGACGGGTTTACTTGCATTTACCTAGCTTCCTTGTTTAAGATTTTACTTAGCATGGACCCGCTGCCAGCAGTCCTGTTCAGTACCCCGGCGGGTTTGCTTCGTATAATGATGTATATGTATATATATTTTTTGTAAGGAAGTCGGTTGGTACTAGAGTGTGCTAAGCCTTCTAAACACATAATTCAACATATTAGAATGAACCTTTATGAGCAACTTTTACTTATAATAGCCAAAGTTAAAGATCATGTCAAAAGATAATAACCTAAAGCTGTTCTTTGATCTATATCTATCTTTTTCATAAAAAAATCAGTAATGTTCCCCACAAGAATAAAAATAACATTCACTTCTAAGTTACCTTTAAAAGATGCTTTAAGAGACAAGTTTTGATAATGAGTCTAGGATAAGCCAATGATCCATAGGTGTAAGATAGTATTTTTTTTTTGAGATCATAGCAATTAAGTTAGGTCTTTTAAGCAACAGTTCTAAATGATAATTAGAAATGTGCATGCCTGAATCAAATACCATATTCAAAATCATAAATGAAATGGTTACGAAATAATATAAAGAACACTTTATCTTTTGCTAAAAATGTCAATTTCAACAATAATTGAAAAAAAGAAGGGATTAGGAATTTTTTTTTCTTTTAAGTGCTTCCCTTTCAATAATATTACATGAGCAGATAAGGTCCTTGTAATTAAGCTGCAAAACCGTTGTTAGATGATTTTGATTTATTCAAAACAAAACATATGTACAAAAAGTCATAAGAAATCTAAAAAAGGAGAAAAGTTTTCTTGTTTTTAATGGCAAAAATTCCATGAGTTGATCATACAAATGAATTCCCTGTATAAATAGAATCAGCTTGTCAGAAATAACTCTTCATTATTATAATTAAAACAAAAACACAATATATTTACATATCTACAAATAAAGACAATCCTTTAGAAATTTCAGGGACTAGGAGGAGGAATGACTTCCTCTTCTACCAGCTCTATCTCCTGCTATTGTAAGGCATTCTATACAAAGTCTTGTTTAGATATAGGTTGGTGATAAAGTCTAAGTCTATGGCCATTTATAACAAAGGAAGTTTGAGAATCATCAATTGTTTTAATTTTAACGGACCCATTATCGAAAGCTGTAACAATTTCATAAGGACCCATCCAGGGAGTAGTCAGTTTACCTTTAAAATTTTTGTATCTCAAATCGAAAAGTAATGCCCAGTCTCCTGTTTTAAATTGTTTTTGTTTAATGTATCTGTCATGCCATTTTTTATGTTGATTATGTATTAAGATTGTTCGTTGGATAGCATCCTGTCTAATCTCGTCTAATTCATTTATTTGTAGGATTCGTTGTTTCTGTGCTTCTTCTAAATTCATTCCTAACTGAGCAGCCATATGGAATGTCTTAACCTGAAATTCAATGGGTAGGAGAACTTATTTTCCATAAAAAAGTTCATAAGGTGTGTGGCCAGTGGTGTTTCTCCAAGTTATTCTATAAGCCCACAAGGCTTCTAGGAGCCTATCTGCCCAGTCCTTGTGGTGTAACTGAATGGTCTTGGTCATGATAGCTTCTAATACTTTGTTTGTGCTTTCTACTTGACCATTTTCCTAAGGATGATATGGGGAAGATTTACAATGTCTAATACCATATTTATTAGTAAGTTATTTCATTAACTTGGAAGTGAATTGAGATCCTTGATCGGTTACAATTTCCCTAGGTACACCAAATTGGGTAAATATCTCTTCATACATAAACTCTACCACTGATTTCTCTGTGGCTCAGAATAAAGCTTTGGCTTCTACCCACTTGGTGACATAATCTGTACAGACTAGAATGTATTTCTTTTTACGAGACATAGGGGAAATCGGTCCAACAAAATCTAGAGCCCATTTTTCAAAAGGCTCAATTATAACTTGAGGTTGCAAAGGAATCTCATCAGATGGCGTAGGTCTACCCATTATTTGGAAACTATTGCATCCCTTGACATATTTGGCAGCATCCTTGAAGATGCTTGGCCAATAATATCCAGAATGTAAAACCTTATATGTTGTTCTTTTATCAGAAAAGTGTCCACCGCAAGGTCCACCATGACATGCATGAAGAATCTCTGCCATCTCATCCTCTCGTACACATCTTCTAATAATAAGGTCAGGACCGATACGAAAGAGATCATTATCCACCCATGAATAGTTATAGCTTTGAACTATAATTCTACGTTTTTCGGGTGGAGAGAGATGGTTTGGTAGCTTTCCAGTTTCCAAATAATTGGCTATGTCTGCAAACCATGGGGTTTGAACAGATACATCGAATAAATGTTCATCTGGGAAGCTATCATCAACAAGACTATCATCATTGTCAATTTGAATTCGAGAGAGAAAGTCTGCTACTACATTCTCTCGACCAGGACAGTCAACAATGGTAATATTAAACTCTTGTAACAGAAGAAGCCACTGAGTCACTCTGCCATTGGTAACTGGTTTATTCATCAAAAATATGATAGAAGAATGATCGGTATGTATGAAAATTTCATATCCTATGATATAATGACGAAACTTATTGATGGAATAGATTACTGCGAGGAACTCTTTTTCGGTAACAGTGTATTTTGATTCTGCAGGAATCAAGTTTTTACTAGCGAAATAAATGGCATAAGATAGCTTTTCCTCTTTTTGACCTAAGACTGCCCCTATAGCTATGTCTGATGCATCAATAGAGATATGAAAAGGAAGGGACTAGTTAGGGCCCCTAAGTATTGGTGCTACTGATAACTTTACTTTTAAAGTTTCAAAAGCCTGTTGACAATGTTCAGTCCATTGAAATTATATGTCCTTCATGAGTAGTTTGAACATAGGTGTGGCTATCTTGGTAAAATTTTCTATAAACCGCCTATAATAACCTGCATGGCCAAGAAAGCTTCTAACTTCCTTCGGAGTCTTTGGAGGAGTAAGAATGACAATTATTTCTATCTTGGCAGGATCCACCTTGATACCTTAAAGAGAGACATGATGTCCTAGAACTATGCCCTCGGTTAATAACATCTTGCATTTTTCATGACTAAGGGATAAGTTTGTGTCCTGACATCGAATAAGAACTGTCTTGAGGTTGTCAAGGGATTCTTGGAAGGTATTACCATAGACTGTGAAATCGTCCATGTAGACCTCTACACAATCATGTATAAGGTCAGCAAAGATACCTAGAACTGCACGTTGGAAAGTAGCAGGTGCATTACAAAGGCCAAATGGTAACAGTCGATAGGCATAAGTCCCCCAAGAGCGAGTAAAGGTAGTCTTATCTTGGTCCTCAAGTGCTATTAATATCTGATTGTATCCACTATACCCATATAGGAAAGAAAAGTATTGTTTCCCCGATAGTGTATCTAACACTTGATCTATAAAAGGTAGAGGGAAATAGTCTTTAAGAGTGGCCTTGTTCAATTCTCGAAAATCAACACAGATACGCCACTTCCCTGTGACTTTCTTTGGAACTACTACCAGAGGAGACACCCACTTACTATTGGAAATTGGGTAAATGAATCCAACATTAAGGAGTTTTTGCAATTCTTCTTTTACTATATCTTTGAGAGCTGGGTTCATTCTCCTCTGGGGTTGTTTGACTGGAGGTATACTTGTGTCTGTGTAAATGTGGTGAATACAAGTATCTAGGTGTATACCCTTCATATCGGTGTATTCCCAAGCGAAAGATCCAGTTTGACTTTTGAGAAATTTTAACAATTGCTTTTGTTGACTCTCATCTAAACCTGCATTTATATGTAGAATTTTTTCAAAACTAACCTCACATGGTACGGTATAAGATCCTAGCTGTTCTTCAATTGAAAAGACACAAGGTGTACTTGTAAATGTTGAGAGACTCATGTTTTCTTGAAATTCGTCTCCAAAAATCTGGTCAAGTTGGGAAAAAGATTGAGGAAAATCTATACATGTGGTGGAGGAAATAAATTGATTCAACATGTTTTCGATATTTTGTTCTTGAAGTGCCCAGGAAAGATCACTAACAAGGGAAAGTTCTTCCAGGTTTTCTTCTCCAAAAGGACAATCTAACCAAAATAAGCTCTCAGCTACAGGCTGTGCTAGTGGGTATAAAGATAGTCTTCTTGTAGATAACCCATCAGAGATGACCATCTCTCCATCCCTACATCCTATGAATGCATTAGCAGTAGCCATCCAAGGTATTCTTAAAATGATAGGATGCCCCCTAGATGGATCTTTTGATTGTATAGCCATGAAGTCCACGGGATATTCCCATGAGGCTACTGATACCATAATATCATCTAAAATCCCAGTAGGTTGTACCATAGTACGATCTGCTAGTTCTAACATTGTTGGGGTAGGGCGGAGGAATGGTCCTAATTGGATAGCTTCTAAAACTGTAGTAGTCATTAGGTTAATAGAAACCCCTAGATCAATGAGTGTGTTTCCTATAGCAGTGTTGTTAATGAGAACAGTTACTACAGGATTTCCTGGATTTGTATACTTCGGAATTCTAGGCCGTTCTGCTATATCTGAGATTTCACCTATGACATGTATTGTTGGAGGGTATTTTTGTTTCTTACCTGGTCTCTTAATGCAGAGTTCTTTTATCACTTTACCAAATATTGGTATATATTTAATGGCTTGTAATAAATGAATCTTAATACAAATATTTTTCAATTCATTAATGATGTTATATTTTGGGTAAGTTACAGGTTTTTCTATTATTAGACGCTCTGGATATGGAGGTGATTTATTTCCCGATATTATTTCTTTATGAGGAAGGTTATGTGTTGAAGATTTAGGAACAACCACATTTTCAAGAATGACATCATTCAAAATTTCATTAGGTACATTTTCTTCTTGAATAACAACTGATGACTTAGGATGATCTTGCAAAACTCTTCCAGACCGCAATTGAACTTCATGTATTGGCGCGGACGAAATAGCATATGATGGAAGATGTAACAACCCAATGTTATTAAGAGCTTGGGTTGGTTTGTTGTTAGGATTTGGTATCGGTTGTGCGGGTAATATTGTGGGTCTTGGAGGGTTCATATTCTAGAAATGATGAGGTTGATTTGGGATAGGGGGTAGTGAAGGAGGTGCATATCCAGGCAAAATTTGTTGAACATTGGGTGGGTAAGGATAGTTAGTCATAAGAGGAGATGGTTGAGTGAAAGCTTGTCCTCTCCACCCATGAGGCCATTCCTGTTGTTGAGCATTTTGAGGAGGGTACTGCGGTGGCCAATTTTGCCAACCTGAAGTGTTCCATTGTTGTGGAGGTTGATAAGGGTGGTAGTAAGGTGGAAATTGGAATGATGGATCCTGACCCGAAGGTTGATCCCTAGGCTTCCAAGGCCTCCTAGATGTTTCACCAAAACTTCCACTCTTGTATACATCTTGCAACCCAGGCAACGATGGACAACTATCAGTGGGATGCTCTTCTGTACAGAGGTGACAAACTAAAACATTGTTTATTGGACATTCTCTTTGAGGATGTTTAGTTCTACACCTAGGGCAGAAAATACTCATTGCTGCATGCTCTTCATCCTGTCTCTTTTTAGCTTGTAATGCATCTAGCTGGGAACCCATAGTTCCTAAAATATTTTTTTTGAAGTTTTCTAACAAGTTCCCTAACTCTACCCTTGTAACTCCACCAGGACCGGATGTGTTTCCTTTTGGATTTCTAACATAAGGTTCTCGAAATTTTCTTCCACTTTTCCCTCTACTCCTAGAGTAATTCCTACATAGTTCACAAATCTATGCAAAAGATTTATGAGTAATGTCTCATGCTGCCATGAGATTATGGTTATCCAAGAATTCTTCTAATATTCCTTTAAGGAAGAGTGTTTTTACTGCATCTTCCCGAAGATCACTATATTTAGATTTGTGTAACACATAGTTAAATATTTTGAGATAGTCCTCCAGGCTCTTGTCTTCAAGTTGTTGGATTTTAAAGATATCATTACGAGAGTCCTTTGGTTTGCAATAATCCTGATATTTATGAAGAAATGCATTCTTTATGTCTTCCCAAGATTTAATACTAGATTATCCCAATCCCATGAACCATCGAAGAGAAGAATCTTTTAATGTAGCAGGAAAAAGTTTTGGTTTTTGGCCATCTTGTAGGTAGTTGTAAATTCTACACAAAATGTCAAACTCAAACAAGAATGTGTCCAGATCCTCACTGCTTTTTCCATAGAAAGTTGGTAGTGAGGAAGGAGGAATATTTTTCATAGTAACATCTTATGTAGTGTCTAAGATGGAAAACCCGAAGGTACCTTCAGTTCTAACTTCTCCATTTTCTTCATCTTGTCGGACACGATCTTCATTTTCATCCTCCATGAAGATTCTATTACCAAAGAGAGAAAATCTAGGTGGCTCCTTTCTTGGTGAATATGGGATATCCCAACGTTCTTTTTCAGGAAGGATATTCTTCTTTTTAGGAGGAGAATGATCAACTACGTGGGAATCTAGTCTAGGAGGTTCTATTGTTGTTGTGTCAATCTGTGAGATCATGATGTTTGTAGAGCTCCCAAAAAGAGCATCTACTTGTGCAGGATTGACAAAATCTACCAAATCTGGACCACCTACTATTGAAAAAGTAGTGTCTTTGGGATTTTGGACTAATGGAGGGTTAAGAGGTTCTGAAGCTTTATCCTTCCGAGTTTCTTCTTGTCTAAGTTCAGTCTCTATATGAGCTTGAGGTTCTTCTAGTGGAATTTCTTTATGAACATAATGTTCTGATGTCCCTATGATTTCCTTTAAAAAAAATTCAGAGAAGTTTTCTTTAGCCTTCCAAGTAGGACTATCCCCTTAGGTGTCTTCCGATACCTTTCTATTGAGTTAGTAGTTGGGGTGGCACGTCCCCCGTATAGGTTAGTAGGAATTTTAGTAGGAATTTGAGTTTTAATAAATCTACCTTGTGAATCTCTGGACCTATTCATGAAAACAAATTATAACTGAAAGAAATTCTGACTACATAACTACTACTGCTGGGTTTTGGGGATGCATGTTATAATAGATGCGCAGGTTCTTACCTCTCGTCTTACCGCTCACCCGCCACCAGACTAATCTAAGTTACCACTAAGTTTTGGAAGAGAAATTCTACCTATCTTCAACTGAATTCTACCTATTTCAACTCCTCGGCAATGGCGCCAAAATGTTGGGTGTGTGAGCTATCTCAAATAAAAACACCTAATATTAATTATCATCCAGGATCAGTAAACTTAGAGTTGAAGCAAAATATATTCCAAGGTAGAAATGGTTCTAAAGTTTCATATTTGTCAGACCTAAAAATGTTTAGTAAGGAAAAAGATCAAAAGATCTTTCAAAATGAAAAACCGAGTTAAATATTTAAGAATACAACTAAATCACAGATCATAATAGTACTAGATCATACTACTCTACTTCTATGGTTAATTAATAAGAAAGATGGAAACAAATACTGAAACACAAATTACTTCTAGAAAAGTAAGAAACTACTAAATTCAACTTCCAGATAACAACTATAAACAGAATCAGAGCTACGGAGATTAGATGTTTAATAGGGAGAACTTGTAAATGTAAATTAATTCAGACTAAACCATCTAAATCCACTCTTCTTGATTACGTACATCAAATGTAATAGGAACTGGAGTAAATGTATCGTAATGACTTTCAAATGTAGTAAGGAAGCTAAATGGAAGTAAATCTAACTTAACTTCTACAAACAAATGTAAACTAAAAATCAACAAACTACCACTAACTTTAAAAATTATGAACTACTGTCTATCCATATGTGAACAACATGAAACTAATGTAAGTTAGAAGCAAATAGAAAACTTAACAATGATGTTAAACTGAATTATATTAGATTTGGAAGCAAGTAGAAAACTTGATAAAGATATTTTATTATTAATCCAGATCTTGCAACAGGAACATCTTCATTAAACAGAAACTAGTCTTAAGATTAACAAACTAAAACAACTCAACAAAATGGAATCATCAACTATAACTTGAAAATAAACTATTTAAAAACAAAATTCTAAACTGTAACTAAGTACAAAACTGGTTAAAGGACTGATTGTTGGAAGAAAAATAAGAAGGGTATAAGGAGGAAATAATGATGAAAATTGAATTAAAAACTCCAAATAACATAAAACAAGATTAAATTACATCTCAAACTATTAAGGAGGAACATGAAGAATGATGATTAAGAGGCAGAAGAAATTAGATTTGTAAAAAGGCCTAAAATAATACAGAAAACACACAAGTTCGAATGAATATCCGAATGCCGGTCTGAATGGAAATCCAAATGGAGGAAAACGTTTTAAAGGGAGGGAAAGAAGATTTTTTGGATGATTTAACTACCATCTAGCTTATGCAAATGATCCTACTGTGCATAGGAAGTAGTAAAGAGATGATTAGAGGCTAAGAAATCATCTATGCAAATCATTACCTAAGAGAAAGAATGATTCTATGAGAAGTAGGAAGAAAGTTGGAATAGAAGAAGGGAGAAGGTTGGAATAGAAGAAAGAAGAATTAACCTACAGTAAACAGGAAGAAAAACTAATAGAGGAGAAAAGAAGGAAAGGAATGCTAACTATGGAAGAATTTGGAAGCAATATCTAACTATGATGATGGAAGAAGGACTGAAAACAAACTACAAATTATCAAACTACTGAACTATTGGTCGACCATTTTAACTCAGAAGGAGGGTTGTATTAAAAACAAAATATTAATTACAGAGGAATGAAGATAATACACACAAGAAAAACGAATTAGATTACACACACAGGAAATAAACTAGTTAATTGCAAGAAAATAAATGTAGAAAATGTAAATAAAACCTCCAGTTGATGAGGGGCCTTTCCCAGCAATCGGAGGGTGAACTAGCTCAACTTAAATGACTACCAGCAGAACATCAACAAGCTGCTACTTCCATTAACTTGAGAAAAATTACAGACTCTATCTTCACACTATCTACGACTACAAATTCTTGGACTAAGACTGAAAAACCATCGTGAATTTAGAAGCTAACTCGTCTCAATCACAGACGACTATTTATAAGTTACAATGGTGAGAGGGTCGACAGAGTCAACCTCTATAATAATAGGAGTGTTTAAATGATTGTAACAGCTAATTAAATTGATACATGCCAACGCAGGGGACGTTCTTCAGACTTTGACGAGGTTAGTTCCTTCTCAAAGCAGCTACAACATCGATCTAACTCAGACGTGGACGAGCAGTGTGCTGGCAGACTGAATCATGGGCAGGTGGACTCCTTCCAGAATGACATCATGAATGAATGTGAGCAGGCGTACGTAACTTCCGACCAAACGAATAAAAGAGCTGGTGCACTGGAGTGTCAACGTGGGCGTGGAAGTTATGTTGGCAGGCTAAATGTGGACTGCTGGAATGCTTCCAGAATAATGGCATGAGCGAGAGCTTGGCCAACACGCATGATTCCAGGTTGAATGCGCAGACGAATCAAGGCTTGGAGCATTCACGTGGACGTGAGATGTGCTGTCAGGCTTAGCGAGCATAAGAATGGATCTTCTATAGCGATATCTCATTAACCAGGTCCACTGCGTGTTGAACAGAACCCATGTGTCATTCTCTTCATTCAATGGTCTAAGATGTGTCAACCACGGATTTCGCGGGCTGAACAGAGGGTTGAACGATGAGCTGAACACGTTTTAGGCTGAGCACATAGTGCATGGGATGAATGATGGGTAATTTGCAGATCGTAGCCTATCAATTAAAACTATAAATGTTAATTATGCCCAAAAAACATCATTTCAATAATAAATAAATGATAATATATGAAATATAAGAAGATTTGCACGGTAAGTAAATTTGTGCATACCTGGACTGTTTGATGAGCTGAATGGCTAAGAAAACAACTTACTATGGCAAAAACGATAGAAATAACGCCACTTCGAGTAAATTAAATGATAAAAAATGGTGACAATATTGGATACCAACAATTCCTTGTGTACCTTTTATGCATGTTGTGATGGTTTCTTGCTGCAGTTAATACTTTAATGTTATACTTGACGCGATGAATGTTTCTGTGGAACGATGCTATGAATATGAATGTTTCGGATACCATTAATGCAACAGAACATCACAACGCCCAGTGAAGCTCTGGAGATTACAATGCGATTGGAAGCGTTGCCGATTGGTGAAAATGCAGCTGGGATGTCGCAGACAGACACAGTTGGCCAACTTGACCATACAACTGCAAGATTTGAAGAAGGGCAAGGAGCAGCGCGAAGAAGTATGGTGCACACGATGTCAAGGGGAAGGGCATACGAAGGACAATTGCCCTGACTTCTGCAACTATTTGGTTTCAGAAGAGACAAACCCGTTGAATGGTGGTGGCATTCCATGGTGTCGCGTTTGTCAGGTATTTGGGCACCGCCATGAAGAATGTCCATATATGCAGAAAATGGTCACCAAGCCAATGAATCGGTATTGCACTTTCTGTAAATCGGTGGGACATGATGACAAAGATTGTCGGGCATATGGGTTGCTTCATGAGAGAACATACGACGCATTCTATGTAAAGGATGACCATCGTGCCATACAACAACTGCAACTGCAGCCGCAGGTAGCCCAGCCGCTACCTCAACCGCAGATACAGTTTGTACCGCAGCAGCCACCACAGCAGCAGTTTGTGCTACAATATGCCTTGATGCAAATGGCTCCACAACAGCCACAGTATGTTCAGAAACCGCAATATGTGCAGCAAGGGTAAGGCATGCAACCAGCACCGATGCAGCAACAACACAACCAACCGCAGTACCAACAACAGGGCGGATTTCGTGGAGGATTCCTGGGTGGACGCGGGGGAGGATTTGGTCGTGGAGGAGGACGAGGAGGTTTCCGACCTATTCAGTGCTATCACTGTGCAGTATGGGGACACTATCAACATGATTGTCCACTACTGCAGATGCAGTGTGCATTTTTCTTTGTTACAGACCGTACAATGGAGAATTTCCCATAGTTGATTACACGATGGGAGGCAGGGAATGTTCCGCAGTTGCAGAACCAGGCACAACAACCAGTACAGAATCAGGTGCAGCAACCAGTGAAGAACCAGAACCAACGTCCCATTTTGAATGCTAATCAGAGTGTGAACCAACCAGGGAACCTGATGCCAAATCAGAATCAAGGTTGTTCCCATGGTGTACCCGGCAGATCCTCACACGCACTGCCAGATGTAATCCATAATGGAATGTTATAATATCACTAGTGGGCCCGAAGATGGTGATGATCCGCAGAATGTCAATATTCCGGAGTCTGAAGGAAGTCGCGACGTGGTTAAACCTGGTGCACCAACTGATCTGTTCAGTCAGCCCTTGAAGCTTCGCAAGATCAATATTGGAAAGGAGGGCACTCCCAAGTTCGCGAATGTTGGAGATTATTAGGACAACGAGATGATGGGAAAGGTCACTGAGTTGTTGCATGAGTTCCAAGACCTTTTTCCTACAAAGTTCTCTGAAATGAAAGGTATTTTGGGTGATCTAGGTGAGATGAAGATTCCCTTGAAACCAGATGCTAAAACGATCAGGCAGCGACCTTATCGGCTAAATCCGCGACATAAGGAGAAGGCCAAGGAAGAAGTTGATCGCATGTTGGATGTTGGTATCATTGAACCGGTTGAAGAGTCAGAATGGATCAGTCCTCTGGTGGTATAGGACAAGAATACTGGTGAGGTACGCATTTGCGTTGATTTGCGGAAGTTAAATGATGCCTGCTTGCATGATCCCTTTCCGACCCCATTTACTAATGAATTACTTGAGGGAGTAGGTGGCCAGGAGATGTATTATTTCACGGATGGGTTCTCAAGCTATCATCAAATCCGTATTGCAAAAGAAGACCGCCACAAGAAAACTTTTGGGATAGAATGGGGATGTTTTTAGTATACCATGATGCCGTTTGGATTGAAGAATGCACCTACGATATTTTCGCGGGTTGTTGTTTCCGCATTCAAGGATTTCATCCAGAAGTTCTTGCAGGTATACATGGATGATTGGATAGTTTATGGTTTGATCCGCATTCATCTGGCCAATTTGCGGTTGATGCTGGAGTGTTGTCGCCAACACCAGATATCACTGAATTTGAAGAAGTGCATCTTTTGCGCACCATTCAGGATATTGTTGGGTCACATCGTGTGCAAACAAGGGTCGTTAGTCGATCCAGCAAAGATTGCGCTCATTTTGAGCTTGACACCACCAACCACTGTTAAGTAGTTGAGGGAGACGTTGGGGCATACTGGGTATTATCGCAAGTTCATCAGGGGATATGCAACGATCACCGCCCCTATGGAGAAGCTTTTGAAGAAAGATGCAGTCTTTCAATGGAGCACTGAATGTCAGGATAGTTTTGAATAGATGAAGGCTAAGATGGCTTCGGCACCGATACTAGTATTTCCGGACTAGAGTAAGGGATTCCATGTCCATGTTGATGCATCGTCAATTGCTCTCAGTGTGGTGCTAGCGCAACCCGGAGAGGGGGATCTTGATCACCCTATTGCTTTCGCTAGTCGGAAGCTGTCATCCGCAGAAAGGAACTGCACCACTAATAAGAGTGAAGGCTTGGCGATGGTTTAGGCGCTGCAAAAGTTCCGACACTACTTATTGGGCGGACATTTTAAGTTGTTCATAGACCACTCTGCATTGAAGTACCTGATCAATAAGCCTGTATTGGGGGGGGAGATATGTCGATGGTTACTTCTTTTTCAAGAGTTCGAGTTTGAAGTAATTGTGAAGCCAGGGCAGCTAAATTATGACCCTGATCATCTATATTGGATTGACACAGGAGAGGAGCCAACTAACATTGAAGACGGGTTTCCTGAAGCGCAACTGTTTAGGGTTGAAGTAGCCGATGGCTATTTTGAAGAAATCATTCAGTTTCTGGAATCCGGTACCGCACCAGACGAGTTCACCACTAGTCAAAAGAAGTAGTTGGTGGTTAAAGCTACCGACTTCCAGCTCATTGCAGGAGAGTTATACAAGATGGGTGCAAATGAGATATTGCGATGGTGTGTCTTGCCACATGAGCAAGCGTAGATCCTGTCAGAAGCACACGGAGGCGTGGCTGGAGGGAACTAAGGCAGCCGGGAGACTGCCCAGAAGGTGCTTCATGCGGGGCTTTGGTGGCCCATGCTGCATAATGATGCGACAGACTATGCGCGGTTCTGCGATGTTTGTCAGAGAACCGGAAAACCATCCAGGAGGGACGAGATGCTGCTGGTGCCTCAGCTAACACTGCCTCAGCTAACACTACAACCATTTGACAAATGGGCACTGGATTTTGTGGTACCAATCAATCCACCGGGGAAGCACACTGGGGAAAGATACATCATTACAGCGACAAATTATTTGAGGAGATGGGCGGAGGATGCACCAGTTGTTGATTGTTCCGCGGCCATGACAGCACGATTTTTGTTTGAAAACATTGTCACTCGCTTCGGCTGCCCCAAGATATTGTTGAGTGATCAAGGCAGCCACTTTCTCAATCGCACCATCAGCGCATTAACAGAGGATTTGCAGATACAGCATAAGAAGAATACACCGTATCATTCGCAGGCCAATGGCACAGTGGAAGCTTTCAATAAGATATTGGAGCATGCACTGACAAAAGTATGCAACGCGAATAGCGATGACTAGGATCTGAAAATCCTAGTAGTATTGTGGGCCTATCTCACCACATGTAAAAGTTTGACGGGTCAGACACCCTTCAAGTTAGTGTATGGACAAGAAACGATTATACCAATGGAGTACATTGTTCTGAGTCCGCGCATAGCAGCAGTGAGAGGTATGGATACATCAACGGCATTGGAAGAATGTCTAGCGCAGTTAGTACAGCTGGAGGAAGATCACATCATCGCAGGATTCCACCAGGGGGTGGAGAAGGATCGTCAGAAATATTGGCATGATCGCCACATAAAAAACAAGCAATTTCAGCAGGGAGACTTGGCACTATTGTACGACCGCAAGTTTATGAAACATCCAGGAAAATTGCAGATGCATTGGCTTGGTCTGTATCGTGTCAGCAGCATCATTTCAGGAGGTGCAGTACAGTTGCAGCAGTTGTATGGAGCGATGCTCCCAAAGTTGATTAATGGTAGAAGGTTTAAGCTCTATCGGTCGGGCTTGGAACAATGTGATGCCTGAGTCTCATCGAGAAAAAAAAATGCAGGTTGATCGGTGGTAGGATGGTGCACCGAATGAGATGAGAATGTGCAGGAGGGGAGGCTTGTGCCGCAAGTTAGGAGTGGTTTGCGACAAGTGGCAGGGTTGTGATCGGGTCAAATCAACAATAAATTCCAAAGGCTAAAACAGTTAATTAACGACGCTTGTTCGAATGATGGGAATTAATGGCATATCCGATCGATCGGCTGACAGGATAGATGATGGATTTGCATCATTAATATGAGGTTTTGGTTGAGTTAATGCAGGATTTAGTGATGATTACGGAGGATTCGGTTGGACACTATAAGAACGGGTCGAAGTTGGTCGAAAGGCACCGATAATTCAGTTGTTAAGTGCCTGTGAAGAGTTGTAGAGTCTCATTGTTTCCTGGTGCGTGTAGGTTGTGAGTTGGGAAAGGTTCAGTTGAACTTGCAGCGTGCTGAGAATTGAGTGAGTCCGTCAATTACGCCAGGGAAGCCATCGATTGCGAAGTTGGGTAAGGTATGCCATGAGAGCTAGAAACAATTGAGATTAGTAGTGAAGTCGAGTCTCCTTTCATCGGGATTGCTATTGAAGAAGAAGTCGAGTCTGCAAGAGACATCAATATTGAGGCCGAGATTGCAAACATGACCATGGGAGAGTCGGTAATTGCTAAGAAGCGTCGAGGAGGTCAGCTGTCTAAATCACCACAGAGAAAGCGTCAGCTTCGGTCCTCCACTGTTATGGCGGGGGAATATCAAGGGGAAGTGGGGCTATCCAGCCATTGGGTTGATGAGTCCGCCGCATGGGAAGGACTCTCGGCCATTCATATCCCAGGGTATGTCCCCCCTAGTCGACCTGGGGTACCCGGGGCACCTTCCCGGATGGTACAGAGGAATCAGAAGTACCCATTGTGGATGCCTGCACTACCGGAAGGAATGGAGGGCTCTGTTGACATTGGACCAGCACTGATGCGTCTGAAATATGATGACCATGATATGGTGGCGTACAAGGAGATTACGTCGCATCCGTATGAGCCAGGATCACAATTGAGCGGTAAGTCGGTTTCGCTGGATTGGGCACGGGGTTTGCAACAAGTAGGCCTGCTAGGCCTTATCAATCTGCCCCATTTTGGATGGCTACCGGAGGTCAATGCATGTGTGAAGCAGCTGCTGGCATGCTTTCACGGCGGTACATTGTGGCTGGATGAAGGAATTCCCGTTACAGTGCACTTCATCGCAGAGATTATCGGGTTGCCCAAGGATGGGGCCGACCCATTGCAGTATCTCCGCGGAAAGGAAAACGACAAAAATCTGGCCACGCAGTTGGTCAAGCACTATGATTTGGAGAAGGATGGTCGAGGTTACCACACCAGCAGCATAAATGACTAGGCGGTGCTCACCGGCACCAAGATACTTTCCTGCAAAGTGGAACGGGGTGGCTGACCCAATTAGTGTAATTCGGGCATTGTGGCGTGTGCTGAACAGTGTGCGGCCGGGGTGCAGTTGAACTGGTCACTGTTTCTGTTGAATCAGTTGGCGGAGGATGCCGTGGCATTCCAAGCTGGTAAGGGCTCATTCACATATAGCTGGCTGCTGCTGCTGATTGCATTCATGGCTTGGAAGGAGCCCAACGTGTACTAGGGTATGGAGGTTGACGCTGTGAAAGAGCATCGTGGCATGTGGTATCAAAACCTGTGGTTTGTCCGAGAACAAGAACAGAATAAGGAATGTACATTGTTGTTCTAGTTATACTGGGAGATTCTATGTGCGGCTGCGATGAGGGTGCCCCGTTTGTCTGAAGAAACTGTAGCATAGTTTAAGCCGGTCATGGTATTTGCAATTCAACCGCATTCAATTTATGTCCAAGCTCACCGCGACCCAGATAGGAAATGGTTGTTGACATCATATAAGGTAACGACGACAGAGTTGGAGGCTATCGTGAATGACTGGACAATAGAATGGCGTGAACTTATGGGGTTGGATGAGATTGAGGCCGAGGAACTGGTGCAAGGTCCAGATGATTGTGTATCGATGCAGGACCATCATAGTCATCACGACTCAGACAACGAATCCATCAAGACACCGACAGATGACGACAGTGACCACGCCCTAGAAGAAAATATAACAAAAGGGCACCAGGACCCTGCGACAATCAGTGGGTTTCCCCTGTCAACGGAAGCACACTTGGGTCGACTCATAAAAGCAATCGCTGATGCATCCACCGCAGCAGGTTAGAAGATGACCAGGGCAACAGATGAAGGATTCCATGCGCTCACTTCTCGTATGGACTCTTTGTGTGACATGGTTTCGCGGGGGGCACCTGAAGAAGCAGTAGCGCTACAAGTTAGCACAATCAGCACCGAGCCACGGGTCAGGAATGTGGAGATTCCCCCGATTGCAATTGTGGCTAAAGATGAGGCCATGAACACCTTGCTGCAGCAGTTGAAGAAGGTGTCCATCAATTTTAACGTGTTTCCGGTGCAAGGATTGACAACTATGCAGACGATGGCTAGCCGATAAATTGCTGACAGAATGCACCAGATCAGTGTTAAGTGCACAAAGTTGCAGGAGAGCGAGGCAACTGCACAAGTAGCCATTGCAGAGTTGACGGGATGGGCCGCTGCAGCACGGTAGGCTGTGGATGAGCTTGAGGAAGACATCAAGAAGGAACAAGCTGGGAAGGCTCGCGATATTAAAGAATTGAAGAAAGACCAGTATCACCTCATCGCGGAGAAGGCCCATATGTGGGATGACAGTGTGCGGGTAGACCGGGCCATTGCGGAGGCTTATCACCATGTGCCAGAGCCCACTGAAGAGGTGGAAATGCTTCAATGTGTGAAGAAAATGGGGGTTGTCATTGTTTAGTTACGGCACGAGAACCATGAGCTAAAATCTTAGGTGAACCCCGACACCCCTCAAGCAGAAGTGGATGACCGCAAACGCACAATTGAGGAGATAGCAACGTAGCTGGCGGAGAAGGAAACAACAACAATGAGGCTCACAACTGACATTGTGCAGTTCTGGGGCCGGATCATTCAAGATGAGCAGGTTGAACAGCTGATGAAGGGTCGGCAGGAAGCGGAGGGGTAGTTGGTGACGCTGAAGGCGATGATGCGCATGATGCCACCCATGGAGTAGGTTTCCAAGTCTGTGGATTTGAAATATCTGTAGCAGCGCATCGCCAAGGCTGATGAGCGACAGAAGAAGCGTGCCACGCAGTTGGAGGAGTTCTAGGATGTTGGTGGCCAGTTTATGACAAAGGTTGGCAAATTTCTCCAGGCCGTACAGGGACATCGTCAACAAGTGGCTGTGAAGCTGATCAAACACCCATCGCCCCAGGATGTCATCGATAGTTAGGAGGCGGTTACGGCAGCAAAGGAAATGGTGATGACAGTCGAGTAGCAATACGAGGACTTCAAGGTCAAGACCACAGAGTACACCATGTCCAGTTGACGTGGCTCGAGGGCGAGCCATAAGATTGTGTTGGGGGCCTGTTGGCAGGCAGTTTGGTAAGGAAGAATCGCAGCATCGGCGATGCTGCGACATGTCAGTAGAGGTTGCAGAAAGCAGAAGGCTAGATTAATTTATGTAATTTTGAGTTGATTGAACCGCAGAATGCGGGTTTTTGGGTCATTGGACCATATTTTATGTAATTTTGAGTTAATTGTACCGCAGTAGGCGGGTTTTTTGGTCATTTGGACCGCGTTAGTTTTTTTTGGTTCATTTGTCCAAGTGTCGATTAGGAAGTTGTTAGTAAGTGGACAAGCATTGTAAATGTGAAACCCTATATATAGTCATAAGTTGTAAGTGTAATGGTATCTTAGTATGGATCTTTGGATGTTGATTGTGCACATCTTTGAGTCTGTATGTGAGATCAAGAGATATTGCTGAGATCCGGTTTTACGGAGATGTTGTATCAGGGTTTTTGCTGAAGTAATATGACATGATGGAATGTTTAGTGAAATTCCTTGTGTACCTTTTATGGATGTTGCGATGGTTTCTTGCTGCAGTTAATACTTTAATGTTATACTTGTCGCGATGAATGTTTCTGTGGAACAATGTTATGAATATGAATGATATTAAAATTGAATGCATAGATTTGTCTTGAATGTTGTGATAAGTTAAGTAACCAAGTATTGCCACAATCATCCTCCTTCATTCGGTGGAAACATGGTTCCGTCCACTCTCCCTTGATCGCCTCGGGTGAGACCTCATCTGCTCCGTAGGTGTTGCTGGACAGGGTAAAACCTATCTGGGCCTGTGCTCAGGGAGATCATGGTGGGTTGGTGTTGATAGTGATGGGAACCCCTGTCAACTGGGTTTGAGTCAACACCACTTATCCAACCATGCAATATTATTAAGTACCCGACATTGAAGCAATAACTATTGTATATTTTTTTCCTTGGAATAAATTCCTAGGGAAACTTTTGGGATCTTCCCCTCATTTCAAGAATGGTACCCCGTGTAAAGCAGGAAGTGCCTAAGTTCCAAGCACCTTTCCCTAAGAGAATCGAAGAGAGTCGAACCCAGTGACCTCCCCTACATCGGGGGGGAGATATTACATTTGGCTCATGACCACTTGAACTAACCCTCATAGTTAATAAATGTTGTATATGCTAAGATATATACATCATTTATGCTTTTCCTATGGGTGTATAATATTTTTCTAACCATATTCAATCCATGATTATTAATTATTATTAATCCTTAAAAAAATGCAAGGTACTGATTTCTTTACCCATGTGAAAAGTGTGTTTGTAACATGTTAAGGGAGGGCCACATTCATGTTTCATGACTAGAGGTCACATCTATGTAAACTAATAAAGTAATCAAATAATTGCATTGAAAGGGTCCCTTTCCCCACAAACAAGGGGGTCTCATATAGGATTCAATTTCAAATCCTTCAATGTTCCTAAAAACCTCTTCCACCCTTTATAGAAAGGCATTACAAATTTTGCCAAGGAAAAAAAATTAAAATTTATAGATAACTTGTTTTGAATGTGACATCTATTTTCTAACTTTACAATTGAAGGGTTATTCCAAGTTTAACCCTTCAATATTTAACTTTAATTTGTTTTTAAACATTGAGATTTGAAACCAAAAGTGACATGAATAAATTTAGTACATATTATTTTCCATTTTAATAAAGTACTAGCATCTAAGTCTATTAGGAATTTCCTAACAAAGGAGAGATTTTGGAAAGATATTCTAGTTTCCAAATATATAGATCCAGACTCTATTATTGAGTGGGTAAGGAGACCTGGAAAAAATACACATTTGGTTTCAAATCATTGGAAATATCTCACTAATGCATTTTTATTTTTGTCTCCCTTTATCGCTTGGAAAGTAGGCAGTGGAAAATTGGTTCAGATAGGAAAATATGCTATTATGGGAGGACAAGGTAGTGATTTCCTTGCTTTGGATTTGGTCTGGCATATATAGTCATTAGGGAAAGATACCTTGGATAGGGTTGTTAAGGAAAAAGGAACCTCTTTATGGAAATAAGGTTGATTGTTTGGGGAAGATCTGATGCTCATATGCAATTAGAATTTAACGTGGGGTAACTTTTGTGGAATGCTATATCAGGCCCATATTCGAGCTTCATGGGAAGCTGATGTGCTTAGGTGGATCTATAATCCTGAAGTAGGAATCTACATTGCCAAGTAGGGATACAGGTTAGTTTTCGCACTAAATGGGAGAGAGCAAAAATGGTGGTGGTGAGAGATATGAAGAATTAATGCTCCCTCAAAGAGTGTGCTTCATTTTTGGTTAGTGCTGACTTGGGACTGGTTGCAAAGGTTTAATTTCCAGAGCATCGGCTTGTGCTTGCTGTGCAAAGCAGGAGAGGAATCAGTGAAACTTATTTTTTCTTGGAATGTGGTTATTCCAAAGGGGTGTGGCAAGAGGTGGAAAGGATGACAAACTATATAGATATGTGGATTAGGAAATTGGTTGAAGCATGCTTCAAAAGGTATTTTCAACTCCTATAACTCAGAACATATAAATATCTTCCTATAATTGTTTCATGGGGTATTTGGTTAACATGGAATGGTGTTGTTTTCCAGGATTCATTTAGACCTACCCTTTTGATAGCGGCAGAGTCTCTTGTTATTTTTCAGTTTTTTAGAAAACTGGATAGGCCATGAGAAGCTAGAGCGATTGAGCCTTTGATAGTGGATAAGAGTAGGCCTTGGTCTTTCTTCGATAAGGCCAGTTAGGAAAAAAATCAAAAAATCAGTTTTGGTTTTATCTTATACCTTTCTTCAGATCACTTCTATCATGGAAAGGGATGCTTAGGGATTGGAAAAAATAATTGGGTGGAGTTCAAAGGCCTCTTCTTTCTACTCAGACAAGCGGTAAGGTGTGGACTTCAATCGCTGCAAGTTTGTGGAGACTCAAAGCTAATGATTAATAGTATGTTGGGGGTGGATGAGGTTAAGAACACAAGTCTGATTCATCGAGTGGCCCAATTGAAGTAGATCAGTGGGACTTTTCCCTTGATTCACTTCAAGCATATCTTATGATAATTAAATATTGGGACCAATGACTTGTCAAAGAAGGGTTTATTGTTATGATTTAAATTAATAAAATTTTAAATCATATACTAGGACCCAATAGGTACTTATACCCCCAAAATAGGTTATATCTAGGTCAGTATTGAATCCCTCAATAGAGATCCAAATTCAGGGTGGAAATATTTGTGGAAACTAAAATGCCCATCTAAAGCCAGACTATTCATGTGGTGTGTGTTGGAAAATAAATATGTAACCCAAGACAATTTGCAAAAATGGCAGAAAGTTGGGAATGGATGGTGCCCCCCTTTGTGAGTCCAATTCAGAAACCGTTGAGCATTTATTCCTCCCCTGTCCATTTTCAAAAGCGGTCTGGCATGAAATTTTGAAGATCCTAGCAAAATACTTAAAATGGAAAGGAAACAATGTACAAGATGCCTTGCATAGCTAGCTTCATCTTGAAGGTAATTGACCTTTCATATCCCTTCCACCTATTATTAGCTAGAGACTTTGGATCTCTAGGAACAACTCTATATTTCAAGATAAGTTGTTAACTCATGATTTCATAGCAACCCAAGGGGTAGGAATCCTCTCTTTTCCCTGCCAAGAAATAGGTGCTTGTCCTATTCAAGTTATCAAAGAGGAAAATATCAACAAGCTTCGGTCCTGGGGATTCTTTGACAGAGCATATCAAGGGGAACCCCCTTCATGTGGGGGGGGGAGGAGTTCTTTACCTTTCGGATTCACATTTTTTCATATTAAATCTTACCAGGTTGAGGAAGGAACAATTAATTTTGCAAAACTATTATCTCTAAAAATTCTATTACTTTTTTCTTTGGAAAAAGGTTGCAAGAATATCCAAATCTTTGGGGACTCTATGATTGTAATCAATTGGGTCAAGGAAGTTCAAATATGTCACAATATTTTCTTATCAACCTTATTAGATGAATTTTTTCTATTCAAAAGGAATTTTGAAATTTTACCTTATCTACATGTTTACAGGAATGCAACCAAGTTATAGATTCCCTTTCTAAGGAAGGTATTCAACTGGATTAAGGTTAGTGGTTCTTCTCGAAACACCACAATGATGATCACTTCGAGTACTATCATTGGCCCTTCCATGAGGGTCCTGGGTTTATAGAAGAGATGCAACCATCTTGATTTTGTATTTTGTTTGCATACACTTTGTTCCAGGTCAAGATCGAAGTACTTTATGTTATGTAATTAACTTCCCTATTATGTATTTCTCAAGCTATATTGTTCATACCATCATATTTTTTGCATTAGCAGGCTCAACCTATATTTTCAGAAATATATGTTGTTAAGCATATATATATACGTTATGTAATTTTGTTTTCAGTAATAAAATTACGATTTTTTCCATAACAAAATAAAAATGAAATTGTACTATGTATACAACATCATGGGACACTTTCAAGGAAGGCATGCTTCGCATTGTGTACAAAAATCACCCACCATTACCAATATTGATTGTTGTTCCATACAAATAGTCATAATTTCATTTTCTCTTTAAATGTATTAATAAATTGGTACACAAGATTTGGTGAACTGTAACCATGCTTTGTTTGTAAAACTTTGTTATGCTTGTAGCGGGAAAATTTTAGCATAGTGGGATTATAAGTTGACGTATTACAAGAATATAGTGATGGGTGGGTAGAATTTTTTGTTGCAACAAGAGGAGCGAGGTTCTTACAACCTAGTATGGGGGAGATGTTGTCATGTTTTTCATGTTTTCCACGTTCTGTAACATTACCATGTTGAATCATAACTTATCAAAAATAAAAAGTAATTAAAAATTCATGTCGGCTCATAAAATAAAAAAATTAAAACCGGTGTAGATCCATCTTAAACCCAGATATATTAAGCACCAAGAGGGATCCAATTTACATTTTCTTGACGTGAAAAAATTAAGATAAACAAATTATACCTCAAGGAATTAGATCCCTATTGGTGCTTAATAGATCTGGGTTTAAGATGGATCTACATTGGTCATAGAATTTCAATGTGAATGATTGATAGATTAATTTTGACTATGACCTACCTCAAATGATGTAATAATGTGAATTCACATGAAGAATGTATCTTTTATTCTACTATGAATAGAAAGTGCAATTTTTTTTTTAATTATGGGGAAAAATTGGTACATAAGCTTTTAAATTGTAACATTTAATTGTAAAATACTGACAAATATTTAATTGAATTACACAAACATCATTAGGGAACATTCAATTGACCCTTATCCATGTTCTTGCTCCAACTGAGTGATTGACCCTTCCATAGGATACCCCTTATGTGCTATTTTCAAACGAGAGTCGACTGACACTTCCATTGGACTACTGCAACACAGATACCATCCTCGAGGAAGGATCAACTAACCTTATTCGTGGTTCCCCTCAATGAGAATACTATGCTTAAGGAAGGGTTAGATGACCCTTTCACGAGATCCCCATCATGAAAAAAATTTGCTTGAGGATAGCGTCTTCTAGGAATGGTCATTTAACCCTTCCACTGGATAAATGTTTACACAAATACCATCATTTACGAAGGGTCAACCAATCCTTCTCAATACTCTCCCTTCATGAGAATACTTTGCCTGAGGAAATATTAACCAACCCTTCTCTAGGGTCCCCCTTACACCAAAAAATTTCTTGAGAAATGGTCGACCAACCCTTCCAGTGGATACCTCATGAATTCAATACCATCCTTGGAAAAGGATCGACTTATATTTCCATTAAATAACCCATGAATCCAATACAAACATTGAGACAGGGTCACCTGACCCTTCTCCGTGGCCCCCCTACATAATACCATAATTAAGGAAGGGTTTTTGTATATGATTCTCCATGCTCCCCATCCATGATAATACTATGCTAGAGAAAGGGCCAGTCGACCCTTCCACATGATCCTCCTTATGTGAAAACTGTGCTTGAATGAGGGTTGACTGACTCCATTGGAACACTATAACATAAATAACATCCTTGAAAAAGGGTCAATTGAACCTTCTTTGTGGCCTCCCTTGATAATACTATGATAGAGAAAAGTTTGTTCAAAACTTCCATGGGATTCCCCTTATGCAAAAAAAAAATTCTTGAGGAAGGGTCAACCGATGATTCTACTGAATACTCAGCGACATGAATACCATCATCGAGGAATAGTTGGTTGACCATTCCACTAGATAAACCTTGACCCATATACCATACTCAAGTAAGGGTTGACTAACCCTTTTCAATGCGCTCCCCTCCATGAGAATACATTGCTTGAGGAAAGGTTGGCCAACCCTTTTCCCGGATCCCCTTTACACAAAAATATTGCTTGATAAATGGTCATATTACCCTTCCACTTGATACCCCATTCTTTATTACCATCCTCAATAAAGGTTCGATCAACCCTTCCACTAAATAACCCATGACTCCAACACCATCCTTGAGGAATGGTTGACCAACCCTTCTCCTTGCTCCCCCACCATGAGAATACCATAATTAAGGAAGGGTCGATTAATGCTTCTCTGTGCTCCCCCTCTATGAGAATATTATGCTAGGGGAAGGGTTGTTTGACCCTTCCTGGGGATCCCCATTATTCAAAAACTTAGTTTTAGGAAGGGTCGATCGATCCTTTCAATAGGTGTCACTACAATCCTTTATAAAGGTTGGCTGACCCTTCTCCATGTACCCATCCATGAGAATACTTTGCATGAGAAATCGTTCCCCTATAACCCTCTATTCAATAAAATTAGGGTGATATGGTCCTAAAATATCCTCATTCAACAAAATTGGGGCAATTGGGAGCTAGAAGCCCAATTCACGTGAAATGGAGAGGGAAAAATTGGTCCAAGAAATCCCCATTCCTAGAAATTGGGGTAAATGAAAGGCTGCAACTCAAATTTCATGGGTGAAAACCATTTTTTTTTCGTTTCCTCATAAATACGCATGGGATATCCCTATATATACAATTTTAAAAATAAATAAACCAGGGCGAATGATAAAAAAGCACTACAACATAAGAAATTCGTTCATTCAAAATTTGAGATCCCCTAAATTTTGCCCAAATTCAACCCCTAATTTTTTTTTTCTGGAACATATAGTTATGGATGGATATTATCGACTCTTTTCCCATTTAATCTTGAGGTTATGAAACCTATAATTCTAATTAACTTTAAACACTCATATCTTAATATAATATTACTATATTAGAGATTTGCATCATATTACCTCGAATATTACTTTTCCAAATCAAAAGAATAATTATTATTGCTTGTTCAACAATAAAAGGGCTTGTCTTGAATATACAATAAAATTTTGATGTATTTTAATGAAACGAATAAATTATTTCCTATATATATTTTTTTAATGATGGTTCATTGAAGGGATACATCAACAAGGGAAATATGCCAACACTTGCTATTCCGGAGAATCAAGGTATGGTGAGATCTACATAGTCCATTCATTCATTACATAGGAGCTCAACAAGAGCATCATGTCACTTACAAGAATTGAACAATTCCTCCCAACCACCCAAGCTACATCCAATGAACATAAATTATTGCCTATCAACGTCACTGAAGAGTTCAAACAAATGTAATCCATTATATTACCTATATACACTAAAATTTTGATTTTTTCAATAGAAAAAAAGCAGTAACTTGTTATTTTCATTAGAAAATCAAAGTTACAAAATAGTTCTCAAAAGTGATCAGATGATTCTAATGATCAAAAGTATAAAAGATATGATCAACATCCCTCAACATATTACATAAATACATAGGTCTAAAACCATATCACTGTATGAGTTCAAAAACTACCAGCAAGAAGTAAAAAAAAAACCCAGGATAATATATGTCAACCACCCCAAAAAAGACAATATCAGAATCATAATGCAAAAACTAAATGGAAATAAGGCTTCCATTATCCACGAAGATTTCACCAACCCATTCCTCGAATGAAATAGATCCATCTAATGGAACGATGGCTTCTTTTGACAGGTTTCCCGCTTCATAATTGATTTCCCGGAAAATATGATGAAAAGAGATCTCCACAAAGGACTTGGTGATTTGTGATGTTTGATTCAACCAAGGAAGCAGATATATAGCATGAATATCATGTTTTTTGGTATACCAATCAATTAAAACTTTAAAGTCACCAAAAATATTGATGCAAAAAATACCTCCTTTTGAAGTGAACCAAAGTAATCCCCAAAGTGATAAGAGCTCTTCTTTCATATTTGTGCCCTTTCCAACCCCCATTTTCATGAGTTTTTTATGGTTTGTTTTGATCCATAAGACCAATCCACCACTACATATTCCTTTTTTGGCCATTCCATCAAAATAACTAAATGAAACATTATTGCTCATTTTAGGACATGTTACATACCTCTTAAGTGGACATTTGTCCGAAATAAGATTGTCATTCATAAAAGCTAAGATTTTCTTGCATATGGAGAAAAGAGATGGATAAATAGATTCAAATTTTTTCTTATTTATGATGTTCCAGATCACCCAAATAGAAAAAATAGGCAACATCTTAAATTTCACTTTTTTCTGGAACCATCTAAGAAGACATTCATTAAAATTGATCCCAAATCAATCTTTCGAAAACCCCAACATAAATTGTAGTTCATCCCAAACCTTTCTAAAGAATAGGCAATATATAAATAAATGTGTATTGTCCTCCTCATCAGCCATCCACATAATACATACATTTGGGCCATTAAATCCCCTCTTCAGCAGATTTGTCCAAGTAAGAATTTTGTTTTCAAAACAAAACCAAATGAAACATTTGATCCTCATAGTAATTTTCCATCTCCAAATATTCCTATGCCACCAGTTAAAAGCTGGAAGAGTTTGATTTTTGAGAATTGAATCATAAACCTTTTTAACTATAAGAAATCCATTAGCATTCGGGTGTTCCCAAACAAGTATATCATGGTCTCTTGAAAGTGTAATACCTGAAATTTTTAGGTTTCTAATCAACATATTCCATTCGGTGGCATCGCAGCCCACAAGGCCCAATTCCTCAGCCGAAAACCAATGCGGATTCCTATTACTGTCCCCTTTATGAAAAGCTTGCGAAAGAACCAAGACATTCTTGTTGTTTATTTGCTTCAAAACATGCTGATAAAGTATAAAATTATGACCAACACCCACAATGGGATCAATTCCCACATGTACCAGATCTCCACTGCCAATTTTACAGCTCAAGTAATTACTAATATAAGGAAAAGTTGTAATGATACTTCTCTAGATTATTGAGGCATTCCTGTAGTGAACAATCAGATTCCTAATCCAAAGGAGAGTAGTAAATGTTTTTAAATACTTGGTCCTAATGACAGAAATCCAAATACCATCATTAGTAAGAGCATGCCATAAGTTTTTAGTCTTGAGTGCTTGACTAAAAAACTCAAGATTTAATAAACCCCATCCACCAAGTCTAATTTTAGGCCAAGATAAAGATTCTTGGCTGGATAAATGAAACTCTCCAAATTGATGATTACCAACCCAAATAAAGTGGAATATTTTCCTGTGAATTGCATTGAGGATGTTCACTGGAGGTTTAAAAATAACGATCCAATAAGTCAGGATGCTCAACAGAACCGACTGTTCCAAAATACGTGTCCCACCCAGCAGGAGCCAACGATAAGTCCAATTATTTATCCTGTGATCAACTTTTTGCAATAACCAACCCTAATCTTCAGATCTATAATTATTGGGATTAAGTAGTAACAAAGGTACTTGATACCTTGATCCATTCTCTCCATTTTGAAGGGCAGAAAGGTCTCAATAGTTTCAAGACAATCATCATCCGAGCAGTTGTGTAAAAAAATAGACTTTTCACACTAATTTCCATCCCCGGTGCTTTACAGAAAACATAAAAAATCTCCTTAAATACTTTCCATTCAGAAACATAATCTTCAACAAAAATCAAAACATCATTGACAAAGAGCAAGTGTGTTAAGGAGAAGGACCTGGATAGTTTTATACCTTTGATTTCGCTAGAATTCTTCGCTTCCTCGATTAGTCTGCTTAGACCTTCTATGGAAATAATGAAAATAAAAGGAGACAATAGACAACCTTAATGAATCCCTCGGCTACCAACAAAGAACTTAGTCGAAGTACCATTAATCTGAATAGCAAAGAAAGCAGAAAATATACTTGCCATAATCCAGTTTGAGACTTCAACAGGAATACCAATCTGAATAAGGATCAAGCGTAGATAGGACCAATCAATATGATCATAAGCCTTTATAAGGTCCATCTTCAATATTAATGCTTGTATATTTATGGATTTGATTGAGTGCAACCCCTCCTGTGCGACCCCCACTGCATTGAGGATTTGACGATTGAACAGAAACCCAAACTACTCCATAGAGATGTGCTTAGCTAGAATCGGCTTGATTCTATTAGAAAGAATTTTGGTGATGAATTTATAAAGAAGATTGCATAAGGAGATAGGGCGAAATTCATTGCTATCCACGGGTTTTTCTTTCTTCGGAATAAGTGTGTTATAAGTAGAATTGAGTTTCTTTGGGATGTAAGCCTTCTTCCTAGATGATTCAACTGCTGAAAGAATATCCTGCCCGAACAAATAAAAAAATTGTAAGAAGAATTACATGGTCCAACCGTATGGACTGGGACTCTTCTCCTTAACAAAACTCTGCAAGAATTCTTTGATTTATTCCCGTGGAAATCTCTTTTCCAATCTTAATACCTTCATCTTCATAAAAAAATGAAATAATTTATTAATCTTTAATTGTTCCATTTGTGACTGTTCCTGTTTATAAATATTATTGAAATAAGAAACATATGAGTTCATGATAGATACATGATATTTGATAATAGAACCATCTTCACTGTGAATCTCACAGATAGAATTAATATTCCTTCGGTGTGAAGCATATCGATGGAAAAACTTAGTGTTTTGATCTCCACGAGCTACCCAAATCGCTCGACTTTTCAGTTGCCAAATGTTCTCCTGCCGACTCAAAATAAATCCTTTCTGTTACTCCAGATTGATTAAATCCAACTTCCTCTTTGTATCAAATAGATCATCCCCCGTAGAATTTTCAATGTCAAAGATCTGTTCTTCAATTTTGCATAAATCCTCATTAAGAGATTGTTTTTTTGCCTTGTCCCATTTGATGACTTCAAACATGAGCTTGTTGAGTTTATTTAATAACTAGGAAAGGGAGAATGATGATTCATATTTTCCATATTAAATTAGTGCTCCTTAACAAATTCACAAAAACAATATATCCTCAAGCCACGTACTATTAAACTTGAATGGATAGTAATGATGGCACATCTCGAAGTCAACATGTAGGGAAATTTCCTTATGATTTGAAATACCCTTGGGCAGGCTCCACGATCGATAACTACCAAAAATATTGTCCAAATATTCATTGATAATAAAATGGTCTATCCTTTTGGCTACGCCGGTATTCTCAATTCTATCGTTTGACCAAGTAGGAACCAGTGCAGCTGGAACAATATCGATTAGTTCCAACACCAGCAAAGATGTCTTAGAAATATAATGCCAATCATTGGATCCACAACCTTTTTAGAACCCCAAACCTTCATCTCAAACATGGTCAAATTGATATCACCACCGATAATAATATTTGGGTCTTGGAGAATGCCCCAAGAATTGATACGATCCCAGAAAGACACTTTATTGTTATAAGGGTCGTAGATATTAAGAATGTTGAACTGTTGTTTAACACCCTTGTAATTTCCCATCAATTTGATACCCACAGAAGTATTGAAAGTATTAAAATTAGATACCAATGGGTTCTAAGCTACCAGTAAACCACTTGGATTCTCATTGGCATCCACCCCACTACAATTCCAACTCGGCCTTAATTCGAGAAAAAATTCACAAGCAATTACCCTCGAGCACATCGTTTCTTGAAACATAATGATATTAGGTCTGGTTTGATCTAAAAGTCTTCTAATGGCAGTCCTTTTAGGCTGGTTTCCAATCCCCCAGACATTAAAGGATAAAATGATAATTGAGAACCATTTTCATGGCCCACATCCGCTCTAAGAGGCCAAGTTGGAGAAGCAAAGTCTAACATAGCTGAAATAGAGGAGAGATCAGACATATTAGGGTTCAGCCACTTTTTCTCCTTGTTGGACATAGTCCCTTTTTCCTTTTTCGATTTACCCATTTTTTCCCGAACAATGACATTGGAGTGTCTACCTAAATTTATAGGAATGATATTCTCAGATGTTCCACTAGAGTTACCGTAAATCACTAAAGTGTTCAAATCAGATGGGGAAACCATCGAAGAGGGATGAGGTGCAGGACAAGTGGTTTCCATAGCCAAACCCTCTGAAACCCTAATAGAACCCACAGGTAAATAATTTGGGGTTTCAAGGTGATTGTTGGTATGACCAGCCTCCAATGTTGGTGGTGAATCCTTTACAGGAGAATGAGTAATATTGATGCCCAGGTTAGTAGGAGGAACGTCCCGATAACCCCTATCCGAGGCCAAAATGTCTCCAATATTAAATGGACTAGTTAAATCAACCAGAATAATCTCCTTCAAATTAGAATCCATATGTTCAGAAACATTTACAGGGGAGGGAAAAAGACACCTTTGTGCTGATGAAGAATGATCCTTAGGATCCTTTGGTTCAACTACAACTAATTTCATCGAATCGAGAATTTCATCAACGGAAAGGGATTTTAGGAGAAAAGGAAGAAAAATATTGAAATTACCCATTGAATTCTTTGGTGGAAATGTCATCCAAAGGAAGAGGGAAGGCGATACATTGTTTAGGTTCCTCTGATTCCACCAATTTTCCAAAAGCAGAAGTATCCTCTGTCGTGTCCTTATCCTCTCTCGAGTGAACCTTATCAAAGTCTTGACGAATATGTTTGGGGGAATGGCATTTAAAACACCTAAATGGTAAACTCCAGTAATCAAATTGTTGGATAAAAACCCCATCCGACCATCTAACTTGTGTTTCAGATGGAATCCCATCAATAGTGTCGATATCGACCAGAACCCTAGGACACCAACGATCATTATCCATCAAAGTAACTTCTTCAATTAGGATGAACTGGCCAATTGAATTTTCCGATTCTATGAATGCCTGAAGATACCAACAGAAAAGAGGAAAACCCTACAATTTTACCCATAAGTACCTCATTCTTAATTTTTTCTTCCAAGGGTCGAATGTCATATGCCATCTACACAAAACAAGTGACCCCGAGCCATAAACCCAATACCTGGAATGGATTAATTGTAGTGATTCCTCCGACACCTTTGTGTTGATGAAGAAAGGCCCTTAGGATCCTTTGGGTTAGCTACAACTAATTTCATCAACAAAAAGGGATTTTAAGAGAAAAGGAAGAAAAATATTGAACTTACCCATTGAATTTTTTAGTGGAAATGTCATCCAAAGGAAGAGGGGTGGCGATACGTTGTTCAGGTTCCTCTGATTCCACCAATTCTCCACAAGTAGAAGTATCCTCTGTCGTGTCCTTATCCTCTCTTGAGTGAACCTTATCACAGTCCCGATGAAGATGTCCAGGGGAATGGCATTTAAAACACCTAAATGGAAAACTCCAGTAATCTAATTGTTGGATAAAAACCCCATCCGACCATCTAACTTGAATTTCAGATGGAATCCCATCAATAGTGTCGATCTCGACCATAACCCTAGGGCAACGCCGATCATTAGCCATCAAACTAGCTTCTTCAATTAGGATGAACTGGCCAATTGAATTTGTCAATGCTATGAATGCTTGAAGATACCAACATAAAAGAGGAAAACCTAACAATTTTACCCATAAGTGCCTCATTCTTAATTTTTTCTTCCAAATGTCGAATGTCATATGCCATCTGCACAAAACAAGTGACCCCGAGCCATAAACCAAATACCTGGAATGGACTAATTGCAGTGATTCCTCCAACACCTTTGTGCTGATGAAGAAAGGTCCTTAGGATCCTTTGGGTCAGCTACAACTAATTTCATCAAATCGAGAATTTCATCAGCAGAAAGGGATTTTAGTAGCAAAGGAAGAAAAATATTGAACTTACCCATTGAATTCTTTGGTGGAAATGTCATCCAAAGGAAGAGGGAAGGCAATTCGTTGTTCAGGTTCCTCCGATTCCACCAATTATCCACAAACAGAAGTATCCTATGTCATGTCCTTATCCTCTCTCGAGTGAACCTTATCACAGTCCTAACGAAGATGTCCAGGGGAATGGCATTTAAAACACCTAAATGGTAAATTCCAGTAATCTAATTGTTGGATAAAAACCCCATCCGACCATCTAACTTGAATTTCAGATGGAATCCCATCAATAGTGTCTAGCGCGACCATAACCCTGGGACACCGACGATCATTAGCCATCAAAGTAGCTTCTTCAATTAGGATGAACTGGCCAATTGATTTTTCCAGTGCTATGAATGTCTAAAGATACCAACAGAAAAGTGGAAAAACCAACAATTTTACCCATAAGTACCTCATTCTTAATTTTTTTTTCCAAGGGTCGAATGTTGTATGCCATCTACACAAAACAAGTGACCTCGAGCCATAAACCCAATACCTGGAATGGATTAATTGCAGTGATTACTCCGACAGAAAGTGAAAATATACCCAGCCGCTCACTAACATTATAACCCTAGGAACATAGTGTATCAAGGGTTTCCAAACCCTAGTTATCCATTCAATAATTTTAGATCTATTCATTTTGATTTACTCTAATTTACCGACAAGAGCTCTAGATGAAAGGTTTTGCACCATATCCATGGTAACATCCTTTCCAAGGACACAGAGAGCCCTCACTTTCTTAGCCTTCTCAGATTTTCCTTTTCTGTGATTCTTAGCCTTATCACCCTGAATCTCATGTATATTACTATGTTTAGACAAGTCCTGTCATAGAACAATGAAGATTTATGTCCTAGAAAAACCCTGTAGTGACGAAGGAGAAACCGGTTTTGGGCACGACCTATCTTTAGATACTGGAGAACAATAAACCACATTATGATTAGGGTTAAACCTAACACGAGTAGAAGTGGTAGTTTTAAGAATTGTCCTCGCCACCTCACCCCATCTGGAATACTACCAAGTAGAACAAGTGGTTGCAAACCACCCCATCCTCATGAGAAAAGACAAAACCACACCAACCTAACCGAACAATAAATGAACCAAACCCATCAATAGGCTTGATACTATAATAACCGTGAGCTTTGTAATCTTAACCCCAACCCCAAAACTGAAAACTAGAATAAAAAAAACTAAAAATTAATATTGCAAAAAAAATTATTGCTTCCCACTTTTTTTCTTAATTGATACTAAGCCATCCTTACGGATAACGACTCAAGTCTGTAATATTGCAATTTAGCTCCCGAATCACAATTTCTCGAGATGCCAACCCCAGGAGAGCCCATTTTTAAATGAAAATAATGATATATAATGCCTTTTCAACAATGAAATGTTAAACCAATCATGATTTTTCAAAGTGAAATACGACCCTAAATCTTGGGGTCATTCATCAATTTAATATATTATTATTATTATTTGAAAATTTAATAACGATTCAACCAATCATAATCTTTCAAAGTGAAATACGACAATAAATCCCTGGGCTCAAACATTAATTTAATATATTGTTGTTATTTAAAAATTTAAATGATTAGAAGGGTAAAAATTTTGGGGCATTCAAATCACCTTGGTAGTTCGGTGAGTGGTTTTCCGGCGAGGCACAGTTCCACCCCTTTCCGGTCATTTTTTTGGAATTTCGACGATCTGGGTCGTCTTAAAATGGCCCAAAACCCCTAAGGCACAGTTCCATGGCATAGTTCCGCAATAGATTGGTGAAACTATGCTTTAGCCGATTTTTATAACCGGATCAAGAAAAGAAATCACCAGAAAAGCAGGGCGATTTGAGTGCCAGTTATCCCACCCCGGAAGGAAGCGATGGAAGTTAATATAAATACAATTAACTTTCTTTTAATATCTCATCAAGTTTTCGTTCCTCCCGACCGTTGCTCTTTGCGATTTGGAACTTGGCATCTGGCACCTTTGGAGTCGGTAGAGCCCGAGTTTCTACCCTATTTTCAAGGTCTGCACTTCGAGTCTCTGTGTCGCCATTTTTGCAACGTTCGGCTAACTTAACGTTGGCTGCACCACAACTGCAACAATTTCAGCAATAAGTTAGCACAGTTTTTGGTTGGCTGCAGTATCCCAGAATTTATTCTCCGTCGCCCTGAGGAAATATTGAACACTCCAATGGGCGCCTTATTATGTAAGTTTTCTCTTTACTGAAGTCACAAATTAGAATAGTTGATGTTTGTAAATAAGTAGACAAGTGGTACATGACTTTCAAATGAAGTAATTAGGCCTAAAGAGATTTCTGATACATGGTTCCTTTCTTCTCACTTGATTTTATTGTGAAGCAATGCCAATGACGCAGCAGTTCGAGACCACTTTAAGATATGGTGGGGTTCCTCAAGCTGTTGCAGAGCACCAGGAAACATCAAATCCCTCAAGTAATGGAGGCAAAGAAGAATCAGCAGTTCAAGAAAATGCAGACGTTGGAAATGAGAAGCCTTGGCTTGTGACAACTACAGATAGCTCCTCAACTCTGCCTGATGTTGGACCTGTGAAGTTACCGTCATCTGATGCATCACTGAATGTGGGTACCAAGGTGATTGATCACTGTGAAAAATCCCCCCAAAGTTCTATCTCAAAGACGCCAAGCAAAAAGTGCAGGAAGAAGTCACATAGTAGGTTAAATGCTACAACACCCCAGACTTGATAACATGTAGTCAACTGAGTCCCTCATTGCATGCTTGGTACGGTTCACTGCATTGTCCCAAGAATTGGGAAGACTATTGAAACATTTTCCACCCATATTATAGTATAATATTTTTGTATTATATTTATTTATTAATTAATTTTTTTTTTTATTTTTTAAGATTTTTGGTGGATGGTTAGAATTACATATTTTATTGGTTGAAATTGTTTTATGAAATTATTCTAAAAAAATGGAAATTTATGAATAAATTTATAACATTATTCATAAAAAAAACATTTTATAATATTAAAATTGAAAAAAATTATTATGAAGATTTTAATTTATTTATTATAATATTATTATTAAAACATTTATATAATATTAAATGAAAAAAATTTCGAAGTCAAAATCTCAATAATCTATTTTCGAATTTTATCAAAATGATAGTTTTTTTTTTCCAAATCCATTTACTTTTAAAAATATGACACACTCAACTAATCCTTTTTTAATAAGGAATCTCCTCCATGGAAAAAAATTCATTAATAGAAAAAGTTGCTAAAGATCCTCGATTCCTCAAAATCCTTTTTTAACAAGGAATCTCTTCCATTGAAAACAATTCATTAATAGAAAAAGTTGCTAAAGATCCTTCATTTCTCAAATGATGTGTCAATACGAGTCAATATGTAGTGCAAAATCATATTTTCCATTAGTGGGAATTGCAATGATGAAACATAAGTTAGTATGGTGCCACTTAATGTGTGTGGTGATCCTTCATTCCTCAAATGATGTGTTAATATGCAGTGCAAAATCATATTTTCCATTAGTGGGAATTGCAATGATGAAACATGTGTCAATACGAGTCAATATGCATTGCAAAATCATATTTTCCATTAGCAGGAATTGCAATGATATTTCCATTAGTGGGAATTGCAATGATGAAACATAAGTTAGTATGGTGCCACTTAATGTGTGTGGTGTTGTGTATGGGATCTTGATATAAAGGTACATCAATGATGATTTATTTATGAACAAAGTAAGTCAATGACCCTTGGTCAAGGATGTCAAATCTTTCATCCTCAATGCACATAAGGGTGAATCTAAGATCCAAGCTCAAGTAGGAAGATTGCACTACTATTCTTGAAATAGAACCAACTTATTGATGTATTGATAAAAGTGAAGGAATCTCTAGGGGGAGGGGGTACCACAGAAGAGAAAAACATTAATTGAAGAAGCTTTTGAAAATGTACATAAACATGTTCCAACAATGTAGATGATTTCCACCAAAGAGGGATGTGGAGCACAAAAACAAGCCACTGCAACAATTGTTGGAAGGAGTCATCAAACCAAGTACTTCATTTTATCGGCCATCCATCATCATAATACCCAAATGGATAGAACTTAGAAAATGAATATTAACTACAAAACTCTTAATAATATCACTCTTAAGAAGTGGTACATGATGTCGAAGATCAATGACTTGTTGGACTATCTACAACATGCCAAATGCCTTCTCATATGGATCTCAAATAGCAATATCACAAGGCATGAGTCAAAATTCATGACACTCGTGAATTGGACAATGTAAATTGACTATATTTATGCATTTAATGAATGATGTACTATGTCTATTCTTATGTTTAGTTGTAATGATGATATAGTAATTTTTAGCTCTATTTGGGAAGGGTATATGTCACTTCTAATGCCATTGTTAGAGACTTTGAGGAAACATGTGATTGGTAGAGAACTCAATATTGATCCTATGAAGGTGGAGGTCATTATCAAGTACTTGATTCATATTAATGTCAGTGAAGTAAGGAGCCTAGGCTTGGACCTTCAAAGTTTCATAGCATGAATCCTAACATTGCCCAATTTTCAAAGGCCTTTTACGTGTAGAAACTTCAAGTCGGTATATTGTGGGAACAATCTTGATGCAAGGTGGTGAGTCAATTTCATGTCATTTATGAGTTGCGTTGAAGATAAATGTTGAACTACCCCAAACATAGCGAGATGATTTATTCTTTGGTACAATTATTAAGAAATGTAAGTAGCATCTGATTGGAAAGGAGGCCATCATCCACATTGACCACCAACCTTTATGATACTTGCAAGTCAAGAATAAGCTTCAGTGAGCAATACACTACAAATTAATGGGACTTTTGTAGCAATTTCATCTCATAGTCAAATACGTGAAGGGTGACACTATGTTGGTAAACATGTTGGCGAGACCACCCACACTTATACAACTTGGATATTCTTATGCACATGGAGCCTTCACTCATGACATGTACAAAGATAAGTATAGAGATGACATGGACTTTAAAGAGATATTTTAGTAGTTGTGAGGCCAAGCATGGAGAAGGCGACAATGAGGCTAGCTACCATCTCCAAGATGGGTTGTTGTACAAGTTGGATAAGATTTACCTGATCAAATATGACAAACAAAAGTTATAAGAGAGTCTCATGCCTCTAAAGTTGCAAGTCCATTTGGTGTTGGAAAAATAATAGCCAACTTGCATAAGTACGTGTTTGTCTTTGAGTGCAAGATGATGTAGATTTTTTCATTTAGAGGATGCATACTTTACATGTGTTCTAGTAAATCCAATAACATAAAACAAGGTCTATATATCCCCCTACCTATGCATACTATGCCATGGGAGAGAAGAAAAAAGAGGCCATGTGGCTATCACTTTATGGTACTATAAAAATTTAGTAATACATGCAAATATTTCATTAACAGTGCACATAAAGGTAAATAAAATATTTCATTTGGTAAACTTCTATCCAAGCTGAAGAAGTTATTAGCTTAGGTAAGAAGATTGCACTACTCTTCTTAAGATAAATGTTAAGGAGGTGTATTGACATAAGTAAAGGCATCTCTAGGGGGGATGTACAAAAGAGAAGAAGCAAGAATTGGAAAATCGTTTGGATACCTACAAAGAAGTGTTCCAATAATATCGAGGGTTTCACCTAAGAGGGAAGAGGAGTGCAAATTACAAGAATTAATTCCAAAAATATTTGGAGCAAGGAGTCAATTGACCAAGTACTCCATTTTGTGGCTAACCTGTCACGTCCCCTTCACCCAATCCGACCATCCTGAGGGGAGATTAACCAAATTCGGGCTTCCAAAATTCACCCCATAACCAGATTATGATTTCATATTATGTAAAATACGTGTGCAGATGAAAATTAAAAAGAAACAAGAGAAATAAACTCGATACATACAAACAACACGCATTTATCAACATAATTATTGCAGACATCAAATAAAAACATTTTGGATTGAAATACATGAGAATACTTATCTTTATCCAATGTAGATCCAAGCAACTGGTTGGGTAAGGCCATATGCACTCTGTCAAATATACTCTTTTTGTTGAGAGGCAAGCCCCAAGTTGGGCTATGAGACCACAAAGGATAAGGAAACACCTACAAGCTTCTCTCTCTCATCCCACAACCCCTTCTTTTCTCTGAGCTTATCCAATTTCTCATACATATCTCTACGGGGTTCTCACTCAACCATCACAGCCTTGGCTTCCATAATACCTACCCCACACAATACCCTTTTGAGCTCAGGCATCCCCTTATGTAATATCCCTCATTCTGACCTTAGACTATTTTAGTTGTTATGTAAATATTGCAAGATGTGTTTTCCCTAGTGTGGAGCTCAAGGCCAAGGCCCCACTAGTGGATGCTTAAGTTTAGTTGCATATTAGGCAAGTATTTGATATTCTGATAACCCATGTACTAGTAATCCAGGGAAGATTGTTAATGATGTAAATAATGCTATGTAAAGGTTGGTTATGGCTGCAACAAAATGAGGAGCAACTATGTATCCACTAAGGTGGTGAGGGGGTGTGGGATGGAATCCTAGGTTTTCATTTTTCAACCTGAGAACCCTTATACTGTCCTAACTACCATTACATGTTGTTGTGAGGAAGTGGGTGGGGAACGTTGTATAGGATGTCGTGGAGTATGGGAAACCCCAAAGGGACGGATGGCAAGGTATGGAGCTCGGCTTCCTTGACCCACATGTTACTCCAACCCTAGAAATCATATTTCCCATTCCCAGACTGTGTTTGGGGAGACAAAAGCTTCAGTCAAACCCTTAGGCATGAGAACGACAGAGAGAACCGGGGCCGTGAAGCAAGAAAGGGAAATCATGATTCGGGGAAGGGCCTCGAAGTGGAGAGCTGTATACCCTTAGAAAACCCTGCATGGAAGGAAAACCATGTTGATAAAGCCATGAACCTAGGTTCTGGGGTGAATTTTAGAGCATAATATGCTCATAAAACCATGTGGAAGAACCCTGCGTTGGTGGCCGTGAACCCAACTGTGGGATTGTGCTGCTCAGACAGAGAATGTGGAGAAGGAAACCTCAGTGGTAAGAACCAAGAGTTCTTAGATTGTCTGCCATAGGTCTGTAGATGAACCCATTGAGATAGAAACCCTTAACCACTTCCCATTTTCCTAACTAAGCTAATTGTTGGTTGGATTCCCTAGTTGATTGTGAACCCATGCTGTGAGTGAACCTGAGAGGGGCTCCTTAGTGGATACATAACCCCATCTTGGGGGTGATCTCTGATTGCTGAAATAATAGAGGCTAGGAAGAGATATATCGTTGGGATGGAAAGTTGCAATCCATAGCCGATTGCTTGGAGGTTCAATGCAAAAGATAAGTGCTCTTGTGGTGTTTAAATGGTGTTATTTCATGTCTTTATGCTATGCTTACTATGTTCTAGTTATTGGTTGATGAACTACATGAGATTGGATCAATAGGGAACTGTGTATGAGCTGATTTATGGGGGATGAATGCCCATGCATTATGCTCATTTTGTTGTACATGTTATTGGTTAATGAATGCATGACTCATTGAGTGTGCATGATGTTGCTTTAGTTATACTTGTGAAGTGTATGCATGCGTCTATGTACTTATGGAAATGGCCCATTGATGAAGAAGACTGTATGCCTATGCTTGTGCTAAGTCCATTGTGTATGATGTTATCTTACTGCTGCACTGAATTAGCTGGCAATGATTGTTATGGTTGATAGGTGTACGTGCTAGTATGGATAATCACTCCGCCCATGAGATATTTGTGCATGAAATCTATTCTATATGTGGATCATGTTTTATCTCTGGTGTTCATGTAGTAGGTTTGAGCACATTTGTAATCCCCTTTAGTAATAATTTTGTATTGTCTTTTGTTGAATTGGGGCTAAGTCTGGTAAATGTGTAGGATCACTCTAACTAGGATTTGGGAGAGGAACAAGCTCCTCTGTGGATCAGAAAAAGGAGAGAAGGTATGATAGAAGTGGAACAGAATCCCTTGCAGAAGAGTAAAGGCACCTGGGTGAAGTTATAGACCATCGTTTCAGTTGGAAAAAGGACTGGGTTAGAGTGCTCAGATTGGGTGGGGGATCATACCAATTGATAGATCTCTCCAAGATATTTCCACAATGCGGATCCCGGATTGCAGAGGTCGAGGACCAACCTTTAGTGGCATATGGAGCTCTGCATTTCCACATCCGCAATGTAGAATGCAGGATGTGGATTGTGGGAGATAATTCTCATCGGAGTTGGAATATGGGATTTCTGTATTTCCGCATACACAATGCAGAGTGCGAGATGCGGATTGCAGGAGGTAATTATCATCGAAGTTGGAATATGGCATTTCCGTATTTCTGCATCTGCAATGCAGATTGCATGAGGTAATTCTCATCGGAGTTGGGATATGGAATTCCACATTTCCACATCCGCAAGCGAGTTGCGAGTTGTGGAATTGTGGAGGAGTGAAATATTCGGTATGGAAAATGAAGGCTTTTGAGTATCGAGTTCTATATGCAGATTGCGGAACTGCGAAAGACGGATGGTAGATTCTGGGGTGGAGATTGACTTCTGACTTCGGCACTGTGGATTGCGGAAGTTGGGAAGGCGAACTATGCGGAATGGCGGATTTGAAAATCCAGCTTCTGAATCCGACTACAGATTGTGGATTGGAGAGCATTGAGGATTGCGAATACGAGCCCATTGTGGCTGCGTATGAAAAGGAATGGATTTGGAGAAAAAAATATGTTAGAGGATCTCCCATGGCCTCTGAAGGCCAATGGAGGGGTTGGGGATGTTACACCTTCACCATTCCATGGTTCTCTTGGGTGATCCATCTTTCCAGGTTCTTCTAGTGTGTGCATAGAATAAGTCCAATATGATATGTGTTGTTGGAGAACCATCTGTAGCTTCAATTCGTGGCTTCTCAAGCACCTTTGAGTAGCAAAAATTCCTAGGTAAGGTTCATAGTTCTCCCAACCTCTCTGCTCACCTACAACCATCTATTTTTTCTTCCAAATATGTAGATCTATCTCTCAATTCAAATTTACAGGTTAAACACATTCTGGTAATGGCATGGACATCAATGGAGAGCTTTGTGTAGTGTAGACTTGCATGAGAGAATGAGGGAATGAGGGTTGACTCCAAGGGATAGGATAAAATGGTGAAAATATAACTACCATGGCTTCTGACCATATAAGAAAGGACTCCTGGCGGCTGCAGACTGAATTTTGACATGATAGAACTGACATAAAAGTGCATTCAACCCCCATGCTTCAATAGATACATTAGGTGACTTTCCCACCAACCTTAGTACACATGCATTCAATGATTAGGTACAACAGTCAAAAGGAAATGATTGGGTTACTCAAAGCACATGGCATAATTTGGATGAGTTATAAGGTTGACACTTGGAAACAAAGGATTTAGTCTCCCTTAGCCCCCCTTTCCTCTTCCTCTCTGGTGGAATCATAGCCCCTCTGGTTCTCTTTACACATCCATCTTGGTCCATTTTATATTTATACAACATAATATTTACAAACATATTTTCAAGTTAGCATGATGAGACAACCATACAGTCCAAATAAAATATATACATCATACATGCCTAGCCAGTCACTATTCAGGCATTGGCCTTGAGCTCTGCACTAGGAATCCATATTAGAATAATTACATCATTTACATAATTTAATTGAATACATTACAAGGGCCAAATTGGGGGTATTACATAACCCAATCTATGTAGTTCACCCACTACTTTTATAACTTTAATGAATGATGTGCTCAATCTCTTCATATATTAATAGTAACAATGTACTAGGATGATAAATAAATTCTTAAATGTACTTGGGAAGATCATATCTCACATACAATGCTATTGTTAGATACTTTAAGGAAATAATGTTAGTTGTGGCAAACCTTTACAAATTTGAGTTTTCCCATCCAATTGTATAGTTGGGGTATGTGATTGGTCTATGGGAACTCCAGATTGATCTGATAGATACGAATTCCATTATCAAGGAGCCAACTCATATCGATTATAATGAAGTAAGGAGCTTTGTGGGGGAGCCTAACAACTTTTTATGAACATAACATCCTTTTTAGCCTTTGTTGCACTATTCCAACGCTACAACATCATTGACAAGATTTTCCAATGGGGAAATAATGGGTAGAAGGATACCAAGAAACTAAAATGGAAGATCAATAGAGAACCAATCATGGAATTTACCAATTTTCACAATACCTCCAAAGTGGAGATAGATGCAAATGCCTACAACATTAGTCCCCTAAGTAAACCCTTATACTTCTTCACTTTCTTCTTGAATTTCCGATTAACCTCATCTGCACTATTTTTAGGTTCAGGGGAGGCAATTTTTTCCTTAGCTGGAGGTGCAACTGAATTTTCTTCTTTAACTTTCTCAAGAGATATATGATATCGATCGAGTTTCTTTCTTGGAATAGGTTCCACACGTGGTTCTTCTTTCACTTCTTAAAAAATAATGGGAGCAATAGGTTTTGGTTTTGGAGAACATGGAATATTGTTAATAGCCTCTTCCAGACTAGCCAAAAACTATACAACCTTTCTTTATTTCTCTAGAGATGACCCTGATTCATCTTCAGAAACCTCTTCAATACAAGATACTCCTTTTCCTTGACCTGCTACAATCTGGACTGGTTTATGTATCTTGGTCTTCACCTTTGTTCTTTTAGTCTTCTCTACTTTTTTATTCAGAGAAGCTTTGAGGTTGATAGTCTTGTTTTCCTTCAAAGAAGGATCAAATTGAGATTTGAAATTCAGTCGTAGTTTATTAGTTACTCTAGTATGAGGTTCGTGAAATGAAAAGGGCTTTGGCTCACTTTGCTTTCTTTGATTTTTAACCTGGATTTTCTTGTCTGCGACCTCCTGTAGGATCAAGTTTTCAGCACAGGGTTTCTTTAATGCTCCTCTCATCCTATGAGTCATCACCCACCTTCCTCTTTTCCCGCACTTTCCTTAACTGGTTCATGGCTAGGGTTTTATATTTCCTTCTGTGATCAATTTTTTTTATTAACATGATCATTAGATTCCATTACACCTTTTTGTTTTCCACACCTTCATCTTTCCCCTTCATGCGAGGTTCCATGGAAGAATTTTCTACTCCACTAATTTCAAATAACTATGTCGACTTTGTTTTGGCTGAAGTGACTTCAACGACTTGAGAGGAAGATTGAAGGTCATCTGGGATTACAAATTCATAATTTAGTAGGAATTGTTCCCAACTATGGTTAAATTTGCTCAATTCTTGCAGAACTAGAAACCTACTTTATGGCCTGGTGGTAAATTCCATGATGACTGTTCAGGGATTTTTGTTCCCTAGCGACCATTTTTATCAAAATTTAAAGAAAGTAAATAGGAAATTTTATGGGTGAAATTCCTTTCAAATGTAATAGAAATCACATATGATACAAGTGGACTGTAGAATACCTTCCCTCTCCATTTATATACCTTTGCACAAGCTTGAGGAGATGACTATATTCAATCTTGAGCCAGGCTCTCGGTATTCCCCTATGCCAGTCAAGATTTTGATGGGTTGCTAACAGGAACTAGTTACAATCTGGTGTGCTAATCCCCTGCAATTTGAACCAATGTTCCCCTTCTTGGGGCAACTCACAGGAAATCATGATGGAATTTTCAATAACAAGAAAAGTAAGATAGCCAACTGTAACATTTTTTCCATCAAAACTTTGCGCAAATTCCTAAGCTACAGGAGTGAAGTTCCCTTGCAATTTTTTATAATATCGAAACCATCCTACCTGCTTGAAATTTTGCCCAAATTACAGGTATGCTTGTAGCACCTTAGAACCCATGGGCTCATATCTCACAAGCTTCCCACTTCATGTCGACGCCATCTTTGGTGTTGTAGTAGAAAAGGAGAAATATTGCATACAACCAAGATATTCTTCAAGACATAAACTAATTCGGGAAGGAGACAAGTAACAAAAATTCTGGTTTGCTAAGCTATAGGATTAATCATATTACTTGCAGGACTTTAGGTTTTGTGATAGTTGTGATAGATTCATTGAATGGAAACCCAAATGTTCTCATAATTGTCCATAATATTCATTCATCTTCTGCAAAAATTTGATTTGAAAGAAGGAAGATGGGGTAATGAGTGCTCTAACAATTCTACGATACTGCTTAATTAATTTTGCGGTGTGACCTCCGAACCATTCTGCAACGCAACTTCATAATCATTCTGCAGCGCATTTGCATAACAGTTCTGCAACACGCTAGAGCATTGCATAAATAGCCTCTGCAAAACTAATAGGACAACAAACATGCAAACTTGTGCCAACTTAACATGTTAACAAGCTAACGATCAAACTGAAAACAAAAAGTAATACAACAAGCACAAAAATTCATGTTGCGGAACGTCAAGGATAAGGACTTATCTAGGGTAAAAAGTTTAAGACAACTTTCAAACAGGTTTTAAAAACTTTGGGACTCAAGTGTAGAATTTTGTGAAAGTAGACAGCCCTAGGTGCAGACCTAGGTACTAATAGTATTCACAATGGATGTATCTTTTACTCCCATTGACCTACTTTTGTGGTCATTTGTTGGACATTAATAAAATTATCTTGTCTTATCAAACAAAAATCATTGGATTCATTAACCATTTCATTTTGATGAGCAAGCAAATGAAAAAGAGACCTAGGGTTTGTTTACCTCATAGGTGAGCACGAGCCTTTACCTCGATTTGGATCTACACTACCCTAATCTAATATAATCTACAACAAGATACTTGGGCCTTGAGGAAAAGGAAACAAACAAAAAACAACAAGGGTGGATGCTAAGAAGCCATTGTACATACTCACGAAGTTGCTTCTCCCCTTGTGAAAACAAACTAGGAAATGCTATCTCCAAGTGAAATGAAACAAGAGAAACAAGAAAGTAGACACACACCTAATGAAAAATCAAGTAATATTGTAGGTATGTATAACCCATATACCCTTAGTCAAGAAGGTTACCTCCCCATTCACAAACTTGTGTCGAATCTCCCTTTGAGAAAAGATTGGTTAATCAGATGCAAAATTGGGACTAGGCCAAACACTTAAACTGAACAAACTGAAGCAATTAAGGAAGATCCAAACCATATGGAGAATAAAGTACCAGTTGTAGAAACCTCCAAACATTTGTATCTTTAATAGTAACAAGAAATCCAAACAAAATCAAGAGCGTGGAATGTGGAAAAGAAGAACTAAATCATGAGTGAGCCGGTAATTTGGCAGAATTTCCATGTATGAGAGGTAGAGATTAGAGACACCTAACAATGAGGAAACCGGTGACATAAATAGATTTGGGAGTGCTTTAGGGATGTATCTAACCAATGCATTAACCATAGGCACTAATAGGGGTGCCCTTCTGACTTGACAATGCAACCTTGTTGTGAAAGACTAGTGAAGGCATATAAAACAACTACTCACTATTGGTGCATAGAAAACCATGTTGCACCAAGTGCATTTAGGATCAACACATAGCTGTCAAGATTTTCCTCCTTTCTGAATGTCCCTAGTCATAAGAACATTAAAAGAGGGTGCTAACATATTTAAAAGGATCTCGAGTCTTTTTTTTGGTTTATAGGTCTTTGTTTAGTCTTAAAATGCCATTTTTTTAGGTCATGCACTCATAATTTTTGGTGTAAAAGTTGTATAAACTTTGTAAATGTTTCATAAGGACCATTAAATCCATATACTTGCAAGAATAGTAAAACAAGGAAGACTTTGTGTGTGTACATGCGCTTGGTGTAGGGATAATTTCATTTCATAGAGTTAACTGACCCTTTCTCATATGTTTATGTTCAAACAAAAAAACATGATTGCAATTGAAAGATAATCAACTGGAAACAACCTGGCTAACATGAATTTGAATTGCAAGAGAAACTCTAAATTGATTCTTGAATTACAATCACATAATGATAATGTTCACTACACAGTATCTGGTTCTATGAAAACTAACCTCTGTGAAGACTACACAGTGCAAACCCCAAGCAACTTCGGACAAATGCATAGACAACCACTGTAAAAAATCAATCTTCATGCAAAGATGAAAGATCTGATGATCAATGATTTCTCATGTGGGTTGACTATTTCCACAATATATAGGGATAAAATCATTGTACGCTTCCACTTTTTTCTTAGATACAGACCATTTTGGAGTTAAAAAGTCTTCACCTAACAAAAATTGGGGGTTGAAACCACTATTGAAACCTCCACTAATGAAAATCGATAGGTGATTTGGCCAAAGAATGAAGGTAATATGAAAATTTTAGAGCAAATTCAACGCTCGTCCCATATTGGCGAGAGTGCCAAACCTTAGATCAAAGGCATACTAACTGATAGGGTCCATAAATCAGTGGCGAACAAGCTGTATTACCCTCCATTGCTGAAGAATTGGGGTGAACTCACCATTTTGTGGGATTCATTACAAAAACTACTAGGTGAATTCAACATTTCGGGCCTTCATTACCAAAAATACAGGGCGAACTCACCATTTCAACCATATTTGACAAGCGCGACATTCATTTTTCCCTCTCTCACGGCCTTGGCGATTCGATTTCCCAATTATTATGGATCAAATAAATATGGCGCTAATGTATTAAATTAAAAAAACTCTTTTCATATTAAAAATTCACCCACCATTTGTTTGAGACCCTTATAATTTCGCCCCTAAAATCATCCCTTCCCTGGGGTTCCCCTTACATTAAAAATTTGCTTGAGGAATGGTTGACCAACCCTTCTACTAAATACCTCATGACTCCAATACCATCCTTTGAAAAGGATCGATTGATCTTTCCATTAATAACCCATGACTCCAATACCATCCTTTGAAAAGGATCGACTGATCTTTCCATTAATAACCCATGACTCCAATACAATCATTGAGAAAGGGTTAACTTACCCTTCTTCATACTCCCCCTACACCAGAATACCATAATTAAGGAAGGTTTCTTTTATGCTTCTCCATGCTACCCCTTCACGATAATACTATGCTAGAAAAAGTGTCAATCAACCTTTCCACGTGATCCCCCTTATGTGAAAACTATGCTTGAATGATGGGTGACCAACTCTTCCATTGGAACACTATGACACAAATAAAATCCTTGTAAAAGGGTCGATTGACCCTTATTCATGGTCCCCCTTGATGAGAGTACTATGATAGAGGAAAGTTTGGTCAACCCTTCCGTGGCATTCCCCTTATGCAAAAAATTTTCTTGAGGAAGGGTCAACCAATCCTTTTACTGGATACTTAGCAACATGAATACCATCATCAAGGAATAGTTTGTCGACCCTTCCACTAGATAAACCTTCGCACATATACCATCCTCAAGGAAGGGTTGTCTGACCCTTTTAATTGTGCTCCCTATATGATAATACATTGCTTGAGGAAAGGTTGGTTGACCCTTCTTCGGGATCCCATTTATGATGAAATATTGCTTGAGAAATAGTCGTATGACCCTTCCACTTGATACCCCATGGATTTAATACCATCCTCAAGGAAGGGTCGATCAACCCTTCCACTAGATAACCCATGACTCCAACACCATACTTGAGGAATGGTTGACCCTTCTCCCTACTCCCCCTCCATGAGAATAACATAATTATTGAGGAAGGGTTGATTAATGCTTCTTTGTTCTCCCCCTCCATGAGAATAATATGATAGGGGAAGGGTTGGTTGACCCTTCCTGGTGATCCCCATTATTCAAAAACTTTGTTTGAGGAAGGGTTGATTGATCCTTTCAATAGGTTCCCTAACCCTTCTTTGTGTACCCCTCCACGAGAATACTTTGCATGAGGAAACGTGCCCCTATGACCCTGTATTCGAGAAAATCAGGGTGATATGGTCCTAAAATATCCCCATTCAAAAAAATTGGGGAAAATGGGAGCTAGAATCCCATTTGACATGAAATGGAGAGGGAAAAATTCCTCTAATAAATCCCCATTCCTAGAAATTGGGGAAAATGCAAGGCTGCAACTCAAATTTCATGGGCGAAAACCAATTTTTTCCCCTCCCTCATAAATACACATGGTTTATCCCTATATACATAATTTTTAAAATAAATAAATTGGGGATCAATGATAATAAATCACTACAACACAAGAAATTCGCCCATTCAAAATTTGAAATCCCCTAAATTTTTCTATGGAACACATAGTTATGGATGGATATTATCGACTCTTTTCCCATTGAATCTTGAGGTTATTAATCCTAATGGAGCTACATGTCTCACCCAAGGAACCTAAGGGAGATGCAGGAACCAAGCTTCTGCAGGTATAAGAGGACATGCATCATTAACAGTTAATCTTAGAAATCAACATAGTTAGCAATTGCATCATAACCCCATCACCACATACAGAGACATATTAATCATATATATACGCAGTAACACATCATAGAAACATATTTAACAGATCTGTGATACATATCATAACTGCGACATAACAAATCTAATAATAATTGCGACATAACACAAGTAATCGTACTGTGACATAACACAAGAGAGACAAAGTCATGGCCGAAACATTCCTTCTCATTAAAAGCAGACTTCATACATCAAATCCATCTTACAAATTACAGAATCGACAGAGACACATATCCATAGAACCGATCCTCAACTTGACTCAGATCAAAGTCAATCACCAAGATGCGACCACAAGATACAATAAGATAGAATCAGATAAAATATGTCGAAAGCATTACAATGCGACTCATATTTATAGGCTTAGTGGCCATTACCAAATCGTTCCACTTTGTAGAGTGGACATATCTTAACCACTAAGTCTAACTAACTCCTACTCTGCTTTAACCGATTTTATCCGCTTTAACTGCTTTGCTCCACTCTGCGATTACTCTTTACCTTTGTCGATGTCCACTTGTCTTCCTTGTCACTGTTTGTACCAACAATTCTATAAGCTAGCCCCATGACAACAGGTCCCCAACACAAACTTGTGGCTCGCCCTTGAGCCACTTTATTCAGATGCTGCTAGTGTGTTCACTTGCACCTTAAACTCTTCACACGTTGTTTTAATTTGGTCGATGTCTTCCTTAACTGTTGCTTTGAGCACTGTGCATTCCTCGACCTCTTGCTCCATCGGATGCTCCCTTTCTTATGAGGGAGCATCCAATGGAGATTACTAGATTAGTCGATCAACCCTTCCACTAGATAAGCCATGAATCCAACACCATACTTGAGGAATGGTTGACCCTTCTCCCTACTCCCCCTCCATGATAATAGCATAATTATTGAGGAAGGGTTTATTAATTCTTTTATGTGCTCCCCTTCCATGAGAATACTATGCTAGGGGAAGGGTTGGTTGACCCTTCCCGTGGATCCCCATTATTCAAAAAATTTGTTTGAGGAAGGGTCGATTGATCCTTTCAATAGGTTCCCTTACCATCCCTTATAAAATGTTAGTTTACCCTTCTCTGTGTACCCCTCCACGAGAATAATTTGCATGAGGAAACGTTCCCCTATAACCATGTGTAATGTACCCACCCTTGGACCTAGTGCAAGGAAGGGAAGCTGATGGCGTTCTATGTGGATTTTCATAAAACTATGCCAATTCATTAGATGCATACAGTTAAAACCATTGTGTGCAGATGCAACTCAATTGAATATGCACAACAGAAATAAACAAATCATCCACACACATTTTATATGCATACATCATATCATTAACAGTCATCAAATAGTTAAAATAGTCCAGAATTAAACACCATAAATACTCATCTTGATGTAATGTTGTCCCAAGCAACTAGCTATGTCACTGCAACATTCCTCCCAACCATAGGTCTCTGCCTAGCCTGTATTCTTTCAGCACTCAGAGACCACCCCTGAGCTGGGCATGATATCTACAAGGAAAAGGGAACTCTCAAGCTTAGCTTAGCCAAAGCAATGGATAACCAACTCAACCCCAGCATTCGCTTGCACACCAAACTCATATATGGGCGCTGGAACACACTTTCAGCAGTGGAACTTAGGAACTAGATGGACAGGGGTTTTCCCAAAACGTAGGCACACCAAAAACGGATTGTGGGAAGAGGAATCCAACCCCAGGGAAGAAAACCGATTTCCCCACAGATGTATGAGCATACAGTGGGCCAAAATGGCCTCTAAAAACCCCAAAATCGTTTTTCTCTTTTCTCCACTGTTAGACACACAGAAACGCCCTTCCCCAGTTAGGAAAATGAAGGTAAACACAGTAAAACCAGTGAGGAAAACGCCCAGGTAGCTCCAAACTCGTGAGAGGGAAAAGTGGGTTGATGGGTAATGGCTTGGGGAACAATTCATGGCTCTTTTCTTGCCCAATAAACCAAACACAAATTTCCATGCAGGGTGCCTTGCCCATACCCGAATTTGGACAGCCATACCTCCCATTCCCCAAGGCATTAACTACCTCAACCAACTCTTGGGAGAAATCAATGATTGGGTACAAAAGTCAACATGGGTAGTCGAGGGTTTGATTGGTTCTCTCATTGACACTTGGCTTGGCTTGATTGACTCCAAGGGTTTGAATGTCCTCCTCCCAATTCCTTGTAATATCATGCCCCCATCTCTTGTTGCATTGCATAGCTAGTTGTGAGCTTTTATATTAAAATGCATATTTACAATTCCCATGGTTCATTAGCACATGGGTAGCATAATATCAAATACTTTCCTCTTCTAGATCAAGCGTTCACTAGCGGGGCCTTGGCCTTGAGCTCCACGCTAGGAATCATACATAATATGCATACGTTATTTACATTATAGCCTAGAATATTACAAGGGTCAAAATGGGGGACATTACACCATGTATTCGAAAAAATTAGGGCGATATGGTCCTAAAATATCCCCATTCAACAAAATTGGGGAAAATGGGATCTAGAAGCCCATTTGACATGAAATGGAGAGGGAAAAATTGCTCCAATAAATCCCCATTCCTAGAAATTGGGGCAAATGCAAGGCTGCAACTCAAATTTCATGGGCGAAAACCAATTTTTTCGCCTCCCTCATAAATACGCATGGTCTATCCCTATATACATAATTTCTAAAATAAATAAATTGGGGATCAATTCTAATAAATCACTACATCACAATAAATTCGCCCATTCAAAATTTGAAATCCCCTAAATTTCGCCCAAATTCAACCCCTAAAATTTTCTATGGAACATATAGTTATGGATGGATATTATCGATTCTTTTCCCATTGAATCTTGAGGTTATTCAACCTATAATTCTAATTAAATTTAAACACTCACATCTTAATATAATATTACTAAATTAGAGATTTCCATTATATTACCTCAAATATTACTTTTTGGCCAGAATTACATAATCCATTCATTCATTACATAAGGGATCAACAAAAGAATCATGTCACTTACAAGAATTGAACCTGGGTGGGGAGGGTAACAATCATACCTCCCAACTGAAAATATGCAGGTGAACGAGTGCTAGGGTTCTGGAGATGGCCGTGCTATTCTGAAGACGGTCGGAGCAACCCGAGCCTTTGCCACTTCTACACTAGGGATCTGTAGATGGTCACGTGCTCGTGAGGCAGATCTCCGCTGGCCACCAAGCCTAGTCTCCATGCAGGAAAATGGTGGCCAATTACCTCTTAATTGCTCACACCTCCTATTTGTCTCCAGCCGAGGGAGTTCCCTCGATCCCGATTTCACTCTTCAAAGGGGGAAAGGCTACCACTAGCCAGCCACCCTTGATTGTTCACGAAATACCAGCGCCCTCCATTGCGGTGGTAATAGAATCTTTGGTGGAAGCAAGTAATTTTGCAGAGTTAGCTTTGGTTTGTCGCTTCAATGTATTTGGCCTCTCCTGCTTGATCTCCATAAGTGGATTTCTGAGGTATGGAAGCCCCTTGTTTCTGAGGAAATTTCTATTTATCCCTTTGCGCAGGGTTTTTTTGTTGTGGATTTCGATTCTCTTGAGGAAAAGCAGATCATTCTAGATTTAGGTCCATGGTTTTGGGTAAGTGCGGGGCTCTTTATGAAACTCTGGAGCCCTCTTTTTGACCCAACTACCGACCAGATCTCATCTGCTCCAGTTTGGGTTCAGCTTCCAAATTTTCCCTTTCATCTTTGGAACTCTTCCTCACTTGAAGCTATTGGAAATGCATTGGGATCCTTCTACGATCGAAGTCCAGAAACAAAGGATTACATAAAAACTACCTTTGCTCGCATATGTGTGGAAATGGATTTCAGCCATGGTTTTCTTGCTAAGATCCATTTGAACAGTAAGGATTATGTGTGAGTGCAAAATCTAGATTATGAAAATGTGATGTTCAGATGCAGATCTTGCTTTGAAACTGGACATCTTGTCAAAGATTGTCCAAAATCCTCTCAGAACCCCAAATCCAAAAAGTTTCATCACAAATCTACCTTATGGGTTGGAGCAAACTCCGAGCATTATATAGTAAGCAGAAATGATGATCTATCCGAAGAGGCACCATCACAAGATAAGGAATCTCCTCTAGCTAAAAAAGAGGACACTTTAGAAGAACAAAGGATCCCCGCCATCGATAAGAATCCACTTGTAGCTTCACGGGATAGTACGATCCAATAGATGGACCCGAAAACTCCAGCTCCACAGGATGCACCCGAAGATGCAGTGCCCATTCTCAAAGCTAATGTCGAGCCTTCATATTGGACCAAAGTCGAAAAAAAAAGAAAAGGAGCTTCACTGTCTTTGAATCCAAAAGAAAATTCAAACTCTCCAATAAAAACAAGAAGCCATCAAACCTCAAATCGTTAATCTCTAGATAGCATCGAGATTTGTATGTAAGAAGTAGGACATCAACAATTTTGGTCTTACTAGTAGTAGATGTAGCTCAGAGATCCTTCTTAGGAAGTTTGTAAAGGAGACACAGTCTTTATAGAATAAGAAAGTATCAGGATAAGTATAGATTGGTTGTAGATGAACAAGGAGTCATGGACATAGTCCTCTCTTGGGATCAGTCTGTCTTCAGAACTTTGTAACCTTTGTTTCTCTTTTTTCTTTTTATAAAAGCTTCTTAATCGTTTTTGTTAAAAAAAAAACAATCATACCTCCCAACCACCCAATCTACATCCAATGGACATAAATTATTGCCTATCAACATTGAAGAGTTCAATCAATTGTAATCCATTATATTACCTTGAATATATACTGAAATTTTGATGTATTATAAGCTTTTCAAATGAAAAGAATGATATATATTTCCTTTTCAATAATGAAGGGTTAAACCAATCATAACATTTCAAAGTGAAATATGACCTTAAATATTTGGGGTCATACATCAAATTGATATATTACTAGCATAGCCAACACTGATAGGCCACAAGCTAAGTGCAACTTTAAGTTATTTGTAAGAGTTATACATGCTTTCGTGCATTCTTCTAGTTATCTACCATGAATGGTTAGTTATCCATTCATTAGCTACAATTTATCCATGAATCCGCTACTAGTTTTTCATTCATTAGCTACCACTTTTTTTTAAAATTTTCTTTTTTTATAATTGTTAATTTCGAAATTTGAACGACTGCCATAGAATCAATATGGACAATACACTTGTCTCATCCTCATACCATCCTAGAAAAACATAGGTTGTAGTCCTCCCCAAATTCTACAATAAATATGCCTATTGACGTAATTATTATTATTTAAAAATTTAATAATGATTCAACCATCATAATCTTTCAAAGTGAAAAACGACCCTAAACCCTTGGGCTCATACATCAATTTAATATATTATTCTATTATTTAAAAATTTAAATTATTACAAGCTAACAAATCACAATAAACAACTTACTTATTCTTATGGTATATTTGAACCTTGATGGGAAAAATGTCACCAACATGCTTTACAAACCAACCAAGCTCCTATTGATAACACAATATTGATATTGATAAAAAAAAATGCATAACTATATACCCCTTATAGAAACTATTGAATGACAAGAGAAAAACCAATATTAGGTCTATGGAATAAACATTCATTACAATTGGATTATTCTTGTGTGTACACATGCCCTTCAATAGTTCTAGAAAAATTCATAGTTAATAAGGGATATTTGGAAAGAGGCATCTAGATCAACGAACAAAAAAAACCTCAATGGGAGGGGGAAGAGTTTTAATGTAGAATGAAATTCCAACACAATGATATGCAGAACTGTAATAATTATGGACATTACATTATAATATCTACAAGTCAAATATGACACATAAGACATACCATTGAAATTAGGGACAATGTCAGCACTACAACGAGTAAGGATGTTATTGCATTAACATATAAAGTTTAAACATAAAGGAAACTTTCATAGTGGCAAAATTTTTGGTTCAAGCAATACTTTGATAATTGAGAGTCCACTTTTCCAACCACGCGATATTATTAAGTATCTGACATTGACGCAATAACTATTGTATATTTTCTCCTTGGAATATAATTCCTAGGGAAACTTTTGGGAACTTCCCCTCATTTCAAGAATGGTACCCCATGTAAAGTTAGAAGTGCCTAAGTTCCAAGCACCTTGCTCTGAGAGAATCGAAGAGAGTCAAACCTAGTGACCTCCCCCACATAGGGGGAGAGATCTTACATTTGGCTCATGACCACTTGAACTAATCCTCATAGTTAATAAATGTTGTATATGCTAAGATATATACATCATTTATGCTTTTCCTATGGGTGTATAATATTTTCCTAACCATATTCAACCCATGATTATTAATTATTATTAATCCTTAAAAAATGCAAGGTACCAATTTCTTTACCCATGTGGAAGGGTGTGTTTGTAACATGTTAAGGGAGGGACACATTCATGTTTCCTTCCTAGAGGTCACATCTATGCAAACTAAATTAATCAAATAATTGCATCGATAGGGTCCCTTGTCCCACAAACAAGGTGGTCTCATATAGGATTCAATTTCAAAGCCTTCAATGTCCGTCAAAACCTCTGTCGCCCTTTATAGAAAGGCATTACAAATTTTGGCAAGGAAAATAAATTAAAATTTATAGATAACTTGTTTTGAATGTGACATCTATTTTCTAACTTTGCAATTGAAGGGTTATTCCAAGTTTAACCCTTCAATATTTAACTTTAATTTTTTTTTAAACATTGAGATTTGAAACCAAAAGTGACATGAATGAATTTAGTAAATATTATTTTCCATTTTAATAAAGTGCTAGGAACTAAGTCTATTTGGAATTTCCTAACAAAGGAGAGCTTCTGGAAAGATATTTTAGTTTCCAAATATATAGATCTAGACTCTATTATTGAGTGGGTAAGGAGACCTGGAAAAAAGACACAGTTGGTTTCAAATCATTGGAAATATCTCAATAATGCATTTTCAGTCTTGTCTCCCTTTCTCGCTTGGAAAGTAGGCAATGGAAAATCGGTTCATATAGGAAAATATGTTATTATGGGAAGCCAAGGGAGTGAGTGCCTTGCTCTGGATTTGGTATGGCATATATTGTTTGATGGACAATCCACTCGAGTGGACGCGAGCCAGATCTCCCTAGCTCAATGTGAGTCTAGAACAAATAGTATAGACTATAAACCACTTTCCTAGATCTAGTTAAGGATCAAGTTATCAGATGTCTTACCTTAAGTTTGCGGTCCCTTTTCCTGGATGTTGTTCCACGCCTTGCGGTCATCAGATATAAGCTGCAAGACCTACCAAGATGCATAAAACAAGACAAACAAGTAAAAATTTCCAAACGATAACAGATATAAGTAAACAGTTAAGCAGGTAAACTACACAATATCATCAACACAACAATATTGGTGGAAAGCGTTTATATTACTCTAAATATAGGGAAATTACATAGAAAAGAATGATTACAACTGAGGCTTAACGTAGCAGTCCTCCTCCATCCAATCCAATGCCATATCCTCCCAAGGAAGGTTGAGTCTCTCAATGGATGAGTAGAGATCTCTCCAAGATGATTTCACCATCATGTAGACACTATAAACTTCCTACCTTTGGAGAGGGATAGAGCTTCATTTATATAGGACTAAGTGGATAGGGTATGGATAGGGCAGGTTGATATATGGTAGGAGAGAGATAGGGGATCCTTCCAAGAGGTTAGGAACCGAGTGCCAACTCTCCCAAGAGGTCAGGGATAGAGATCCATGTCAGCTGGCTTCAAGAATGGCCTCAGAGGAGCTATTTTTGTCCATTAATTGACATCATCGCACCCTGCAAGAGAGCAAGATGCGACGTTGCAGGCTGCATGAGTGCAGCCTACGATGACCTCTCAAAACCTAGTGAAAATGAGTTTACATCTCTTCCAGGTTAATGACTTAGCCAAGGAAACTTTAGGGATGTATACACTGAATCTCATGATGGTAATATTTTAGGTGTAACATATATAGTCATTAGGGAGAGATACCTTGGATAGGGTTGTTAAGGAAAAGGGAACCTCTTTATGGAAGCAAGGTTGATTGTTCGGGGAATATCTGATGCTCAGATGCAATTGGAAGTTAAGGTGGGATAAATTTTGTGGAATTCTATCCCAGGCCCATATTCGAGCTTCAGGAAAAGTTGATGTGCTCAAGTGGATCTATAATACTGAAGGTGGAATCTACATTGCCAGGTAGGGATACAGGTTAGTTTTCGAAGTGAATGGGAGAGAGAAAAAATGGTGGTGGCGAGAGCTATGGAGAATTAATACTCCCTTAAAGAGTGTGTTGCATTTTTGGTTAATTTTGGAGAACATAGTGTTGACTTGGGGCTGGTTGTAGAGGTTTAATTTCCAGGGCCCCGGCTTGTGCTTGTTGTGCAAAGCAGGAGAGGAATCATTGAAATTGATTTTTTCTTGGGATGTGGCTATTCCAAAGGGGTGTGGCAAGAGATGGAAAGGATGACAAACTATACAGATATGTGGAATAGGAAATTGGTTGAAGCATGCTACAAAAGGTATTTTGAACTCCTAGAACTTAGAACATATAAATCTCTTCCTATAATTGTTTCATGGGTATTTGGTTAACATGGAATGGTGTTTTTTTCTAGGATTTGTTTAGACCTACCTTTTAGATAGCGATAGAGTCTCTTGTTATTTTTCAGTTTTTTAGAAAACCAGATAGGCCATGAGCAGCTAGAGTGATTGAGCATCTGATAGTGGATAAGAGTAGGCCTTTCTATTTCTTCGATAGGGCCATTCAGGAAAACAATCAGAAAACCAGTTTTAGTTTTATCCTATATCTGTCTTCAGATCACTTCTATTAGGGAAAGGTATGCTAAGTGATTGGAAAAAATAATTGGGTGGAGTTCAAAGGCCTCTTCTTTATTCTCAGACAAGCAGTAAGGTGTGGAATTCAATCACTGCAAGTTTATGGAGACTCAAAGCTAGTGATTAATAATATGTTGGGGGTATATGAGGTTAAGAACACAAGTCTGATTCATTTAGTGGCCCAATTGAAGTAGATCAGTGGGGCTTTTCCCTTGATTCACTTCAAGCATATCTTCTGAGAATGAATTACTGGGACCAATAACTTGTCAAAGAAGGGTTTATTGTTACACTTTGTCTATTTGAGCCTTGGGAAATTCCAAGGGGGTACTTCATTGGCCCCTCTAGATATCTCATTTGAATTCTTTTGTGGATTATGTTAGTCTATGAGACTCTATGATGTAAATGCAACATTGGACTCTTAGTGGTGACATAGTTTGATTGATTTTTGGAGCACTAGAATACCTCTATGTTTTGGGTTGAACAAAAACTTATTGCTGAAAAGCACTGAAGATTGTAGTTTATGATCTTAAATGAATATAAATGCATTTTTTATGGGAATTTTTTTTAATAAATATTAAAATTTTAAATCATACGCTAGGATCCAATAGGTACTTATACCCCCAAAATAGGTTATATCCAAATCAGTATTGAATCCCTCAATAGATATCCAAAGTCAGGGTGTAAATATTTGTGGAAACTAAAATTCCTATCTAAAGCCAGACTATTCATGTGATGTGTGTTGGAAAATAAATTTGTAACCCTAGACAATTTACAAAAAAGACGGAAAGTTGGGCATGGTTAGTGCCCCCTTTGTAGGTACAATTCAGAAACCGTTTAACATTTTTTCCTCTCTTGTCCATTTTCAAAAGCAGTATGGCATGCAAGTTTGAAGATCCTAGCAAAATATTTAACATGGAAAGGATACAATGTACATGATGCCTTGCATAGTTGGCTTCATCTTTAAGGTAATTGAACTTTCAAATCCCTTCCACCTATTATTAGCTAGGCACTTTGGATATCCAGGAACAAATCTATATTTCAAGATAAGTTGTTATCTCCTAATTTCATAACAACCCAAGGGGTAGGAATCCTCTCTTTTCCCCGCTAAGAAAAATGTGTTTGTCCTATTCGAGTTTTCAAAGAGGAAAATATCAACAAGCTTCGGTCCTGGGGATTCTTTGATGGAGCATCTCAAGGAGAAACCCCTTCATGTAGGGGGGGGGAGGAATTATTTACCTTTAAGATTCACATTTTTTCATATTAAAAACCATGTTGAGGAAGGAAAAAAATAATTTTGCAAAACTATTATCTCTAAAAATTCTGTTGCTTTTTGCTTTGAAAAAAGGTTGCAAGAATATCCAAATCTTTGGGCACTCTATGATTGTAATCAATTGGGTCAAGGAAGTTCAAAGATGTCACAATATTTTCTTATCAACCTTATTAGATGAATTTTTTCTACTCAAAAGGAATTTTGCAATTTTATCTTGTCTACATGTTTACAGGGAATGCAACCAAGTTATAGATTCCCTTTCTAAGGAAGGTATTCAAATGGATTAAGGGTAGTGGTTCTTCTCGAAACACCACAATGATGATCACTTCGAGTACTATAAAAGCGAATCTATAACTTGGTTTATAAAAGAGATGCAACCGTCTTGATTTTGTATTTTTTTCATGTTTTCAACACACTTTGTTCCAGGTCATGATCGAAGTACTTTATGTTATGTAATTAATTGCCCTATTATGTATTTCTCAAGTTGTACTATTCATACCATCATATTTTTTTCCTTAGCAGGCTCAACCTATATTTTCAGAAATATACGTTGTTAAGCATATATATACACTAGTCGCTATGTGATTTTTTTTTTAGTAATAAAATTACGATTTTCCATAGAAAACAAATAAAATAAAATTTTATTTTGTATACAACATCATGGGAACACTTTCAAGGAAGGTATGCTTAGAATTGTGTACAAAAATCACCCACCATTACCAATATTGATTGTTATTCCATACAAATAGTCATAATTTCATTTTCTCCTTAAATGCATTAATAAATTGGTACACAAGATTTGGTGAATTGTAACCATGCTTTGTTTTTAAAACTCTATTATGCTTGTAGCGGGGAAATTTTAGCATAGTGGGATTATAAGTTGACGTATTACAAGAATATAGTGATGGGTGGGTAGAATTTTTTGTTGCACTGAGAGTAGCGAGGTGCTTACAACCCAGTATGGGCGAGATGTGGTCATTTTTTCACGTTTTTCACGTTTTGTAACATTACCATGTCGACTCATAACTTATCAAAAATAAAAAGTAATTAAAAATTCATGTCGGCTCATAAAATAAAAAAATAAAGCTGGTGTAGATCCATCTTAAATCTGGATCTATTAAGCACATAGAGGGATCCAATTTACATTTTCTTGATGTGTAAAACATTAGGATAAACAAATTATACCTCAAGGAATTAGACCCATCTTGGTGCTTAATAGATCTGGGCTTAAGATGGATCTACGCTGGTCATAGAATTTCAATGTGAATGATTGATAGATTAATTTTGACTGTGACCTACATCAAATGATGTAATAGTGCAAATGCACATGAAGAATGTATCTTTTATTCTACTATGAATAGAAAGTATATTTTTTTTTAAGTTAAGGGGAAAAAATTGGTACACAAGCTTTTAAATTGTAACATTTAATTGTAAAATACTGACAAATATTTAATTGAATTACATAACCATCATTAGGGAACGGTCAATTTACCCTTCTCCATGAAAATACTATACTAGAGAAATGATTGATTGATGCTTCCATAGGATACCCATTATGTTCTATGTTCAAAGGAGATTTGTTGACACAGATCTGTTGACAGGTGTTCACTTCGTGCAGTGCCAACAAAGCTTGACACAAACACCCATAGATACCGACCCAGAAAGGGCTTAGCCTTTCCAGCAACACTCACAAAGTGAGTGAGGTCTCACCCGAGGCACCTAAGGGAGCTACAGGAACCAAGCTTCTGCACGTATAACAAGACATGCATCATTAACAGTTAATCACAACATATCTCAAAAATCAACATAGTTAGCAATTGCATCATAGCCCCATCATCGCATACAAACATATTAATCAGATATACGTAGTAACACATCATAGAAACATATTTAACAAATCTGTGATACATATCATAAACACGACATAACAAATCTAATCATAAATGCGACATAACACAAGTAATCGTACTATGACATAACACGAGACAAAGTCATGGCCGAAATATTCATTCTCATTAAAAGCAAACTTCATACATCAAATCCATCTTACAAATTACAGAATCGACAGAGACACATATCCGTAGAACCGATCCTTAAAGACTCAGATCAAATTCAATCACCACGATGCGACCGCAAGCTACAATAGGATGGAATAAGATAAAAATATGTTGAAAGGATTACAATGCGACTCATATTTAAAGGCTCAATGGTCGTTACCAAATTGGTCCACTTCATAGAGTGGACATATCTTAACCACTAAGTCTAACTAACCCCTACTTCTCTTTAACCACTTTGCTCCGCTTTAGCCGCTTTTCTCCGCTCCGTGATCACTCTTTACCTTTGTCATTGTCCACTTATGTTCTGTGTCGCTATTTGTACCAAAATTCTATAAAATAGCCCCGTGCCAACAGGCTCCCAACACAAACTTGTGGCTCGCCCTCGATCCACTTCATCTGGATGTTGTCGATGTGTTCACTTGTGTCTTAAATTCTTCATACATTGTTTTAATTCGGTCGACGTCTCCCCTAACTGCTGCTTTGAGTGCTATGCATTCCTCGACCTTGTCCTCCGTCAGATGCTCCCTTTCTTTTTGCTGCACTTTCTCTAAATTTTCCTTGATTTGTGTCAATACTAGCATTGCTTCGATTGCTAGCTTCTCTGCCTTAGACTACAACTCGTCCAACTGTGTTTTCCTCCTCTGTTGTATTTGTCGCGCCTTGTTGACATAATGATGTAAGTCCTTCAACTATGTCAATTTTGTTATTTGCACAAGTAGGGGCATTGTATTTAGTGATCCCCTCAGTATTTCCAACTGTGCTTATGCTTCACAAGTTGCACATTCACTTGGTGCAACTGCTCATCTTGTATTAGGATTTCCCAAAATTGCGATACTTCCTCTGCTCTGTGTTGTGCCACTTTTTCCAACTCTGCGATCTCTGTCACAGCATCCTCAATGTTGGTTTCCGTGCTTCAACTTGTTCTGGTGGTGTTCTCAACGCCACCCTTGTTTGCAATTCCTCATTAACTTTTCTAAGACTCGCAATGACTATGCCCAGATTCAATTCCTTAGCCTTCATTACCATCTTCTTAGATATTTCTGGTGCATCTACACATTCCATAGAGATGGCATGCTCTAGTTGCTTCCTGTCATCCATTTCTCTCTATGTTTCCTTCATTGCTATCTCTTTTTCTTCGTGGAGTTGTTCAATCTCTTCCTCAACACTTCTTACGTGTCTCTTATAATTGATCATTTGGTCGTGTGTTGATGCTTCTTGCTCATGGATTTATTCACTGGTCCCAATGTGGGTGCGATGAAGCATGAACATAAGTAACATGTTTAGGTCTATACTTATAGTCTCGAGCCCGCATAGGGAGAGGTCTAAATCTTCATTACCTGTCGTGATCGTGCCAAGTAGACCTTGCATGATTCACTGCTGAGTGTCAATGTCAACCTCTTCCTATCATACCTTTCACTGACTTTCATCTTCAAGCCCTGGCTTCACCTGGTCTCCATAATAGCATTACTTAGTGTTTGTAATAGCTATGACACTTGGTGGAAATACTCTATCGTATGTTGTGTCACTTTTGCTCGGTTTTCTTCTTCCACCATTGTCATCTTATCGAGCAACATATTCATTTGCTCATCGGGGAGAACAGGTTACTCCCTTCTCCTTTGTCCCTATTCCTCTTTGTTCTTTCTTCTTGTCGCTGCGCTTCCAACTCCGAATATGTTGGAGTGTCGCTCGAACCATCATGAATTTTTCTCACTTTCCTTGATTTATCATCCTCGCCTTCATCCTTGTCCTTTGAGTCCTTCATCTCAATGTGGGTATTTGGCACGTTCGTCGGATTTCCATCCTCCAGATCGATAATTTTTCGTCACCAACCGAGGTCTTCCATTCATTTGGAAATTCCTATACAATGGCGTCCATCTCTTCTTCAGTCATCTTGTACTACGTGGTTAACCACTACTTCGTTGTGTCCATGTGTGCTTGAATACAAATTGCTTGATTCCCCACAACGAGCCTCGCAATCTTCCTATACCTTCTTTCCGTGACCTCTATCAATCATGGGACCTTCACTGCTTGTGCGTGCAGCTCTTCCAAGTAGATGTAAAATTGTATGTTGTTGTCGCACTGCCTATTCTTGCCATTCAGTGCCCATAAATTTTGATACCATGCCCCTTGGCACACTTTGAAACTTTCTGTCTCTATTCCTTGTTACTATGGTGGCTCCATCCACGCGACCAAAGAAATTAACAGTAGGAACCAAGAATAAGTAAAGGGATTACCCTTTTACTATGCTACAACTGCATCCTCCATCAGCTCGTTTAATAAAAACAACAACCAGTTCATCTGAACCCCGACCGCACATTTCTCGGTTGATGCAATCACCCCTGATGTGCATTGTTTGGGGCAGTTTTTGTGAACTATCTTGATGGACAACAACTTTGATGTGAGCCTGACCACTCAGTCATTAATTGTGTCGATCAGGTAACTGCGGGTGTTTTTTACTACCCCGTACTTGACTTTCATCTTTGCTTCCAACTTCTTGTCGTTGTCTTTTCCTTGAAAATACTACAATGGGCCTACCCCCATCTTGGGTAAGCTGGTAATCCTCACAATAATATCCACATTGATTGGGATCTTCCTATCGAGCCACAAGTATCCACCGTGAAGACATACGAGTAATTTTTTGATGCATGCATTGACCTCCGTCGAGCACCCAAAATGTGTCATGTGAATGATCGACAACAATCCCGATCACTATAGTCCCAACGCCCATGGCATTGGTTCCCTTGTAATTGGTCCTCCTTCCTCTTGAACTTTATTTATGAACATCTTTTGGGTACACTCAGGATATGCTAAAATGTCATGGCCGCTGTATTGAAGCTTGTGTAGCTGCTGTAACACTCCATTGGTAATGTGGACACCTTCTGGTGTCGCTGGTTCCACTATGGTATACTTGGTGTTCTTCCCAAGTCTTATCGACGGAGACCCTTCCCTCCTCAATGGAACATATCCTGGAATGTCCACCACGGTTGGACCTTCTTGCTGCTTGGATGTTCCTCTAACCGTTGTAGCTACAACCCGCGTCGTGTTGTGGGTGGTTTTTGTTCTTCTCTCTGTATCCACCGATCAGTTGGTGCTTCTCTTCTTTTGAAATATTCAGTCCGGTGCAGATGCAATCTATTCTTACTCTTCGACAATGTGTGCCTTCACAATGGGTGGCTCTTGCATACTAGTGTTGGATATCACATGAGCCATCGCAACTCTCAGACTTCAATTCGCTTAGCTTCGCTTTCTGATTTCTTCAATTTTCTCATAATGCACAATGAACTAGAATGTTTACCCACGCATTCCTTTTATAACTCTGGTTTCCCACTCTTTTCCCATCAAATCGATTTGGACAATGACTACCCAAATCCGTCATCGATTTACATAATCTGGCGCAATGATGCGACATTAAATGCATCTCCTTCCACTTGCGTCGTCGTCCGCCATGTCTTAACTGCTTCATTTATTTCCCAATATGACCAGTTCACACTTCGTTGGTTTGGACGTCGACAGGGCCCAATCCTCGTCGTCGTTCCATCGCCAGGTATATGAACTCGATTCTTGTCGCAGTTCCATCGAAAGATGTATGAACTCAAACCTCGTCGTTGTTTCATCAACAGACTCCCGAACTGTGCGGTGTCCCTGTTTCATTTCTCTTTTTCTTTTTGTTTTTTCTTTCTTTCATCATTTTTTTTACTTGCTATCTTCCTCACTGGAGGCGCGTCGGCCTATCCCGATAGGGCTTTAGTCAGCTCCCATTCACTAATCTCGTCAAAAGTGTTCCATAAAAATTTTGCAATTGAACTACACCCCCATCAGTAATGAAATTTATGACGTATGGACCAAGCCAATGCATTTGGATCTTACCTGGTTTTTTTTGCAAACTTACTATCGTATAGGAGTACCATGTCTCCACGCTAAAGTGCTTCTGCTTTACATGGTGATCATTCCATGCCTTCTGTCGATATTTTTCTACTTGCTGCTAAAACCCCACAATGAAGCGATCTTCTTCTAGTTGCAGTGACTGCGCCAATATTTCTTCAATAGCCCCATTGTCTCTCATTCATGTCGCTGCTACTATGTGCAAAATAGGGACAATGCACTCCATAGGCATTGTTGCGTCTTGTCCATATACCAGCTTTAAGGGGGTCTGGCCTGTCAATATTTTGCACGTTGTTCTATATGACCATAATACCGCAGGAATATTCAAGTCTCAATCATCATGGTTTGTATTGCATACCTTAGTGAGCACATTCTCCAGAATTTTATCCAACGCTTCAATTGCTCCATTTTCCTATGGGTGGTATGGAGTACTTCTATGCTAAATTTGAAACTGCTCAGTCATTGATTTGATGGTATGATTTACAAAATGCGTACCTTGTTCGCTCATCAAGATATTTGGACACCCAAACCTAGTGATTACATTGTCGAAAAGAAATATTGTTGCTTTCGTAGCTGTGCAATATTTCACTGGTGGTGCTTCGGCCCATCTTGTTAGGTAGTCTATTGCAGTAATGATGTACCTCGCACCCTTCCTCTTTCCTGGTGGGTTAATGGGTCCCACAAAGTCCATTTCCCATTTTTAAAAATGTTGTAATGTCAACTAGGGCACCAATGGAATCTCATACCGTCGTGATGGTTTCCTCGGCCTCTGACATACATCGCATCTCTTGGATTAATCTATTGTGTCACCATGTAGTGTTGGCCACCATAATCCATCTCTAAGTATCTTTCTAGTGGTTTCACGCCCTCCATAATGCCCTCCTGCGATCCCACTATGTGCCTCAACCAACACTCTTTCTTGATCATGTGGAAGGACATATCGACGCAGAATTTCATCTGGCCCCATCTTGTATAACTGTCCCGTGATCAATTGGAAATTAGCAGCTCTGACGACTAAATGATTCTTCTGATTAGTGGTGAAATCTTCAGGTGCTCTTCCTGTGGCCAAAAATTGAACAATATTTTCATAATGGTTATCGACCATTTCAATGCGAAATAACTGTGCATCGGGAAAAACTTCGTCGATTCTTTTTGGTTCCTCACCTGATTCGATCCTCGACAAATGGTCAAGTCCTACATTCAATTGTCCAGGCTTCACGATTATTTCAAAGTCAAATTCCTTAAATAGCAGCAACCACCGACAAATCTTCCCTCCCAACACAGGCTTGTTGACCAGGTACTCTAGTGCCTGAGTGGTCAATAAACATCTTGAAGTGTCCTCCTAGCAGATAGTGTCAGAACTTTTGCAATGCATATACCATCGTGAGGCCTTCTCTTTTTGTCATTGTATAAATTTTCTTTGCGGTCAACAAATTCCGACTAGAAAACACAATAGGATGGTCGATCGACCCTTCTCCACGCTGGGCCAATATCACCCTCAGCGCGACTGACGAAGAGTCTACGTGGACATGGAATTATTTCTTCTAGTTGGGGAAGGCGAATATTGGTGTTGCAACCATCTTTTCCTTCAATATTTCGAGGCTCTTCTGACACTCATCGTTCCATTCAAACTTCGCATATTTCTTCAATAGCTTCTCCATGGGCGCAGTAATCGCTGCATACCCTTTTATGAACTTTCTATAATATCCTTTATGGCCCAATGTGGCCCTTAGCTGCTTTACTGTCGTAGGTGTTGGTAAGTCGACAATGATCACGATTTTGGATGGGTCGACCAACATACCTTCCTTGTAGACAATATGTCCCAACAAGATACCAAATGGTGCACAAAAGATACACTTCTTTAAATTCAAAGAGATCTGATGTTGTCGACATCTTTCAAGCATCATCATGAGGCTCTCAACATGGTCTTTAACCAATCCATACACAGTCCAGTCATCCATATACACCACCAATAAATTGTGAATAAAATATTTGAAAGCAGCGACAACTAACCTTGAGAAAATTGCAGGGGCATTCTTGACACCAAATGGCATTACTGTGTATTGATAACAGCCCCACTCTGTTACAAAGGTTGTTTTGTGTCGATCTTATTTTGCAATCTTTATCTGATGATATCTTGAGAAACCATCTATGAATGAATATACTTCTTGTCCTCCGACACCTTCAAGTAATTCATTGGTAAAGGGTGTGGGGAATGGATCATGAAGGCATGCATCATTCAACTTCCTTAAGTCGACGCAAATCCAGACTTCTCCAGTCTTCTTGTCCTATATGACAATCGGGATGATCCATTCTGACTCCTCAATAGGCTCAATGATCCCTGCATCCAACATCTGCTCTATATCATCCTTCACTCACTCTTTGTATCTAGGATTCAATATATATGGTCGATTCTTTATTGGATTAGCATTGAGTTTAAGGGGGATCTTCATCTCACTCAAGTCCCTAAAAATTCCCTTCATCTCAGAAAAATTTGTCAGGAATAAATCTTGAAATTCATGCAATAGGCCGGTGACCTTACCTATTGTTGTGTTGTCCCAATAGTATCCAATAGTGGAAAACTTTGGATTCTCCAGTGACCCAATATTTAATTTCTTAATTTTCAATGGTTGCTTGAATCTGTCTAATGGCATGCCTGGTGCTTCAACGTCACGGCTTCCTTCTGATTCTAGGACATAGAAAACTCTAGGATCTTCGGCATCATCAGGTCCTACCGAAACATTATAAAATTCCATAATCATCTTTGGTTTTGAAATCCATTGTGTTCCCATTGGTATTTCAATCGGAACTGTCTCAAATATCTTTTCGCGGAGTACCTGCAATGCGTTATCAATTAGAGGATTATCATTGGTGAAATTGAATGTGCTACTGAAAATAGTGGTTAGATCCTCTTGCGTAGTTGTTCCTCGTCTCATCTCTACTGAGACGTACCAGCTCTGTGGTACTTCATCTAACATGTGTATGAATGCATGAACCCATTCTTTCTTTGGAATCACCCCAATGCATGAACCCATTTTTGCTTTGGCCTCACCCCCCATGTATGCTAACATTTTCCCAGATGATGCCTTGGATCAATCCGTCCATCATACTTCTTTCCTTGGTAGCAATCATTTTCCCCAAATATTACTTCCATTAATCATCGACATTGTTTCCAGTTTGTTATTAAGGACTTGTGCGCACCCCACCACCTCGCCAAAGTGGCCTTCAATGCTTCATATAATTCTAGCGGGCGCTGTGGTTCGGATGCTTTGTCTTCAAATTCATTGATGAAAATTTCTAGGTTAGGTAATCCTTCGTATGTCTGTAGATCACATCTGTCGCGACCCATCTCAGTGATTGAGTGATCCATGCGCACTTCTTGACTAATACCTCATGCAACCAATTTTTCCAATTCTCTAGAGCCTTGTTAGATTCTGATGACGCCGAAGTGATACTTCGCCACCCCAATTCTCCATCGATGGTGGGATTGATGAAATATTCTGAGATATTATAGATATTGTCCCATCCTCTAGTGAGCTCGTCTCTCATTGGTTCAAAATATCTATGCCCTTCAATTGGATCAAGTGGAGCAATGAAACTCATGTCGCAGTTCTCAAAAGACATTGTTCTTTTCTTGAAATTGATAACTGCCTAATTTTCAATTGCCCAATCTATCCCCAATAGTGAAGGATATGGACTAGTGTTATCAATTATCTCTATGACGTCAAAATATGCATGTGTCTTCAATCCTTCTACCTCGACTGGTAGATGAGGAAACCGACCGATTGGTGTAACCTTGATCTGGTTTTCTAAACGAAGCTACACAAGGGACCATACCAACTGTGGCTTCCCCATCACTTCCCATGTTTGCTTGGTTAGGATATTCACATTAGATCCTAGATCTAGAATGATGGAATCCATATCGTATGCATTGATCTGGAATTCATCCTCATCTCCCTTCCTATTTTCTTCTGATGCAGATGGTTTACTGCATGATCCTATCACCCCTCTTCCTGTTGATACAAGAAGCTAGCTATCTCCGCTAATGCTTCCAGATCCTTTTCCAATGTTAGCAAAATTTCTAGAAAAATTTTCAAAGTGCTGACCTTCCCTGATGACTTCTACGACATTGTTGGGTCAAAAATTAGCGACATCTCATAGACAAGCTCTTTGTGAAAATTATTCTTTATTAGCGCATCTCGTGCTTCCCATAAAGTTGCTTTCTCTGCTTCAACATCGAATTGTACATGTTTCTGGGTTACGGGCCAGACATTTGGTATTAACCTATCTTCTCATGTCGCAGATCCTCCTCTGGTCACTACTATGGTATTTACTGGTTGAACTCTTACCTCGGTTGAGATATTCTACACGTTCGGATTGGGATGCTAGTTCTAGTTCAGGTTCGGGTTCGGTTGCGGTTGCGCCACATTCTTATCCTACCACTTTGCGATTAGCTGGGGACACTCTTCGACAGTATGATCAACTACGTTGAAATAGGTACATTGATGGGTCAGATTCGGGAAATCCCTCTGATAATGTCCGATATGTCCACAATTATAGCATGTGATCAGTCCTCGACCTCGACCAAAGGTTCCTCCTCGACCAAAACCTCTGTCGCGACCACCGCGATATCCTCCTCTCAGTCCTCCTCGCTGCTAGTTGAACTGTGATTGATTGTACTGTGGCTAATTATACCGTGGATGAATATACTGTGGCTGATTATACTGCAGCTAATTATACTGCGGATGACTATATTGTAGCTAATTATACTGTGGCTGTGCCGGATGTCTTTATTTATGTTGTTGCTCGTATCCCTTCATGAAGTAAGTATCAACAGTCCTTTCTTAAAGAAATTCATATTCTCGACAATCTTTCTCATCATGGACAACATATCGTTAAAAGTTATAATATAGATTAGCTGGAATGCAGTTCCTCAACTTCATCCTACAAAAACTTTAAAACTGGCAGACCCAGCTGAACAGGAAAGACGACATCAATTACATACATAAGTTGAAAAGGATAAGTATCAATTGCTTTCTTAGTACTTACCCTATCATCCCATAATGCATATTTAAGCATGGTATCCCATGTTCATTTCTTTCCAAATAACAATTTATTGATGGTATTGATAAGATTCTTATTAGTAGATTCGACAAGGCCATTACCTTGAGGGTAATAAGGCATAGAATGTTTTAGGATTATATTATATCTCTCACAGAAATGTACCATATCAGCAGACTTAAAAGTAGGTGCATTATCGCTTAGCAACTTACTAGGGCAACCAAAACGCACAAAAATATACTCCTCTAAAAAGTTCATGATTGCTTGATCTTTTGCTCTTCTTGTCGAAATACCCTCTACCCATTTTGTGAAAAAGTCGATTGTTCTCAGGATATATTTATGTTGTCCACTGGATGGAGGATTGATTTCACTGATCAAATCTAACCCCCATTGTTGAAAAGGGGCATCAAGCATAATGGGATTCAATGTCAAAGGGAGTAACTTTTGTGTGCCTGCAAATTTCCGACAGTCTATACAGGCCCCTACCATGGAAAAAACATCAGAAAATAGTGTTGGCCAGTAATTTCCTGCTGTAAGGATTTTAAATATCATTTTTTTCCAATATTTATGTCCTCCAAAGGCTCCACTATGTAGACTAGCAGTCACCATATCAGATTCATCTTGATCAATACATCTTAACAACAACCCTCCGATATCTTTCCAAAACAAAACATTATCAACTATGCAATAATTATGGACTTTTAACTTTAAAGACTTGAAATTTTTTCTTGTCATACTCAGGTAGACATTCTATATTTAATAGAAAAAACACAGTGTTTTTGTACCAAACTGATGTTGAGTATTTATCCATGATCTCTGATATTTCATCATTTTTATGCATGTCATTCTCAACAGACTGATTTAAAATTAATTTTAGACTCGGAGCTTTACAATTTGAATCAATGAGGAGTTTAGCCAGTCCCTGGCCTTTTACTAACTTTGTTGGTTTTATTTCAATATCATATTCGAGCAGTTTAGCTACCCACTTACCTTGCTTACTTTCACTACCTGGCTGTATGAGAATATCCTTCACTGCGCTATTGGGCTCTTATGTTATGTATGACCTTTGACTGAATAATGTACATTATGAAAGACTTCAAAGATTTAATTAAGGCATAAGCCTTCTATTCAATGATATTATATATTAATTCATCATCCCTTAGCACCTTACTAAAAAATGATATTGGTTGCTCATGTCCATCTTCATTTTTTTGCAGTAATATAGAAAAACAATGTCTTCAGAAGTGAAAGAGAATGTGAATATTTCCCTGGAATAATCTGGGTTGATAAGCACAGGAGCATCCATCAAGGCTTGCTTGATTTTTTCAAAATATTCATGTTTTCGGATAATCTACTCGAGCAGACGCGAGCATGATCTCCCTAGTCCAGGTGGATCTAGAACAAATGAATACATAATATAGATCTATTTTCCTAGATTAATTAGAGATTGAAGTAGATAGATTTCTTACCTTCATATTGGTGAATCCTTCTCCTCTTTGTCGCTCCAAGCTCTGTGGTTGTCAGATATCAAGTTGCAAAACCTATCAAAACACATATAGACAAACAAACAGTAAAAGCACATATAAACACTAACTGATCTAAGCTAACAGTTAAGGAAGAAATCTATAAATATCATTGACACAAAGACATTTATGGAAAGAGATTATATTACTGTAAATAAATGGGAAGTACATAAAAGAGTGATGATTACAACCAAGCCCTAACACTGCAATCTTCCTCCAACAAGCCAAACCAAGCCAAGCCTCCAAAGATGAAATAAGTCTCTCAAGGATGAGTGAGAGTCACCTAAGATAATTTCACTAGCATGAGAGTAATATAGACTTTCCTCTCCTTGGAATGGAGAGGAGCTTCATATTTATAGGACCAAGTGGATAGAGTAGGTTGAATATTATGGGGAGAATATTAAAAGATCATCCCTTGAGGCTAGGGAACTGAAGGCCAACTCACCTATAAGTTAAAGATGACCCTCCACCTCATCATGCTTCGAGAAGTCTCTCAAAGGTCTCATTTATCCATTTAAACCAACCCTAGCGCATGCTGCATGAGGACAATTTGTGCCAGGAATGGGAAAGCATAGGATGAATGAAGGAAACCTAAGCCACCAATGCAGGTTTCCAGATGACACCCTGCACCGAGCCTAGACAGGCACTTCTTGCTCGAAGACAAGCTGCGCCGACCTAACTAGAAAATGTGGATAAAGGATCAACAACTTTCTCTAGATGGATTTTGGTCAAGGAAAATTCAGGGATCAAGGAACTGAGTTGACATAAGACTCATGATGATGAGATTTAGGTGATATGATTTGAAAGATAGATGGAAATGACTTGTTGGTTGGAAGGTGCTGCTGCAATATAACTGACTCTAAGATACAAGTCTCACATGACTAAAAACATGGATGCTGACCAATACATTACAGATCCAAGGTAGTAAAGACCGATTGAACACAATCATGGCTACTGGACACAATCGTAGATCCATGATGAGATGATAACACAGCCACAAACAGTACAAACTAGATCCGTGTAATAAATCTCAAACAATCTCCATCGCAACCTGGGTGAAATATGAGAACAACCTAGGGTCTTCAAGCCGAATCCACAATGATACGAATCTATCCATGTGATTACAATGTCTTGGAGTCGAACATGGTAGAAACCACTTGATTACTGGTCATTGATGTATACCATTAACAAGCACGAGGGAAATCACCATTGATGTCAATGATTCCCAAGGTATCACAGTACATACCATCGAGCATGAATTAATGAGTTGGTGTGAAAGACTGACTCAGGGTAGACCGACACGGTGGAAGGTACACTGACTACAGATAATGAACGAAGAATGTCCCTTGAACATGGGCATGGCATGACTTGGAAGTATTGACATGAAGAGAATGACACCAACCCCCAATGTAACTGATGATGGAATCATTCTTTGGATGACCCAAAGGAGTGACAAGACTCATGGAATCAACAGGACTCGAGGACAAACGGATTACCCAAGTAATGAATGCAAACGAAAACAAGTGCCATGCTCAAGGGTGACTAAGTACTGCCATAATAATAATGAACACAATATCATCCCTATTCCCCATCATTATTGATGAGTACCTCTTTTATTTTTTAATGAGCTTGAGGAGGGTAACTAATGCTCGGTATAGCTCATCCCATGGATGAGTCCAATCCCAATTTTTTTATGAACCTAGGATAGGAGGGGTTCGTTCTATGACAGGCCCTTCGATTTTAAATTTTAACAAGTCCATAGAAGTTAAACTCGGTGTCATTTCATGTTTAGAGAATCTGAAAAGGACTAAAGAAGACTCCAAAGTTCCTCTTTCGTGAAGTTAGTCTCTTCACCCGAAAAAAAGGGTAAAACAACGCAAGAGAGAACTCTTCCAGTCATGATTGGCTGGAGTGTTCCTTTTTTCATAAATAGTGCCTCCTATTCCAAAAAGGGGGTAAACTATCACCAGAAAGACAATCGTTCAAATACTTTTACAAGCGCGAACGTATCAAGTTTGCTTGGAAATCTTTTCGTATTTCGAGAGCCTGAAAAGAGCTTAAAGAAAGACTCCGAGGGGTTTCTTTTTCATGGAAGTTTAACGATCCTGAAAAAGCGATAAAATACAATTCGGTAACTTATTCTCATTGTTTTACGAGCACGAGAAGGAACAAAGAGTTAGATCGGTGTTGTCATTAATTTGTTTTAACGAGCGAGATAACGACACAAAAACGCTCGAAGAGTTGTTCACACCCGACAACGAGTGTGAAAAGGATACAAAAATGAGCAATCATTTATGGCATCTTATTGTACCTGCAAATCTACAAAAACTAGGTCAAAACAGTCGATTAGGTGTTTAGACATACAAAACACTTCCAACTATAGGAAAAATAGCCTAATAAACAATAAGTTAAAAAAGGAATATTCTGTTTTCAATATAAATAGAGAAAAATAGTGAAAAAGAATTACTATTGTTTTTTACCAAGTTGGAGAGTGAAAGTGACCTTTGGAGAGCGATTTTCAACCATTGATTGCAGGAGCTGTGATCAGCCATTTCTCGTGTCATTAGTGTTAGGTAAACCTAAACTATGCCCTCTTTCTTTTCAGCGGTTTACATTTTTCATTTATTTCCATTCTTGAGTTTTGAGCTTGTTGATGGAGGGATATTGCACCCACGGACCGGCGTAGCTTACCTTTTCGGGAACTGCGCCGAGGGTGCGCAGATGCAAATCCCAAAAAGATGTCTTGTGCTGGCGGTGCCCTGTCCGAAAGGACGGGATGTGCCGGCACAAATCCGCATGGAAAGCCCAAAATTCAAACAAAGAAAAACTCTTTTGATGGTATGGAAAGGTCCTAATGATGTTTTTATTAACTTTTGGACAACATTCAAGTGAACAAAATGGTCAAATGGCGCGAATGAGAGAATGAGCTCGATGATTCCCAAGTGAAAAATGATCCTCAACGCATGGCTGCATTGAGGAATTGTGGATTGCTGAAGTACTTTCACATTCTGGGCATGAGAGCCCAAGTGTTGTTACTGGAGCACTTGATCCAATGTTGGGATCGTGTGCAGCAGCATTTTCAGATAGGTGTTCACACCTTGATTATAGATATCAAGGATATCTATTTCTTGACGGGGCTGTCTCAACGGGGGAATCCTGTATCATTATCAAGATCATGAGGAGGTGATTGTATCGTGGAGGATTCGATAGACCAATGGTGTACTGATGGAACCCAGATGGTAGGTGGGAAGATTCCCATCAAAGAGGTTAGAGATCGACCTCTTCACATAGTTTTGTTTACCATTGTGAGGGTGGCTGACAGTAGGTCCGCTCATATGGAGATCAAGTCCTAGATGATGTATGCTAAGGAGTGTATGGCTCCAATGGTCTTCAATTGGTGTGAGGGACTCCTCGTAAGTCTGCAATAATAGCTCACCAAGTGTCGGCGCGGGGTGCTGAAAGAGTTTCGTTATGGCTCAGTTGTAGTTGCGTTCTTCCTGGAGCAGGTGCCGCATCTGCGCCCGCAGGTTGATATAGAGGATCTGGATCTAAGAGATCCTCACATGATGCGGTTGATAGAAGTGTTGGCCCACCATGGCGGAGGTGGTTCCATTATTATATTTGGTGCACCCTTATTTAGGTGGTTGATGGGGCATCTCCTCATGGTCGAGGATTATCCATACGATGGGACTGACTTCAGGGGAGATCTAGACCTAGTGCTTCCCGAGGGGACGTAGTGGGGTGACATTCATAAGAACGAAAACTCTACTGTTTTTTTTCATTTTATATTTTTTAAATTTTTTTAGAGTAGTACTGATAGTTGACATATGTTTGATGCAGATGTGGGTTCGTCGCGACCGGTTGGTGTCTCTCCGATTGCGCTGAGAGGAGTAGTGCCGATGTTGGGTGTCGCAGTGCGTGATGTTATTGAGGAGATGGACGAGCTGGAGGAGAACCTCCAGCGATTGCCTCTATACATTCCAGAGCCCATGTTTCATGATCTACCTCATTGGTACTAGCGTCAGACCATTGGCGTGTCCGAGCGCTTTGGATCACTGCTTCAGAAAGTATCGATAGCGATCATCTACTACCATGAGCATCATGGGGACTAGGCCCGTTTTTAGATGTATATGTACTAAAAGCTACAGGCTTCAAATTTTGTATTAGGATATGTTTACTAAAAGCTTATATGCTTCAGATTTTTGTATTAGTACTACATTTTGATATGATATACAAAAACTCTATTGGCGGATTTATACAGTGTGTTCTTATGGATGGCTATGGGATCTTACTTATGTGTATGTTTATGCATTATGAAAATGTAGTGCCGCTTTTATGTTTATGAGTATTTCAAGTATGTGCAATATACCAGTCCAATATGAAATCGGCCATGGAGTCAGCAACTGTGTTCATGTCTCTTGAAATATGTAGGTACTGAATAGATTCGAATGACCTCTCCAAGAGACATACTCGTAAGAAAAGACGAAGTAATTTGCGATCGTAGATGTTGTAGACACGGTTAAGGTGGGAGACCACTAATTGTGAGTCAAGGTGGATTACAATGTGGTCCATACTGAGAGAAAGAGCGTCGGTTAAGTATCCAATGACCGCGTGATATTTTGTGGTGTTATTGGTTGCATATCCTAGACAACTCCCTCCCGAACTGATGAGCTCGCTGGTAGGGGGAATAAAGCACCCAGGATGCTGAAGCAAGACTGCGGGATGCCAAATGGCACCATCAACGAATCCAAAATAGGTTTCCATCTACACATGCAGGAGGAACATGGTATAAGCATAAAAACAAGATCCTAACACACTAAAGAAAAGTGTCACGCCACACAAAACACACACCATGTACAATATATACAAGATACTACCATGTGAAAGACTCAGGCATAGTACCTCTTTAGGTAGAGCCCATTGCGAAGCTCCCCTAGAGATATTCCATCATAATCCTCAAGCTCGTAAGCTCCCTTCTCCAAAACATGTTTTACAACATATAGCTTGTGCCACATGGACTCAAACTTTCCTGCCCCCAGCTTATCATGTTTTTGTTCATACGTGAGGACCAAATCCCCCTTGTTAAAGACACTAGGTTTGAATGAATTATCATACTGGAATTTAATGCATTTCTTATGAATTTCATTGGCAAGAGTAGCATCGCAGCGGGTTTCGTCAAGTTTTTCCAAGTGAAGGAAACGTTATTCCTCAGCAGTAGTGTTTGAGATAAGTTCGACTGCAAGTTTCAGTGATGGGATCTCGCACTCTATCGATAGAACTGCCTCCAATCTGTAAACTAGTTGGAAAGGTGTGAACCTGGTGGCAGTCTTAACGGAGGTCCTGTATGCCCATAGGGAATAAAAGAGCATGTTGTGCCAATTTAATTTATGAGTACCCACCATGCGTTGAATCATGGTTTTCAAGACCTTATTCATGGCCTCTATTTGTCCATTAGACTGTGGGTAATATGGGGTTGAGTTCTCATGGCAAAAACCTAGTCTGGTGCTCAATTCATCTACCATATGGTTTTGAAAATGAGATCCATGATCAGTAACGATGGCTTGCGGGACTCCAAATTATGCAATGACATGGTTAAACATGAAGAGTGCATCGGGTTTTCCGTCCTCATTGTATGTAGGCATTGCCTCAACCCATTTAGTAAAATAGTCAACGTCTACAATGATGTAACCACGCCCCTAAACCGAGGTAGGCTTACAGTGTGTGAAATATATGCCCCACTTAGCATGCCCCACTTAGCAAAGGGGCCGATGATAATAACTGGATGTAAAGGGGATGGATGTGAGCGCTTTTTGAATTGGAAAAGATGGCATGGGGGACACTTCTTAACGACCTCAATACAATCTTTGAAGATTGAAGTCCAGTAGTATCCTACACACAGGATTTTCTGGGCTTTATCCATCCCAGAAAGATGACCTCCACAAGCCCTGGAGTGATAGTCATTCAATATGTGTTCAGCCTCTTCGTGTGTCAAACAACGTCGAAGGATGGAGTCAAAGCCACGTCAATACAAGGTATCGCTGATGATCAAGTAGTACTTGGTGTGGTGGCCTATACGACGATGGTCATCACGAGATAGTTGGTTGAACCGTTGGGTTTGAAGATATAATGTGATATCTCCATACCATGGGTCATACGTGCTGATGAGAAACAATGACTCGTCTAGAAGGGAGTCGATGGGCTCATTTCCCGAATCAACACGGGGAAGATCACAAATGAGCTCTGCAAAAACTAAAGATTTCTTTGACTTGGCCTTCTTGAATAGGAGATCAAATTCCTGAAGTATCACAATCCAGCGTGAATACTTGCCCCCGAGCATCTGACGTGTAAGAACATGGTACATGGGGTTCAAATTGGAAATAATGGTGGTGGTGCGTAGTAGGATATAGTGACAGAAATTTTGGACAGCAATGACTGCCGCGAGAGCGAGTTTCTCGACATGTGAATAACGAGTTTCAGAGTCAATAAGACCCTTACTGAGGTAGTAGATCACATGTTCCTGGGCGTTATCGTCTTCCTGGACCAATACCATGGAAATCGTGGTGGAAAAAGCAGCAAGATAAAGGATATAATCCTTATAGTAATTGGGCGGTTGGAGCATAGGGGCATGAGTAATGGAAGACTTCAAATTGTCGAAGGATTGTTGGGCTTGGTCGTCCCAGATGAAAGGGACATCCTTCTTCAACAATCGCATATAGCCCTGTGTCTTTTGAGCGAAATTACATACAAAACCCCGTAGGTAGGTTTCCTTCCCTTGCAAACTCTGTAGTTCCATGATATCAATAGGGGGTGGGAGAGAAACAATGGCTTCCACCTTCAAGGGATCGATGCGGCTACCATCCTTTGAGATGATGAAACCTAGGAGGTGTCCTGATTCGACGCAGAAAATTCACTTGTAAGGATTCAAGAGGATGTTATACCGCCTGCATCTGAGGAATACATCCTTCAGATAGTCAATGTGGAAATAGTGATGCCGTGAATGAGCAGGGAGGTCGTCGAGATAGGGCTCCACAAAGTCCTTCACATCATGAAAAGCATACGACATGGCCCGCTAGAATGTAGCACCAACATTTTTTAGGATAAAAGGGAGTTTACGATAAGAAAACGTACCCTAGGGGTAGATGAAAGTGTTCTTATGTTGGTTGGTGGGTGGATTTCAATTTGATTATAACCGGAAAATCCATCCATAAACGAGAAGATGAAGCTCCCGAGGCAATTGTCGATGATCTGATCGATGAAGAGGGTAGGGTAGTTGTCCTTAGGACAAGCCTTCTTTAGGTCCCTATAATCGACACAAACCCTAATAGTGCCCTGCTTCTTGGCCACATGGATGAGATTGGAGACACATTATGTTAAAGGAATCAGATAGATAAAGCCGGCCTTCAAGAGCTTTTCAATCTCAGCTTTAATTGCCACAGTTTTTTGAGGATGCATTGGTCGTAAATTTTGGTGGACAAGTTTAGCATTGGGATAGGTTTGGATCTCATGCATAACAATGGAAGGATTGATCCCGAGAATTTCCTCCTAGGTCCATGAGAAGACATCGCGAAATTGTTTGAATAAGGCCATGAATGTGGTGAGCTCATTAGGAGAGAAGTTTTGGCCAATGCAGATATGTTCCACGACATTGGGTGCAACCGAGATGTCAATCGGGATGGTAGGCGTGATGTTTGCCATATTTCCTTCTGTAACCATATCACAAGTGAGGATCGATGACTGCGGGAAAGGATAGACATCTGGTGAAAAAATGGTTGTGATGGCATTCTCCACAGAATCTAATGAGGGTAGAAAAGACGATCGATGGTGAAGTTCTTCCCACGAAGGTGTTGGAATATTGTAACTTCTACGAATATTCAATTTGTACTTTATTATCTGGAGATGTTTATTCTGCTGTTGGGACATTATTATATATCTGGAGATGTTTATTCCTCCGTCGAGATGTTATTATTATGTAAAGTCATTGAGGTAAAACCTCCCATGTAAGTCGAGGCAATAGATCCCCTTTGAGTCAATTGTAATGGGGTGTTTAAGTCCCCTAGAGGAGTCGGGCCAGTCAACATTAAGTTGAGTGGTTAAGTTGTTGGGGATGACCTAGTTAGGGAAAAAGTCAAGTGAAAGATAAAGTATAAATAGAGGTGTTGTGTTCCTCATTTAACACACTCACTCACTTGTGAACTCGCATAGGAAAGAGAGAGATCTGAAAAGGAGGAGAAGAAGATCTTGTTTGGGGATTTGATCTTTGTACTTTTTGATCATCTATATTGAGGAAGTTTTGTTGGGTTTTCTAACCCATGAGGGTTTCCCAGGATAAATCTGTGTCTCTTGTGTTTATGTTGTTCTTGTTATTCTTTCAGTGATCCTGTATATGCTATTGATGTGAAATTGAAATGATTACTGATTTTATCTATATTATCATATTGAATCTTAACAGGAGGTTCATCCATGCTCATAATATCCATAATGGACTCATCAGAATGGAGAGTCTAGAGAAGAGGATCTGGTGAGGATGATGTCCACTGTAGAGAACAAGACGTAGAGGCCACAACCAAGTGGTCCTCAGGGGATGACTGGATAGCCTCATAAGTGGCTTTAGCTAGTGAAAGAGGCATAGAATCTCCATTTAAGTGTATGGTGGCCTCATTGGGTATGAGCCATTGATCTGTAGAGTTGGAAGATGATGGAATCATGGAGGAGATCATTTTCACTGTGGCAAGATGGTTAGGGGGATCCGAGGTTGGAAAGACACCCATAAGAGATGAATATTTTATGAGGTCGACCCCCATGCTCTCATATAGCTACGAAGAATGTCCTAGCAGAGGAACATTGTCGCCTAGATGAGTAGTGGTGTCTAGTGTACAAACTTCCAATTGATCGATGTTGACAAATTGGCCTTGATGGGGGAATTGCACGATGCGGAAGACAGATGATGCGACTGTAATCATGGCGTAAAATGAGTTACGACCAAGCAGGAGATTATAATCCAAAGGGGAAGCAACCACTTCCACATTAATGGTCACAGTCTTGCCCCCCAACTCTACTGCTAAGGATTCTAAGAGCCCGTGAGGTTGGAATCCACAACCGTCGAATGCTTTCTGGGTAGTAGGGGAACGGTTTAAATCAGGGGAGCCGATGGCTCGCCAAAAGGATAACGACATGACCGAGGTGGAAGCACCTTCGTCTAACACAGTACGATGGATTGTCTTCCCAGCAACCTTTGTGGAAATGTGGAAATCCAACTGGTGGGAAAGCCTCGGTTTAAAATACTCAAGTTTAAACATGATCGTATTTGAGGAATCCGGGTCTACTGCGTCGATGGAAGCGACAAGAGTGTTACGTTGATTGGGATAGTTTTGCAAGACTTCTAGCATCGACATGGCACAAGGGGCTTGCACCAAGTCCTCTACAATGTTATAGTTCTGAGCTACCCGAGTGTTAGGATTGAAAACTGCTTTTCTAATCGTGCTCTTAGGTGCACGCAACACTGAATCTCATGAAGGTTTCTCAATGGTGAGAGAACCTTGCGGCATAGAAATATCCAAGGTAGAGGAAAAATCTTTTTCAATATTACTTCCGACGGGTTCCTTAGGAGGGATTGATTCATATGATCGTGATCGTTTATTCAGGTTAACCGTTTCACTACTCATCATGAGAACATGTGCGGTGGAGGATGTTTCTCCTTGAGGAGGAGAGGGTTGGGTAATCATTTGTTGGTTTTGGGTGGGGAAGGGATCATTGAGAACTGCGGGTGTGGATTTTCCCTTAAGAAACTTCTGCACTTCGTCTCTATGTGGGAACTCTTTGGAGAAATGGTCACCACCACACAATAAACAAGGATACTTGACCTTCCTTTTCTGTTTTGTGTATTCGGGAGGGTTCTTATGTTCCTGCTGATTGGAATATTCATTAGGTTTACCTTTGGTTTTCTTCTTGACATTGGATTTCTGAGGCAAAGTGACTGAACAGAATTCACCTCCTCGGTGGGAGTAGGATTAGGTGACTTGGTGGTGCTATTTCCATCCTGTGCAAGGGCGGGGAAGAACCATGATGGTTCGATGATCCACCGGTTTGAGTAGAAGGATGGGAGTGGACAGAACCAACAATTCCATCAGCATGAGGTCCCTGGTGTGGTTTTGTACGGTCGTAGGTAGGACGGGGAGCATTAGGAACAATATCATACAAAGTTCCAAATTGGGCATAGAAAGGGTCTAAGTAGTGGGCACAAGCGATAGCATGTTCTTCAGTGATGGCCTCACCCATAGCTACATATATAGATACAATGGGTAAAAGAGACTTTGTAAACCAGTCAGCTAATAATTGATCTGGAATGGGAGCCTTAATGAGACATCGTCTCCTCCGCTACTCATGGATATGATCGGATATATGAGTTGCGGTGGTTTGACAGAGAGAAGTCAATAAGTTCGTACTAGTTTTATAACAGATGGGTAATTGGAAATGAGACAGGAATGACATAGCTAAAGAATGAAAATTAGGAAATGAGTGTGGTGGTAGTTCAATATACCACTTGGAAGCTATACCAGTGAGGGTCCTTTGAAATAACCTCAGACGGATCGAATCATCCATCAAGGAATTGGATGAGCACCATAAATGGTATGTCATCACATGGTTCTTCGAGTCTTCATCGGGTTTTCCATCAAACTTTGGAATATCAAAAGGTAACTTAACCGGAATTGTATGTAGAATTTTCTCCCTACGGATAGGTAGAAATTCTCTTAGATTAAAGTAGACTTTAACTGACTCTAAACTAAGACAAAACTAAACAAATGCTACCTTGAATTCCTAGATCTAAACAGACATTTCAAGATTAAACTGCTGGAAGAAACAGAAGAGATCTAACTGACCTTCAATCCAATTGCTTGTCTTTATGGTTGCTCCAATTTCCAAGCCCTCGCGAATGAACCTGTCAAAATGAAACCAAGATACAAGCATATACGATTCTCTAGCAACTTGAAATATGAGTTAGGATCTAAATCTATAATAGATACAAATCATATCATTGAAACAAAACCAACACATGTGATTTGGGAAACAAGACAAGTTATGTTCTATTACCAACTTGAAGTCACTTACAATGGTTGCTTGATATCCAAGCCAACTCCTAGCTCCAAGTGCTTCCTCCTCTAGCTATCTCCACAAAGCTTCAAGATCATAAGTTTGATGTCTCCAAGAGTCCTCCCTTTTGCTCATGGAATTCCTCTCTCTTATAGTGTTTGGTAGGGTTAACCAACAAGAGAGAAGGGTGGATCTTGGGAGAGTTTAATGGATCAGGCCTACTAATCACAGAAAGTGAGTTAGGATCGAATCAGGGACACCAATCCTCAAAAATCTCTCAAAAATCAAGATCCCACAAGCCATGGCAAAAAGGATAAAAAAAGTGTACCGCGCCTCTCCAACAGAGCATAACGCGGTAGTACCGCGTGTCACAGAAAGAGAATAGCGTGGTAGTGTAGACTACCGCGCACCTAAGCTGGAACAAGGTGCGGTAGTGTAGGTATATGAAGTCTCAGCTGGGTTGATTCTTGATAAGATAGGTTTGTCTTCAAGGATCACTCATCATTTTTCTCTTCTGGGTGTTTTAAGCAGTAGGGGAAGTGTCGTCAGCTATTTTTATGATGAAGATGCGACATTGTGAAATATGGAGGTATAACAGATGCCCCCTAAAGTGTGAGGTCAGAAGGGACTGATGGCTGAAATAATTTACAAATACTGTGCGGAGATAGCATCGAGGAGAGCAACAAGGAGCTGAAATAGAAACAAAATGTTAGATATACCACCGAGGCGGTCATTCCCATCCTCGGAAACAAATGACTCAAAGCATGGCTACCGACCAATACATTGCAGATCCATGAGTACTGAGATGATATAGACTGTAGACAAATCATGGCTACTATGAACAAGCATAGATCCATGAGACAGTAATGACACAGCCACGACCAATACAAAAAGTGGATCTGTGTGACAATACAAAGAACATCTCCATCGCAACCTGGAAGCAATCAAGATACAAAGGTGCGCCCAGGGTCTTCTACCCAATCGCAAATGATACGAATCTATCCATGTGATTAAAAAGTGTTGAAGTCGAACATGGTAGAAACCATTTGATTACTGGTCAATGATGTGAACCGTTAACAAATGCGAGGGAAATCACCAATGATGACAATGATCCCCAAGGTATCTGTAGTACATCTCAACGAAATGCGAATAGATGAGTTGATGTTGAGCATTCGAGAGATCGTCCGATCAGAGGTCAATGATGTAAACCTACTGTCAAACACGAGGAAACCTGCCATTGAGGCATGCAGGTACCAAGGTACTAATGGTTGATCCCTAAGTCCAATTCCCGGATAGTGATTTGGCGTCGAAGGGAATAGACTCGTCGAAGGTGGGCCATAATGATTCCCACATCATCGACACAAAATCAGAACGAAAGATAGTATAAGATGATGAAACAATGGAGTATGTACTGACACAGCGGAGGTCTGACATAATGAATGAATCTGAACAATGCAACCCTTTGAACATGTAACGGCATGTAACAGGACTTGGCAGCAGGGGTTATTTATAGCGGAGGATAGACACCGAACGAGTAGGCTCGTGGCCAGAGAGACGACTCAGGATGATGACCATAACTCAGCGAAAAATAGATACCTAACATAGACAAGGGACGGACGCATGCCATGTTCAAAGGTAACGACTGACAAGCTGCCAAAACAAACTTGACTTGTTCCCCATATTCCCCCGACATGATAGACGAGTACCTCTTTGTTGTTTTTCGAGCTTGAAGAGGATAACAGATGCTCGGTATAGCTCATCTCATAGATGAGTCCAATCTCACATGTTTTACAAACCTGAGAAATGAGGGGTTCGTCCCAAAGTGGGTCCTTCGATGTTAAATTTTAACGAGTCCAAGGAAGGAAAACTCAGTAGTTTTTCACATTTAGAGAGCCTGAAAAACTTAAAGGAGGCTCCAAAGTGTACTTTTTCGTAAATTTAGTCCCTCGATCCTGAAAAAGTGTAAAACAATTCCCGAGAGAACTCTCCTAGCCAAAAATTGACCAAGGTATACCTTTCTCATAAATAGTCTAGACGGGCCGAAAAAGGGGTAACCTATCACCGAATAGACGACCTTTCAAATACTTTTACAAGTGTGAAAGAGTCAGGATCACTTGGAAATCTTTTCAATTTTAGGGAGTCTGAAAAGAGCTTAACTATGGACTCCAAATGGTCTTTTTTGTAATTTTTAATTATTCTGGTCCGAAAAGAGAATAAAATACAACCAGGATAATACTTTCCTCATCGTTTAACAAGCATGAGTAAAGCTGACCAAGCTCGACACCATTTACTTAAGTTTGACAAGCACGACATGGGTGTAAAAGAATTTGGAATCTTTTTCAAGTTTTAATCCAGAGCATGAAAAAGATAAAGTAGGCTCAAAATGAAGGTCAAACAATAAATGAACGCCAATGTGAATATTTTTTAAAGGAGATCCTATCAACAAATGCTCATGAAACCAGATATTAGTAATGTGAAATGGGTTTTATTTTAACCAAATAAAATAATGAGTAAAAAATAAGTGATATGGAAAGTTACCATTTCACTTGTGCATTTACCAAAAGAGGAGAATTTACCCATTTGAGGAGCAAAAACTTCAAGAGTTCATATCTGGAGATTCGGGGCACCGTTTCAACAGCCGTCTGTGCCTGGTAAGAGCTTTCAAGCCCCTCTTTCATTTCATGTATGAATAACTTGTTTTCAGTAGGGAAAAATAATTTTTGGGGCAAGCCCTATTAGGAAATTTTTGCCCTTCACAGTACTATGCGGGCGCTATATCGGGAAGCGCGGTACTGTGCAACAGTACCGCACTGTAAGGTTATTTCCCCCAGGCGCGATAGAGGAAAATTTTAAGATGAAAAAATCATTTTTTCTCAAATTTTTAGCTGAGATCAAGTTGTTAAATAATTACTGAATGTTTCCTATGACCTTTTGCAGGTGTTTGTAACTTGTTTAGAGCAAAATGGTCCATTGGAAAGAAAGAGAGCTTTCCTATGACCTTTTGCAGGTGTTTGTAACTTGTTTAGAGCAAAATGGTCCATTGGAAAGAAAGAGAGCATGAGGCAGATGATTTGTTGGCCGAAAATGACCAAAGGACTGTGACTGCACTGCGGGAATGTGGTTTGTTGAAATTCTTCAAGACCAAAGGTATTCGTAAGCAGGAAGAACTTCTCACCCACATTATTCAAATGTGGGACCCTGACATTCAAGCTTTCCGAGTGGGAGAACACACCCTCGAGATTGAACTCAAGGATATTTATTTCCTCACTGTAGTGCCCCTAGACTACTGTAGACATTGAGGGCACTTGCTTAGTGACCCGACTGTTTGAAACATTAATAAAATAATCCTTTGATTTTATTTTGAGTATATTTATGATTACGATTGATTGTAAATCAATAAAATAATGATTTATGTTTGTGAGAAATATGTGTATCAACAGGTGAAACGGTTCACCGAAGGACACACAAAGGAATATGAAGGGTCGTAGAGTACGGGTAAATCACACACAGGGGGAGCGACGACGATGTCGACTTCCGACAAGAATACCACGCATGAGCAGATAAGCACTGATCCGCTTGCTCAAGAGGAATGTGTGAGGGCGTACGAGGTAGGCCACGGCGGAGCTGGTCACGTACGAGTTGAGGGGCGCGCAGTGAGAACGGACTCACTCCTCAACGCCATTAGTCCCTAGATAGCATGTAGACGGAGGATGGATGGTAACGATTCCTAAAATCCCTACAAGAGTTCCCGCAAGTCAAAACGGAAAGATGGTGGCAGAAGGGCCCAACGATGCGGTACCCTGTCGAGAAATGAAAGAATGGACGCAAGGACCCAACGATGCGGTACCATGCCAAGGAATGGAAACCATGGATGACTGGACCCGACGGAGTGGTGCCATGTCAGAGAATTAAAGTTAAGGAACCAGGAGCCCAACGGCGCGGCACCATGATCCTAGTGAGTTTGATTGTTAAATTAAACTGCATAAAAACTTAGGAGAATAACTCTAGATTATTATTTAGCAAATGCATAAAAAAAAAATAGTTTAGACATTTGCACATGAATAGTTGTTTTTGTTGAGCATTTAAAATAATAGAAATCATTATTTAGGAGCAAAATAGAAGCCTAAGATTAGACACCTAGTCAACTAAAAGATAGGAGTTGATTAAAATATCTGGGGGACAAACTAGAGCAAACTTAGGGATGTAGGTGCACTTCCCAGAGAAACTGACACTTGGATGGGTGAGTGTTTTAATTAAATAATTAATTAAAAATATTTAATTATGCATGAAGCGACATGTGTCGCAGGAGATTTTACTTTATAAGGAAGGCTTAGGGAATGGGTAAAGGGCCCAGAATTTGGACGATTGTCGTAATTTTTGAATGCCTCAAAGACTTGCTGCTATCTAAGGGTTTGGCCAAGAAATCCTGGTGGGAAGGGAAACCCAAGCTGGATTTCTGAAAAACGTGTGTGAGCTCTACGACCCAAAGCTCGGGGGAGGCCATGCGACTGAAAGCATGAGCCTATGGTTGGGTGGCGGAGCTAACAGTTGCTTCGCCTATGGTTAAACGAGCTTTGCTGGTTATGGTTATGGTTTGTTTTAATTTGCTAGTTTATTCATTTATTTAGTTTATTTATCCAATTGTTATGCTTTCTAATCTCTTTTGTATCAAGTGGTTGAGTTTCAGGTTAAACAGGAAGGACCCTAGAGGAAGGGCCCTACATTTGGTATCAGAGCCGGTCGGTCCTTGAGGGCACTGGACTCATATTTGAAAACAGAAGTTTGTTGGTGACCATGGCGATCAACAATCGAATTGAGCAGTGACAATCGAGGGATTTTATCCACAACCGGAGCAGCCACTTCTACAGGTTTTTATACGCTGAATTATTTCGTATCTAAATTTTTATGTCAAGTATGATTTCTGGATTATAGATTAACTGATGATGATATATATTTCCAATGGCCTAGTCGGTTTATTGAAGTTATTCAAAATTCGGTTATGCACAGAAAACTAGATCTTAACATTCTTTTATGGAATAGGTGTTTACATTACCTATTTCCAAAAAAACTAGTTCGCATTGTATTTTAAAAAAAAAACCCGGCTTCTTTTACTGGCACGAAATTTGACTTCGAATAATTTTTTCTTTACCCAACATTACTCAGCAAATTTTAAGATTACCGAATATTTTGACAGGATCTGAGTATCCTTTGAAGGCTTGGATGAATGCAGTACTTATTTTTTAAAAAAAAGGGACTCTGTTTTGCTTATGTTTTGACCTCGGCTTCATTTTGATGTCGCAGCTATTTGTTTGGAGTACTACCTATTTCAAAAAAAAAAAAAAAAATGTATTCTGTTTTTGTACAATACTCCAGACCGTGAAGTTAATTGTTTAATCTCAGAACCCTTCGTTGGCATAACTGTTCGTGTCAGAATTTGTCAAGCTTTGTTATTGTACAAGTATTACATGCATGAGGTCATTGATAGCCTTTAGTATCTCTTTATGACGGGACCGCATCGATCCACCCCAGTTCTGAACCCTGACTGATCTTGACTTCTGCATACCTTTTGACATCGGCGTTGCTTAGAGTCTTCTGTCCCTGTCATCCATTCTGTCTCTTCTTACCATCAATGGAGTTAGCACGTCGCTCATATCTTCAGAGTATGTGTTTCGCAATCCAAGTACCTCATGGATCTCAGTTTCCAGATGTGGTTGTTTAGTGATGCTCCCTGCTCTGTTTCTAACGTATAGTCATTAGCGTCTTGCCAAGTTAATTAATGAATTGATCTCTGCGTGTTTGTGATTTATGAGATGCTGTAGTATACGTTTACTTCTGAAGGAATGTGGAATTGATTGAATGTCGTAAACCCATCTGAGAGCTAACACCTGTAACTGTATCTTGTTTGCAAAGGCATGTTCAGAAGGATGTGACCCAAAATCACATTAGGATTCGAATATGATAACTGCTTCCTGCTTCCATTTTCATTAACAGTTGGTTTTCAATTTAATTGTGTATTTAATTGCAAAGACGTGATCAACTGGTGCAACGACAGTTTACTTACTATTCGATTGTATTAATGACAGATTGTTTTAACTTTATTATATGACTGTTTAGCAAAGGCGCGTGCAACAGGGTGTAACACAAAATCACATTAGAATCCAAGCATAATAACTGCCACCTGTTTCCATTTTTCATTATATATTCATTTTTTTTTCTTTGTAATTAGTGTATCGATGGAAGAGCTCGGAGGTATTCTAGTTCTCATTATTGCTGATTTCCAAACCTTTGTTGGCCATACGTAATTAGTGGGAATTAAGACTATGAGAGACTCTAGTTATTAATTTATTAAATTTTAGTACAGCTATGACAATATAATAGTCAACCCCTACAATGAATTCCCTGTTAAGATACAGTCCACGGCGATGTAGTGATCAACGAACACTCTGTAGAGCGCGGATCACGGTGACTCAGTAGGGAATCCTGAACACTCTGTTGAGCAAGCATAGATCTGGAGTTGCACGTCTTTAAATTGATCTATGTTGATATGTTGTTACCTGAAGTCGTAGAAATCTGGGTTGAGCTCCATTTAGATATGTTTATATAGTGCGACAGAAAATCTGCTGGTTGATTTCTGTTTATTTATGTAGATATTTTATGCCTGAAATTGTAGGGATCCAGATTGATCCTCTGTTTATATATACGATATATATGCTCCCTAAAAAGAAAAACGTAGGGAGCCTGTATTGACCTCTGTCATAAATGCTATATGTTACTGCCTGGAAATGTAAGGATCTAGATTGATCTATATTGGCTTTTGTTGATGTATTGAACCTGTGCGAGTATCAATGGCGAAGCCATGTGTGCCTGATAATGGGGAAGAAAGGTTAAAATTATGCCTTGCGATCGAAAATTTAAGGGAGAATTATAGTTTTGTTTGCAATTGTTGTTTGTTGAAAACGTATTTCATATTGGTGGGTTAATTTCCAGGCTGGAATCGGGTTTCATTTGGTGTGTTATTCGCCAGTTGGAATCATAATGATTTGAGACGATGAATTTCTGGAATCATTCTCTCGGGGTAGTCACCTTTGTTATTGCTGGGTTCTATATGTAAAGATGTATATACATATGTTGGTGGTGCGTTGTGGTTTTCGGAGGGCCGAGTTCTTATAACTCTTACAACTGTTTTATTTTCCCGGCCTCGGAAATGTGTTTTGATTTCTAAAGATGCCAGTGTTATCGCACTACTGCATCCGTGGGTCCCTTGAAAGTTAAGGACGGTATAGTTCTGAGCCGTCCAATCCCTGAGTAGGATCCCTGGAGGATCTGGGTTTTCCTTACATCAGGTGTGGTTTACATATTTATGGAAGATCTTAGGTAAAGCCTGGAATTTGTCTGTAGAGAGTGTAAATATATGTGTTGCTCTATAATTTGTAGATCTCAAGGGAACGCAAGTATAGAAACAACCTGTAGAGATTCTTGTTATATTATAATGTTGTTTCTAGGGAGACGTCTGATTTTTCTGTTTATTATTATACAGTGAATATTTTCCCACCATTTCCAGTTTACTACTTAGAAATAAGTCTCATTAGTGCGGAATTTCAATGTAGTAGTGAATGTGTAAATACTATGTCCGTAACTTGTAAAAGTCTTGCGACCAAACATTGAAATCTTTGTATGAGAATAGAGTCATTTGGGATAGTTATTTATTACCCTATAAACATTTGCTAAATAGGATATATGACAGTTGATTTCTTAGTTTGATTTCCAGTATCCAGTTTTGTTGATGTTCAGCTTGTAGGATAGTCACAGGATAATACCTCACCAAATCGACCTTCCACCAATTAGTAGAATCCACCACTCGATATAAGATTCGATATGATTGTTGAAAACCAGATGGATATGGATACGAAGTGTTCCGGCATGTCAATGCTTTACATGTTAATAGTTTCATCATATCCGCCGATACCTTATGTTTTAAAGAGTGTCATAAATGTGTTAATTGAGAAAGTTTGTGCTTGCGTCTTACTTATTTTATTAATGGGCCTTGGCTTTATTATATATCATTACGAGTTAAAGCATACTAGTAAGACGAGTTAGCGAGTAAAAGCATTTCGTTCTAATCTGTTTCGAGAGGCTCTAAATTGAATTTATGCTTTCTTTTAAGACACTTTGGGTAACTAGCCGCAGCCAATAAGGAGAAGAGATCAAATTAAAAGGCATAACCAGATGCCAAAGATGAACGAGATAAAAATATAATACATCATCACCCAACGCCGTTTAAATTGCTATCTAAATTAAAGTAGGAGACCCTTTGTATTTATAAGCACTTTTGTTCTACATGTTATGTACCATTGGATGTAGGATTATTACATATATATATTATTGCTTAGATTGACTTAATCATGTTGGAAAGGAAATAAGTATAAGTTGTGGTTGTATAAAAGTCATGTATAGGTAATTATCATGAAGGTGAATTCATACAATGACCCTTGAATTAGAATGAGGAAATACATATTAAGTTAGTATATGGTTCATTAATATGTATCTATAATGAATTTATATAATATACCTTGAGATATAACAAACATTGTATTTGGATTGTTGGTTTATCGTTCATTAAATATTTAGTTTTGATGAATTTATGTAATGACCTTTTTGAGAATGTACATAACCCTTAAAGAGATAGATATTGTCCCTTAAAATAGGATAACATATTGAATTAGATAAAGTTTATATATTGCCCATGTTTATGGATAGACATGCTAGGAAAGTTTAAAGAAAGAAAGTTTATATATTGCCCATGTTTATGAATAGATATGCTAGGGAAGCTTAAAGTAAGAAGGTTTACATTTAGTCCATGTTAATGAATAGGTGTGTTATGAAGGTTTTACTACTAGTCAACCGAAGGGGAAGGGATTGCAAGTGAGATACTTAAATTCTTAGTTTTCTTCCAATTATAAAAGTTATATGAGATTGCAATTGTGTTATTCAATTCTTAGTTTTATTATAACATGCTATACATTAGGTGTTGAAAGGAAAGATAATTAGTTATACCTAAAGAAGTATAATTGTGGGAAATAGTTATAGAAATGTGAAATAAAATATTTGTACGTGATGTTTCCAAAGGATTAGGATTATAATATTATTGTTGAAATAACCTAATTTCATTTAAAAGAATCGACATAACTGATATTGGATGGCAAATCCTACGAGTCATAAAAGTAATGTATTACCCGTGAAAGGTATAGTGTCAAGTTATTCAAATTATAATTAGAAGGGTTTGGATTTACAAATTAGATTATTAATATTGTTTATGCTTTATGTCAAATAAAGGGTTAGATACCTTGACGAAAATACGACTAGACCAAGATAGAACTCGATGAGGTTGGGAAAAACACAAATTGTATGACTTGAAGATTCCGTTGAAGTAATCCTGTGACAATAGAAAGGATGAAATGAGGTAAGGATGTGATGAGCTCATTAACCTGGACATGATGATATTGATGAAAGGACTAAGAGATAAATTTTTTAAAATGTTCATCCGAGACGCTAAGTTACAACACTTTTGTATCAGTTAAGAATCAATTTTATTGAGAAGTATGGAATCAGAAGTACTCTTATGGGAATATTGAATGACTTATGCATGGATTTGTGATGATCGAATAGTCGCCTTTGAACCAGTAATTCGTGATTATAACTTTACCCATCTGTATTTTAATGAATATCAAATGATGATTACTGTCTTGTCTTGGAGGAAAGTATAGCCCACGGATTTGAACTACAAATGCAATATAGCATGTAGTTAAATTTGATATCATGGATCTCTACGAATGAATTGGATATATAGAAAACCTAGTTGGGACTCACAATTATGGAATGTATTATCGGATTGATATGAGACTTAGTTGTGATTAAGTTCTTGAGGGTGTATTGTAACCATACTAGATGATATAGGAGCTAATGAATTTATAGCCTTGATTATTGGAGAAAACTAGAATTCAATGACGATAAGGATGTATGAATCTCTTTATTATATACATGTATTGTGTATCAATAAAATGTCTTTTTAAATCTTTTTGAGAATGACTCTTACACTATTGAATTAAACAGATTATGTTCAAATAGAATGTAAAACCTGGTTATTGTGGATGTATTTAATGATAAATGACAAGTAATGACCATATATGAATTTAAAGAGAGAAGTTATACTTACGTTGAATTATAGGATCTTGAGTAAGGAAGAGAAGAAAGCCTTACATAACTTTGTTTATAAAATTTGAGATTATACTTTTTAAATGGCCCTCCAGTATTTAATTGTACCTTGGATTATGAGAAGAGAGAGGTTGTATGTAAGATTAGTTTATGAATGGCTAAGTTATGTATTGCATAATAGAATTTGGAAAGGTTAACTCTTATTTTGAAATTCAGATACTGTTTAAAATATATGATAGTTATACGTAACTATAGAAAATGAAGAAATTGGGATTGAATATTTTATCCCTTATGTTGAAATGTGTCAATGCTTTAAGGATTTTCGTAAATGATGTACTTAATAGTTTTGTTGAATGAAAGGAATTTGTCGTAGACAATTTCAATTCCAGTTACAATTAGAGAATTTAGAAGGGTTTATACTTATATGAGGGTAGAAAAGAAGAAATGAAATTTTATTATCAATTGTGGATATATTGAAGAAATGAATTTGAAAAGGAAGTGAAAACTCACCGTGGAAGCACATGAGACTCAACTTCGGGACGAAGTTTTAATAAGAGAGGGTGTATGTAATGCCCACCTCGGTACCTTAAATGTTTAGAATAATGAGGTACTAGTTTTGAAATGAACCGGCTAAGTAAAACACGAACCATTTGAATTTACTTTGAAAATGCTTGAACGACAGTTATAGAAACTATTACTTTACTTAATTGTAGTGCCCCTAGAATGACTGTGGACCTTAAGGGCACCTGTCGAGTGACCCGGCTGAACAACTTCGATATAATGGTCTCTTGAGCCTTGTTATGTCTTAAATGATTGAGGAAAACCTGAAGATGTGAATGACGAAAATAATTGATAAATGAATTAATGAATTGAATTATATGTGTGGACTGAGATAATTGATTGATCAGTTCTTACTTAAATGCTTAGCCTTGATTGGTCAAGTCAAAGTATAGTAGGACAGCTACAACCTTAGCTTTGTGACTTGGGAGTACACAACTGATATGCGTCATAGCTTTCCACATTTATTCTGAACTTCGGGACGAAGTTCTAAATAAGTAGGGGTGTATGTAGTGCCCCTAGACTACTGTAGACATTGAGGGCACTTGCTTAGTGACCCGACTGTTTGAAACATTAATAAAATAATCCTTTGATTTTATTTTGAGTATATTTATGATTACGATTGATTGTAAATCAATAAAATAATGATTTATGTTTGTGAGAAATATGTGTATCAACAGGTGAAACGGTTCACCGAAGGACACACAAAGGAATATGAAGGGTCGTAGAGTACGGGTAAATCACACACAGGGGGAGCGACGACGATGTCGACTTCCGACAAGAATACCACGCATGAGCAGATAAGCACTGATCCGCTTGCTCAAGAGGAATGTGTGAGGGCGTACGAGGTAGGCCACGGCGGAGCTGGTCACGTACGAGTTGAGGGGCGCGCAGTGAGAACGGACTCACTCCTCAACGCCATTAGTCCCTAGATAGCATGTAGACAGAGGATGGATGGTAACGATTCCTAAAATCCCTACAAGAGTTCCCGCAAGTCAAAACGGAAAGATGGTGGCAGAAGGGCCCAACGATGCGGTACCCTGTCGAGAAATGAAAGAATGGACGCAAGGACCCAACGATGCGGTACCATGCCAAGGAATGGAAACCATGGATGACTGGACCCGACGGAGTGGTGCCATGTCAGAGAATTAAAGTTAAGGAACCAGGAGCCCAACGGCGCGGCACCATGATCCTAGTGAGTTTGATTGTTAAATTAAACTGCATAAAAACTTAGGAGAATAACTCTAGATTATTATTTAGCAAATGCATAAAAAAAAAATAGTTTAGACATTTGCACATGAATAGTTGTTTTTTTTGAGCATTTAAAATAATAGAAATCATTATTTAGGAGCAAAATAGAAGCCTAAGATTAGACACCTAGTCAACTAAAAGATAGGAGTTGATTAAAATATCTGGGGGACAAACTAGAGCAAACTTAGGGATGTAGGTGCACTTCCCAGAGAAACTGACACTTGGATGGGTGAGTGTTTTAATTAAATAATTAATTAAAAATATTTAATTATGCATGAAGCGACATGTGTCGCAGGAGATTTTACTTTATAAGGAAGGCTTAGGGAATGGGTAAAGGGCCCAGAATTTGGACGATTGTCGTAATTTTTGAATGCCTCAAAGACTTGCTGCTATCTAAGGGTTTGGCCAAGAAATCCTGGTGGGAAGGGAAACCCAAGCTGGATTTCTGAAAAACGTGTGTGAGCTCTACGACCCAAAGCTCGGGGGAGGCCATGCGACTGAAAGCATGAGCCTATGGTTGGGTGGCGGAGCTAATGGTTGCTTCACCTATGGTTAAACGAGCTTTGCTGGTTATGGTTATGGTTTGTTTTAATTTGCTAGTTTATTCATTTATTTAGTTTATTTATCCAATTGTTATGCTTTCTAATCTCTTTTGTATCAAGTGGTTGAGTTTCAGGTTAAACAGGAAGGACCCTAGAGGAAGGGCCCTACACTCACGGGCCTCTCAAAAAGAGGAGCCCTGGTGAGTTTTACTGGGTTCACAGCCTCGGAGGTGAGCACGGATGCTTTAATTGCTCGTTATTTCCGTCAAGGTTCGGGGAAGAAAAGCGGCAAGGTGGTCATCAAAGACATTATAGAACTTCCTATAAAAACCGTTTTATTCACCATCACACGTGCAGCAGGGAGCACAGGTCCCCATCAGGCGTCCCGTACACAGATGAATCTTGCAGTGCATTGTATGGCAGGAACAGTATTCAACTGGTGTGAGGCAGTATTGACCAACCTGAAAGAGCAAGTGAACAAGTGTAGGCTTGGAGATAATTCTCAATTTGGGTATGGGAGCATCTTAGTCACCTTCTTTTTGGCGAGGGTGCCATTGTTGCACCCACAGATAGCCATGCCCCCCCCGTCCACCTACCGAGCCATGGATGGATCGATGGAGTGAATATGCAGGATGACTTGGGGGACCGCAGCGTTTGGCTTTCGGTGAGGATTTATTCTCGTGGCTCGAGGAACAGATAGTGATGATCGATGACTACCCCTATGCAGGGGTGGACTTCTGCGAGGACATATACTTGGCACTGCCGGAAGATGAGGATTGGGACAATTCAGGTATGACCTTCATGGATATATTTTTTCTTTTTTTAATATATAATTTTTATTGTTTTTTAGAATGTGTAAAAGACTTTAATATATGTACGTGTGCATGTCGCAGATCGTGGACCACAGAGACCGGCAGGGTACTCGCCATTACGCCGAGGTGGTGTTGATCACCAAGCCGCTCCAGACGAGGAAGAAGACGAAGATGAAGCGGGAGGGGTCCAGGAAATATAGAGGAATTTGCAGGGTTTGACCCACGGTATCCCTGCTATGAGGGTGGACGACATCCCTTTGCATCTCCAGTGGCATACTGTAGGTGTGCCTAGGCGTATTGGCCGACTCCTCCATAGGGTGGTTTGAGCTATAGTGTGTTATCACCAGTAGCGTGAGGAATCTGATGAGGAACGTGATAGATCCCCCATATCTCCTTAGATGGTAGCTTTTATCTTTTTGCGGCATGTATACGATATGTAGGCTTTGAGAGCCAAATTTTTGTATGGGATTAGGTCCCAAATTTTGTCTTTAAAACACAAATTTTATGTATTTGGAAAAACACTTTTATATACAGTGATATATATATGGACCTACTTTTATGACCTATCTATTTACAATGACTTGTGTGTTTATTTTTGTGATGTGTTTTTATGTATGGGCAAGATGCCAATCCAAAATGTAATTAGCTAATGAATCAACTATACAATTGAATTCCCTTGGTACGTGTTGATATGAAATGAAATTAAAATATCGATCCAAGAGGCGTACCCTCCGAAATAAATGAAGTAGGATAGGATCGCGAACTGTGTAAACACGATTCAGGTGAGAAACCATGAGTTGGGAATCTAAAAAGACTGATAAGGAGTCAATTCCAAGTGAAGCAACCTCCGTCAAGAGTCCGATGACTACATGGTACTCTGCGATATTGTTGGTTGCGGGACCCAAACAATTGGCTCCTGACGATATCAACTCGCCAGTGGGAGAATAGATTACCCATGCTGCAGAAGCGAGGTTCCGGGTATGCCGGCTTGCACCGTCGACGAATCCGAAGTAGGCAGACATCTGCGCATAAAATCACAAGTCAAAGTAAGAATGGATACATGAGGTCCGTGCGCACACCAAAAAGATGAGTGAAAACAAGCTAAGTACATTATGTACAACAAGTATCCCGCATAGGATAACCTTACGCGTAGAAGCGTTTGAGGTATAGCCCATTGCGGGGCCGTTCCAATGGCGTGCCATCACAATCGATGAGTTCATAGGCTCCTTTCTCCAAGACACGTTTTACAACAAAGGGGCCATACCACATAGATTCTAGTTTTTCTTTTCTGAGTTTATCGTGCATTTGATCATATGTGAGTATGAGGTCACCTTCATTGAAAATTCGAGGTTGAACGGATTTGTCATACTGAGCTTTGACGCATTTTTTATGAGCTTCGTTGGCTAAAGCAGCGTCGCGGTGGGTTTCATCTAGCTTGGCTAGGTATAGAAACCGTTCCTCTTCGGAAGTGGTGTGGGGAAGTAGCTCTATGGCTATCTTAAGTGATGGAATTTCACATTCAATCAGTAAAATGTCTTCCAGGCCATACACCAGTTGGAATGGTGTAAACCTAGTAGCACTTTTTACTGAGGTTTAGTATGCCCATAGTGCTGAAAATAGAGCTGAGTTCCAATTGGATTTATGAGTACCCACGATACGCTGAATCATTCATTTCAGAACTTTGTTAATGGATTTAACTTGGCCATTAGCTTGTGGGTAGTATGGGGTTGAGTTTTCATGGCGAAAACCCAACTTGGCACTTAGTTCCTCAATCATATGGTTCCTGAAGTGGGAGCCATGATCGGTCACAATGGATTGTGGGACACCAAATCTAGCTATAATGTGATTGAATATGAATTGTGCTGCTGTTTTTCCGTCCTCAGCATAAGTAGGCATCGCTTTAGCCCATTTTGTGAAATAGTCAACAGCTACTATGACATAGCTATGCCCCCCGGCTGAAGTGGGCTTACAGTGCATGAAATCTATGCCCCATTTGGAAAAGGGGCTGACGGAAATAACAGGATGGAGTGGAGCAGGGTGCGAGCGTGTTTTACTATGAAAGAATTGACATGGTGGACATTTCTTGACCGTTTCAATGCAGTCTTTGAAAATCGAGGGCCAGAAATATCATGCTCGCAGTATTTTCTAGGCCGTAGCCATCCCAGAGAGATGACCACCACATGCTCCAGCGTGGAAGTCATTAAGAACGCGTTCTGCCTCATCTAGAGTCAAACAACATCGAAGAACAGTGTCGACACCACGTCGGTAGAGGGTATCGTTGACTATGAGTTAGTACTTAGCGTGATGTCGGATGCGTCAATGTTCATCGCGAGTGAGGTCGGGGCGAAAGCGTTGGGTTTGGAGATATAATAAAATATCCCCGTACCATGGATCAAACGTGCTAATGAGGAACAACGATTCATCAGGAAGAGAATCGATGGGCTCGGATTGCTCGGTAGCACGGGGCAAGTTACAAATCAACTTAGCAAAGACCAAAGACTTCTTGGACTTGGCTTTGACAAATTCGAAGTCAAACTCTTGAAGGATGATGATCCAACAAGAATATTTGCCCCTAGGTACTTGACGCGTGAGGATATAATACATTGGATTGAAATCGGCTATAACAGTGGTCCGACGGAGTAGAATGTAATGACGGAATCTCTGGACAGCGAAAACTGTTGCCAGATCCAGTTTTTCAACATGTGAATAACGAGTTTCGGAGTCGAGAAGACTCTTACTAAGATAGTATACCACATGTTCTATGCCGTTATGGTCTTCCTGGACTAGCACCATACCGATGGTGGAAGTCGAAGCTGCGAGATAAAGAATGTAATCCCGTGTGTAATTCGGGGGTTGGATCACAGGATCTTTAGTTAAGGCCACCTTTAGATTATCAAAGGAACGTTGGGCTTTGTCATCCCAGATGAAGGGAGTGTTCTTCTTGAGAAGCCTCATATAGCCTTTTGTTATCTCGGAAAGATTACAGATGAAACGACGTAGAAATTTTGCATGCCCTTGCAAACTTTGAAGTTCTGGAATGTTTGTGGGGGGAGTTAGGGCTAAGATAGCTTCTACCTTCGCAGGATCTAAGCGTATCCCGCTTTTGGAGATTATGAATCCCAAAAGTTTTCCGGCTTCTATGCAAAAGACGCACTTATGTGGATTCAAACGAATATTGTAGCGATGGCACCTTTCGAAAATGGCACCTAAGTGATCAGGATGGTCATCCCGGGTCTGAGAATGAGCGGGAAGATCATCAAGATATGGTTCTACAATATGTTTGATATCGTGAAACGCGTATGACATCGCCCGTTGGAAAGTTGCTCCGGCATTTTTAAGGCCAAAAGGTAACTTTCGATATGCAAAAATCCCCCAAGGGCAGATAAAGGCTATTTTATGCTGGTCGACTGGGAGGATATCGATCTGAATATAGCCAGAAAATCCATCCATAAATGAAAAGATGACACTCCCGGCATAGTTATCGATGATCTGGTCGATGAACGGAGTTGGGTAGTTGTCCTTTGGACAAGCTTTGTTCAAGTCGTGGTAATTGACACAGACTCTAATCGTTCCCTGTTTCTTGGCTACAGGAACGATGTTAGATACTCATTCTGTCAATGGGACAGGATAGATAAAACCAGCGCGCAAAAGTTTTTCAACTTCTGCTTTAATAGTGGCTGGCTTACGAGGATGGACGGGTCGAAGTTTCTACCGAACAGGTCGGGTGCCAAGGGGTTTTTGAGTTCTTTTTAACAAGACTTCGTCCACATCACTTAGTTTTGTTTCATGGAGAATCTACCTCCATGCACCCATGCTCCTTCTAGGACTACCAATCCAGAGACCCCTTTTCAAGGGGTACCTTTTAGTTTTCCTCCAGTTGGAGATATTGGTCCTCCCTTTATTGCCACATTAAATCTTCCTGGATTAACCATAGGATTACTGGTATGGTTATTCAATCCGGTAATTCCGATTGCAAAGGAAAGAAAGTGAAAAGTAAGCTCAAACACCATCTTAAGCTCAAACCACTTTTCATATTTTAACCAGAGCACGAAAAAAGTGAAAAGTAAGCTCAAACACCATCTTACTGTTTTTAACGAGCTCGAAGATAGGCTGGAAGAATGCTCATGATGTCTGCTTCATTTTTTAACGAGCTTGTAACAGAAAATGAACTATGCTCAGAATAATTTTCATGGTTTATTGAACTCAAAACCTAAAAAGGAAAGTATGCTAAAAAATGTTCCCAATGGTGAACTTCTTCCCATCATGAAATCCAAAGGTTGGTACATGCCCCCAACATGATTGCTAGAAGTAAGTGACTTAGCTCCAACGTGGTGTGGAGAGGCGATTGAGTTGACTTCAACGTAACTTCCAGAGGTTGAAGACATGCCCCCAAGCTTCATTTCATTCTCCTAAAGTATAGGCGGGTGAAAAGAAGGTTCAGGTCCTAAGTCTACGAGGAGACTCGACTCAAAGGGAAAGGATATGTTTCATTTTTTAACGAGCTTGACACAAGAGTAGAACTTTGCTCAGAATACTGGTTTCATTTTTTAATGAGCTTGAAGCCAATGGTAAACTCTGCTCACAGTTAAGGCCCATTGACGGGTTCCTTCCCAACATGATGAACAGAGGTTGGTAAATGCCCCCAGCATGATTGCTAATGGCTAAACATGCCCCCCAAGCTTCGTTTCATCTGACTACTCTTCTTCCTTACCCAAAAATCCTGGCTACTAATCCAAATGTGTTCACCAGGGGGGGTAGGGAGAACCAGGATCAAGTGACCCAGGAAGATGAAATGAAGGTTCAAATCCTAACTCTAGCGAGAGACTCGAACAAATGGAAAGGAGATCTATTTCATTTTTACACAAGCTTGAAACCAAATGTAAACTATGCTTTGGATTGGTTTCATTTTTTTACACAAGCTCGAAACCAACGGTAAATTGTGCTTGAGGATCGGTTTCATTTTTTAACGAGCTTGAAACAAAGAATAAACTATGCTCATAGGTAGTTTCATTTTTACGCAAGCTTGAAACCAAAAGTAAATTATTCTTGAAATGATGGTTGGTTTCATTTTTTAACGAGCTTAACACTGCAATAGAACTTTGCTCCAACGTGGCCCCCTTAGGGGGTAGAAACCACTAAAACATGTGAAACATTTAGGGAAGTCTGGTGACTAGGAGTCATGCGATGAGTGGGTGTCACAAAGGAAAGCTGATCAATGGTCACAACATGCCCATGATGGGGAAAATACATCACTCGAAAGAGTGAGGACACTACAGCCTTCATTGCATAGACGTAATCACGTCCAAGGAGTAGATTAAAATCTAAGGGACCTTGGATGACCATGACATAAATACATATAGTTTTCCCTCCCAAAGTGATAGGTAACTGAGGAAGGGACCCTAAAGGTCCAGTAGGCCTTCTATTGAAAGCTAGTATCTGGTCAGTGATGGGCACAAGCCGAGGAGAACCTAAGGCTTTCCAAGCAGTTGAGGATAGAATACTAACAGAAGCTCCTTCATCAACTATCGTACAAAAAATTTCTTTATCAAAAACTCCTACAGATATTTGAAAAGGAACGCTTGAAGGAAGACGAGATTCTATTAGACCATTCCAATCAAAGGAAATAACCTCAGTACTTGGAGGGGGGTCTCATGGAAACGGACAGGGTTTCCCCTTGCCGAGGACATTCTGAACCGATAAGGAAAACATCAGCGGTTTCCAATTCACTCTCGCTTGGAAGATAAGAATGAGACGAAGATTGTGTCAAGGTGACTGCTTCAGTCTGGACTTTCTCCAATTAAAGAGCGAGATCGAGTGGGGATGATAGTGACTCGATCACTTCACTCTCAGGAGGGAGAGTGGGATCAATTGCAGATGAAACTAAATTGATCACTTGGTCAACCAGCGGGGGGTTGAGGGACAACTTACTATCATTTGTTGGAAGCACCAGTTGAGAACTAGTAATATCTTCCAACCACTGTGAAGCTTCATCCATGCTTGGACAAAGGAAAGTACGGTGCATACCCTTGTATATCAAACAGGGATATAGGACTTTACCCTTCCGACCCTTCACCAAGGGGTCACTGGTTGAGGGAGTGTCATCGACATGATGGTCAGAGGTCGACAATACAATTGGTTTGGGGTTTAGTAGACCACACTTCTAACACACGGGAAAGACCAGGGAAATCCTTGAGAAGGTGATCACCCTTGCAGAGTTTGCAGGGGAATTTGGGCTTATGAGGTGTTTTCGTAGAATGAGTGCCATTAGGGGAAAACCGGTTTATGCTTGGTCTCTTCCTTATCCTTCTTCTTCTTAACTTTCCTTTTCTTCTTCTTCTTATCCTCCCGATTACTAACACTATTGCTTTGATCGGGCGAGGAAGAAGGAACGGAAGAAGATTCATCCGACGAAGAAGGGGAAATATTAGTTTGGGATTGACTCTCTCGTGGTGGAGAGTTAACATTCGAAACATTGGGTGCAATCGAAATTACTGGATTGAATAACCATACCGGTAATCCTATGGTTAATTTAGGAAGATTTAACGTGGCAATAAAGGGAGGACCAATATATCCAACTGGAGGAAAACTAAAAGGTACCCCTTGAAAAGGGGTCTCTGGATTGGTAGTCCCAGAAGGAGCATGGGTGCATGGAGGTAGATTCTCCATGAAACAAAACTAGGTGATGTGGACGAAGTCTTGTTAAAAAGAACTCAAAAACCCTCAGGAAACCGAGCATGCGAAAGGGGAGCTAGGAAAAGACAAGGCTCACAGGCCAAAAGAGCAAGCTCAAAAAAAATATACTGAGGCCACTGCCATAGTAAGCGAGCTGTACAACAAAACTGCTAGAATGCCAACAAGCAACCCTACAAAGAAAAAGACCCTCTACAAGATAGCAAGCAAAACCTCCTAACTAAGAGCTGGAGACCTCAACAAATTGTATTCTTGGCAAGGTGATGAAATCCAAGTCGAACAATACAAAATGAGAGACCAATAATGGAAGGATATCCCTCTACCGAAAGGGATCCTGGGTAAAGATCCCTAGAAGAAAAGTCACTAAGCTACCTCGTTCATGACATGTTGGAAAAGGTTTTCGACGTTTCTTCCTTATCACCCTTGCATTACTATGAATACAAGGAAGACAATGATCGATGTTTCCTTAGGGCTAAGTGGAGTGCGGCATTCCACAAAGTCCGTCCGGTTCTCAATATCGTGGCGGTTTAACCCCTGAAAGTGTGAAACAGTCAGGAGGCCCCTCCACAAACTAGTGTATGACCGTGTCAACAAATACTAGAGGATTTTAGTTCCCTAAAGACAACGACTATGTCTCAGATGAAAAATGACAAGGGGGAATTATTTTGATGCCTATCCCCGGTGTCCTACCTAACTACCAAATTCTTTTGATTTCCTCAAGTGAGGTTAATATTGGTTTAGTTAGGGAGATTAATTTTAGAGGCTGTCTTACACAATCGGGTTATGGAAGTGCAACTTGATGGTGTTGTGACGACTCAAACCATGCAAATGAAGATGAATCGAAATGAGCCTTTATCTTCGATGAACACTAGCTAAAGTAAGGAAGAATTCTTTCCATTCCCAATATGTACAACCCAATGCAAATGCAATTTTATTTCTTTCAAAATGATAAAAAGAGGTAAAAGATGTACCCAAAACTAACCCAAAGCAATAAAAAAGTTCTTTATATGAACACGAAATATAATAATTATAATATGTTTCCTATCTCTTTACACTTGAAAAAGACACATCTAATCTATGGAAAGAAGGGCTCCACAAACGCTTCTGATCAAATGCAAGACAAAGAGAAGCACCTAATAATATTGTCTAACTCAAATGCACATAAATATGAAACAAGCCTTTCTTCTTATCATGAATGTAAGACCAAGAATGTCAAATAATTAAATTAAAGCAAGAAGAATGCTTATGTTTTCCAATTTAATGAATATAGCAAAAGAGTGACAAAATAAAGATTTCCTTTGAACAAAAAAAATGGAAACAAGGGATCGATCTATTCCAATGACCAATAAATAGATAAAGATGCAAAGGAAACAAAGCGCAAAACCCAAGAAAATGACTTCAAAATACAAGGATGTCCCAACTTTTTCAAAGCCAATCTAATCAATCCAAATAATGCCAAACCAAACAAACCTTTGGAATATCACACTAAAGAGATTTATGAAAAAAAATGAATCCAATCACAATCCGATGGCAAGAAGAAGTTTTAAAAACCAATGCAAGCTATTGAGGCTTGAAAAGAATGACAATTCTACCCAACAAGCAAACAAAGCACTAGTCTGACTCAAGAAACCAAACCAAGGCTTTGATCTTCCAAAAGATGCAAAGAGTTTCTAAAAAAAGCTAAAAATGAATTGTATCAGTCCAAATTAGTCATGTAATGGTCACAAAATCACTGATCAAGAGACTCTAAATCAAAAAAATTGAAAACGTACACGAGGGATCAAGTTAACCCAAGGGGATTTCAACTTTTTAAGATAGAACCTAGTCTTCCAAACAAAGAAAAAGGGGCACAAATATTCCCAAATGAGGTTTGGAAGGGTTCAAAGTTATGTTATAGAGATCCTAAAGTGACTGGGAAGGTACACTTGACTCCCATAACTAAAAAATGGCTCAGAGGACTCAAAATTGACCAAATGGCCTCAAAGATGCCAATGAAGGACTAGAGACAAAAATGTGGATGAAAAGGACTCAAAAGAGACTCAAATCTCTTCAAAAATGTGTAAAAAAGAAGCCAATGGAACATATGAAGGCACCCCAAGAGTTTGGGAGCAAAAAACCCAAGGGACCCCCCTCCAAATAAGCTCAAAAATGACCAAACAATGACAGTGCCGCCCCCTAGAACACTGTGGGGGAGCGGTAGTTGGATAGTACCCGCGCCCTAGAACACTGTGGGGGAGCGGTAGTCTCCTGTAGGATTAAAAAATCAAAGTTTGGCCAAGATCTGAGCAAGGATAAGGTCCTAAGTTTAAAATGGTCCTCAATGATGATCAAAGAGGATCTAAGGTGATGAGAAACAACACTTAGAAGAGGATTTGATGATCTAAACAAGCAAGCAAAGGTGAAACTAGGGAAGAAAGGCTCCCCAATATGGTGGCCAGTTTCTGTTGTGAGAAAATCTCCCTACGGATAGGTAGATATCCCCTTGGGATTAGAAAAGGCCCCTAGTTGCCTACTCAAGACAGAGATGAAACAAATAGACACTATAGTCCTCCTAGATCTAGCTCACACATCAACTAACAAGCTATGGAAATACAAAGCAAGTAGATGGCATACCTTACTTTGATGGTTGTCCTACTACTCCTAAGTTGCTACAGCTCCAGCCTTTGATTATGGACTTATGAACCTGTTCGCAAAGGAAACACAACACCTTTTCCAACGCAATATATGTATAAACAAAGATCTAACTATATAAATAGAGACAATTTCATGCATTCCTCATTAAAGACATGAAAATGAGAGGAATAGGATAAGTTATATTAATGATAAGAAATCCAAAAGAAGCTGAGTACAATGTTAAACCTTGATGTCCAAAGTAGCAGCACCTCCTTCCAAGCTCTCCAACATCACCCTTGCAAGACTCATTGGATCATAAGTTTAGTGTTTCCAAGATCACCCCCCCTAGCTCATGGATGGCTCTCTTTAAGTAGGATTTGGGAGGCCAACCACTAAGAGGAGATTATGGATCTAAGTGAATAATATGTGTATCAAAGATCTAAATCATGCCAAGGAGGGAAAGTGAGATGAGATTCGAAGGGGTACCTCATCCCAAGAAAATCTCCATGAGATCCAAGATCCAAAATAAAAGGGATAAGCCTAAACCAAAACTACCGCTCCCATATAGGCATGTAGAACGCGGTAGTTTGACACTTACTGCTCCCCCATAGGCATGCAGGGCGCGGTAGTTCCAGAAGACTTAATTTTTGGAGGTGGTTAATGTGGGTTTCGACCCCTTGCTTGTTGGATTTTCTTTCAATTGTGACTAGGGAAGGTACCAACATTAGAATGAAGGGTCCTAACACCCTTAGGAGGCATAAACATCATGTTTTCCATGGTGGTGAAACATGTATATTCTCACTTACACATGGTGTGGCAATTTGAGGTATAACAGGAATGGGTGGCCAATTATAACTGTGCAGGATGGGATCATTTGTCAAACGAGACAGGTCTAGCAGGTCTAAAGTATCCAGAAATGGCAGCTGTTGATTTGGCTGCAGATAATGGTAGTATTGATATGGAATTTGTGGACCAGTAGAACCTTGAATCGACTGATTGTAGGGTTATCCCATAGAGAATTGGCCATAAGGGGTGGTGCCACCTGGGTTGGGTGGTGGACTTGATCGTGGTCTGCCACCATAATAAGGTGGTTTTCCGCTGGAAGGGGGGATCCTCCACTGCCAGAATAAGGTGGTCCCCCATTGAAAGGGGGGGATTCCATCATCGCCTCCGAAATAAGGTGGCCCCCCCGCCTCCTCTGCCGGAATAGGGTGGGCCTCTGCCTCCACCACCAGAATAGCGTGGCCCTCCTCCTTCACCACCGGAATAAGGTGGCACTTTGCCTTCGCTACCAGAATAAGGTGTCCCTCCACTAGAAGGTGGGGGTCCACTGTCACCAGAATGAGGTGGGCCTTCGCCTCCTCTTCCAAAATAGGGTGGGCCGCTATCACCGGAATGAGGTGGGCCTCCTCCAGAAGGTGGAGGTCCTCCCCCTCTAGAATGAGGTAGGGGCCCACCACCTCCAGAAGTTGGTGGAACGAATGGTGGTGGGGGTGGTGGGACTTGAGGAAAGGTTGGTGGGGGTCCAATTGGCATAACATGGTGATGTACCCATGGAGTGCTTGAGTTTTCGAGATAAGGTATCCTGAGAATTATGTTCCCAGGATTGTATTTCACGTGTTGAAATTGCATGGATACATATGACTCCATAGTGATTGAGTTAGGTTGGATGGTCCCCCCACCATGAGGTAATCCCATGGTAGGTGTCGCGACTGGTAAGGAGTTTCCAATGGAATGACTAGTTGGAATCTCTCCACTCATATTATGGTTAGCAAACAAGGGTTGTCCCCCAATAATGATGTTTCGACCACTTTTTGATGGTTGACTCGCAATAGGTTGATGGTTACTTACTAGTGGATGAACATTACTTATAATGATGATAAAATAGAAATAATATCAAAATGTTGCATGGGGATATGGATACTATTTGTCCTATGCATCGGTAAACAATAGATGACGACTGTGCAGAAGCAGAACACCGATTTAGAAAGAAGAGTTACAGAAGAAGAGCAGGAGAGGAAAGTATGGGAAGCTAAGTACCTATGGTTGCAGGTTAAATATGATGAATTAATAAAACAAGTTACAGGTCAAGCTTCACTGCAGCAAGCAAAGCAGGTTATTTGGGATGACATCATTGCTGAGGCAGACAAATTAAGGCCCTACCTTGAATTTTTCCTAGACAAGGAAGCTGTAATTATGTCACGTACCCACCCATCCATCCAAGGCAATAGAGGGAACATGATGCTAGTCTATAGGGTTTTTCATAAAGACTCAGCCCATTCATTTGATTCATACAATTAAAAACCCATGTGTGTAAATGTAAATTCAACAAACATGCACAGCGGAGATAAACTCATCCACACACATAATTTCATATGATTCAATATATCAATATCAGTCATTTAATTTAAACACTGCAGAGGCAAAACACATAGATAGAAAACACTTATCTTTTTCGTGCAATTGTCCCACACAACTAGCTATGTCGCTGCAATGTTCCTCCCAACCGTAGGTCTCTGCCCAGCCTGTATTATTTCAGCACTCAGAGACCACCCCCGAGTTGGGCATGATATCTATAAGGAAAAGGGGATTTCAGGCTCATACACAGCCAAATAATCATTTGCATTTAAGCCAAGCCAGTCCACAGCTGGGTTTATCAGGCTAAATCTGAACCCTCTTCATTTGTGGATGCTTCCAGTCAAGCTCAAGCCAAAACAATGGAAACCCATTTCAACCCCAACAATCTTAACACACAACAACTCAAAACTGAGCATGGATACTCATAACAACAAAATCACAATTTCTGGCATGAAGAAAAAGCGTTTGGCAACCAAAAACGAAATGGAAATTGGGGAATCACCCTGGGAGAGCAAAACCATTTCTAGAAAAACGTTTGTGGGCACTCAAGGGACAAAAACGACCTCCATAAACCCCAAATTCGTGGCTCCCTTCCTCCCATCCATTGTGCAATACAAAAACGAGTTCCCTGGCATAGAAAAATGCAGGAGATAGATGAAAAACATAATGGGAAAAGCCCCAGCTAGCTCAGACTACGTGAGAGGGCAAAGGATTGGGCATTCAAGGGCCAAAAACGACCTTCACTTAGTCATTCACTGGCAGCAGGGAACCAACACGATTTTTGGGCAACACCGTGACAGGTTGGCACCCAAAATTGACAAATAACAGTCATACAATTGATGGGAACATTCAAAACGATTCCTGAGGTAGGAGATAACTACTGGGTTCACAAAAAATGAATTTTCCATAATGTAAACCAATTCTGGAAATTCAAAAACGATTTCACAACAATAAGGAAACAATAAGCTATCAAACTTATATGTTGAGCTTCCCACTAGATTCTCTTCTTTCCCCATAGTCCAGCCATCACAAAAACGGGGTTCTCATCTTGAAAACCAATGAATTTACAACGTACTCCATGAGAGAAATTCCCAACAAGCTCCAAAAACGTGAGAGAGCAAAAATTGATCATGAATAATGCCTTGGGAAGGCAATTCGTGGGTGTTTTCTTGCCCAAGGAGGAGAAAAAATGATTTTCCATGAGGTTGGCTTGCCCATACTCGAATTTGGACAGCCATACCTCCCCAATCCCCAAGGCATTAACTATTTCACTCAACTCTTGGGAGAAATGAATGATTGGGCACCAAAGTCAACATGGGTAGTTGATGGTTGATGGGTTTTCTCATTGACACTTGGCTTGACTTCATTGGCTCAAGGGTTTGAACATTTCCCTCCCAATTCCTTGTAAAATCATGCCCCATCTCTTGTTGCATTGCATAGCTAGGTGTGGGTATTTTATTAAAATGCATATTTACATAATATCGAAATTCCAATGTGCCTGGATAACACATAAACCATATGCATCAATAAATCGATGGCAGGGCCTTCGCCTTGAGATCCTCACCATGATTTTATAACAATGTTACATCATTTACAATATTAATGCAATAGGGTCAATATGGGGACGTTACATTCCCCTCCCCTTGGAATAACACCGTCCTCGGTGTTCCAACACTTCAGAATATATATATACCCACTTTACACATGCCTCAAAATTCACAAATGGTGGCAAGCCTATCCCGCGTTTCATCTCTTTACTTAAAATTTCAGGAACAAGTACTTTGGCTTCCACAAGCTACTCCTGCTGGTTTTTGATCCTCCAGCTCTGCAAGTGGGCATTGCTCCATAGCAATCCCTTCCTTTTATTTACCTTCCAGTTGATCTACAAGTCTGAAATTCCATGGAGGCCATCTTTCTTGCTATCTTGGAAACTATTTGAGGATTTTTTTCAGCCAAAACATATAGCTTTTGGTCTGCTTCCATGATTGATACGCACAGCTGGCCCACACTTTGCTCACTAGCAACACTTGGCTAGTAACAGATGCAAACAATGGCTTTCAATTTCTCACCTGTGAGATTCATCATGGCAATTCTTGTTAGGACAAGCATAAAACCATATTATAATTAGTCAATTATTTGCCAAATTGACATGGAACGTCCATGCTTTACTCATGAGACTTCCATACTTTTCATGCTTTCCCAACATACACATGAACTCATTCATGTTCATCCTCTCATAGGGAAATAACTATTTTAGCATTCACAGTTCATTTCAAGCAATTAAACACAATCTATTTTCATTTATGACATGTCTTCAACAATCTTTTGATTCTAATATGCATCAGTCAAAAGGAAAGAGAAGAGTAAGAGTTTCCCCCTCTTAGTCTTGTTCCAATCTGGAGCCACACCATCACTTGTGGTTCTATGCTCCTTAGCCTCTTTCACTTCAATGTGAATGCTTGACTTGCCCTTTCTTGGCTATGACACTTAGCGTCTAAGGTATGTCTTAGGATTTTCAACTAGGGAACCCCTTTCCCCATTGTTGCGTATAGAACCTTTGGCTGCTAGGACCCACACATGTCCACTAGCACCATCTTTCATTACTTCTCATACTGATCTCTTTAGGATGGTCACATGTCCACATGCATCCCTATGATGCCCTCATAGTCTTTGCTTCCAGCAATACCTACACTCAAACATTGAATTAGTTCACATGTTTAGTTTATTTTCATAGGTTTTTATCTCCAAACAAGAGTTTAAGAACTCATAACCAAATTCTATACACACGTATATTCATACTAAATAAGCAAGAAGTTGCAAGATAACCAAATACTTATCTGCATTGGGTGTCTTCACTTTATTCCACGGGCTCCCTCTTTGCTTTACAAGCATTGGATTTCCCGTGGATACAATAACGAATGTTGGGCTAGCACGCAGGCTACTCCATAATCATTCGAATGGAAATGCCAGGCTAGTACACCGACTGGTTTTATCAATTAATTAAAGAATGTTTGGCCAGCACACTGGTTGCTCCACAACATCAAGTGGTTAATGCTCCCACCAACTATTCTCTGAATTTATCGAGCATCAGTTGCTCTCTGGATTTACCAAGAATTTCAGTGCCCAACCAGTTACTCTCTAGTTTACCAAGCATTTTATAGTTCTTTCAGGTTCCTTGCTTCCTGTAATGACCAAGGTTTCCAATAGTGTATCAGCCTAGCTGTTAGAAAACTTATACCTGAAATCTTCATTATTACAAGCAAGAAATAAATGAAATAAAATACTTATATGTATTGTGCATTTCCTTGCTACTCCACAGGTTTCCTTCTCTGCTTTACAAGCCTTGGATCACCTGTGGGGTGGATGCTTGGCCAGCAGACATGCTGCTCCACAACATCATCCGAATAGGAAATTCCAAGCTAGTACACCGATTGGGTTTATCAGGAATCCCTAAAATCAGTATGCTAAGCCAGTACGCCGACTGGGTTTATCAAGCATTTCAAAAGTCAGTATGCTAAGCCAGTACGTCGACTGGGTTTATCAAGCATACAACGACCATTTCCAAGCCAGTTCTCCGACTGGGTTTGTCAGGAAATAACACCCTTCACCAATACCTCCACAACATGAAAATAACCAATGCCAAGCCAGTACACCAACAGGGTTTGTCAGGCATCCAACAACCATTCACCACAACATCCACATATCCAATGCCAAGCCAGTACACTTACTGTGTTTATCAGGCATAAAATGGCCATTGCCAAGCCAGTACACCAACTGGGTTTATCAGGAAATAAGAACAACATAATATGATTATGTGGCTCCTTCTCTTATGCAACCAGTGGTTCCCTCCAGGAAATCCATAGGTGACTCACTTGACTGCAGGATAGCATGGCCCCACAATACCCTACTCACACTACACAAGGATGATGCCCCTTTTTCTGTTACACAGCTCCTCGGGCCCATCCATCTCTTCTAGTTTCCTTCAGTGTGAGCGTAGAGAGGTTACCACTGCCCATATAGTCCTCTTGAGCACCCTTCTTAACTTTGCCTCTTACATGCAACACCAGAGTGCATCTGTGTAAGCTGACAACACAAGAAGCATAAGCAAGCTCATCAGTATTGTTGTTCAATTTTGTAAACATAATCCATATCATTCACTACCAGGTATTGAAACACCAGGAATGTGTCCATTCCCTTAGGGTGTAGTCAATATTGAAAACCCTATCATGACCCATCACCATAAAAGGTGTGCACCCCCTTTCCAATGCGTGCCATGTAGGCCCTAATCATACTCAAGTAGTCTACAATGATATAAATAATATAGAGCATGCTCTGCATATTAACCCTAATAATTTAGACATGCATGTTCTTGTCTAGGGTCACATAATACTTCATTTTGCAGATGTATCTCACATTCCTTCTGGGCATAGCTTTACCATCTCACTCTCATGGTTTACCGACATGCGGTTTGGCTGAGATATTATTAATGGTGTTTCACCCGAAACCCATTTCTAAAGCATGGGGTCTTTTCCATCTAGTTTGGATTTTGCAGGCCATCACTCCTGGTCTTCCTGCAATGTGTCTTCCTGGCACATTTATCAAATGGCCAAACAGTTAGCAGCATTTAACAATAAAATTCAAATCTGATTACTCTAATCAGTCAATGGCATTGATAATTAAATTCAAGTATGAATAGCAATTATATCCTCTACGGAAATTGATTCGCTTAGCCATGAGTCTATTCTCATATTGTTTGGCTCTTGCTCACGGTAGATTCCCATCTTCATCATGGACTTACCCATATTTGTCATGCTCAAAACAATCTACCTGAAATCTGCATGGTTGTTATTAACATCGCTTGATGTTACCTAATCCATTGGCCTCTTACCAAGGCTACTCAGTCCTTTTGCCAACATCATGATCATAGATTTTTTGCACCATCTTTTCCTCATACGGTTGTTGGTCATATGCAACAACATCATCCTCATCTTTATCCATGCTTCAGTTTCCTTTGGTCCTACAACCAATGCGAACACAACTAATTATTAGCAACCACAATCCTTATCTTAATTGGCTCATTGCATATGAAACATCATGCTCATGCATAAGGAATTCACATGCATTATTCTCTTGCATTTCTAGCATTCCTATGCCATAATTTTCAGTATATAAACTTAGGGAATATAAATATAATAACAATGGAGGAGTTAAGGAATTCTCCCTTTCCCATTCCTCATCATAACATGGAGTTCCTCCTCCATATCATAGCTGATCCTTTTCTTGGCTTTCCTACCAAGAATATGAGCAACCATTAGCTATGATCTTCTCATGGATTAGCAATTCAACATATACATACATGTAATCATTCATTCCTGATATTTTCCAAATATGCAATTCTTATGCTATAAACATAAATAGTTTAAGGAGAGGAATTCCCCTTTCATCCTCCATAATGGATATTACAACTCATTACTCTCAGTGAGATTCCACGACCCCTTCTATGCAATTCCTGCTTCTCATCCCAAGCATAGAGAATGCATTTCACACTTTCAATGACTATCTTTGGGGAACGACGAGGGTCAAGGGGGCTTGCCCCCTTGTGGCTTCGTTTTTTTTTTTTTTTCAATTTCGCGCAATCTGGCGCACAAGTTCAAAGATATTTTTCCATTTTCGGGCACTTGAAATTCACTGAAAAACTATTGTATTTTCCCTTGTTTTCGGCGGACTTAGCATCTTCTTCCCCGACCGTGTCGCAGCCACTATGGCTAAAATCACCGCCCGTGTCGTAAATTTTAGGGCTAAAATTGCTGCCTGCGTCACAAATTTTAGAGATAAAATCACCGCCCACGTCGCAAACTTTAGGGCTAAAATCGCCACCTGCGTCACAGATTTTATGGATAAAATTTCTGCCTATGTCGCAAATTTTATGGATAAAATTGCCACCCCGCGTCGCAAATTTTATGGATAAAATTGCCGCCCACATCGCAAATTTTATGGATAAAATTGCCGCCCACGTCGCAAATTTTATGGATAAAATTGTCGCCCATGTCGCAAATTTTATGGATAAAATTGCCGCCCACGTCGCAACTTTCGCAAAAATTTATCCAAAGCGTTTCACTGGAACTGAGCTTAACTCGCAGATTGTGTCTCGCCGATTTAACTTAAAAAGTGTCGTTGCGTCACGCCGATTTAGATTAAAAAGTGTCACTGTGTTGTGAAAGATAAGGCTAAAATTAGTCTAACTTTCGCCACCCGCGTGCGCAGAAAGTTAGCCTAACTTTCGCCGCCTTGCGCGCAGAAAGTTAGCTTAACTTTCTCCGCCGCCACAGCCCTTAGGAAAAATTTTGAAATTTTTTTTTTATCTTTCGGCGTCGAATAAACAACTATTTCGGCGACTGTGTCGAGAAAGATAACCTTAACTTCTGTGCCTGCAAGCCTTCGTCGACAGGTTTTATGGATAAAATCGTCGCCCGCGCGCAAGCCTCCATCGCAACTTTTAAACCTAAAATTTCCACCGCATGCAAAACTTATCGTTAATTCCGCCGCCGCAACAGACACTTAGAAAATTTTCAAATTTTCAAAAACAGTTAGAAAAAATTATTTATTTATTTATTTATTTTTCTCTGTGATGATCATTTCTCAACAGGAAGCATAATTAGAGATCATACTCGCATAGAACAAAACAGAAAAAGTATGTCAAGAAAATTGCACCTCTTTCATGTCAAGAATAAAACAACAAAACAACAAAATAATATAAGATGGCAGAGGTTGCGCCTCCTTTCTCTCCTCCATGGAGGCAAATAGACAAATACAAAACTAAATGCTACTGCATTGGAAACAATGTAAAGTAAGCATTCAACGTGAGAAGGGATTTTCTCCCTCCTTCCTCACTTTCATAAGATGAAATAAATGCAAGCAGTTTTGCAAAAATCCCCAAAACAGTCATGGGAATGATTTCCCACTCTAATGAATAAAAGCCATGAGATCTCCAGGTTTCTTTAATGCATTTTAATTCCAAATACAAAATACATGTACACACAATGATTTATATTTCTATGAAGGGCCCAACAGCCATAGTGTTGAACCATAAGCTCTGATACCATCTGTCACATACCCACCCATCCATCCAAGGCAAGGGAGGGAACATGATGCCAATCTATGGGGTTTTTCATAAAGACTCAACCCATTCATTTGATTCATATAATTAAAAACCCATGTGTGCAGATGTAAATTCAACAAACATGCACAACGGAGATAAACTCATCCACACACATAATTTCATATGCATTCAATATATCAATATCAGTCATTTAATTTAAACACTACAGAGGCAAAACACATAGATAGAAAACACTTATCTTTGTCCTACAATTGTCCCACACAACTAGCTATGTCGCTACAACGTTCTTCCCAACCATAGGTCTCTGCCTAACCTGTATTATTTCAGCACTCAGAGACCACCCCCGAGTTGGGCATGATATCTACAAGGAAAAGGGGATTTCAGGCTCATACACAGCCAAATAATCATTTGCATTTAAGCCAAGCCAGTCCACAACTGGGTTTATCAGGCTAAATCTGAACCCTCTTCATTTGTGGATGCTTCCACTCAAGCTCAAGCCAAAACAATGGAAACCCATTTCAACCCCAGCAATCTTAACACACAACAAGTCAAAACTGAGCATGGATACTCATAACAGCAAAATCACAATTTATGGCATGAAGAAAAAACGTTTGGCAACCAAAAATGAAATGGCAATCGGGGAATCACCCTGGGAGAGCAAAACCGTTTCCAGAAAAACGTTTGTGGGCACTCAAGGGACAAAAACGACCTCCATAAACCCCAAATTCATGACTCCCTTCCTCTCAACCATTGTGCAATACAAAAATGAGTTCCCAGGCATGGAAAAATGCAGGAGATAGATGAAAAACGTGATGGGAAAATCCCCAGCTAGCTCAGACTGCGTGAGAGGGAAAAGGCTTGGGCATTCAAGGGCCAAAAACAACCTTCACTCAGTCATTCACTAGCAGCATGGAACCAACACGATTTTTGGGCAACACCGTGACAGGTTGGCACCCAAAATTGACAAATAATAGTCACACAATTGATGGGAACATTCAAAACGATTCCTGAGGTAGGAGATAACTACTAGGTGTTAAATTTTCAGAATTTACTTCAATCTGATCTAGGATCTTAACTGAGAGAACAACATGTACAGCATATCTACAACATATGAATCATGGAGACAATAATGCAAGCACACAAGAGACACAAAGATTTACTTGGGGAAAACCATAAAGGTGAAAAACCCCAATAAATTCCTCAGAGATAGATAGAGCAATGATACAACCCAACCATAAGAGATAGACATATCCTAGCAGCAGATCCTCCTCCTCCATAAGTGCGCCACTCCTCCTTGAGTGCATGAGTGAGAAGTGAGTGATAAAATAGAGTGCCTCCCGCACTCTATTTATACTTGACTTGACTTTCCTTTTACATAAATCATGTAGGCTCAAACTTAACCACATAACAAATGCTGACTAGGCCGACCCCCAATAGGGTGGTCTAATAACCCTTTGACCCACATGGCTGACCCCTAATAGGGTGGTCTAATAACCCTTTGACCCACATGACTTATATAGGGCTAACCCCAACAAGGTGGTCTAATAACCCATCAAGTATAAGTTACGACATTTACAATATAAATGACGACACTTCTGTATAGAGGAATAATACCATCTCTATAGGAGTACATACAACATACATATATGAAATACATTCCGAAGTTACATATACATCAACACTCCCTCTTAACTAGGAAGGTATTTCTCAGCACAGGTCTTCTAGCACAAGTCTTCTTCTCTGGATCATCGTCACTGAATAATCGTCATCGAGACATCATCATCGTCACTGCTGCTGCTATCTCAATCAGTCTCTGAATCTACTCGTCATAGGAAGTTCTACAGAGCCAGTCCTTTTTCATACTGGATGTAGGCCCACCACCTGTAGGTCTTCGTCATCACTGGCCATACTGTGGAATCCTCAGGACTTATTACGTGCGTCACAAAACCTGGCTGCAGCATCCCAGGCTATTACGAGCACACAGCTCTACTTGTAGGATTTCCCAGGAGCACATTACATGTGACTCATCACAAAACCTGGCTGAAGCATCCCAGGCTGTTACGAGCACACGGCTCTACCTGTCGGATCTCCCAGGAGCACATTACATGTGATCTCACCACAAAACCTGGCTGAAGCATCCCAGGCTGTTACGAGCACACAGCTCTACCTGTCAGATCTCCCAGGAGCACATTACATGTGGTCCACCACAAAACCTGGCTGAAGCATCTGAGGCCTTTTTCATCCTATCCAGATCTCCCAGGAGCAAATTACATGTGGTCATGGCAAAACCTGGTTGAAGCATCTGAGGCCTTTTTCATCCTGTCCAGATCTCCCAGGAGCAAATTACATGCCATAGGACAAAACCTCGAAAGAGCATCTGCTAGATATCCCAGGGCAACGAATTACATGCCATAGGAAAAACCTCGAAAGACTATCTGCAGATCTCCCAGGGCACAAATTATATGTCCTCCCAAGCAAAACCTCGAAAGAGCATTTGCCAGATTTCCCAGGGCACCGAATTACATGCCATAGGCAAAACCTCGAAAGACCATCTGCAAATCTCCCAGGGCACAAATTACATGCTTACCTACATAACCTGATCCACGGCCACAAAGTATCATCTGATACTCACCATACATCATCCTAATGTACACATGATCATCCTGATCATCATCACTGCAACATCCTGCTGCATGTCATCTGGAGAATCCCATCATCCACGATCACCCTGATCATACAATGCATCCATCTGATGCACACCAAGTATCTACCTGATACATATCATCATACATAGTGTATTCACCTGATACATAGATACATGATCCACACAATGTATCCATCAACATACATGATCTACCTGATCATACCTGATACATATCAATATACATAGTGTATCCACCTGATACATAGATACATGATCCACACAATGTATCCATCAACATACATGATCTACCTGATCATACAATGTATCCACCTGATACATATACAAATACATGGTCCAAGCATCCAACATGATGCATATACAAAAATACATACACATGATCCAACCGATCATATCCAGCATCCATCATGATGCGTACATACATATAAATGATCCAACTGATCATGTCCAGCATCCAACATGATGCGTTCATACATACATAAAAATGATCCAACTGATCATATCCAGCAGAAACCAGGAACATCATCCTGATGCTCGTCTTCCAGGGCTTACATCCACAGCCATGTGAAGGATCCTCCTTCCATCATGATTGGAATGGCTTTAGCAAATGTGTCCATCACTTCTTCCTCGAAGTGTCCTCGATCTGAAGAATGCCAAGCCTCTCTCTGAAGTACTCGAACTTCACCCTGGCTAGTGGCTTCGGCAGCACATTTGCAATCTGCTCGTCCGTTGCAACATACAGGAGCTTCACAGCTCCTCTCTGCACCATATCCCTGATATAGTGATATTTGATCTCTATGTGTTTCGACCTGTCATGAAACACTGGATTCTCGGACAGTTTCACACAGCTCTGGTTATCATAGAAGATACTAGTAGCATCCAACGGGAGATCAAATAACTCAGACAGTAGCTTCCATAGCCATACTGCCTCACAACTAGCTGAACAGGCTGCAACATACTCTACCTCAGCTGTACTCAGTGCTACGTAGGACTGCTTCCTGCTGAACCAAGAGATCACACCTGATCCCATACTGAAGCATCACCCAAATGTGCTCTTCCTATCTGCAGGACTGCTTCCTGCTGAACCAAGAGATCACACCTGATCCCATACTGAAGCATCACCCAGATGTGCTCTTCCTATCTGCAACACTACCTGCCCAATCTGAATCAACATAACCCTGCAGGTTAAACTTTTGATTCACTTCATACTTGAGCCCATAATCCACTGTACCCTTCAGGTACCTCAGAACATGCTTTACAGCAACCAGGTGAACACTCCTCAGATCCGTCAGGAACTGGCTCAATGTGTTCACCGCAAAGCAAATATCTGGTCTCGTGTTCATCAGGTACATCAAGGACCTAATCATCTGACGATACATAGTGATATCAACTGGCTCAGATGAAGCATCACACAGATGCTTTAAGTTCGATGCCATAGGTGTGGCCATAGCCTTGTAGTCCATCATCCCGAACCTCTTCAGGATCTCTACTGCATACTTCCCTTGTCCAAGGAAGATTCCATCTGCACTATGCCACACCTCCATGCCAAAAACAAATAGTGCATCATCCCCAAGTTCCTCAACTCGAACTCGGCAGCAAGCTTCCGCTGTGTGTCGGCAATCAATATATCCTCACCTGATACAAATAGGTTATCCGCATACAAAAGTAGTATCACTGGATTGTCTTCCTCAACCTTGTAGTAAAGGTTGGAATCCGCTTTACTCTTGGTAAAGCCCAAAATAGATAGAAAGTTGTCTATCCTACCATACCAATTTCTGCACATATATGACTCCCTGTCATGTGTCTCAGAACCAAGTGGCTACACCACATACACTTCTTCTTCAACTACACCATTCAAGAAGGCTGTCTTGAAATCCATCTGGTGTATCTTCTATCTCATCACTTTTATATTTCTCTATGCTGCCATCTGCAACATGCTTGATCTAATAGTTCCATTTGGAAGTCATAACAGACTTCCCTTCAACTCTTGGGACCGCATCCCAAACATCGTTCTTCATGATCGACGGATCATGGCATTCTTCCCGTATCTTGGGAACTTCAATATCTTCAATAGATAATTTTGTTGCTGAACAAATGTTGTAGTTCTTCTTTTGTAGGAGATGGCATACGATCTTTCCTACAAAACAAGTTAAATTGCATGATTAGAAAACATCTCATAGTTTTCAGAACAAATTCTTACACATAAAGAAATTTGTCATACAATCATGCAATTATCTTAGCCAATGCTTCAATACAACATTTATCCATATCTCGTAACTTTCTAGATGCCTTCCAATCTTTACCAGAACATTGTTAAGAGTGTGTACAACTCTCAACATATCAGCAAAGAGGTTTCATTCTAGATAAGTAGCAATGGAATGTTGTACAGTGCCATAGGCTACTTACCCATGCATATTAGTAGTATACTGTTCATCAATGCAACTATTCTAATATGCATAATACACAACCTAATTCTAGGAACATCAATATATACATTATTGAACAGTATTATTTAAGAAATGACAATTCAAATACTTATCTTTGTTTGTTCGTTGGGTGGACTCCCTCTGAGTCTTTTCTTCCTTGTAGGAGATACTGGAGTCATAATCTGAAGTAGCTTCTTCTACACCTTTTGATGTGGAATGTAGAGAGATGGCCAACTCCCTCTGAATATCTGCATCCTTGCAGAAACCACTGGAGTGTACTCCCTCTTGATCTTTGCTTCCTGGATTACTTGTCCTTGAACTTATATTCATTCTTGATCCCTATGCATGTTTGTTAGTATCACCATTGTGTTATCCTCTAGGTCTCATACGTAATCAAACATTCATTAGTATAATCACAATAATCTCAAGCATGTATAGTCAGGATCATTTCAAACACAGATAATAAACATTAGTGTTCAAGGTTTCAGGGAAGTCTTCTTTTACTCATGCATATTCTTATTTGATCATAGGACTCTTTTGGTTAGTTAAATCATCAATCAAGATAAGAGATATAATATGCATAAAATCCGTGATTACTCAAACCTATACCTTCATGATTCTTCTGGTTAGTCATATCATCCATGACTATTCAAACCTATGACTTCATGAATAATTATTATCAACAACACAACAGTATACGATCCTAACACAAGGTAGGATTCTATCTTGATATAGGAAAAACATACCTGGATTAGCATGCTAGCTAGTTATGTCTAACATACTCACATGATGTCTTCTTGTTCTTCTTCAATGACTTGTGCTAGTAACTTGTATATCTCATAGGTTAACCATTATAAAACCAAGTTATGACAATGGATGAATCTTTGTCCTCATGTCATCATGATCATATGTTCTTGAACCAGAACATGATTTGTCTTTCTTGGTGTACCTTTCAAGTTAGTAGACAACATAAACCTCATACAACACCATAATGCATTAGTACAATCATAAGTGTCAACACCCTAATCAATGAATATTTTCTATCGTGCATTCATACTTTTATGACAAGTCTAAAATCAAGATTGTACTAACCGTAATAACCTGAAGACAAACATACCATAAACTTAATCATGAACAAATCTCAAAACATACATCGATGAGTCATACCTGTCGAGATCGCTTGTAATATTCTTATGTAAGGCCTTAGCCTCATCTCCCTCTGAAACAGGAACTTCTTTACTTATGCAGGTGACCAATCCATCTTCTTCTAGGATTAACCCAATCCACTTGATTTGCAAGAACTGGACCTGGGGCTGGATATGGGTTTGTCAGAGAAACCCCAAAAATTCAAACTTTGAATTTCAAACTTCCGAAAGGATAGAAATATGCGCCTTGATGAGCTGATCAAGCTGGTATATTCAGAATTTGGAAACTGCAAAGTTTCACTCCTCAATTTTGCCTTTGAAACTTTCGGATTGACTGGACGCGACCCTGAACTGGGGTTTGATGAAGCCCACTCTTCTACCCAATCAAAAGGTTTTATCCAAAGCTCTAAGCTTCTATTTTTCTGAGGAGCTTCCAGCCATGGTCACAGATTTCAAAAATTCTCATTTTTACAGAAGCCCTAATTTTCCACTTTTCTGATCAAAGTCCCGAACTAGGGTCTGATCAAGCCCAACCTTCTGCCCAACCCAAAATTCTGATATTGGTCTCTAAATTTTGATTTTTATGAGTATCATCTATCCATGGTCTCTGATTACAAAAATTCCAACTTTTTCCGAAGCCCTAAATTCCGGAAGCCATGAATGAAGGTACTCAAAAAAATTATGTTTTTGACAGAAATATGTACCTGATTGTTTCTGGTGTACCTATGAACATTTCGATCCATAGGGTCTGAAAACGTTTCCTGAGATAACATGACCTGTTATCTTTCCATCCTGACAGGTCTGACCTCAATTGGATTCTCTGAGAGAGAGTTATGCCAAGTGTCGCAACGTGACCTATTTATGGGATAATACAGGAGAGCGAACTTGTACGGAGTGCCACGTGTCATTATTTCCACTTCGGCCTCTGAAAATATTTCCTGAGATAGTACAGTCTGTGTACTACCTGTCACTTTTTACGAAATTTCATTTGGAGCTTCCTAGCCCAATTTATGACCTTTTTCCCAAGGTCACCTAATTTTGACTCAGATCTGGAAGAGGCAGAAACCCTATATTGTACAGATCATAAATCACAAAGTACAACGAATTAGAGGTTGTCCTTTGGACACAAGGTACATGGAGATTTAATATTCGACCTGTAAATATTTCAGATCCAAAAACTTCTCCAAATTGGATTTATAGGGAAAGTTCTACGATGAATGGTTTTTTCTATATCAAGCCCTAGCATTGTAAGTGCAACAAGTGTCATACATGCCATATCATGCCTTCTTTCAGGCTAGCTCTGATACCATGTTAAATTTTTAGAATTTACTTCAATCTGATCTAGGATCTTAACTGAGAGAACAACATGTACAACATATCTACAGCATATCAATCATGGAGACAATAATGCAAGCACACAAGAGACACAAAGATTTACTTGGGGAAAACCATAAAGGTGAAAAACCCCAATAACTTCCTCAGAGATAGATAGAGCAATGATACAACCCAACCATAAGAGATAGACATATCCTAGCAGCAGATCCTCCTCCTCCATAAGTGTGCCACTCCTCCTTGAGTGCATGAGTGAGAAGTGAGTGATAAAATAGAGTGCCTCCCGCACTCTATTTATACTTGACTTGACTTGCCTTTTACATAAATCATATAGGCTCGAACTTAACCACATAACATAATGCTGACTAGGATGACCCCCAATAGGGTGGTCTAATAACCCTTCGAACCACATGGCCGACCCCCAATAGGGTGGTCTAATAATCCTTTGACCCACATGACTTATATAGGGCCGACCCCAACAAGGTGGTCTAATAACCCATCAAGTATAAGTTACGACATTTACAATATAAATGATGACACTTCCATATAGAGGATTAATACCATCTCTATAGGAGTACATACAACATACATATATGAAATACATTCCGAAGTTACATATACATCAACACTAGGTTCACAAAAAACCATTTTTCCATAATGAAAACCAATTCTGGAAATTCAAAAATGATTTCACAACAATAAGGAAACAACAAGCTATCAAACTTATATGTTGAGCTTCCCACTGGATTCTCTTCTTTCCCCACAGTCCAGCCATCACAAAAACGGGGTTCTCAGCTTGAAAACCAGTGAATTTACAGCGTACTCCATGAGAGAAACGCCCAGCAAGCTCCAAAAACATGAGAGAGCAAAAACTGATATGAATAATGGCTTGGGAAGGCAATTCGTGGGTGTTTTCTTGCCTAATGAGGAGAAAAATGATTTTCCATGAGGGCGGCTTACCCATACTCGAATTTAGACAGCCATACCTCCCCAATCCCCAAGGCATTAACTATTTCACCCAACTCTTGGGAGAAATGAATGATTGGGCACTAAAGTCAACATGGGTAGTTGATGGTTGATGGGTTTTCTCATTGACACTTGGCTTGACTTCATTGGCTCAAGGGTTTGAACATTTCCCTCCCAATTCCTTGTAAAATCAGGCCCCATCTCTTGTTGCATTACATAGATAGTTGTGGGTATTTTATTAAAATGCATATTTACATAATATCGAAATTTCAATGTACTTGGATAGCACATAAACCATATGCATCAATAAATCGATGGCGGGGCCTTGGCCTTGAGCTCCTCACCACGATTTTATAACAATGTTACACCATTTACAATCTTAATGCAATAGGGTCAAGATGGGGACGTTACAAATTAAGCTAGCCAAGCAAAGTGTAATAGTAGTGAATGAAAAACTGAATAAGAAGCCTGTGGAATGCACTGAGAATGCCTTAGAGTTCTTGAATGGATTAACTGAGGATGAAGTGAAAGCAGCCAACATAAAAGACATGTTATCTACCATCATTTGGGACAAGAGGATGATAAATAAACATCAGTAGGTAAAAATTATTCAGGCTAGGATTGATGTCATGGCACACCAATTGAAATACTTCAAGGATATGTTTGACCCATTATTTAAGAAGGGACTGCCTCTCTTTTAGGAAGAAAATGGTACCATGCTGACACAGAAAGAGTATCAGGACAGGTTGATGGGATGCAGTCTAGATTACACAGACTTTGCTGGTATGACCCAACCACTGTCTGGAAAAATAGTGGTAGATAAGTTTACAAGGGAATTTGAATTGGTCCTGGTGTTCAAAGAGGCTTGTGCACACCTTCAGAGGTATTCATACAAAGACCACACTGAATTACCAGTATTTCTTAAGGAAGTAGCCACTTCAAAGTTGTCAGCTGTTGACCAATGGAAGGTCATGGAGAAGTATGGAAAAGGAAAACTAACACTGCATGCATAAAGATTCTGAAGATTGTGGAGATGGCAGCCTGAAGAATTAGTTACTTAGGTTTTGAGTATTTACTATAATTTGTTACTAGCAAGTAAATGCTCAGTTACGCTTGTAAAGGCATTTATTCCTATTTGTCAACATTTTTTTTATTTTGTTGTAACTAATTCTCAGAGGTGATGGGCATATATGTATAGGTTTCATCACCGTAGTAACAAATTTCTGTTAGGATGGTTCGAGCCTTAGAGCTGAAGACATTTATATATTCACATGTAATAGAAATAAAAAAGGGTTGAACCTGAGAGAACTGGGCCTTGTATTGTAAAACTCATATTTAATAAAAAAATCACAGCGTTGAAGCTGGCTTTTGGTAGAGATTCATGTGTTGTTTATGTTGCAGTCTGTTTCCCTTTCTTATGTGAATGTGTTTCCAGTGTATTACTTCCATAATATTTTTCTTCATGTTTGAAATGAGTGTTTAATAATGCAGAATTGATATTCATATGCTATGTCTATTATTTCAGATGTTCACCAAATATTTCTTCTAAAGTTAACATTGAATTCATCCTTGTAGATGCTCATGTTAATGGATTGTTCTTTATTTCTTCCTCTCCACCAGACCAAAGCATTTTGACTGTAAATGAATGGATACCTTACCTCTATTTTAAAATCCCATGCAACAGCACTATAATTTGACATAATTGTTTGTTTTGATTCCATTTCCCAATGAATGCTTGTGTTTCAACCAAACAACAATCTAGTTTCATTTTTTATTCATATATCTGGCCTTTTAAAACAATTAGTGAGAGATCCCTCTCTAAAAAGAGAGAAGCCAGTTCCCTTTCCTAAAGTTGGTTTTGTGTGTTACCTTGAAGAGACCTTTCCACAACCTTAGGGTCAATTTGAGTGCTAACATAATTGGCACCGTTGTTGGGGACTGAAAGCTGTATTGTCCCTGGGAGAAATGACAAATATTTCAAGTTTTAATAGAAAGAAAGGATTTATGTGGGAAAACATATATTTATGCATTTGAAGAAGGTTGTACATTTTCCCTGACGACTCCACTCATCAGGATTGCATTTGAAGACAACTCCACTAGGGAGACCGACGACTCCACGTTGATTTCCAAAGAAGGTTTCAGAAGACATCTTGGCCTCTAGAAGGATACATAAAAAAGGTAATCCTAACTCTGAGATCTTACTAATTATGGAAAAGCCAGAAAGTTTGCTTAGGCATTGAAGTGGAAAAGAAAAGTCTAGCTCTTCTAATACTGAAGGATTTTTATCTCAAGAAAGGTTTTATGGTTTGCATGATTGGGATTTAGGAGTAAATGTTGTAAAATATTTATTAAGATCAAAATCAGGATCATACCTAAAGCAAACAGAAGTAGATCCAAATAGTTTTGAGTGATACTTGCTAGATCCCTTATGGTATAACTTGTAGGACATTGTGAAAGTTGAATAAATTATCCTTCACTTAATAACCCCTCAACCTCATACTGGAAACCTTGCTCATAATCCTCCTCAAAATCCTCAAAATCCACCTAGACCAATGGCATCTAGGTTTGCACCCTTAGCTTCTCCAGCTGCTTTGCTTGATCTCCCTCAGAATTACTCATAGAGAATTTCTTTATATGATGGAGATGGAAATTTTACATCAAGACAGCATATGGATAGGTTTGAAGATTTCATTAACTTGGAAGAAGTAGACCATGATGATGTGAAATGAGGTTGTTTGCTCAGAGTTTGTCAGGAGAGGCAAAGAGATGGTTTAAGGATTTACCAACAGCATCTATCCCTACCTTTGAATCTTTTCAAACCTTGTTTTTGGATAGGTGGGAGGCAAAGAAGAGTCCCTTACAAATATTATATCAATATGACCATTTAAAGAAAGGGAATTTTGAGTCTGTACATGAATTTTCTAGAATATTTATGAAGGTATACAACTCTATTCCTGTGAAATTGAAGCACAACAGATCTATTGAACAAGATAATCAATTACAAGATATGCATAAAGAATAATATGTGTAAACTATGCAAAAGACTTGCAGCAGTGCTCTATTGAACTCAGAAGCAGAATACAATACAATGTGTAGTCACAATGACTAAATGATTCGAATTAACCAAGGAGGTCATTCGAATAGCCTGCATGGAATAGCTTGGCTCCACTAGGAGTCCTCATCATCAGATCAGTGGTGTCATCAATGCATAAGTAATGGTCAACCAGGTGTCAAACTGAGTCTAACTGAATGTAGGTAGGTGTAAATGGAGCATGGAACAATAATGGAGTGAAGGAGAATCCAAGGAGGGTGCATGAGGAGATGAATGGAGTCAGAACTGGCAATAAAGTCTCACTGGAGGTCCAACGGAGTGTTTTAGTTAGTTAACTAGTCAATCAATCCTTAAATCAAGGAAATATCCACAAATCAAGCAACTAATTGATGTGTCACCAATGGTAGGTGAGAGAGGGCGCCTTTCACATGTGGTAGGTGAAAAAGAGGGTGCATCACTGACTAGGAGGGCTATAACTAAATGGAAAGAAGATCCCAGGGCTAGCAAACTAGGGACTAGGTGTTGGGTGACACCTCACTGATGACTGGGTTGCATGCAAATGCATGCCTGCATGACTGCATGATGGTGAGAATATCCTAACACACCCCCACAAGCTATACTATGAGGTAAAAAATAAAATATAGGGCCCTAGTTACTAAGACCAAAGGTCACCCCAATACATAAAATAATCTAAGAATGCTAGAAAAAATCTAAGTGAAGAAAGAGGGAAAACCCAATGGGAAGAAATCCCCCCCTCAAGCTGAACATAGAACGATCTAATATGTCTCCACCATAATGGAAATCACCCCCAACAATGAACGGAGGTAAGAGAACTTCTTCTTAGTGAAGCTCTTGGTGAAGATGTCTGCAATTTGCTCGTCGGTAGGGCAATATTGCAGTACAATGGTTCTGTCATGCACAAGCTCTCAGATGTAGTGCATGTGGATCTCGATGTGCTTGGTCCTATGTCTCTGAATTGGATCTATCAAGATCTTTATAGCACTTTTATTGTCACAAAAGATGACAATCGAAGTGGTGCTACCAATATCAAACTCTGCTAGAATACCCTACAACCAAACTACCTGAATGCAAGCGTTGACCGCTCCTCGATACTCTTCCTCTGCTGAAGATAAGGAAATGGCTACCTACTTTTTTCTTGACCTGCAAATAGGGCCTATGCCAATCAGTAAAATATATCCGAAAGTGGACTTTTGATCAATGCTATCACCCTCCCAATCTGAATCAATGAATCCAACCAAATCTAGCTCAGAATCTGCAGCATAGTGTATGCAAAAATGTCTAGTACCCTGCACATAGTGCAAGATTATTTTGGATGCCCACCAATGAAGCTCATGGGGCTGCTGCATATACCTTGACACAACACTCACAGCATAAGAAATATCATTCCTAGAGTGTGTCAAGTATAGAATAATACCAATCAACTGTCGATAAGGTGTCGAATCCGCAAGCGGTGTAGAATCTCCCTCCTCAAGACTGATTCCTGAGAGGAATGGAAATGGTGCTGCCTTACAATATGACATATTAAATTCATTTAGTAGGTATGAAATGTATTTTTCTGAGATATGGCGATCCCATCAAAATTTTGAGCAATCTCTAGCCCAAGGAATTGCTTCAACAAGCCCAAATCACTCATTTCAAAATCTAGATTTAAAGCAATTTTTAGCTTGTTGATTGAAGCAAGAGTGCTTCCAGTTATCAAAAGATAATCAACATAAAGGAAAATACTCAAAAAATTACCTTCATGTTGCTGTAGGTACACATTTGAATCTGATTTTCATCTTGCGAAATTATGTGACAGAAGGAAGGAGTCCATCTTTGCGTACCAAGCTCTTGGGGCCTGTTTTAATCCATACAATGATTTCTTCAATATGCACACTAATTTCAGATCTGATATGTATCCTTCGGGTTGCTTTATGTAAATTTCTTCTTTCATATATCCATGAATAAATTCACTCTTCACATCCATATGGTGCACTTCCCAGTGCTTAGATGCGGAAATAGTCAAAACTAGGCAGATATAATCCATCTTTGCAACCGGTGCAAAGGTCTCGGTGTAGTCCACTCCTTGGACTTGGGAGAAGCATTTTTCAAGCAACCTAGATTTGTATTTTCAGGTTGATCCATCAACAGAAACCTTTGTTCAGTAGACCCATTTACATTGGACTAATTTCCTCCCAGGTGGAAGAGAAACTAGCTCCCATGTAGCATTCTTTTGAAGAGAATTGTACTCTTCATCCATGGTGGTTTTCCATCTTGGATCTCGGTGGGAATGATCGTATGATTTAGGATCTGAACCTATCATCAATTTTTTTTTCTCAAATAGCAAAGGATCAGAAAACGAAAGAGCCATACCTTCTCTTTGAAAGTCTGCTCGAGTTCTCCTTGGATCGACAAGATTTCCAATGTTAGAACCAACAGAATTGAGAGTATTTTGGGCCCACTTTGGAAACTGTTGGGGCACATATGGATTAGCTTCTGAACCTAATATTTCATGTTCATAAAATTCTGATAAAATATCAGAAATATCATAACCAATACTTTCATCATCTTCTCCAAAATCATCTTCTTGTAGAAGCGGTAAATCAACAGTTTCTTCCCCGACTAGCTCTAGATTTTGAAGCAGTTCTTCAAATATGACACTTCACTCATGAATATATTTTTGGATCTGATATCCATGAGTTTGTATCTTTTTTATTCTTCAGCATATCCAATTAGGATGCACTCAACACTTTGCTGATCTAAATATTTTCTCTTTTCAGTCGGAATTCTAGCCCATGCAGTTGAGACAAAAACCCTGAAATTGGACACATCAGGTTTGTGACTAGTGTAGGCTTCAAAAGGAGTAGTATCTGAAAAAGATGAATGTGGAACTATGTTTTGAATGTATGCATCAACATTCATGACCTCATCCCAAATATTTTCAGCCAAACCTTTTGACTCAATCATATAGGTTTCCATCTCTTTTAGTGATCGGTTCTTCCTTTCCGCTACACCGTTTTGCTAAGGTGTGTAGGGAACTGTGTGCTGGATATGAATTCCACTTTCAGCAAAACGTTGCAGCAGATATTATTTGATATATTCACCTCCATTATCAGATCTTATAGCTTTGATCTTGCTCTTGGTGGCACTCTCAACAGAAGCCTTGAAAATCTTGAATTTTTCTAGCACTTCTGACTTGTTTCCGAGAAAGAAGACCCATGTGTGTAGTGCTCTGGTTTCCGGCAGAGCACTTTGACAAGGTTCTAAACTAATTTTTTGTACAGGCTTGTTTCTGATTAAATATTATTCAATCCTTTACTATTTTTCCTATAGATGTATTTTCTCTTTCTAGCTATTTGCATCAACATTTTAGAGGTAAAATAATATCTATTTCCATTTACATGATTCAACATATATATATATTAAGTTTATAATATGACTCATGTAAAATTTACAAGGAAAATACCTGTTTTCTGAAGGTGCTCAAAGGTTGTAGATTGTCTCGTAGCGTGTTGTAGATTTCCTTCCTGATTTTCATCTGTAAAGCTAAGCAACCAATCGAATGAACCACCCTACCGACCAGCTATTATCTTGCTGGCCCTTGGAAATCAAAGGATTTCCAAGCCCCCGAGCTCACAATCTGATAATCCCGAGAGCAGTATTTACTTAGGTTCTCAAAATCTTTTCCTGTTCTCAAACCTTTCTCTCCACTTAAAGCTATTCCCCCCCTTACCTTCAACTTTCTCCCGCTCTATATACATTTCCTTCCTCGAGAAGACCTTGGGATTACTCCACCGCCCCAAACTCCCCCTCTCGAGCCCCTTAAACATTTACTCCTTTCACTAGTTCATTCATACACGTTTCATTATAAAAATGTATTTTTCACACTCAATGTACCGAATAGATAATTACACTCATGGTAAATTTATTTGATTTTGATTGACGGTCGTAAGTATTTATTACGGTGGGAATCATTACCCAAAGGTTATCCATTCGGGACAAGTTTTATTAATTACAAGTCTATTCACCACCCTTGGTATTTAATGTTATTAGTGTAATTAATAAAATATTATATAAATAGTTGACCTTTTCAACTTGGACAAGGTGTGTCCTAATGGTTTACCTCATCCGTCAACATAACTTAACTTGAAATTTAATTTCTAAGATTTGTATTGAATAAATAAATAGTTTTAACCATTTTCCATCACATCACATCCATTCAAGAATTGTTATCCTATTATGTTTAACTTAGTAATGGAAATAATCACACTCTAATCATTTATTAATCAATATTTACATTTTTACCTATATTGCAATTGTTATGACATGGGTAGTAATATTATTAAAATAACATTAATTAAGTAATAATATTAATTAAATCACCACAAAGTAATAATAAATGGTGAATTTAATAAAAATGTCTTTTAAATCATTTGTTTATCACATGAGTACCCTAACATCTACATAGTATCGTCGTTCTTCTAAACAAGCACCCTTAAGTGCTTAAACAATCTTACTAATTAATTAGACAGTACCATTACCTTATTTACAACAATTCTCAGATGACAATGTGAACTGACGACACTTGTCTCAATTGTTTATCACAATGTTTACCAACAAGTAATACATAGCTTAATTGACTTGTTTTACACATCTTAAATAACTTTATATTCATTATCTGAATTCGATCAATGCATGATTAACATAATTACTTATGACGACTTATACATTTGTTCAATATGTTAAGTGTTTGTGTATCGATACTAGTGTACATATGCAAGGTGTGCATGCGTGGCCAACGTATGCACATATCATAAATGTAATATAGACAAACCCCATCCCGCCTATGCATACCTGCTAACTAATAGTAGTATTTACCCCCATGTAGAAGAACAAGCATAATATATATAGTACAATTACTTCAACATTCTCAGTTATTTAACAGTTAATTCTTTACGATTTCACATCATTATCTTTATCTTTACATTAGTTTAATCAATCATGTACAAGGAAGGGTACCTACTACCACTAACTCGGAATCAAGGAATACTCAACCCTCAACAGTACTAACTAACACATCCTCCCATCATAACCTACGTCCTGCATCCTCCCTATCCTTCCTCTGCTAGTACAAAAGTGGATGTCGGACTCACCGACCTGACCACATAGAACTTGAGAGTGATAGCGTCGGCTGAACAGCGGACCTATCCTCCCCTAGCAGGCATCCAACCATCATCATCACAAAAACATGGGGAGCGTGTCTCAGCACGGCCCTCCCACGACCTCGGGTCTCATGGAAACATAGGGTGGGAAACACATCCATCCCTCTCAACATACTGGGCCTATGCCCTTATCGACTCATACTTTGCTGCTATCGGGATTATCAGTTTGTGTTATTGTATCATCATTTTTGGCTGCTAAGGTTTACTGTACGAACATGCTTTTTTTTTTCAATATATTAGATCAAGTAACTGGCTATCCCATAGCCCTTGTGTCCTGTAGGTTAGTATTTCGCATAATACAAATTTATAGAAAGCATTTCCCATTGATCGCCAATTGATCCATGTTATCAAAAATCATTTTATTTCATGCAACCTTTTTAGTTCATCATAGATGCGTATGACATATAACACTTAAATAATTCATATAAGAAGATGGTATTCACGTACCGAATCATATATTTCACATCTTATTAATGAAAACATATAAACATATACTGTAATCGTAAAATAAAGAAATCATATGATAATCATGACATCGTAACCGCATAACATAGTAACATAATAATCATAGTGAAATCATAAAAACAAAGTAACATCATATAATGAGGTCCATCATATCGTAATATAGTTTACTCAGTCAAGCTGAGTTCAACAGAATATAAGAAAATAAAGTATGGTGTGTCTAACTGATAAATATGCCTAACCAAAATATGGGCGTTACATACACCCACCTTTCGGGAAACTTCGTCCCGTAGTCATGGTCAAAATAGTGAGGGAAAATCTCGACGCATGGTCTCTGCATCCTCCCAAGTAGCATACCCTGGGCTATACTTGTCCCATTGGACCTTAACTTAGTCCACATGGCGACTACGGAGCTGTCGAACCCTACGATCAAGTATACGTAATGGTTCGACCCTGAAGGTTCCCTCGTCCGAGACCTGCAATTCCTTCTAATGAATTTTGTGAGTCTCATCAGCTATGTAATGTCGTAATACAGAAACATGAAATACATTATGAGTTTTATGCAGGTGGGGTGGCAGCGCAAGACGATAAGCAACTGGTCCGATTTTCTCAAGAATCTCAAATGGACCTATAAAGCGAGGTGACAACTTGGTACCCTTCCCAAACCGAATGGTACTTTTATTTGGTCTGATGCGAATAAATACACAATCCCCTACTCCATAACTTCTATCTGATCTGTGTGCATCAGCGTAACTCTTTTGCCTATCCTGCGCTTCCTTAAACCGCTGCCTAATATGTAACACTTGTTCCTCCATTTCCTGAATCAATTCAGGCCCAATTAAAACTCGATCCTCTAACTTGTCCCAACTGAGTGGTGTCCTGCACGGCCTCCCATACAATGCTTGATATGGCGGCACACCAATGGAGTTGTGATGACTATTATTGTAGGCAAACTCCACTAAAGGAAGATATTTCTCCCACTGTGTCTGTTGATCCATAACATACATCCTAAGCATGTCCTCCATTACTTGATTCACCCTTTCTGTCTGTCCATCTATCTCGGGGTGATAAGCTGAGCTTAAGTTCAACTGTGTCCCTAATGCTGACTGCATGCTTGTCCAAAATCTGGAGGTGAACTTAGGGTCTCTATCAGAGATTATCTTTTTAGGAACTCCATGAAGACGTACAATCTCATTTATGAATACCCTTGCCACATCTGTCACATCATAGGTGTCTCTAACTGGAATGAAGTGAGCGCTTTTGGTGAGTTTGTCGACTACCACCAAAATAGCATTATGTCTCATAGATGTGAGTGGTAATCCTACAATGAAGTCCATGGAAATGACTTCCCATTTAGTCATAGGAATATCATGCGGTTGTAGGAGACCGACCGGGTGACGATGATCTGCCTTAACTTGTTGACACTCAAGGCACTTCGAAACAAAATCCACTACATCCATCTTCATGCCTGGCCAGAAGAAGAGTTTCTTCGTGTCAGTATACATCTTCTTCACCCCTGGGTGCGCACAATAATGTGATCTATGGGCCTCTCTAAGGATTGTTTCCCTGATATCACCTTCCTTAGGAACATACATCCTTCCCTGATATCGCAACAATCCATCTTCCTCAAGATGGTACCCATCATACTTCAATTCCTGTTCCTTTCCATTCTGAATAACTGAGGTTACTTTTAGATACCAACTATCACCCAATAGTTGTCCTAGTACTCTTTCCCTCAAGTCAACCTTTAAGGGAATTAAGGAGAAAAGTCTCGGTCTTCGGCTTAGAGAATCTGCCACCACATTCTCCTTTCCTTTGATGTAAGAGATACCAAAGTCATACTCACTCATGAACTCACTCCATCGCCTTTGCCTAGCATTCAAATCCCTTTGGGTAAAGATGTACTGCAAGCTCTGGTGGTCTGTTTTAAGGGTGAAGCTTCTACCAACTAGGTAGTGCCTCCATAATTTTAGTGCCAACATTACTGCTGCCAATTCTAGATCATGTGTGGCATACTGCTCCTCATGAGGTTTCAACTTTCGAGATGCATAAGCTATTACCCCACCTTCCTGCATCAACACCGCTCCTAATCCTTGCTTCGAGGCATTGATGCATACCATGAAATATTTATCCATGTCTGGTACCCGCAAGATCGGTGCACTTGTCAACAATCTCTTTAACTCTGTAAAAGCGGCATTGCATTCATCGGTCCATTCATACCGGATTCCCTTGCATTGCAAGGTGGTAATAGGTTTTGCAATTTTAGAAAATCCTTCCACAAACCTCCGGTAATAGCCTGCTAACCCCATGAAGCTGCGCACCTCATGAGCATTCCTTGGAATTGGCCAATCTTCAATGGCCTTTACCTTTTCCGGGTCTACAGAGATCCCTTCACCTGAGATGATGTGCCCTAAGTAGTGAATCTCTTTTTGGAAGAAGTAACACTTTGATAATTTACCATAAAGTTTATGTTCCCTTAAGCATGTCAAGACTAACCGCAAGTGTTCCTCATGCTCCTTCTCATTCTTAGAATAGATAAGAATATCATCTAAGAAGACATGAACAAAGCGGTCCAAGTATTTTCGGAAGACACCATTCATGAGGCTCATGAATACAGCTGGATCATTGGTCAAACCAAATGGTACCACTACAAACTCGTAATGCCCAAATCGAGTTTGAAAGGCAGTCTTAGGAATTTTGCCTTCCTTGATCCTCAACTGGTGATACCCTGATCGTAAATCAATCTTTGAGAAGACTGATGCACCTTTCATTTGATCAAAGAGGTCATCAATTCTTGGTATGGGATACCTGTTCTTCACTGTGGCTTTGTTCAAATCTCTGTAATCTATGCACAGTCGCAGAGATCCATCCTTCTTTTTAACGAAGATCACTGGTGCTCCCCAAGGCGAGATACTAGGTCTAATCAGTCCCAAATCTAGCAACTCTTTTAACTGGATCTGTAACTCATGGAGCTCTGGAATTGTCATTCTATAAGGAGTTTTTGAGATAGGCTCTGCACTAGGTTTTAGTTCGATTGTGAAATCGAGCTCTCTTTCTGGAGGTAGTCCTGGCAATTCCTTCGGAAAGACATCCTTGAACTCGAAAAGTACTGGGTAAGAATTCAAGGAAGGTCCTTTACTATCGCTCATAGCCTCCACTACGAACAACTGGCATTCTTGTCTTAGGCACCGCTTAGCTTTCACCATAGAGATGAAACGAAGGGATACCTTCCTCTTCAAGCCTTGGATTTGAATTTTCCTTCCCTCGTCATCGAGGCACAACACATTCTTCGCATAGCAGTCTAAGAAAGCTCTATGACCTTCTAACCAATCCATGCCAATAATGAGGTCATAAGTCCCCAAATTGGTGACATAAGCATCCAACTTAGTGGTGCACACTCCTAAGTCAACCTCACAACTCCTCACTTTAAGACCTACTAATTTCTTAGCTCCTGAAGCCATTTCAACCAGTTTGAAATCATCGTGCTCGTAGGCTTCCAACCCACATTTATCTAATGCAAATGGTGAAATAAAACTATCAGTTGCTCCCGGATCAAAGAAAATTTTAAGTTTGACATTGTTTACTTTACCAGTGGATTCTACTACGGTAGACTGATGTTCTGCTTGGTGGTTATGAACCGCTGCATGAATCCGATGACTGTTACCCAAACTATCCATGGGTGCTTTTCCTTCCCTATGCCTGCTGCTTGACTGAACCTTGGGACAGTCTCGCTGGAAATGAGGACCTCTGCATCCCCAACAAGAGAGATTGGGAGGGGCTTGCATGTTGCTCGGAGTAATCCTCTGAGATGAGTTCCTTCCCCTGGGTCCTCTAAAACCCCTTGATCCCCTATAGGAACTTCGTTGTGTACGTCCCTGGCTTTGGTGGGTTGCGGACAATTCCTACGAGATTGAGTTAACTGAAGTATTACCCCTCGGTGTGAACCTGTTACTGTAAGGAGGAGGTCTAGATTGTCCTCCCCTGAAGTAAAAACGTGAGGCCTTCCCTGAAACATACTGATTGGTTCCTTTCAACTTACTACCCCCCTTTTCCATCTGACATATCAGCTGCATAACGAGCATACTCAACTGCCATGGCAACTGAAGTTGGCTTCCACATCCGCACAACAGCCCTAATCTTGTAGTTAAGTCCATACACAAAACGCTCTACCTGACAATCATCTGCATCTAGGTAAGGAACATATTTTACTAGTTCCATAAACCGAGATTCATACTCCTCCACCGTCTTGTCTCTTTGTACTAAGGCATGGAGTGCGCCTACTTGTTCTTCCTTGTAATAATTTGGAAAATACTTCTTGTGGAACCTCTCCTCGAACAGTTCCCAAGAAGTTGTAAGAGGAGTAAGGTGTAACTGCTTCTCGAGATCTGACCACCAATTCAAAGCATCACCTTTAAGCTGAAAGACGGCCATCCTAGCCTTGGAACTAGATGTGTACTCATTCAATGCGAAGCATCTCTTCATGCCTTCCAGCCATGCTTCGGCATGCTTACCGGGTCGTCCTCCTGAAAACTCTGGAACCTTTATCTTTTGCAACTCCCTCGATATGTCCTGGAGCGGTTCCTGTCTTGGGCCTTGTGCCCTTTCAGAGTTCTCTCGACTCACTTGAGTGGTGTCCACCTCGACGGCTTTTTCCGACTGTCTGTTCATCGTGGTCATAATAGCCTCCAAACACCTCATTATGATTTGCATTTCAGGCGTTGAGGTTGATCATGGCGGTGTTGGCGGCGATGACGGTGGCGGAGGTGGCGGTGACGGTGGTCGACCTTGACCCCGACCTTGACCTCTGCGTGTTTTTACCATGATTGGTCATGTATTATGGAAATAAAACATCATATTACTAGTTTGTTGGTTGATTATGAAAAGATACATTTCCGAAAGAGTGCTATAGTTCAGTGTGTTTTGATGGGGCCATCTTGTACAAAATGTACTAAATAAATCTACATAAATTTATGCATTGGATTCCATGTAATTTCTATAAGGTTCAAATCTAAATTAACATGTGAAATAACATTTCCATTTAGCATTGGTGCTAGTATTTATTTAAGTTTTACATGTTTAGGCTTTAATCTATATTAATCTAATAATTATTATCCTTTTTAACATTATGTGTTAAACTCTTAATGTAATCATGATTAACCTAAAAACTTGTGATTAACTTTCAATAAATCTTATGATTAATTTTATACTTTTAATATTAATTTAAATCAAAGTTTAACCGTATATATATAATTTTAAATTAATGGAAATACCAATAAAAATAAATAAAATCAAAATAAACAAAATAAGGAAAATCTATACTATAATAAGGGTATTTACAGAAACTGTTTTTGTTTTATAATTTATTTATCCTAACCCTACACCCTACGCGGCCTCTCCACTATTCCACCTTCATGCACGGGGTTATATGTGTGAAGGCCACGCGGCCTCTCACCGCCATGCAAAAGGAGTAAGCATGGGCACGTGGTCTCTCCAAGCACCCCACCGCCATGCGAAAGTGGGGAACCCTAAATGGGGTCAATCCCGAAGGCACAGCCATTCTTCACTCTCTCGGAATTTTAACTCTACAACTCTATGCGAGCTTGGGATGGCTGGGTGTTTGCGATTTTTTGCTGGTTGACCTGTCTCACTTGAGTATGCATTCGACAAGTCCAGGGATATATGCATTTGAACGTTTTCCTGTCTTGATCCGAAATTGTTTTACCATAGAGGAGTTTCAGTGCTTGTTATGTAAAACCTGTATTAATTAGTGGTATTCATTTTCTGGCTTTTAGCACTTAGGCTTTACAACAATGTTCTTTGCTTATGGCTGAGCATATTAACTAATGCATTGAGGAATGATTCGGTTCAAAACGAATGCCGCCCAAAGGAGCAGTCCGAATGCTAAGTCCATAGTGGCTATCTTCAGGTTCCTACATTTGTCCACCAGTAAGTTTGTGAGAGTTATGTGTGTTCAAAATTAAAAATATTCTGAGATCACATAAGAGGGATTCAGGTTCTCACGTGCCTCGGTCTAGGTAAGGCTGCATGATTTCGTGGGTGTTACCAGCATGAGAGTCGGTGTGGGTGGCCATATTCCCGTATATGTTACACTATGATGCAATAATATAGTGCTCATATCATATAATATTACCAGCAGGGAATTGGACGAAATGGTGGAACAACATTTGAATAAGGGTAATATTCTTATTGTGGGCGAATTCAGGTGGCTTGCAAAGAAGCCCAAGGTAAGAGGAGCATCGACAGGGTTTTCGGTCTCATTCTCAGCGTAACACTTCCTTATGTAATTGAGCCAATTATTAGCTCAATATGGAGGAACTGGTCGTCTATGGTTGATTGGGATTGCGACCTGTGAACATACCTGCTTTGTCAGCCATCAGTAGCAGAGGCCGTTGCTGAGTGCCTAGTTGCATATCTAGTTCCAGTTCGAGTTCCTAGTTATTGGAAGATATGCTACCTCTACTTATTACTCTGCGGGGTAAACTGCTTCCAGGTTTTCTGTTATATCTGTTATATACATATATTTTACTGCTGCTTCAATAGCTACATCTACTTTAATTATAATTTTGTAGATTTAACAGAAATAACATAATAACTATGTTACCAAATTTACCATATAATGGGCTAGCTAGTGGGAAACGCCATTTTCTATTTTCAATTTATCATGGGGATTAGAAAAACCTAGTTTTGATTTTGTAAGGCGTGATTATTCTCATTGGAGCTCAAAAATTTAATTTTTTCATTAATTAAGATTAGCATTTCACCACGTTGCACTATGACAGGAAGGACGACATCGATTGCTTTGAAGTTGTTGAGCAGGACGACATCGATTTCACCTCCAGCTTTATATGAAGCTTCTACTGCTGAGCATGGCGTATATCCATCTGAACCTATGGACCGGTTACCTGCTTTGAGGGGGGCTCAGCTATTAGTGACATACAAAGGTCATTTGCATGTTCGAGATGAGCACGGCAATGAGATTATTGTAAATCGGGGAGGACTGACTTTGCTGGGCTGCTACCAAAGGGAAAGTGCATTGATAGATGTGATAAGAAAGTGACATCCTATAATATGCTTTGTGAGAGAACAAGAAGGTCGTGACAAAATGTATTTTCATATGAAATCAGAATCCGACAGCAGGCATGCCTCAGAACTGGGTTTTGAAGTTGGAAAAGAGGATGAAAATGGCTTTGTTTATTACAGTAAAGGGCAACTTCATATTTATATCTCACACAACGGCTTATATGGTAAATGACAGGCCCAAATTTTAGGTTGTGTTGTTTTTTTGTGTTGGTTTCGTATCTTTTTCAGCTGCAGACACAATCACAGAGCTATCTGCCAATGAAGAAGCATTCACAACCCACTGCTCTTGATCTGGTCACATACTCACATACAGATAATGGAAAGACATCTTGATCACATTCCCCATGATCATATGAATGCTGAGATGGTCGTAGGCACCGTTGAAAGTAGGGAAGATGCTGTGGATTACCTTGGAATTCCATTTTCTGCTTCAGAATATTGATGACTCCCAATGCGTCAATGATTATCTTCCACTCGTTTTTTGTTTTTTTTGTTTTTTTTCCTCGCAGGTGGAGCCTCGATTACTCTTGGTAATGGGCATGACTCAGCATGCATATGGCATGGGTGTAAATTCAAGATCGATTTCAATAAATGGTCAGGTGAAATGTGACTGTTTTCTGTGATCCAATATGGGATCCCCCACAAATTTGTGTAGCTGCATCCGCTCAAGAGCTGAGTCGGTAATTATTAAAGGTGAGTTGATACTCATTGAGTCTGCAATTATTCATAGTTATTATATCTTTTATTTGTGATTTAAAATTTGGTAAATATCTTAGCATGCTCTGGTCGTGTAGGTTACTTCTGGCCTATTCAAGCAATAACACCCTACATCGAGTGCTATTTATTCCTCATCCAAAGTCAGGGAGGACATAAATATACCATCTCTCTATGCAGTGAATCGAACAAGTTTTCTTTTCATTTCGAGCGTATATAGATTATATATATATAGATATATAAATTACTATGTTTGTAATTTACCAATAGGATTGTCACTTTGTTTTACTATGTCTTTAACTAATATCATTCTGGTTAAAAATAGCCCATATTTTAACTTGACAAATTTTGTTTATGCAGATAACTATTTTTTGTGTGTTGGCGCATGTAGTTTACAGCACAGCTCTTTGGATAAGAAATTTAGTGTAAGGTTCTTGTTCTAAGGTTTGTACGTTTAGATCCACTACTGTAAAAAAAATAAAAATAAAAAAATTTGATAGTTTTAGCGATGAAGAGGCCCTATGGTCTGAGTGTTGGAGCCTATGGCTCTGATACCAAATGCAGTGCTCTGGTTTATGGCAGAGCACTTTGACAAGGTTCTAAACTAATTTTTTGTACAGGCTTGTTTCTGATTAAATATTATTCAATCCTTTACTATTTTTCCTATAGATGTATTTTCTCTTTCTAGCTATTTGCATCAACATTTTAGAGGTAAAATAATATCTATTTCCATTTACATGATTCAACATATATATATATTAAGTTTATAATATGACTCATGTAAAATTTACAAGGAAAATACCTATTTTGTGAAGGTGCTCAAAGGTTGTAGATTGTCCCGTAGCGTGCTGTAGATTTCCTTCCTAATTTTCGTCCGTAAAGCTAAGCAACCAATCGAATGAACCACCCTACCGACCAGCTATTATCTTGCTGGCCCTTGGAAATCAAAGGATTTCCAAGCCCCCGAGCTCACAATCTGATAATCCCGAGAGCAGTATTTACTTAGGTTCTCAAAACCTTTTCCTGTTCTCAAACCTTTCTCTCCACTTAAAGCTATTCCCCCCCTTACCTTCAACTTTCTCCCACTCTATATACATTTCCTTCCTCGAGAAGACCTTGGGATTACTCCACCGCCCCAAACTCCCCCTCTCGAGCCCCTCAAACATTTAATCCTTTCACTAGTTCATTCATACACGTTTCATTATAAAAATGTATTTTTCACACTCAATGTACCGAATAGATAATTACACTCATGGTAAATTTATTTGATTTTGATTGACGGTCGTAAGTATTTATTACGGTGGGAATCACTACCCAAAGGTTATCCATTCGGGACAAGTTTTATTAATTACAAGTCTATTCACCACCCTTGGTATTTAATGTTATTAGTGTAATTAATAAAATATTATATAAATAGTTGACCTTTTCAACTTGGACAAGGTGTGTCCTAATGATTTACCTCATCCGTCAACATAACTTACCTTGAAATTTAATTTCTAAGATTCGTATTGAATAAATAAATAGTTTTAACCATTTTCCATCACATCACATCCATTCAAGAATTGTTATCCTATTATGTTTAACTTAGTAATGGAAATAATCACACTCTAATCATTTATTAATCAATATTTACATTTTTACCTATATTGCAATTGTTATGACATGGGTAGTAATATTATTAAAATAACATTAATTAAGTAATAATATTAATTAAATCACCACAAAGTAATAATAAATGGTGAATTTAATAAAAATGTCTTTTAAATCATTTGTTTATCACATGAGTACCCTAACATCTACATAGTATCGTCGTTCTTCTAAACAAGCACCCTTAAGTGCTTAAACAATCTTACTAATTAATTAGACAGTACCATTACCTTATTTACAACAATTCTCAGATGACAATGTGAACTGACGACACTTGTCTCAATTGTTTATCACAATGTTTACCAACAAGTAATACATAGCTTAATTGACTTGTTTTACACATCTTAAATAACTTTATATTCATTATCTGAATTCGATCAATGCATGATTAACATAATTACTTATGACGACTTATACATTTGTTCAATATGTTAAGTGTTTGTGTATCGATACTAGTGTACATGTGCAAGGTGTGCATGCGTGGCCAACGTATGCACAGATCATAAATGTACTATAGACAAACCCCATCCCGCCTATGCATACCTGCTAACTAATAGTAGTATTTACCCCCATGTAGAAGAACAAGCATAATATATATAGTACAATTACTTCAACATTCTCAGTTATTTAACAGTTAATTCTTTACGATTTCACATCATTATATTTATCTTTACATTAGTTTAATCAATCATGTACAAGGAAGGGTACCTACTACCACTAACTTGGAATCAAGGAATACTCAACCCTCAATAGTACTAACTAACACATCCTCCCATCATAACCTACGTCCTGCATCCTCCCTATCCTTCCTCTGCTAGTAAAAAAGTGGATGTCGGACTCACCGACCTGACCACATAGAACTTGAGAGCGATAGCGTCAGCTGAATAGCATACCTATCCTCCCCTAGCATGCATCCGACCATCGTCATCACAACAACATGGGGAGCGTGTCTCAGCACGGCCCTCCCATGACTTCGGGTCTCATGGAAACATAGGGTGGGAAACACATCCATCCCTCTCAACATACTAGGCCTATGCCCTTATCGACTCATACTTTGCTGCTATCGGGATTATCAGTTTGTGTTATCGTATCATCATTTTTGGCTGCTAAGGTTTACTGTACGAACATGTTTTTTTTTTCAATATATCAGATCAAGTAACTGGCTATCCCATAGCCCTTGTGTCCTGTAGGTTAGTATTTCGCAGAATACAAATTTATAGAAAGCATTTCCCATTGATCGCCAATTGATCCATGTTATCAAAAATCATTTTATTTCATGCAACCTTTTTAGTTCATCATAGATGCGTATGACATATAACACTTCAATAATTCATATAAGAAGATGGTATCCACGTACCGAATCATATATTTCACATCTTATTAATGAAAACATATAAACATATACTGTAATCGTAAAATAAAGAAATAATATGATAATCATGACATCGTAACCGCATAACATAGTAACATCATAATCATAGTGAAATCATAAAAACAAAGTAACATCATATAATGAGGTCCATCATATCGTAATATAGTTTACTTAGTCAAGCTGAGTTCAATAGAATATAAGAAAATAAAGTATGGTGTGTCTAACTAATAAATATGCCTAACCAAAATATGGGCGTTACAATGTGATTCTGGAGAAGTCATAAATAAATGTCAAAACATGCCTTGAGCCATTCATGGAGGTATGTGGCAACGGACCTATCATATAAAAATGTATCAGCCCCAAAATAGAAGAAGCTCTTCTATCTTTTCCTTGGTCAAACTTGTGCTCGGGGTGCTTCCCAATGATGCAACCTTTGCATATTCCCTTCGAGGATTTGATCTTCGGAAGGCCATCAACCATGGATTTGATTTGTAGAAGTTAAAAATATTTATAATTTAGGTGTCCAAACCTCTCATTCCATAGCCAGCTAACCTCATTTCCATTATTTAGAAGGGTATTGGGCTTTTCATGTGGCAGAAAGTGTGAAAACTCATATGCTTTTGCAACATGATTGGATTTTCCTATCGCAATGAGTTTTCCACTTGCAATATCAAAAATTTCAAATTTGTTAGGGCATAATACAAATTTCTTTGTTGAACCACTGTGTGTCATCTGATATACGGAAAGAATATTCAAAGCTAAGGAAGGAACATAGAGAACATTGTGGAAACTTCCATGCTCTAAATGAATACTTCCTTTTCCCTTTGAAGAAATTTGAGAGTCATCTCCCATGTAGATGGAGATGGTGATTTTGGGGTCAAATGATGATAGAGAATATTTATTTGCATCCATGTGGTTCGAAGCTCTAGAATCAATGAGTAGAGTTGTGGAATTCAAAACAGTTTCCATGAGTGTATGACCTATTTCAGGGTGATCATTTTTCTCCTTCTTCCTTGTGCCATCAGGAAGGGTTATGTTGTTTTTCTCCAAGAGAAGGGCCATCTGATATATGGTATTCTTCATGCATGAGATTTCAAGATGAAATCCCTTGCTGCAATAAGAACATTTAGTCTTCTCTTTTCCCTTTTGCTTGTTTCTTGAACCAGATGGCTCATCCGTCTGCTTGGTCTTCTCTCTTTGCTTTGGAGGATCAATTTTTGGCTTCTCTTTATTTTGTTTCCCTTTGCCATTCATAGCTTTGGATCCACCAGAAAAAATAGATTTATCTTTGGAGTGGATGGAACCCATTTGAACAAGCTTATCATGCTCTTTTGTCAAGGATTTAATGAAGGCATTTAAGGTAGGCATCTTCCAATTAGGAATTGTGAGCTTTCCCATATTGAAAGTTGAAACAAAAACTGAATAGTCTCTTCCAAGCTTCGTGAGGATAGAAAGAATCAACTATTCATTTTTCTTTTCCACTCCACATTGCTTCAATAGCATTAAAAAGTGTTTGAAATTAGTGAAGAAGTCATTGATGGTCTTGAAATTCTCGGGATTGAGGGCAGTCAACTCATTCTCTAGCTGATAAATTCTCATTTCATCCCGCTGTCCAAAGAGAGTAGCAAGTTGATCCCACACCTCTTTTGGAGTATTCAATCCATTAAGATGGAAAAGAAGATCCTTAGAAATGTTGAGACAAAGGAAACCATAAGCTTGATCAAGCTTATTGAAATATTTTGCCTTCTCTACTGTAGATGTAGCTTAGACTTCTAGGCCCATGGTGACTCTGTAGAAGCCTTTAGAGTGCAGTGTGATCTCCATATCATCCTTCCACTGATAATAGTTGAAAGGAGTGAGGATATTTGATGAAGAAGTGTCCATCTTTCAAGAATAGCGCATGAAAATGGAGGAGTGAATAACCTGCAGATCACAAGAAAACAAGAACTATAAGGTCACCAACCCACACTTTTCAATTTGCATCACACCCGGCATAAGATAATCAAGCAAGCTTTAAGATCCAATGATTCATATCCAGGAATTATGTGGAAACTCTTGGCTTTTGGTGTGGATTTGGAAGAAATTTTGGAGCAATAGCGAATGCAAGTGCAGAAAATGCATGCCACTATTGCAAATATTGTGAGAAAAATCACTCAATCTTCATGAATAATCCTTGCAAAAAAGAATTCTTGTCCATACCATGGCTCTGATACCATGTGAAACTGAAGCGCAACAGATATATTGAACAAGATAATCAATTACAAGAGATGCATAAAGAATAATATGTGTAAATTGTGCAAAAGACTTGCAGCAGTGCTCTATTGAACTCAGAAGTAGAATACAATACAATGTGCAGTCACAATGATTGAATGATTCGAATTAACCAAGGAGGTCATTCGAATAGCTTGCATGGAATATCTTGGCTCCACTAGGAGTCCTCATCATCAGATCAGTGGTATCATCAATGCACAAGTAACTAGGGTATTTTTTAAGGATTCTAATATTATACTTAATTATAGTATCATAGGCGATTATTTTGTATTGAAAAAAACATGTATATAGATACGTAGGCAAATATTAAATATGAAACATACAATTTACTACTGAAACGTGTAAATTTTGGCGAATATTATGATAAAAAAACATATTTTATGTAAATATAGGCGATATTAGGGACTAAAAATGACCAAATAACGATTTTTTTTTTTTTAAAAAGCCCAAAAATTAGCCAATTGGCGAAATTTCGCCCCTAAAAATTACCCTGCAAGTAACGGTCAACCAGGTGTCAAACTGAGTCTAATTGAATGTAGGTAGGTGTAATTGGCGCATGGAGCACTAATGGAGTGAAGGAAGATTCCAAGGAGGGCGCATGAGAAGCTGATTGGAGTCAGAACTAGCAATCTAGTCTCACTGGAGGTCCAATGAAGTGTTTTAGTTAGTTAGCTAGTCAGTTAGTCCTTAAATCAAGGAGAGATCCAAAAAGAAAGCAACTAACTGAAGTGTCACTGGTGGTAGGTGAGAGAGGGTTCCTTTCACATGTGGTAGGTGAAAAAGAGGGCGCATCACTGACTAGGAGGGATAGAATTGAATGGAAAGAAGCTCCCGCGGCTAGTAAACTGGGGACTAGGTGTTGGGTGACACCTCACTGATGAGTGGGCTACATGTAAATGCATGCCCGCATGCCTGCATGACTACATGACTGCATGATGGTGAGAATATTGTAACAATTCCAGCTGATATTAAGCCTTTGGTAGGTGCTGCTAAACTTCACTCTGCAAATGCCTTTGATGGGGACTTTTCATGTATGTTGAGAGAGAGGAAGTCAGCTACTTTGTCACCTATGTTAAAAGATTCCCTAGAAGTAGAAGAAAATTTAATGGCCTCACGGAAACTAAAAGGTAGAGTGGAAGTAGGTAAAATAAGACAAGAAAACCAACCAGCCACTTCTACTTCTTCCTCTGTAAGTGATGTTAAGTTTGAAATGATGATGAAGACTATGGAGAAGTTGATGGACATGTTATCCCTATACAATAGACCACCTAATAGAGAGAAACCTGAAAATCAAATAAGGAATCTGAATTTTAGAATACCATTGCCTCAAAGTAACCAACGAAATCCTGAAGATCAGCAAATAAGACCACCATTCCCTGAAAATTTGGTTGATGAGGAAGGACAAGAAGATCCAATGGATGACGAGATTCATCACTTTGATGATAGTGATTTTGAAATACATTTAACTAAAGAAGAGCATAATTTTTTCACTCAAGAAGATGACAGTCATATTTCAGAGCTAGATTCAGAACAATATCAGACAGGATATCAGAATGCCATTGATGATTTTTAGAGAAAATTAAAGCTGAGAAATCGTGATGTAGTAACAAATAAAGGAAAGCCCAGTCCAAACTAGCTTTCTAACACTCAGCAGAATTCATAAAAACAAAAAGAAAAAAAGAGGGAGGTTGTTGTGCAAGGGAACCCAGAAAATAAGGAACAACAGCCAAAGGAAATTAAACAATCAAGGCCAATTGATGTAGATAAACCAATTCCATCATTCAATCTGAAGTCAGAGTTATCAAAGGTTAAGATTTATATCCCCTTTAATGAGGTGTTGAGGTATAATGAATACAGGGAAGAAATCACTAAAATGGTCAAGAATAAAGGTGAGTGTCAACCATATATTTTAGAAGTAACAGATGATGCTCCCACTATCGTCTTTGGACCTAAAATTGAGGATACAGATGGTGAAGAAGTCCCCCCATTTTATCTATGTTTGAATATCCATGATATAATTTTGCACAATGCAATGCTAGACTCTGGTGCATCTCATAATCTAATGCCAAAGACAATAGTGGAAAGTCTAGGACTGGAGGTTACTAGGCCTTAAAAAGACCTGTATTCTTTTGATTCTAGAAAGGTCAGGTGTCTGGGATTGAAAAAAGATATGGTGGTAACTCTTACACAATTTCTAGCTAAAAGCATTGTGCTAAATGTTGTAGTAGTTGATATTCCTGCAAAGTTTGGTACATTGTTATCAAGATCTTGGCAATCAAAATTGAAGGGAACTATGCAAATGGATTTATCATATGCCACTATACCTTTATTCGGAGGCAACAGGAGGTTATATAGAGAGAAAAGGTTATCCTATGTGGTCAATAGTCAAGATAAGCCTGAAAATCATCCCATTTATGTTGTTGACACTGATTTGGGGTCTTCTATATTTTTCAATGATGGACCCCACACTGATCCTGAAGTTCCTGTACAGATTGAAGTTAAAGAGGATGAGGAATTTGCAAAAAGACAAGAATCCTTGGAGAAGAAATAGCATGAAGAAGGGTTGTGGACTATGTACTTTGATGGGTCTCTAAGTAAACATTGGGCTGGTGCAGGTGTTTGGATTATATCTCTAGCCATAGAATTTAAAGCTCTATCTTATAAACTGACTTTTGAATGTACTAATAATATGGCTGAGTATGAGGATCTGTTGTTGGGTTTGCAGGATTTGAAAGATATGGGGGCAAATAGAATAGAAGTATTTGGGGATTGAGAGCTTGTGGTAAATCAAGTAAATGATAGTTACCAAATAAAACATCCCAGAATGAGAGCCTACAGGAATGAATTCTGGGACATGTTTGGCAATTATTTCACAGAGCATAGAATCAGAGTGGTCCCCAGAATTGAAATCAAGTAGTAGATTCTTTGGCTACAATTGTTGGTGGTTTCAAAACTCCTATTTATTCTCAGAAAAAAAAGTATAAAGTTGAAGTTGTAAACAGACCCTAAATACCAAACAACTCCAAATATTGGCAAGTGTTCGATGATGATCTGCAAATTAAAAGATTTTTGGAAATGTATGATGAATTTGTGAATGCTCAGATTGATACAGAAAATGAAAATTTGGAGAGCTTCCAAGATGGTAAATGGACTGAAGATGAAGAAGCTAAAAGCAAAGAATGGAAAAATACGTTAGGAGGAAAGGACATTATAAAGTTGAAAAGCAATTTCATTCCAAGAGGTCTGATTCCCCTAGAGAAGTTGTTCGATCAAAATGATGTTGCTAAGAATCCAAAGGTTAAACCTGCTGATGACGTGTTTGAAGACTAGAACTTGGGTACTGAAGAAGCACCACGAATCGTGAAGCTGTCCAAGAAATTACCTACAAAAGAAAAGGAAGAATATGTCAATTTGATGAAGAAATACACAGATGTATTTTCCTGGAGCTATGAGGACCTGAAAGAGTATGATACCTCTATTATACAGCACACCATTCCAATAAAACCTGGAGAAAATCCTTTCAGGCAGAAGTTGAGAAGAGTAAACCCCAAGTTGTTTCCTGTGATAGAAAAAGATATCAAAAAGTTATTCAATGCCAAGATTATTGTGACTTTGATGTTTTCTAAATGGGTGGCTAACTTAGTACCCGTTAGAAGGAAAAATGGTGAGATCAAACTTTGTATTGATTTTAGAAATCTCAACAGAGTTTCTGAAAGGATTTCAATTATGGATGGTTTCTCAAGCTATAACCAGATTAAAGTATTCCCAGAGGACCAAGAGAAGACTACTTTTACTACACCATGGGGTACATTCATGTATGCTAAAATGCCCTTTGGGTTGATGAATGCAGGGGCCACATTTCAGCGTGCTATGGACATTGCTTTTGCAGAAGAAAAGGATACGTTTGTAGTTGTCTACATGGATGATATCACTGTTTATTCCAGGTCTGATGGGGAACATATCAAGCACTTGGAAAAAGTCTTTATGAAGTGCAAAAAATATGGTATTTCACTGAATCCCAAAAAATATAATTTTGCACTAGAAGAAGCTAAATTTCTTGGACATATTATTCCAAAGGATGGTATTAAGATTGATCCAAAAAGGGTCAATGCCATTTTAAGAGTTGAGGATCCCAGGATCAAGAAGGAAGTGCAATCATTTATTGGACAGGTAGGCTTCCTAAGGAGATTCATCCCCAGCTCTGTTGAGATATTGAGAAATATTACTAACATGATGAAGAAGGAAAGTCAAATAAAGTGGACAGAGAGTTCTAGAGAATCTTTCAAAGGTATTAAAAGGGTCATCACTGAAGCTCCATTTTTGGCAAGTCCATATTTCACAAGAGATTTCCTAGCATTGTCCTATGCATCTGAGCATACTATAGCTGGAGTTTTATTGCAGAAAAATAGTCAAAATGTTGAGAAACCCATAGCATTTTTCAGTAAGGTATTGAGAGATGGAGAGTTGAAATATGATATCATGGAAAAACAATCCTATGCCTTGGTGAAATCTTTGAAAGATTCCAGAGTGTACATTCTACATTCACACGTTGTTGCCTATGTCCCAACTAATGCAGTGAAGAGCATTCTTACCCAACCAGATCCAGAAGGGAAGAGAGAAAGGTGGATTGCTGTATTATTGGAGTATGATCTTGAAATCAAGCCTACCAAGTTGATTAAAGGACAAGGGCTGGCTAAAATGATGACTGAAGCTATTTGTGAATCTTTACAACTCAACTTCATGACCAGTCATTCAAACTAGCTTGATACAGAGGTATAGGTGATCCCAGATTTTTTTGTGTCTCCATGATATAGTGATATTATATATGTTCTGCAAAATTTACAAGCCCCTGCAGGACTGAGTAAAACAATAGCTAGATCTGTGAAACTAAAGGCTGCAAAATTCTGCATTATGAATCAGTACTTGTACTGGAAAGACTTTGGTGGTATATTGTTAAATTGCCTATTGAAAAATGAAGCTCAGAAAACAGTGAAGGAATTCCATATAGGGGATTGTGGAGGACACCACTCATGGAAGGTAACAACAAATAAAATTCTGAGAGTTGGTTTCTACTGGCCCACTATGTGTTTTGATGTTTACAAAGAGACTACTACATGTCATTAGTGCCATATTTTTTTATGGTAAAAGGAAATTGTTTTCACTTCCTCTTAACCCAATTTCGGTAGAGGCACCCTTCCAGCAGTGGGGTTTAGACTTCATTGGGGAAATCAACCCCAATTCTTCAGGTCAACACAGATGGATTTTGACAACAACTGATTATTTCATAAAGTGGATTGAAGCTATACCCACAAGGAGAGCAACTGATGCTATGATCATGGATTTTTTAGAGAATAACATTTTGGCCAGGTTTGGATGTCCCAGAAGAATTGTGACAGACAATGCAGCTGCTTTTAAATCTAAGAAAATGATAAGATTCTGCCATAAATATCACATCAGCTTGAACCATTCTACTGCCTACTATCCATAAGGAAATGGATTGGCTGAGTCTTCTAATAAAATCTTGGTAAGAATAATTAAAAAATTGCTAGAAGAGAATAAAATAGCTTGGAATACAAAGTTGAATATGCTTTGTGGGATGACAGGATTAGCACAAAAAGGGAAATTGGAATGTCACCATTCCAGTTAGTATATGGAGCTGAAGTTGTTTTTCCAACCTCTTTAGGAGTGCCAGTCATGAAGTTGCTACAGGGACATGAAGATTAACCAAATCATATGCAGAGAAGGATAAATAAGATAATAGAACTGAATGAGATGAGAGACAAAGCATATGACAAAGTACAAATACACCGGGAGAAGATAAAAAATACTTTTGATAGGAAGGTTAAAGAAGAACAATTCAAGATTGATGATTTGGTCTTGAAGTGGGATGCTCCTAGAGAAGAAAAGCATGGGAAGTTTGATCATATGTGGGTAGGTCCATACATCATTGCAACATATAAAGGTGCAAATTCATTCATTCTGGAGCATCATGATGGGTATCAACTAGGAAGTGGCCTAGTAAATGGAAGGCTTATGAAGCATTACCTGTCCTGAGGATGACAGGTGACTTTTGTACCATAAGTGTATATATTTTATTTCTTTTAGAATAAGTGCCAATGGTGAACCAAAGATTTGAAGCCCAAAGAGAAGGCCTTGAGATCTTGTGGGGTATCCCTTTTCTTTGTTTTATTTTGTGTACATAAAAAGTGAAAAGTAGTAATGTGGGTTTTTTTTTGGAAGTTTGGAGCCACCCAATGGATCAGGCACTGGGTCTGCGGGGTTCTTTTCTACCTCACAGGGAGGATAGAATCCCCAATTGGAGCCAGTTGTTAGCACCAGTTTTGTCTTGGATGAGTGGAAGGGTTCAGATCCATGAAAAATGAGGTAAGGCCTTAGTTTTTTTTTTAATTCATATGAACCAAAGAAGACTAAATGAAGTCTTTGAGTGCTTATTTCTAGCTTGGGAATACAAATGGTGCAAGAGTTTGGGTTTTAACATTACAAATGTGGATAAAATACCAAAAATATGCCCACAGTTATATGATGGCATAAGTGAATGGAGAGGATCTATGGCGATGAAGATCGAAGGCCACAAGCGCTCTTCATAAGAGTAAGAAGGAGGGGTTTAAGCGTGGGCGGAGTTTTTCTAGCCCGTGAGCAATTTGGAAATCAAATCAAGGGGCGGAAGGGCAGATCTACAGACGACAAGTACTTCGATGATTAGACATGGGCGGGGTAATGAAATTTTTAGATTTGCGAAGTGGAGGTAGGCCCCACATGTTGCGACGGTGCAGATCTGGCGGGGAAAGGCATCAACGACGGAGGTTTAGTTCACATATTGAACATGCACGAAGTATCGGCTCATTCCAAATTCGTGAACCTCGATAAAGGCTGCACCTTTGGATGTTCAGGATGCGAACAGGGTCCAGATCGACAGTTGATAGTGACTATGCAAATCTAAGGTACAAGGAGGTAGCCTTCTGAAGAGAAAAGCACCGCAGAAAGCTGTGGAGTTAAACAAAGGAAAGGATCAACGATGCAGGGTTGATCGGGTAGATGGACGGTGAAGCAAGCCTCTTCAGTATGACAGAGTCAAGATTGATAAGAAAATAGAAATAATATCAAAATGTTGCACAGGGATATGGATACTATTTGTCCTGTTCATCGGAAATGACAGACGACGACTGTGCAGAAGCAGAACATAGATCTAGAAAGCAGAGTTACAGAAGAAGAGCAGGAGAGGAAAGTATGGGAAGCTAAGTACCTAGGGTTGCAGGTTAAATATGATGAATTAATAAAACAAGTTACACAAGAAGCAAAGCAGGTTATTTCGGATGACATCATTGCTGAGGCAGACAAATTAAGGCCCTACCTTGACTTTGTCCTAGACAAGGAAGCTGTAATTAAGCTATCCAAGAAAAGTGTAACAACAACGAATGAAAAACTGAATAAGAAGCCTGTGGAATGTGCTGAGAATTCCATAGAGTTTTTGAATGGCTTAATTGAGGATGAAGTGAAAGAAACCAGCATAAAAGACAAGTTATCTACCATTATTTGGGTAAAGAGGGTGATAAATAAACATCAACAGGTAAAAAATTATTCAGGCCAGGATTGATGTCATGGCACACCAATTTAAATACTTCAAGGATATGTTTGAACCATTGTTTAGGAAGGGACTGCCTCTCTTTTGGGAAGAAAATGGCACCATACTGACACAGAAAGAGTATCAGGACATGTTGATGGGATGCAGGCTGGATTATAGAGACCTTGCTGGTATGACCCAACCACTGTCTGGAAAAATAGTGGTATATAAGTTTACAAGGGAATTTAAATTGGTCCTGGTGTTCAAAGAGGATTTTGAACACCTTCATAGCTATTCATACAGAGACCACACTGAATTACGAGTATTGCTTAAGGAAGTGGCCACTTCAGAGTTGCCAGCTGCCGACCAATGGAAGCTTGTGGAGAAGTATGGAAAAGAAAAACTAACACTGCATACATAAATATTCTGAAGATCATGGAGATGGCATCCTGAAGAATTAGTTACTTAGGTTTTGACTATTTACTAGAATCTGCTACTGGCAAGTAAATGCTCAGTTACGCTTGTAAAGGCATTTAAGCCTATTTCTTAGCATTTTGTTATTTTGTTGTAACTAATTCTTAGAGGTGACGGGCATATCTGTATAGGTGTCATCACAGTAGTAACAACTTTCTGTTAGGATGGTTCGAGCCTCAGAGCTAAAGATATCTATATATTCACATGTAATAGAAAGAAAAAAGGGTTGAAGCCGAGAGAACTGGGCCTTGTATTGTGAAACTCATCTTTAATAAAAAATCACAGTGTTGAAGCTGTATTTTGGTACAGATTCATGTGTTGTTTATGTTGCAGTATGTTTCCCTTTCTTATGTGAATGTGTTTCCAATTTATTACTTCCATAATGTTTTCCTTTGTGTCTGAAATGAGTGTTTAATAGTGCAGAATTCATATTCATATGCTATGTCTATTATTTCAGATGTTCACCAAATATTTCTTCTAAAGTTAACATTGAATTCATCCTTGTAGATGCTCATGTTAACGGATTGTTCTTTAATTCTTCCTCCCCACTAGACCAAAGCATTTTGACTGTAAATGAATGGCTACCTTGCATCTATTTTAAAATCCCATGTAGAAGTGCTATAATTTGACATAATTGTTTGTTTTGACTTCATTTCCCAATCAATGCTTGTATTGTTTCAACCAAACAACAATTTAGTTTCAATTTTTATTCATATATCTGGCCTTGTTATACAATCAATGAGAGATCCCTCTCTAGAAAGAGAGAAGACAGTTCCCTTTCCTAAAGTTGGTTTTGTGTGTTACCTTGAAGAGACCTTTCCACAACCTTTGGGTCAATTTGAGTGCTAGCACTCGCAGGAATTGAGGGTTGACCAAGTTCATAAGTGGTCACGTTATATATAGGTATTTCTGGTGAAGTGAAAGGTAGAGAACGAATTGGGGTATGTTGAAATATGGGAACTTTTGAGGTGTCTCTTCTCCGTGAGAGACTCTGGCACCAAATTGAATCGCCACGCTGGCATAATTGAGCGATCTACTCATGGATTGGAGCCAAGAGCTCATTACAAGGAATCCAGTAAGGGGGAGAGGATTATACCCCTAGACGTAAAGCAAGGTGGGCCCATTTTTTCCCTAGATTAGTTTCCCAAAAGAATGCGGATGGACCAAAAGCTGTGGATATAGGGTCATCCTGGGGTTGATTGAACCATTCTACAGCCCCAGGTTCTCCTTCCATTTAATGTTGGAAATATGTGTCTTGTGAAGTAGACAATTCCATGGTCATGGACCTTGGAGGATCAGTGATTAGTGGACTCAAAGGAAGTGATAAGTTCAGTCCCGACTCCATGGTGGAGTTTTCTTCTTCAGGTGACATGACAGCAACTGGTGGATCCATGCTTTCCCTTGAAAACACCTACCGATTAAGGGGATATTCGGGGTGGCAAGTTTAAAAGTATACGGGACCTTCTCTAGGGTTGTTCCACCAAAATGATTGAAGCAGAATTCCTCCTAAGTGTCTTCTATACAAAATAAAAGTAACAAAAAATCTACACAAACTAAGGCCACATGAAAACTTATGTGATAGATGTGGATTCAAAAGTCTGGAACCTCACAGGATTGTCAAGGCTTTGCAAGTCGCGATATACCCTAGGGTCCAACAGTTATACTCGGCCCAATTTTTAGAGCACTAACCAGGGAGGATTAGGACTATACCCCTGACCGTATAACCCGACTACCTAGAAGCACGTGCATAGTAGATCCCCAAGTGTTGTTGTCAGTGTATTTCTCTGCCAAGACGGCCAAATGGTTAGCTCGGTTGGTTTCAGGAATCCTAGGAGAGTCTCCTGATATACTCAAGGTATGTGGGAACACAAATCCGTAGTGGTGTTGTCTAATGCACAACCGTATGACAAGATCCTTCCAATATACTACCGAGTAGGTGAAGTTCCTTTCGATATACCCAAGGGTACATGAAAGAGCCTTCGATATATCGGTTGGTACGTGGAATAACTGCAAGCCCCTGGGATGCAGTACAGGAAAATAACATCATCTTCTGCATTTTACAATGTTGAAACACGTCACTAACTTATAACACAAGTTACTAGTAGATTTTAACCTAAAGCTACCGATTAATTTTATCTTATGTCTTTAGGTGAATGCGTGAGGTGTCGACAGGAATTTAAAAATAATGCAACCCTAGCTACATGAAGGTGCACATTCCTTTTCTTTCGATGAAGTCTATGTAAGGTAAGGAGAAATTTCTTTTTCCAATGATCTCAACAAGACAAAAAATCCCAAAAGTTAAAAATCTACCAAAGATGGTTAAATTGCTCTTTTTGTTTTTTCCAACAAAACACAAGAAATAATGACACACCAAATCAAAAAAAATTCTTTTTTATCTTTTCAAACTAGAATGAATCTAAGTAATGATGAAAAGGAGGATTTCTGCTTGGAATGCACTAACTCTTGAACTTCCACAACGATGAACCAAAAAGCATAAAAAGACCAAAAGTGCATAGAACGTTTCAAATTTGAAAATACTTTGCAAGAGTTTGAATTCACTTGATCTTTTCAAAGAGATGAAAGACTCATGACTAATAAAAATATAATCAAATGATTTCCTTTCCAAGCTTCTCAAATATATAAACAATGAATTCCAAAGCATGAAACAATTCCACGATAATTTTCAAATGATCTTGAAAATAGATAAAATGAAGCACTTTCAATTCTTAATGCATATATCAAAACAAGATCTAATAATAATAATGCTTTTCAGATGTAACAACAGAAAGCAAAATATTGATTGCAACACTCTAATGACTCAGAAAATCTCAAAGAAAAAATATAAGAATCCAAATGAATTCAAAGACACTCGAATCTCTCAAAATCGAACAAATGCAACCAAAATTAAATGGCTAAGTGTAGTAAAGGTTTGGAATTAGATCTAGCACACTGAATAGATCTGGTAAGGTGATAAGGGAATGCAAGATCGAGCAGATAACCATGGGGAATTGAAATTTCCCGCCACCACCAAAAATTTCACTTGACCAAATGGAACCCAAAAATCAACACAAACAAAGAAAAACACAATCAATGCTGAGTAAACAAGCTTCTGACTGGAAGGTACAGCATAGAGAGGCTTGTTGGTCAGGTCAAAAAATCAAAATTTGGAGAGGAAAGGTACCAAGCACCAAGCTTGAGAGGCCGTCGCACTCTATAGTTATGCTTAGAGCGCTAGGCACACACTGTGTACAAGGCTAAAGCGTCGGTGGTGCATACTGTATAAATTTCAAATGCATCGGTGGCGTAGTATGCTCAAAAGCAGTAAGCGCCTAAGAGGATGCGACACACTGGATGTACTACCCAGGTGCATCGGGCAAATGACCAATGGAAAACAATAGAGATATCCAAACAATGAATCAACAAATGGCCTGATACTGATCCAAATAGAAGTAGGGAAAGTCAATAGACTCTTCAACAAGAAAATCTAGTGATGGGAGGGTTCAGGAGGCAAAGAAATGGCTCACTAAGAAATCAATGAACAACACATTCAAACTGAAATCAAAACTAAAAACTCCCTAGTATGGTCGCCAGATTTGTTTTCGGACAATCTACTCGAGTGGACGCGAGCATGATATCCCTAGTCCAGGTGGATCTAGAACAAAAGAATACAGAATATAGATCTACTTTCCTAGATTAATTAGATATTGAAGTAGATAGATGTCTTACCTTTAGATTGGTGAATCATTCTCCTCTTTTTCGCTCCAATATCTGTGGTTGTCAAATATCAAGATGCAAAACCTGTCAAATCACATAGAGACAAACAAACAGTAAAAGCACATCTAAATACTAAGATCTAAGCTAACAGTTAAGGAAGAAGGCTCTAAATATCATTGACACAAAGAAATTTATGGAAAGAGATTATATTACTGTAACTAAATGGGAAGTATATAGAAGAGTTATGATTACAACCAAGCCCTAATGCTGCAATCTTCCTCCAACAAGCCAAACCAAGCCAATCCTCCAAAGATGAAATCAGTCTCTCAAGGATGAGTGAGAGTCACCTAAGATAATTTCACCAACATGAGAGTACTATAGAATTTCATCTCCTTGGAATGGAGAGGAGCTTCATATTTATAGGACCAAGTGGATAGAGTAGGTTTAAGATTATGGGGAGAAGATTAAGGTATCATCCCTTGAGGTAAGTTAATCGAAAGCCAACTCACCTAGAAATTAGGGATGACCCTCCACCTCATCATGCTTTGAGAAGTCACTCGAAGGTCTCATTTATCCATTTAAACCAACCCCGATGCATGCTACATGAGGATAATTTGCGCCGAGCCTAGACATGCGCTTCTTGATGGAAGACAAGTTGCACCGACCTAACTAGAAAATGTGGATACAGGATCAACGACTTACTCTAGATGTATTTTGGTTAGGGAAACTTCAGGGATCAAGGAACTGAGTTGACATAAGACTCATTATGATGAGATTTAGGTGTAACAATTACCTATATTCTTTGGTCCCTCTAACTTATGCATATTTCTTCAACATAACTCTAATGTGCTTTATGATTTCAGCAAAGTTAGAGACAAACCTTCAAGGAAAGTTAATCTTACCCATAAAAGACTGAATCCCTTTTTTGTTCCTTGGAAGATCAATCTTCAATATGGAATATACCCTATAGAGATCAATTTTGACTCCATATTGTGACACTATATGACCTAATAACCTGCCTTCCTGCATTGCAAAATTTTATATTTTAGGATTAAGAGAAAGACCAAATTTTCTTCACTTTAGAAAAGTTTGTCTAAGGTGTTTGAGGTGCTCTTCATATGACTTGGAAAAGACTGTAATGTCATCTAATTAGATAACTATAAATGTATCCTTCTCTACTACAAAGGCTATGTCCATTTCATGCTGGAATGCAGCCCTTGCATTCATCAGACCGAAAGGCATGCAGTCATACATAAATGTCCCCCAGGGTGTCACAAAAGCAGTTTTCTCTTTCTCTTATTCATGGAAAACAATCTGGTTATACCCAAAAAATCCATCTATCATTGATATCCTCTGAGCTCCCACTACCCTTTGTAAAATATGATCCATTTTCGGTAAAGGGTATTTATCCTTCAAGGAAATTCTGTTCAAATTTCGGGAATAAAAACATAGTATGATTTCCCCATTCTTCTTCTTGACAAGTACAAGGTTAGCAACATGTGAAGAAAATATTAGAGGAACAATGATCTTAACATCAAACAATTTTTTGAGTTCCTTTTCAATAACTGGCAGTGACATGGGATTAACTTGTCTTAATTTCTGTCTGAAGGGTTTGGTGTTAGGATTAATTGGTATTCTGTGCTAAACAATACTCATAGAAAAGGCCTTCAAATCCTGATAAGACCAAACAAATACATCTAAAAATTCCTTCATCATTTCCACATACCTTCTACGTTGTTCATCAGATATTAAAGCCTTGGACAATTTAACTAACTTCAGCTCGGATTTTGTACCGATATTACAGTGTAACGTCCCCTCCTATCATACCAGCATGATGGAGAGGATGTGGTACTAAAACTGGGCATCTAGCCCCATCTCCATTAACTAAAAAAAAAAAAAACTCATTGATAAAAAGACGTATACATGTGCATGTTATAGAAACATAGCGGAATTAAAAATCATGTTTAATATCTAACATACATTCAAATATTTATGTGACAGCCATTAATAAAGACATTGCAGAATTTATAAAAGAGAATACTTATCTTATAACAGTAGTCCCAAGCAACTGGCTATGTAACTGCAACGTTCCACCCAACCATAGGTCAGTTGTGCTTATCAACCTCTTGATGTAACTGCCACCCCCGAGCTGGGCATGATTTCTACAAGGAATCAGGGAACAGCAGACTCACACATAGCCATGCATACACCAAGATGAGCCAAGCCAATCTGCAATTGGGTTTATCAGGCTGCTAGGAAATGGAAAGGAAGAATTGCTAAGCTAGTGAGCTCAACCACAGAGCTATGGGTACCTCTACAAGATCTATTCAGCTTGGCATTCACAATGCCTACACACCCAACACAAGTAAGTATTCTCTTCACTACCACACAGTCCCTCAAGCCATACCTTCCTTTCTAGTGCTCTCAGGGTGTGCATAGAAAAGTAGCCAGCCCTCTTGATCTTCTTGAGAGGTTACTCCCTTCACCAGGTTTATCAAGCCAATTTTGTCCACTACCACTCCAAGTTTCTTGCTCACCGATTCAAACCCAAACAAGGATGCATATAACAACAAAACCACAATGGTTGGGCATGAGGAAAAACGTTTGTACAGTGACAAGCATGAAAATGATTCCCTAAGCTTCAGAAAAACGTGGGAAGGCTAAAAATGAACAATGGAGGTTTGGGGAAAACCCCAAGAAGCAGAAAACGTTTTTAGGAAAGACGCCCATGGCAATTCGGGGACAAAACGACCTCCATACAGTCCCAAATCGCAGCCCCTTCTTCCCAGCTACTGTCCAAAACCAAAAACGAGTTTTTGGGCAAAGAAAACCCTACGTTTTTTTATGAAAAATGTGAATGTAACTTCCAGGAGTCTCCATCTGCGTGAGAGAGGGAAAGCTATATGTTCCCAATGGCTTTGGGCACCATTTCGTGGGTGTTTTCTTTCCCAAGGAGACAAAACACGATTTTTCAGGTTGATGGCTTGCCCATCCACGAAATTGGCTGCCATAACTCTTAATTCCCAAGGCATTAACTGCCTCAACCAACTCTTGGAAGAATTAAATGATTGTGTCCATAACCCAAAATGGGTAGTTGGTGGTTTATGGGTTTTCTCATTGACACATGGATTAACACCATTGGCTCAGGGTTTGAATAAATTTCCCTCCCTATTCCTTGTAGAATCATGCCCCCATCTCTTTGTTGCATTGCATAGCTAGTTGTGGGTATTTTCATTAAAATTCGTATTTACATGATGTCTTATTTACATTGTGCCTATCTAGCACAAGAACCATAGGCATCTATTTTTAATTTCCGATACATGAAACGCTAAATCAATGGTGGGGCCTTGGCCTTGAGCTCCTCACCATGATTAAATTACAATATTTACATCATTTACGATTTAATACAAAGGGGGTCAAAATGGGGACATTACATACAGTCTACAATATTATCGTGCATAGGATGAGCTAATGGATTTTTCAAAGCATCATGATTACTAAATATCCTTTCAAGAGGAACTAAACCTTTGGGTAAAAAATTACCTTTTAGTTCAATTATGTCATGTCTAGCAATTGAAAAGGATAAATCTAAAGTCTGCAATTCTTTGATTTCTTCATCTTCATCAATCAAAGACCTAGAAAACTCACCAATTGACTGTAAGAACCTATCAATTTATGTTGATGTATATGTAACTTCAGAATGTATTTCATCTATGTATTTTATATATATTTATTGTACCCTTATAAGAGATGTGTCATTCCTCTATAAGGAAGTGTCGTCATGTGGATTGACAAGTGTCGCAAGTGTGTGTACTTGCCGATGGGTTATTAGACCACCATGTGGGGTCGGCCATGAATTATATATATTATAATGTGGATGTACCTAGCTAGACAAGTCAACCCCATAAGGTCACTGGGCAAAAAGGTTAGTATAAATAGAGATCGGAGATCTCTATTTTACTCATTCAGAAAAGTAACTCACTCTCACTCAAAAAGTGGCGCACTAGTGAGGAGGAGGATCATCTGCTACTAGGAGACTTTCTCAATGTATTTTGGTTGTACTTTGGTTGAGCCATTGCTCTCTCTATCTCTGAGGAAGTTGTGGGGTTTTTCACCTTAGGGTTCTCCCCATGGAAACTCTGTGTCTCTTGTCTCTCATGCTTTTGATTCTTGTGATGCTTGTCATGCTTATTGTGGTTGTCATGCATTGATATACTACATATGTTATTCTCTCAGTAAAGATCCTAGAGTATTGTGAATTAATGCTCAAAATTTAACATGGTATCAGAGCTAACCTGAGAAGAAGACATTTTGCAATGATGGAAACTTGAGTTTCTTGTTTATTGGGTTTCTCTCCATAGATTTTGGGAAAGCAGTATAGTAGATTGACTCTACTCATCAAGGCACATCTATCTGTCCAGTAAGAATTCAATTTCGAGCATTTTCATATTTGGCCCTAAACATTAGGGTTTCCACAAAAATAGGAATTTCTGAAATCTGAAGACATAGCTAGATGCTCCTTGCAAAAATCAAAGTTTAGAGCTTTGGATCGAGATTTTTGGCTGGGTAGATCTCCGGGAAACTCAAACCCTAATTCAGGGCTCTCCCTAGTGAACCCTAGAGGACAAAAAGGAAAATCTGAAGGGTAAAGCTTTGCTGATCTCAAATTCTGAATACACCAGGCTGATCAGCTCATCAAGGCGCATCTTTCTATCCTTTCAAAAAATTGAAATTCACATTTTGAATTTTTAGGGTTTTTTTGACAAACCCTAATCCGAGACCAGATCCAGTTTTCAGCATTTCAAGTGGTAAGACCTAAATCTTTTCTATTTCCATTTGAAGTACTCTTTAAGATGTCTCTCCACACCAAGCTTGAGGATAAGCTTGAAGGGGCTGATAACTTCCGATCCTGGAAGTATAGGATTGGGTTAATCCTGGAAGAAAATGAGTTGGACTCATATGTGAAAGAAGACATCCCTATCCCAGAGGATGAAGAGGCCAAGGTATTGCATAAGAATAACTTGGTCAAGGCAAAGAGAATCATTGCCGATTCCATTAAAGATCATATCATACCCCATGTGTCCTCTCTAAAGACACCCAAGGAGATGTTTGACTCTTTGACCAAGCTATTTGAAGGGAAGAACATAAATCGAAAGATGACCCTGCGGAACCAATTGAAAGGAGTAAAGTTTCAGAATCGAGAAACCATTCAATCTTATTTTTCAAGGGTCTCCCAGATCAAGGAACAACTAGAAGCAGTGGATGAAATGGTGGAAAATGGTGAAGTGGTGATGACCACTCTAAATGGCCTACCCAGGTCATGGGATTCCTTTATCCAAGGAATTTGTGCAAGGAAGAAGTTGATATCCTTCAGTAGACTATGGGAAGAATGCTCACAAGAAGAAGCAAGGCTTGTGGCACGAGAAGAAAATATGGGGAATGAAGATCAAGCTCTCACAGCTCACACCAAGAAAGGGAAGTCCAAGAGAGAGCCATCTCACTCCAAGAAATCTTCACATCACTTCAAAGAAAGAAGAATATGCTTCACCTGTAATGAGAAAGGACATATTCCCATAAATTGTCCCAAGAACAAGAAGGAAAACAACAACTCCAACAAGAATAAGAAGGGAAACAAAAGAAGGTTTCATGCTCATGCTGCCAAGGATGATGAACCACCCAAGAAGAAGGCTAGGGCAGAAAGTGATGATAACTCATCAAGTGAAGAAGAGTATGTTCTAATCTCTGTTCTCATAGGTACCATCTCCCATGGTTGTAATGATTGGTTAATTGATAGTGGGGCTTCCAAACACATGACTGGGTTTAAGGAATCTTTTGTGAATCTATCTGAACATGAATCACCCCATAAGGTGAAACTTGGGGATGATTATCAATACCCAATCAAAGGAAGTGGTGAAGCCTCCTACAACCTAGATTCTGGAAAATCTTTGAAGATGAAAGAAGTTCTTTATGTACTTGGGCTCAAGAAGAACTTATTCTCAATCTCTGCATTGGATGCAAAAGGTATGAGGGTTGCATTTGTGGATGGCCAAGTCTTAATGTGGCCAAAGGGAAAGACCATAGATGATGCAGTAGTGATTGGAGAGAAAGAGGGAGGTTTGTATAAATTGAAGGGACAACCTGAACATGCCATGGTGCATGAATCTATGGAGCCAAGTGAACTTTGGCATAGAAGACTTGCTCATATGCACTATAGGGAACTTCCAATTGCAATCAAGGCTATAGAGGGTCTTCCTGAAATCAAGACCAAACATGAAGGTGTTTGCAAAGGATGTGCAAAAGGTGAGAACATTAAGAAGGCTTTCCCAAGCAGTGAAAGCAAGGCAAAAGACATCCTGGAAATCATCCACTCAGATGTATGTGGTCCTATGTTATCCGGTTCTCTAAGTGGGTATGTTTACTATGTCTCATTTATTGATGACTTCTCCAGGAAGACTTGGGTATACTTCTTGAAGAACAAAGATGAGGTGTTTGATAAGTTTAAGGAATTCAAAACCTTGATGGAGAATCAAACTGACAAGAAGATCAAAACATTCAGATCCGACAATGGTGGAGAATTCACCTCAGGTGACTTCAAGAAGCTTTGCAGTGATTCAGGGATTAAGAGGGAGTTGACTACTCCTTACAATCCACAACAGAATGGAGTTGCAGAAAGGAAGAACAGAACAATCATGGAAGTAGCAAGAGCAATGCTCCATGACCAGGATCTACCTATGCATCTATGGGCAGAAGTAGCTAGAACTGTTGTATATGTACATAACAGAACACCCCACAAGATATTGGACAACAAGACACCAGAAGAGGTCTTTTCTGGTAAGAAACCTGAAGTCAGCCATCTCAGAATATTTGGTTGTCCAGTATACACTCATGCCCAAAAGAAAAGAGGACTAAACTAGATCCTTCAGGAAAGAAGGGTATCTTTGTGGGTTACAGTGAAAGCTCGAAGGCTTACAGAATATACTTTCCAGGGTTCAAGAAGATTGATGTTAGCAGGGATGTAACATTTGATGAAAACTCAGCATTCATCAAATCAAGGAAGGCACCTATCGAAGTTTATGAAGAACCTAAGGAAACTAGATTTCAAGACACTACCATGACTGAAGCAGTTCCAGAAGTTGTTCGTGAGATTGAAGATCCGCAAGAACCTGTAGATCCACCCCGTGAGGATAACTCTCACAAGAGGAAACCTGCATGGGCTAGAGAGCTCATTCAAGATGCAAAAAGATTTGGCATTCCAGAAGAGGAACACAGAGCAAAGAAGAGAACCAGATCACATACTAGCTATGTTGCTTTACTCTGTGACATTATGAACAAAGAGCCTTCCAGTTATGAAGAAGCAGCGGAAAAGAAAGAATGGAAGGATGCCATGGTTGAGGAATACCAATCAATAATGAAGAATGATGTTTGGGATGTTGTCCCAAGACCTAAAGAGAAGTCTGTTGTGACTTCCAAATGGATCTACAAAATCAAGCATGCTGCAGATGGCAGTGTAGAGAAATACAAGGCAAGATTCATAGCTCGTGGCTTCTCTCAGAAAGAGGGAATAGATTATGAAGAAACTTTTGCACCTATATCCAAGTATACTTCCATCAGAACAGTACTTTCCCTAGCTGCAGCAATGAGATGGAAAATACACCAAATGGATGTCAAGACTGCTTTCTTGAATGGTGTAGTTGAAGAGGAAGCATATGTGGAACAACCACTCGGTTTTGAAATACATGACAGGGAGTCATATGTGTGCAGATTGAAGAAAGCCTTGTATGGCTTGAAGCGAGCTCCCAGAACCTGGTATGGTAGGATGGACAGTTTCCTATCTAGTTTGGGATTTACCAAGAGTAAAGCAGATTCCAACCTTTACTACAAGGTTGAGGAAGGGAATCCTGTGATTCTACTCCTGTATGTGGATGACTTATTTGTAACAGGAGATGACAGACTGATTGCATATACTAAGAGGAAGCTTGCTGCTGAATTTGATATGAAAGATTTGGGAATGATGCACTATTTACTAGGTATGGAGGTGTGGCAGAGTGCAGGTGGGATCTTCCTTGGTCAAGGGAAGTACACAGTAGATATCCTGAAGAGATTCGGGATGATGGATTGCAAGGCCATGGCCACACCTATGGCATCGAATATGAAGCTTCTATGCGATGCTTCATCTGAACCGGTTGATGTCTCTATGTATCGTCAGATGACTGGGTCCTTGATGTATCTGACGAACACGAGACCAAATATTTGCTTTGCTATGAACACATTGAGCCAGTTCCTGACGGATCCGAGGAGTGTTCACCTGGTTGCTGTAAAGCATGTTCTAAGGTACCTGAAGGGTACAGTGGATTTTGGGCTCAAGTATGAAGCGAATCAAAAGTTTAATCTGTAGGGTTATGTTAATTCAGATTGGGATGGCAGTGCTGCATATAGGAAGAGCACATCTGGGTGTTGCTTCAGTATGGAATCAGGTGTGATCTCTTGGTTTAGCAGGAAGCAGTCCTGCGTAGCACTGAGTATAGCTGAGGCAGAGTATGTTGCAGCCTGTTCAGCTAGTTGTGAGGCAGTATGGCTACGAAAGCTACTGTCTGAGTTGTTTGATATCCCATTGGATGCTACTGGTATCTTCTGTGATAACCAGAGTTGTGTGAAGCTGTCCGAGAATCCAGTGTTTCATGACAGGTCAAAACACATAGAGATCAAATATCACTATATCAGGGATATGGTGCAGAGAGGAGCTGTGAAGCTCCTGTATGTTGCGACGGACGAGCAGATTGCAGATGTGCTGACGAAGCCACTAGCCAGGGTGAAGTTCGAGTACTTCAGGGAAAGGATTGGCGTTCTTTAGATTGATGACACTTCGAGGAAGAAGCGATGGACACATTTACTGAAGCCATTCCAAGCATGTTGGAAGGAGGATCCTTCACATGGCTGTGGATGTAAGCGCTGGATGACGAGCATCAGGATGATGTTCTGGTTTCTGCTTGGATATGATCAGTTGGATCATTTTTGTATATGTATGTACGCATCATGTTGGATGCTGGATATGATCAGTTGGATCATTTTTATGTATATGTATGTACACATCATGTTGGATGCTGGATATGATCAGTTGGATCATTTATATGTATGTACGCATCATGTTGGATGTTGGATATGATCGGTTGGATCATTTGTATGTATTTTGTATATGCATCATGTTGGATGCTTGGACCATGTATCTGTATATGTATTAGGTGGATACATTGTATGATCAAGTAGATCATGTATATTGATATGTATCAGGTATGATCAGGTAGATCATGTATGTTGATGGATACATTGTGTGTATCATGTATCTATGTATCAGGTGGATACGCTATGTATGATGATATGTATCAGGTAGATACTTGGTGTGCAATGGTCTTTCGAGGTTTTTCCTATGGCATGTAATTCGTACCCTAGGACATCTGGCAAATGCTCTTTCGAGGTTTTGCTTGGGAGGACATATAATTTGTGCCCTGGGAGATCTGCAGATAGTCTTTCGAGGTTTTTCCTATGGCATGTAATTTGTGCCCTGGGATATATGGCAGATGATCTTGCGAGGTTTTGTCCTAAGGCATGTAATTTGCTCCTGGGAGATCTGGACAGGATGAAAAAGGCCTCAGATGCTTTAGACAGGTTTTGCCATGACCACATGTAATTTGCTCCTGGGAGATTTGGATAGGATGAAAAAGGCCTCAGATGCTTCAGCCAGGTTTTGTGGTGGACCACATGTAATGTGCTCCTGGGAGATCCGACAGGTAGAGCTATGTGCTTGTAACAACCTGGGATGCTTCAGCCAGGTTTTGTGGTGAGATCACATGTAATGTACTCCTGGGAGATCCGACAGGTAGATCCGTGTGCTCGTAATAGCCTGGGATGCTTTAGCCAGGTTTTGTGATGGGTCACATGTAATGTGCTCCTAGGAGATCCTACAGGTAGAGCTGTGTGCTCGTAATAGCCTGGGATGCTGCAGCCAGGTTTTGTGATGCACGTAATAAGTCCTGAGATTTCCACAGTATGGCCAGTGATGATGAAGACCTGCAGGTGGTGGGCCTACATCCAATATGAAAAAGGACTGGCTCTGTAGAACTTCCTATGACGAGTAGATTCAGAGATTGGTTGAGATAGCAGTAGCAGTGACGATGATGATGACGATGCATCGATGACGATGATCCCGAGAAGAATACTTGTCTAGCAGAATTGTGTCGAGAAATACCTTCCTAGTTAAGAGTGAGTGTTGATGTATATGTAACTTCGGAATGTATTTCATCTGTGTATTTTATATATATTTATTGTACCCTTATAAGAGATGTGTCATTCCTCTATAAGGAAGTGTCGTCATGTGGATTGACAAGTGTCGCAAGTGTGTGTACTTGCCGATGGGTTATTAGACCACCATGTGGGGTCGGCCCTGAATTATATATATTATAATGTGGATGTACCTAGCTAGACAAGTCGGCCCCATAAGGTCACTGGGAAAAAAGGTTAGTATAAATAGAGATCAGAGATCTCTATTTTACTCATTCGGAAAAGTAACTCACTCTCACTCAGAAAGTGGCGCACTAGTGAGGAGGAGGATCATCTGCTACTAGGAGACTATCTCAGTGTATTTTGGTTGTACTTTGGTTGAGCCATTGCTCTCTCTATCTCTGAGGAAGTTGTGGGGTTTTTCACCTTAGGGTTTTCCCCATGGAAACTCTGTGTCTCTTGTCTCTCATGCTTTTGATTCTTGTGATGTTTGTCATGCTTATTGTGGTTGTCATGCATTGATATACTGTATATGTTATTCTCTCAGTAAATATCCTAGAGTATTGTGAATTAATGCTCAAAATTTAACAATTTATGCATATCCTCAACTACTTTCTATCTTAAACGTTTTCTGAGACATATGGCCTATGCCTAACCTCCACTGCATACCTAAGATGTGGTTGAGTGGACACCTTGAAACAAATTGCATCCAAGGCTAGTGAATTTGTTGTTCCATTACAGTTTCTAGGAACAAAGGAAATATTAAAAGCCAAGAAATAATTATAAATTAAATCCCAAACTTCATTATGGTAAACCTTAAGCTTCTTCTATTTGACCTGATAAACATTTCTGACCTTTTGAACTATCAATTCCGAATCCCCAAATACTTCTAACTCGTGTATGTTCATGTCTTTAGCCACCCTTAATCCCAAACCTAGTGCTTCATATTCAGCTATGTTATTGGTAGCTTCGAATTCAAGCTTGTACATAAGGGTAACTACCTCATCTACAGGGGAAATTAATAAAAAATGTGCTCTTGAACCTTCTTTGGATGATGCACTATCAAAGTACATCCTCCAAAGGACATCTTCATTCTCCACAGGTAATCAATGATTTCCTGGACAACATATAAAGGATGATTGGAAGGGTTCTGATGATCACTTACCAAATATGCCAACTGTATTTCCTTATACAACTATCTTGTTTCTCCACCAAATACTAGTACTGTAACATATGAATAGTCCATCTATAAATTTCCTCCAATTTTTGTAGTACATGATCAAGACAATATCATTCCATATTTTGGTCGGATGGCAGCTACAATTACATCCATCGAGATACTGTTCATTGGGATCTGGGTCGGGCTAACTACAAAGTCTTTACTTACTCCTATACATTTAATAGCTCTTGAGTCAAAAGCATACAGTTCGTAAAAGGGTTTGGTAATATTCAATTCAAGGGCCTCTGTTACTGCCTTTGGAATAAGGTTATGTGATGCACCAGAATCAAGAAGGATTTTATGCAGCATTTTATCATGAACAAGCATAGTAATGTAAAAAGGGGGAGGCAAACAAGCTTTCTAATATAACTGTGGACCAAACACAATCGTTGGGTTCTCATATTGAAGATTCACTATGTCAGTGGTAGAAAGATCAATGGAGGGTTGTAAAAATTTCATAATAGATTCCTTAAAAGGAGGGTGCTTAACTAATTTAGTAAGAGGAATGGGAATCTTGATTTTCCCTATTTCTTGTTCAATATTAAAAGAAACCAAAAAATTTTCAATACATTTTACCTCAACATTCTTACCTATGTTCCCTGAATGATCTTGCTTCTTTTCTAACTCCTTTACTGGAATTTTCTTTTCCACTACTACAACTTTCTTCTAAGGAATCTGAGAACCTTTTTTTTGTCCAGATCTTAGATCATATTTCTTCTATTGATTTAACTAAACTGCATATGTAGATCTGTCCTGAAACTGTGTTGTCAATGTTGGCTGCTTTTTGGACAGACCCAGGTTTTAATGAAGCGCAGCAACAAAACCCCTTGGCGCACTGGCCCTCTCGGCAACGAGCTGCGCAGCAGCTCGAGGTCTCACCTGAAGTGGCTATGGGGGGCTAAGGAATCAGGCTTCCTTAATCTAGGTGACGCGGAGACTGCAATATTCTCCCTTTCTTCCTTGATGATTCCTCAAAGCGGAATGTCTTACTCTTCCGTAGACCTCTTAGTGCAACTGCGCTGAAACTCTCGCTTGACAGTCTAGCTGCGCGGTATCTCCACTCCTGCGCACGAAGCAATTATCCTCTGCGTCGATGCTCTATGTATCGTTTCTGCTTGCGCGCCCAGCGCAGTAACGCATTCCTCAATCGCCGCAGCGACAGCGTTCTACAGATGCCTTCGACACTTAACGATTATAACTACCAAGGAATCTTTGAGAACTTACTTAAAATATTCATAAAGATAACGCAATGTTCATGTATACATAGATAATGAACTAAAACATGCAATCACACAACACAACATCATAACAACGAGAATTATGTAGCTCACTTCCACGGGGAAACCATGTCCACGAGAAGTGTATCTTATATTAGCTCAAGATGGGAATTACACAATATGCTGCGCACACAGTTGCAACCTTAGATCTTTCCAGGAAACTCCACGCACACAGCTGGGATCCCTTCTCTTAGATCTAGTCTCTTCTATACAGAGATTACAATAGTTCAGACGTCGACTCAGACTGTCTGCAACTCAGGGATTAGCTTCACAGCTATCCAGTTCTAACTCTTGTCTTCTAACAACACAATAGAAGACTAACTAGCTGGCTAGCTTATCTCAAACAGCTAGCTTACGTCTCAACATCTAATGGCTAGCTAGCTAAGGTCTAACCTTTACAATTACACATATATATAGGTGGCCATGACGGTCGCACCTTTACAAAGCTGTGGGCCTTTCCCAGCAGTATTCCCCAAAAACCCTAACCACGGATATGGCTAGGTGTACTGTAGGCGCCGCTTGCAGTCACGTCGCCGTTTCCTGCAGGTTCCGTGACTTTCAGCGCAGATTGCGGGTATGGGCGCCACTTCATCATTCATTGTTCCTTGTCCTTCACCTTCAATACTTTGGTCTGTTGCTCTTCCTTGATTAGAGCAACCATAACTTCTGTACTTAGCCTTAATGAGGGTAGCTGAGCCCTCTACTCCGTCACATTCATTCTCCTTTGACATGTGCGCGCAAGCTCCGCAATTTCCGGTCCGTAATCTGCGCTGAGCTCGTCCATCCGGCACCGTACTGCGCACCATTTACTTCTGCCCAAAAATTGGTGCTTACTCAAAATTAGCACTTTCCCTTCAACACTTGTGCTTTTTTCCTCAAAATTCGCAGCTCTACCATAGCTGTGGCCTAGGCTCCAACAGTCAACAAAGATTGTTCATATTCTTCTTGTGTAATATAACTCATCAATTTTTTTTCATCCAACAACTGAACTTTATGGCCTAATTCATTAGCCTCTTCATCATTCATTTCATCAACTTCATTATCAACAACATTTTGTGGAGGATGTATCTTTTGATCTTCACTTCCTCTGCTCTCTCCACAGAAGAATTGATGATTGAAAGGTCTACGGAATTGGTTTGGATTTATGTTGGGAATATCTGGGGTAGGTTTATTCTTATTATTACTATTAATTTTTATCTTAGTCATCTTGGAATTTAAATATTTGATAATCTTCATCATTTCATCAATTTTATGATCCTTAGACTTAGTACCATAAGTTTAAGGTTTGGTTTCCTTTTTCTGTTTTCTCCTATCAATATCTTGATATTGAGGCTTGATCCTAATTCTATCAACATCCATAATATTAGACTCTACTTCTAAAGAAGCTTCTTGCATATTTACAAGGGTAACAACTCTTCTTTCTCTAAGAAAAAGGGATAAGTCTGCATCGAATGCATTAGCATGTGTAAGTTTTGTAGAGGTCTCCATGGGTTTGATTTCAGTAGGGATCATACTGTAAATTTTATAAAACCTTATACTAAAATCATCCAAATATTCACCAGTATTCCTTGTAAGAGCTCCAAATTCTGTGATATAGTACAAATAATCTTTCTTGTCACACCATCGTTTCATAAAGGCTTCCTCCAGTGCATATATTCCATCAATTGAATCAACAGGTAACTCCTGGAACCACTTCCTAACTTCCGCATTTAAACTCCTGGAACCACTTCCTAACTTCCACATTTAAACTCTAAACAAATACCCTCATCTAGACATCCCAGTGTTCAATATTCTGATTGTCTCCATAGTTGTAATAGACATTGAGGTGTTCTTCTACAGTGGTCTCTCCTTTCCCATTAAACATTGAAAGGTGCTTGAGATAGTCTCCACCATGTAAGGCATTGAGTGAATGTGGAAATACTAACAGAGCATACCTAGAAACCACAATAGTATCCATTCTTTTTTTAGGTTGACCAGCCATTATGGGTAATGTTTGAGTTTGTGTAGCAACTGGTACTTTGACATTAGGAGGAAAAACATCTTATGAGGAAGAGGTAGGTATGGATTGAAACTTAGAAATAGAGGTTTGAGGAATTGGAGTTTTAATTTGTGGAGGTTCAATAGCTTATTCCAAAAAATGTTCTATAGCAAAAGGGTTAAGAAAGGTTTTGAATTCTGATGGACCTTCTTCATAATGGAAAGCCCTAGGAACTAACAGATCAGACGATAAATATTCTTGCTTAATCCTTGTAGATAATTGAGGTAAATATTTAAGGGGTGTACCAAGAAATATAACCTCCTCTTCTTCTACCAAATAAGGAGAATGAAAACTCATAGAAGAAGGGGTAGCTTCTTGCAAAATTTCAAGTTTAGGAGGAATTTGATAGCCTAGAATCTTAGAAGAGGCTGATTCAGAATCAAGAAACTCAGGAATTTCTAATGATTCTACCTTGAACTTTGTCTCTTCTTGGGGTTGAAATAATTCAAATTTAGGAAAGAAAATTAATGGAGTTGGTTCTAGTTTTCTTTCTTCTTGAGCTGATTGTAGTAATTCTTCTACTAAACAACCAAAATCATTTCTCACAGTTGAAGAAGATATAGATGATGTGCTTATAGATGCGGATGCATATATTTGAAGAGCTCTAGATTCTCTAATAATTTCCTCGAGATTAGATCGAGCTGGAATCATAATAGATGTAGGGTTTCCTCGTGTCCTAGTCTTCTTGGAATCTAGAATTATACAATATATTTAGAAGGTGAAAACTGCAGTCTTAATATGTCTAGATTTGTTCACCTTCAAACAAGATCTAATCATTGTTTGGTACCAAGGGAAAAAATAGCTTCATGTATTCATTCCTTGGAAACGATGCCAAATTTTTTTATCCCTAAGGTCTATATTGGATTGCTATAGGGAAAATTTAGGGCACTTTGGAAAGGAAATTAAATGCATTTGGTTTTTTATATAAGGGTGGTTAAAGATTGGGACAAGGAAGGTCTGTACAATGGTATTGAAACAACACAGATCATAGAAAGAACTAAGAACAAAAAATCTCAAAATAATGAATTGAGTGTCTAAGACATTATAACCATGGGACTGAAGGTAAGTACATCAAAGATGTCAGGTATAAATTCCATACATCTATATTTCATTCCACATATAAAAGTGTTATACAAAGAAGTTGTAAAGAAACAAATAATAAATCATAGGAAATGTGTATAGATAGTGTATATACCATTAGTTCTGTAATTTAAATTATGCAATGCATATAACTCTATAATCAATTCAATAATCAATCCTCAACAGATAAGTAGGCATAAATTTCATGATTCATTCATAATCAAAAGCTTATAGCAACTGTATTGTACTCTTACAAAAATGACATGACCATCATGTAGCCTCCCCAAATCGAACCTCCTCCTCCTCTTGAGTTCTACAATATATAGATTTTACATCATATAACCTATACTATTCTATTGGGATTCTATAATCATCCTTATGTCTAAAAATAGACTTTGAATTCAAAGGATGATTCACTTAACAAACTATTTCTAAGATCCTATTTTAAAGGAACACGCCATCTAATTTAAAGTCGAGCTTTAACAGTCTTATCTATCATTTAACTTGTTAAAACAAAGATCTGGAATGTTTAATACAAATTTAATAAAATCAAAATCTAGAATTGATAAGCTGACAGCTGGCTCTTCAATGCCGCTTCATGTAGATTGCAAAATCTTGGACAACTGGGACTGTTATTCAGAAACTCAATCTTATCTTCATTTATTCTTTGAAGGCCGATTCTACATGGTGTCCTATAGAATATGTGTTCCAAGAACTTTTAAAACACCCAACTTCTCACCGCTTTCCTCATTTTTCTTCCTGAGCTGTAGGCATTCCTGTTTCCAATATTTTTTTATGTCTAAGAAGCTTAGCATTGATTTTCTTTAACTTCTAAGAAAACTTGCATACCTTAGTAAAATTAATCATCAGTTTAGATCACCTATCACCAACTCTGAGTGCTTTGTCTTGTAACAGTTCATTTTCTTGTTTGAGTCCCCTAAATAAACCATTATACTTCTTCACTTTATTCTTTAATTTATGATTAACCTCATCTGCACTATTTTCAATTTTCAGGGAGATTTTTTCCTTAGATGGATGTGCAACTGGATTTTCTTCTTTAACTTTCTGAGGAGATATGTGATCTGGATCAAGTTTATTTACTGTAACAGGTTCCACACATAGTTTTTCTTTCACTTCTTCAAAAATAACGGGAGCAATAGGTTCTGGTTCTAGAGAACATGGAATAGTGTTAATAGCCTCTTCCATACTAGCAAGAAACTACGCAACCTTTCTTTCTTTCTCTAGAGATGACCCTAATTCATCTTCAAAAACCTCTTCAAGACAAGTTGCTCCTTTTTCTTGACCTGCTACAATCTAGACTGGTTTCTGTATCTCGGTATTCACCTTTGTTCTTTTAGTATTCTTTACATTTTTATTAGGAGAAGCTTCGAGGTCGATAATATTGTTTTCCTTCAAAGAATATCAAATTGATATTTGAAATTCAATCGTAGTGTATTAGTTGCTCTAGTATGAGGTCTGTGAAATGAAAAGGTCTTAGGATTACTTTGCTTTCTTTGATTTTTGACCTGGCTTCTCTTGTTTTCGACCTCCTGTAGGATAAGGTTTTTAGCAAGGGGTTGCTTTAATGCTCCTCTCATCCTACAAGTCATCACACCACCTTCCTCTTTTCCTACACTTGCCTTGACTAGTTGATGGATAGGGTTTTCGATTTCCTTTTGTGATGAAAATTGTTACTTTTTATTAACAAGATCCTTAGATTCCATTACACCTTTGTGTCTTCCACTGGTTTGACATTCATCTTTCCCCTTCATGCTAGTTTCTATGGAAGAACTGCCTACTTCACTGATTTCAAATAATTGTGTAGAGTTTTTTTTGGCTTAAGTCACTTCAAGGACTTGAGAGGAATACGGGAGATCATCCGAGGTTACAATTTCAAAATTTAGTAGGAATTGTTCCCAACTATGGTTAATTTTTCTTGGTGGTAAATTCCATGAAGACTATTCAAGGATTTGTGTGCCCTAGCTGTCGTTTTTCTCAAACATTTAAGAAAGTAAAAAGGAAAACTCATGGGTGAAATCCCTTCCAATTGCAATAGAAATTGCATATGATACAAGTGGACTATAACATACCTTCCCTCTCTAGTTATATACCTCTACACAAGCTTGAAGATATGACTATATTCAATCTTGAGCCTTGCTCTCGGTATGCCCCTATGCCAGTCAGGATTTTGATGGGTTGCTAACAAGAACCAATTATAATCCGGTGTGCTAATCCCCTGCAATTTGAACCAATGTTCCCCTTCTTGGGGCAACTCATAGGAAATCGCGATGGACTTTTCAGTAGCAGTAAAAGTGATATATCCAACCATAACATTTTTCCATCAAAACTTAGTTGGAATATTCTCACCATAATTTTTTATATTTGCATGCATTCTACATGCATGCATCCAATCATCAATATGGTAGTCTCCCAGTGCCTAGTCTCCATTTTTTTAGCCCCAGGAGCCTGTTTCTGCTCAGTTCTAGCCCTCCTAGCCACATATGCACCATTGTTTCCATCACTGGAGTACAACTGTGCCCTATTCCACCTATTTAGGATTTACATTAGTCAGTTCCATGATTAGTGGATCAATTCCTTGGTTAACTGACTGAAGCACTTAGAGACTAGTTCAACTCTACTGACTACTGACATCTCCTCATGCTCCCACATTGGATTTTCCTTCCCTATATTTGTGCCACATGCACCAGTTAGACTCAGTTAGACTCATTTGACTGATATTTGACTATTTGTGACTACTACCACTGATTGGATGATGTCTCCTATGCTATCCAAGCCAAACATCGAGGAGAATTAGAATGACCTTAGGTGTATTCGAATTCATTTTATTTTTTAGGTTATTATTCAGTTTCACAATGCCAGCTTACAGCTGATGTATGATTATATTGCAGATTTTACCATTTATGAGTTTATGAGTGATTACTAATTCAACTCTTCTTCTTCTTCTTATCTACAATTCTTGAGTGATATTAGTGATATTTACTCTAACTGTGTGATCTATCCTGTAAAGTATCACATGGTATCAGAGCTGGAGTTAGCTATTCGAATTGCAACATCAGTAGTTGCAGCAATTGCAACAATTCATTGAGCACCAGAAGCCTCTATATTTCCACAAAAATTATTGGTGCAATTGTCTTGAATTCACTGGAGCAATCCAGTGAGGTATAGCCAGGTGTGAAGGATCCAGCCACATGTGCTCATTGTCCTAAGGCAATGTTCATTTGAATTTGCAGGAAATATCCATCAACAATTTCATTTATTTTGCAGGTTATCTCCATCTTCAATTCAAATTCAACAATATCAATGGATCTAAAACTAAACTCCTTCAATTATTTCGAATGGAAATCCAAGATGGACATCTTCATGAAGTTCAAAAGCCTTTCTAGAGTATTGAATGGCACTGCAGTCGAACCTACTGGTGCAGTTGAGAAATATAAGTACTTTGATAAACTTGATGAAGCAGTAGGACTACTGCTCCTCAACATTTCTAAAGACCTCCATTTTCATGTCATAGATCTAACAACTCCAAAAGAAGTTTGGAACAAGATCGAATCTCTTCTTGGACAGAAAGATGACTTGAAATGTCACAAATTGGAAAATGAGCTCATCTCATTGAGCCCTTGCAGTTTCGACTCCATCACTGAGTTTCTAAACAAGTTCAAAAATCTGATTTCACAGTTGAAGAGATATGGGATTGAGAAACAAGAGAAGCAACTCATCCTTGCCATACTATCAAAACTAGGTCCTGATTACTCAGTATTTGTCTCTACCTTCAAGTCAGTGAAGCTGTCCATCCCAAAATGGAAGTTTCCCACACTTGAAGACTTCATCCAGTCTCTCACACTTGAGGAGGAGAAGTTAGTTCACATGGGAATGATAAAACAAAGTGTGATTCAGCACTTGCTGCCACTGAAATGAAGAGAGCGAATGGAAAGGGAAAGAAATTTTTTTTTGACACAAAGTCGAATGAGCAGAAGAAGAAGGAGGCTCCAAACCAATCGAAGGAGTTTCGAATTCCAAGGAAGACAAGAAAACTCATAAGGGGAAATCCAAATGTACTTACTGCAATAGAGGATTTCATCCTAAGAGTTCATGTATGAATAAGACCATAAATCTCATGGATTCACTTCTTGAAAAGAATAACCTTCCAGTACTTGCATGTGCTAGGAATAAAGAAGGTGAACCATCAAGATCTGAGGACAAAGAGAGATGCCATGCTCTCGTGGCAAGTGCATCAACACAATCCTCCTTCATCATAGATTCAGGATTATCAAGACACATGTATTCCTCCAAAGATCTGTTTACTGGTTTCGAATATATTGTTGGACCTTCCATCATGTTGCAAAATGATTCGGAGGTCTCCTCTGAGGGGATTGGAAGGATCAATCTTGATCATGGGTACTTCTCAGATGTTCTCTATGTCCCTACACTAACTGCTAATCTACTTTCATTCTACCAGATGACCCACACTGGAGAGCCCAAGAGGGTGATCTTCTCTCCATATGAGGTCAAAATACAAGACATGGTATTAGGATCTACCATTGCAAAAGGTGTTGCAAACCACAAGTCGAAACTCTATGAGTTCTCCCACTTTCTACCTCTCTCCAAACAATTTGATCTTCACAGTCATGCAAATGAAGAGAGTATACTATGGCATCAAAGTAACACAACTGATGGAGTTGATCAATATTCTGATTCGAATTCTGAGCAAGAGATTTCAGCTACTACTCTAGAAGTTGAAGAGACTTTCAAAATATCTACTTCCCATGAGCCTGCTGATGTGCAAGATGATGACCTACTGAGTATTTTGGAGGTAAAATCAGATTTTGGAGGTGATGCATTCGCCCTCCTTGATCAAATGCTTCCTATGAACTCCTATTTGGTCATTGGCACATGTTTTCATAGTTTCACCGAAGATGGAAGACACCATCATTCACTTGGGTTCAAGTCTCATGCATATCCTTGTGATTTTGGTTTTGATCTCACCCCTACTGGTTCAAAGGAGATCATAAGAGGCCATCTATCAATTCTTGGATCTGATTTGAAGTCCAAGCCACCACCATCATGTATTAGTTCATTTGGTTATGATGTCACCTATGTCGGTTCAAAGGAGATATCAAAGAACTACATACACATTCATGGAGTTGATTCTACCTCAGTTGGTTCGAATCACATGCTCCATAATGATATTCATATTTTTGGATTTGTTCTCACCATGCTTGGTAGGAAGAGAAATTTCGAGAAGCTGCCAGATTCACTTGCATCCATTTTTGGATAACTCAAGCACATGTTTTTGGAGCATGATCCACTTCTTCTCAAGAGGAAGATAAATCTTTTTGAGAGAATGCTAGATCCATATCCACAAGAACCTGAAGATCTAAAACATGATAGTGAAGATGAGCATATGATAGATCTAGATATACATCCTACATATCCTTCTCTTCCTATATGGGAAGCCACTACTCTTAGATCTACCAGAGATCTTGCTGGTGATCCACTTGATCAAAGGAAAACCAGATCTAATTTTCAGAATGGAAGGTTTCACCCTTCTCACATTACTGATCCATTTCTTGCCGATAGATCTTTCTTCAGCGGAGATGTCCACTTGCATTTTGGGGTGACTGATGTACATGATTTATTACCTTATACAGTTTATCTTGAGGGGGGGATTTCTTCCCACTGGGTTTTCCCTCTTTCCTCACTTTATTTATTTACATTGTTGTATGGGGTGACCTTTGGTATCAATTACCAGGGCCCTACTAGTTTGCAGTTACTTCCTCATACTTTGTCTTGCGGGGGGTGTTGGAATATTCTCACCATAATTTTTTATATTTGCATGCTTTTCATGCATGCATGCATCCAGTCATCAGTATGGTAGTCTCCCAGCACCTAGTCCCCAGTTTTTCATCCCCAGGACCCTGTTTCTGCTCAATTCTATCCCTCCTAGCCACTTATGTGCCCTTGTTTCCATCATTGGAGTAAAACTGCGCCCTCTTCCACCTATTTAGGAGTTACATCAGTCAGTTCCATGATTAGTGGATCAGTTCCTTGATTTGAGGACTGATTGCTTAGTTAACTGACTGAAGCACATAGTTAGACACTTACAGAGACTAGTTCAGCTCTACTGACTACTAACGGCTCCTCATCTGCCCACATTGGAGTCTCCTTCCCTATATTTGTGCCACATGCACTAGTTAGACTCAGTTAGACTCATTTGACTGATATTTGACTATTTGTGACTACTACCACTGATTGGATGATGTCTCCTATGATATCCAAGCCACAAATTGAGGATAATTTGAATGACCTTAGGTGTATTCGAATTCATTTGATTGTATTGAGTTATTATTCAGTTTCACAGTATCAGCTTACAGCTGATGTATGATTATATTGCAGATTTTACCATTTCTAAGTTTATGAGTGATTACTGATTCAATTCTTCTTCTTCTTCTTTGCAATTCTTGAGTGAGATTAGTGAGATTTACTCTAGCTGTGTGATCTATCCTATAAAATATCACAAACATTGCGCAAGCGCCTGAGCTATAGAAGTGAAGTGCCCTTGCAATTTTTGACAATATCAAAACCATCCTACCTGCTTGAAATTCTACCCAAATTATGGGTATGCTTGTAGTAACTCAGAACCGATGGGCTCATATCTCACAAGCTTCCCACTTCGTGTCAACACCATCTTTGGTGCTGTAGTAGAAAAGGAGAAATATTTGTAGACGACCAAGATATTCTTCAAGACATAAACTAATTCGGGAAGGATACAACTAACAAAAATTATGGTTTTCTAAGTTATATGATTAATCATATTACTTACAGGACTTTAGGTTTTGTGATAGTTGTGATAGATTCATTGAATGGAAACCCAAATGTTCTCATAATTGTCCATAATATTCATTCATATTTCGCATACATTTGATTTGACTGAAGGTGGATGGGGTAATGAGTGCTCTAACAATTATACAGTAATGCTTAATTAAATTTGTAGTGCAACCTTTGAACCATTCTGCAGTCCAACTGCATAATCATTATGCAATGCTATTGCATAATAGTTATGCAGCACGATTAACTAGAACAATTTTATAATTAAATCCAACTCCGTTTCTTATTAAACGTTGGAGCATTGCACAAATAGCCCCTGCAAAACTAATAGGACAACAAACATGCAAACTTGTGCCAACTTAACATGTTAATAAGCTAACTATCAAATTGAAAACAAAAAGTAATACAACATGCACAAAAATTCATGTTGCAGAACTTCAGGGATAAGGACTTCTCTAGGGTAAAAATTTTAAGACAACTTTCAAACAGGTTTGAAAAAATTTGGGACTGAACTGTAGAAATTTGTGAAAGTAGACATCCCTAGGTGCAGACCTAGGTACTAACAGTATTCACATTGGATGTACCTTTTATTCCCATTGACCTAGTTTTGTGTTCATTTGTTGGAGATTAATAAAATTATCTTGTCTTATCAAACAAAAATCATTGGATTCATTAACCAATTTCCTTTGATGAGCAAGAAAACAGAAAAGAGACCTAGGTTTTGTTTACCTCCTAGGTGGGAAAGATCCTTTACCTTGATTTGGATCTACACTACACTAATTGCGCCGAGAGGCGCTCTACAACCCAGGATGGGGGAGATCCTGTAACGTTATATAACGCTAGGAACATTATAAAGTTGGTAACATGTCGGAAAACAATAATAAGGATAGTGAATATTATGGGAGAGATCTTGTAACGTGATATAATGTTAGGAATGTTATAAAGTAAAAACTAGTAAATATTATGTCGGCCTAATAATGTAAGCTTGTAACGTTTCATTTAAAATACACTCGCTATATAATACACCACAAAACAACAAAAATATTATAGAAAAAAAATCATTCTCAAGGAGCTATTTGAGACATTCGAGAGGGAGAATCTGATCAGGTAATATTTTTTTTTTAAATGTAGCAGCTCCTCCCACACCGCACCCCTCCTCCACTGCATCCATCCCCTGACAGACTCCTCCTCCACTGCGTCCACCCTTGCGCAGCCGCCTGCACCTCCCCTCCTCTCCTCCACCGTCCTCCCCTCCTCCTTGCACGCCGCAACCATCCTCCATTGCGTCCACCCCTGCGCAGCCGCTTGCAACTCCCCTCCTCCCCTCCACCATCCTCCCCAAATCCTCCCACGTCGCACCCATCCTCCACTGCGTCCATCCCCTGACGGGCCCCTCCTCCACCGTGTCGACCCCTACGCAGCCACCTACAACTCCCATCCTCCCCTCTGCCTCCCATGCCACACCCATCCTCCACTGCGTCCATCCCCTGCCAAACCCCTCCTCCACCGCGTCCACTCCCACGTGTCCTACACCTCCCCTCCTCCCCCCTGCGTAGATGACTGCTCCTCCCACGCTCCCTGCTCCTCCCATGCCGCACCCCTCCTCCGATGCGTGCTCCTCCCCTCCTGCCATTTGCACCTGCAAACACAATATAATTTAATACTAAAATCAAATTTAAAATATAATTTAAATTTTAATATTAAAATGTAATTTAATATTACATGATTTTAAACTATAATGTAATGTAATATATTTAAAATTATATATTAATTTAATTTTGGTTTTAAATATATATTAAATTTAATTTAATATTTAGATTAATTTTAATATTTATATTAAATTTAGGAATCTCACAGGTATATATATAAATGCTTTGCCATGCATAATAGGAACTACCTGTGGTATAGTGGTAAGGGTGTTGCAATAATGGGTGTGAGGTTCAAGGTTCAATTCTCCCAGATCACTTTTTGGTCTTGAAAATATCAGTTGTATACTTGCATAGATTTCAGTGTATGGTTTCTTTTTTTTGCATTTTTTTCAGTGTAGTTGTTATTCCATCGATGCATTGCTTTCAGTGTATATTTCCTGGATGCACAAATGTTAGTGTGGATTTCATAGATGCATAAATGTCAGCTTATATGTTAATGTTTGACATTTTTTATATATTGTCTGAACTAGAAATGGAAGATGTGCATGCGGGATCAAATCTCCGAGGTGCAAACCCTCGGCTCAGGCATTGCACTCAAGGAGAGGTTTGCACCTCGGGATATTTGATCCCTCTCGGCGCTTGATAGAGCCTAGGATTTGGATCTAGGCTGGTATAATCTACAACAATCTACTTGGGCCTTGAGTAAAAGGAAACAAACAACAAACAACAAGGGTGGATGCTAAGAACCCACTATACATACTCATGAAGTTGCTTCTCCTCTTGCGAAAACAAACTAGGAAATGCTATCTCCAAATGAAATGAAACAAGAGAAACAAGCAAGTAGACACACACCTAATTAAAAATCAAGTAAAACTATAGGTATGTATAACCCATATACCCTTTGTCGAGAAGGTTACCTCCCCGATCCAAAACTTGTGTCGAATCTCCCTTTGAGAAAAGATTGGTTAATTAGATGCGAAATTGGGACTAGGCCAAACACCTAAATTGAACAAAATGAAGCAGTTAAGGAAGATCCAAACCATATGGAGAATAAAGTACCAATTGCAGCAACATCCAAATAGTTCTAGCTTTGATAGTGACAACAAATACAAACAAACTCAAGATCATGGAATGTGGAAAATAAGAACTAGATCATGAGTGAGTCGGTAATCTGGCAGAATTTCCATGTATGAGAGGTAGAGATTAGAGACACCTAACAACGAGGAAACGAGTGACATAAATATATTTGCGAATGCTTTAAGGGTGTATCCAACCAATGCATTAACTATAGGCACAAATAGGGGTTCCCTTCTGACTTGACAATGCAACCTTGCTGTGAAAGACTAATGAAGGCATATAAAATAGTTACTCACTACTAGTGCATAGAAAACCATGTTGCACCAAGTGCATTTAGGATCAACACATAACTCCCAAGATCTTCCTCCTTTCTGAATGTCCCTGGTCACAAGAACATCAAAAGTTGGTGCTAACATTTTTAAAAGGATCTCGAGTCTTTTTTTTGGTTTATAGGTCTTTGTTTAGTCTTAAAATGCCAGTTTTTAAGGTCATGCACTCATAATTTTTTGTGTAAAAGTTGTATAAAATTTGTAAATGTTTCATAAGGACCAAGAAATCCATATGCTTGCAAGAATAGTAAAACTAGGAAGACTTTGTGTGTGGACCTACGCTTGGTGTAGGGATAATTTCATTTCATAGAGTGATTTTTTAATTTCTTTGGTGATTTGCTTCATTATTTTCTATGGGAAATGTTTGGAATCCGTCAAACATTTTTTTTCTAAACTCATGCAAACTATAAATACAAAATTATGATGTTAGGGAGGTAATGATGAAGAGTTTATTGGTTGTTAGAAAGTTATGGAAAGTAGTCATAAGGATAGATAGGAATCTAACAAAGAAGTTGATAATTAAAAAAATATACAAACAAGGATGGAAAAGCATTGGTGCTTTTTATAGTAAATGCATCTGATGAAATCATTCCTCATATTATTGAAGCTAAGACATCAAGTAATAGTTAGGAAAATTTGAAGAATCCATCTTAAGAACTGAACAAAACTTCATTTTTATACCTAAAAAATCAATTACATACCATAAGAATGTATGACTCAATTTCTATCGCAGATTGCTTGTTAAGCCTAAAAAATATTAAGAATAAATAATCAACCCAAATAATCAGTCATAATAAATATTCTTTTACATAAGTTCCAGATTATTGTCACTTGCATCAATCTATCACATAAAATATATGATTTATCATTTGAAGTGTTGAATGGATTATGGATTTGGTCTTTTAGAACCGTGAATGCTAGCAAATTTAAATCATTTTCTAAACCAAATGAAAAAACAATATAAGCTCAAGTCACATATGTTCATGTTAACACAAAAAAACATGATTGCAATTGAAAAATAATCAACTGGAAACAACTTGGCTAACGTGAATTTGAATTACAAGAGAAACTCTAACTTAATTCTTGAATTATAGTCACATAATGATAATGTTCACTACACAGTATCTGGTTCCATGAAAACTAACCTCTGTGAAGACTGCACGGTGCAAACTTGAAGCAACTTCGAACAAATGCAGAGACAACCACTGTCAAAAATCAAGCTTCATGCAAAGATGAAAGATCTAATGATCATTGATTCCTCATGTGCATTTTTATTGTTACTTTCCACACTATAAAGAGATAAAATCCTTGTACGGTTCCATGTTTTTCTTAGATACAGACTAATTTGGAGTTAAATTAAAGTCTTCACCTAACAAAAATTGGGGGTTGAAACCACTATTGAAACCTCCACTAATGAAAATCAATGGGTGATTTGGCCAAAGAATGAAGGCAATATGAAAATTTTAGAGCAAATCCAACACTCGACCCATATTGGCAAGAGTTCCAAACCTCATATCAAGGGCTATAGGGTCGATAAATCAACAAAAAATAAGTTGTATTACCCTCCATTTGTAGCTAGGGTTTTCACCCTAGCTTGTGCAAATGAGCACCTACTAAGGAGAAGGGAATCCTTAGTAGCAGTTCAGAAAAATGGTGAAATATGACAGTACAGTAAAATAAAATTAAACTAACATGAGCATGAACATAAATAACAAAACATGAAAATATGGTGAAGATCTCTCTTTTTGTATTAAAAATTACCTCAGATGTAGAGGTTGGTGGATCCTTTGCAGCAGTCCAAGAGGGTTGCTTCCAAGCTCCAGTGTTGTTCCTTCTCCTTCTTCCAAAGGTGTTTTGGAAATGGGGCCAAAAGGGTTCTCAAGAATTAGCTCCAAGTGGAGAGCTAGGGTTTCAAGGGAATTTTCAGCAGCGTAAGGATAGGGATGATTGTGGATGAAAAATGGGGAGCCTCCATCACCTATTTATAGGTTTTTAGTGGTGGAGTGTTGACCCATGGTTTTGGGCACCATATGGTTTAGGTCAGCTGTATAGGGTTTTTGCTTCCTTTTTTCCCTCTTTTTCCTCTTTTTTGTATTTTTTATTCCCTTTTTAGAGGGTTTTTGCTATTTTTTGGAGGAATTTACATTATTTTGGGGGAAAAAAAGGGGGGTTTTGGCCTTTTGGAGGATTTTTAATGGGTTTTTAAGGTTTTGGAGGCAAATATGGTAGGAAATATGGACAAATGAGTCATTTAATGAGGGAGATGAGGTAGTGAGCACTTTTTGGGTGTTAACAGATTGCGCCCTAATGTGTGAGGGCAGGAGCTCATCGTATGGATGATAGACATCATAAGTCTTTTATGGTTTTCCTGGGATGTGGAGAGGAGAAAAAATGAACTAGAGCCCGGAACAACGGTCTCGAACAAACTGCAAAAACTGAAAGTACATGACCTCAATAATGAATGAGGGATAATCTGAACATATGGACGAGGCAAACATTCTCATGCTCATATCAAGATATAGAACAATAACAAGGGGGTCCAAAAAATGGGGACCTGAAATATACATGGCCTCAAATGAGGAAGAATCTCAATATATGGACGAGGCGGGCATACCCATTATCGTATCTAGATATATATAAAAAATACAAATGAGGCCCAAAAATGGGGGCCTAAAGGATACATGGAGAACCACTGTGTACATCATAAGGGTCCATAGGGGACAAAAATTTGGGACATACTGCTGGGATAACCATGTCTGAGCTGAAGAACTGATACACTGTAATAACAATAGTTCTACTGAGTGTGGTACCAGAGGAACTGATGAGCTACTGGAGCATAGTGACAGGGATTCATACCCTCAATGGTACACTGAACTGGAACTGAACTGGGTACTCAAGGAAGCATATAACTGGATGGATTCCGAATACAATCGCCTACGCAACCCATACATCCATGGGAACATATTACTGGGTGTTCCGAAGTGACTCACCAATGTGCTAGAGTCGGGGGAAATTCGGGGTCTTCGACCAATAACTAAAGGGATATATACCCTGCGCGATTCTCAACTATGCGATCAAGGTGTTGAAGTCGAGCATGTGAGAGACAACCACTCGGAGAGGCACTGATGACTCCTCTCAAAATGGTCCGTAGGCACTCACCATAGATGGTGATGAGTCCAAGGCGCAGGGACCTCTGGGTCTATCCTCTAGAATAGATGGGCTATCGTCGACAAAGGGAGACCTGCAACTAGCAAGGCAATGATGTTTCCTTGATAGGAGCCCGAGGTGGAGAACCGGAGTGTGAGAGTACTGATGGTAGGACTGACATACTGTGGGGGTAGGGAATAACTGGGCAAGTAGAGTGGGTGGACTCAAACTTCCTTTGTTCAGAGTATGATGGCGGGGATGATCAGGAAGCATATGAAACTGATTGGTGGGAAAGGGATTATAGCTGTAATGAACCAGGGGACTGGGATGAGTGATACTCAAGTTGATGTAAGATGGCAGGAGACTGCAGAATACTCTGAACAAAGGCGACCTGATTGGGGGTGCTGCCGAGATGATCAATCATAGTGCCAAGAGGCATGGGGGGGACTTCTTCATGGGTTAAGGAACTAGAAGAAGTGTGTTCAAAATGGTACTGTCGTGTGGATTTTATGAGCCTAGGACAGTTCATGCTCATGATTTCTTTCAATTTTAAGGAGTCTGAAAGTGATAAGAAGACTCTAAAATAATGGAATGGTACTATCGTGTGGATTTGTACGAGCCCAGGACAGTTCATGCGAATGGTTGCTTTCAATTTTAGAGAGTCTGAAAGTGATAAGAAGACTCCAGGGGGTTGCTTTTTCGTGTGTTAGTCCCCAAGGCCCGAAGAATCATAAAAGGATGCAATGAAGAACTCTTCTAGCCAGTGTGACTAGAGTATTCCTTTTTCATAATTAGTGTACCAGGTCTGGAAAAGGGTTAAACTTATACCAGATAGATGCCCTTTTAGGTACTTTAATGAGCATGAAAGGAAGAAAGATTGCTCGATGATCTTTTCATTGTTTTAGGAGTCAGAAAAGAGCTTAACAAAAACTCCCTAAGTGCCTTTTTCGTAACGGACTTGTCCAACCCAAAAAAGGGATAAAATTATACCGAACAAAAGGAATGGCCAGGCAAGGAGGAAGTGTTCAATCAAGGAACATCGATGAGAGCTAAGAACGAGGGTGGGGGGGAACACTAGTGGGCCTCCTTGCAGGGTGATGAATGGTGGAAAAATAACGAAATAATTACAGTATGAATGGAGTGAATGGCTCATGTAAAAATGTGGAACAATCCGATGTCGTGCTCAAATCGAGGCAGCAAGGTGTCGGGACAAAATGTTGAAATTGTACCTAGTGAGAGCGAGAAATGATCTCAAGCATCATCACGTGCTCGAAAAACTGAATCCGGCGATATAAACAGTGTCAAAAATGGAGAACGGTCGAGATGGCACGCAAAGCGAGGCGACGGGAGGCATTTTGGAAAAAATACCCAAAAAATCTGGGCGTGAGAGTGAGAAATGATCTCAAGCATCATCATGGGCTCGAAAAAATGAATCCGATGATATAAAGTATATCAAAAATGGAGAACGGCCGAAGTGGCACGCAAACCGAGGTGACGAGTGGTGTCTAGAAAAAATGCTCCAAAAAACAATGCGGAAAAAATAAGAAAACGAGTCGACCATCATGACGGTCTCGTCGTGCTGATTCCAGTGGTGGAAACGGTTCAGAAAATGGACCCCGTATGGATTCAGAATGGCCAAAACAAGAAAAAGTCAATGGACTATAAATAGTAAGTGGGTCCAACATGACAAGTGTCTTTTGGACTTGTTGACTTTGACTAGAGATCAGAGTGGACCAGAGCGTAGTTGGTGTTTCTAGATGATTCGACCAGCCGATTTCAGATATGGGAGTTGCAGGTATTCCAATAAACTCATACCTGCATTTTTTTATGGGGTTCGGGGGGGTAGTGGGTCCCAGGGGGGTCCTGTACGGTCCACGTGGATGTGGACCGCGGGTTTCCGGGATGGAACCGCGGGTTCCGGGTCTGAACATGCGGTCGGGGACCGCGAGTTCCGGGTTTGAACATGCGCTCGGGGACTGCGAGTTCCAGGTTTGAACACGCAGTCGGGGACCGCAAGTTCTGGGTTTGAACACGCGGTCGAGGACAGTGAGTTCTGGGTTTGATCACGCGGTTAGGGACCGCGAGTTTAGCTCCTACAGTCGTGGTCCCAGACAGCGACTATAGCCTTGATAGCCGCGGTCTGAGATTGCGACAAGGGGCCCTAAAGCCGCAATTGGGATCGAGATTTAGAATTTCCCGGGGGGTGAAAAAGGGTTATTTCTTTGACATGGGTCTGATGAGTGTGCATTGTGTGATTGACAGGATGTCGGTAGTGCTATGGTGAGAGAGAGAGGTCCCGGACGACATAGTGGATGTCATCCGGAGGGATCGGCATGTGCGGTCTACTTTAGGGTTGTACAGGCTGCTGAAGTTTGCGTAGGTGCCCATGATGTGTTCAATAGGGCTACTGCTGAACAGGTTAGTGAGATTTTGGGACCCTAACATACATGCGTTCAGGGTGCAGGGAAAGAGGGTGGATCTCACCCTCGCAGATGTATATTTCTTGGCAGGGTTGCCCTGTCTGGGTAGGGTGGCTGATACGCAGCCACGAGTGTCCACAGATGTGGACATGGAGGATATGTTGGAGCGGTACTGCGTTCCTGAGGCTATAGTGCATAGGAATGCACTTCGGATTGTGGATCTGCGGGAGCCATCAGTACAGGCGATCGCGGCGTGCTTGGTTCAGGTTTTAGGGTCCCAGTCGCTTGAGCAGGTGTCAGGGGGGCCAGATGTCGCTGGTGGAGCGGGTGCTGGGTGGCATATACTATGCCTGGGGCCAGATGTTCCTCACCTACGTTCAATGGCAGCTGACCTCGGTGAAGGAATCTAGCAAAGGATTCTTCTATGGATCCTTTCTCTGTGCCTTCTTCATGGAGCGGGTACCTACACTGCGACCGCGAGTGCCAATCAGGGCAGGAGGACTCAGGGAGCCACGCATGGTTCGATGGGGAGAGATGATGCGACGACGGGGTGGCAGTGAGGTTGGTAGGTACTTCACCCAGGAGCTCTACCTACAATGGTTGCAAATGCCACTGACACTGGATGATTATCCATACAGAGAGATGGGCTATACAGGAGATCTGGAGGCACCACGGCCTCCAGGGCAGGCGTGGGGACCAGATGGTATGTATTGATTTGCTTGATTGTTGTTGATGTTAGATTTTGTTTATGATAGGTTTGAGATATTGATATGTTTTTACTGACTGATGTATGATCTGCAAATGTTGGCTCGAGACCACCAACAGGACATGTAGATCGCAGGGGGCATGTGGCGATACCAGCCCTGCCAGGCCGAGGGGAGGTGCTTCGACAGGATGCTGAGGGGACTCTGGATTCTGTACAAATGCTTTTCGATCATTTGCTGGTTGGAGTGAATGATGATGGGTGGTGGGACTTAGATCCGGAGGTGATTCAGGATTGTCTGGGGGGGCCATGGGATTTCCGATCGATCGCGATCCGGGTGGCCATTTTGGCGGATAGGGGTCAGACACAGGAGCTTGTAGGGGATGAGGAGCTTCCAGAGGAGGAGTGGGGTGAGGACTCGGAGGCAGCTGATGCAGCCAGTGACGGAGGGTATGACTCTCAGTAGGGAGTACAAAGGACTCTCCCCCGTTTTTGTAGCTACGGCATGTATTCTATGAGGCTTATTGATGTATAGATATTTTTTGTATAGCTGAGTACGGAGGTACTCAGGACATGTGCATCACATTGACATTTATTTTTTGAGGTATATATATGCACATGGATGCATCTTTTGCGATTATGATGTAGTGTACGCACGTGGATGCGCTTGTGGTTTGTAATACGTTTGTATTGCACGTGGATGCAAGTAGTGTAGGATGATGGGCACGTGGATGCCCCTTGTGTATTTTATTTTATGTATTGCACATGGATGCAACATTATGTATGTAGGATAGGCATGTGGATGCCCCTGTATAGTAATGTGTTTATGTTATTGCACGTGGATGCAAATAGTTATGTGATGATAGGCACGTGGATGCCCCTTGTTGAAAATGCAATCTTTTTGGGTTTTTATATATTTTGTGATGAGATGATAGGGGATGATGATGCATGATGGATGTTTTACATGGTGTGATTGATATGACAATCTAGGATGTTGTTAGCCATTTGATCTGCGACACTATTCTGAGCTCTTGGGACATGGGTGAATGTTATGGATTCAAATTGTCGGCTGAGTTGTTTTGTGCGTAGGAATTTTCTAAAGAGGCAGGGATCACACACCTCGTAGCAGTTGTTGAGCTGGGAGACAAGTAGCTGGGAGTCAAGGAACACATGAAGGTGACATTTTCCCATTTGAAAGGCAGCAGTTAGGATACCGGTCACAGCATCATACTCCGCTTGGTTATTGGTAGCAGTTCCTATACATATTCCGTCAAGGTGAATCAACTCATCTGAAGGGGAATATAAGATCCATGCTGCAAAAGCCAGGTTTGGAGACCAGCGGCTTGCTCCATCAGCGAAGCCAATGTAATGAGGTGGAAGATGGTCCATCTGTGATCATGCAAAAATGGTGAATGTAAGGTTGTGGTAAAAAAGGTGAAAAACAAAAAGAAAGCAAACTGTACAATACAGACCAATGGGGCCGTGGGTTTGTTTAAGGATAAAAGCGTTTAAGATACAACCCATTACGAGGGTTGTGCAAAGGGTGACCTTCTGAGTCATTTAAAATGTATGCCCCATTTCTGAGGTAGGTCTGCACGATGTAAGGGCCTTGCCACATGGATTCAAACTTTCCTTTACCGATCTTGTCATGAGCTTGGTCATAGGCAAGAACGAGATCTCCTTCGTGGAAATTTCGTGGGTGGACATGTTTGTCATAACCATCTTTGGAGCGGTTCTTGGCGGCCTCAATGGTTTGGAGGGTGGCACGACGGTCTTCATCAACTTATTCTAGTGATAGCAAATGTTGCTCGAGTGGGGAGGTGTCTGGGAGAAGCTCGATGGCGATGTGTAAGGCAGGTATCTGACACTCGATGGGGAGTACAGACTCTACACAGTGAACTAAATGAAACGGGGTAAAACCGGTGGTGGTCTTAGTTGATGTACGGTAAGCCCATAATGCAGGGAAAAGCATGTGATGCCAATTGGATTTATGTTGGTCAACAGTGCATTGGAGGATGGTTTTTAAAATTTTGTTAATGGCCTCTACTTGGCCGTTCCCTTGGGGGTAGTAAGCAGAGGAATACTGATGTTCGAACTTCAGTAGGGTGGATAACTCTCGCCAAATGGAATCTTCGAAGTGTGAACCATGGTCTGAGACCAACTGTTTGGGGACCTCGAATCGAGTGATAACATGGTTAAAAAAGAAAAGGGCAACGGTGTCAGCTTTACAATCGAAGTTGGGCATGGCTTCATCCCATTTGGTGAAGTAGTCGATGGCGACAATGATGTACTTATGGCTATTGGTGGATGAGGGTTTACATTCCATGAAGTCGATGGCCCATTTACAAAAGGGGCCAACGGTGATGACTGGGTGTAACGGAGCGGGTGGTGTCCGAGCCTTAGGGGAAAAAAGTTGGCAATTATGGAAATGTTTGATCGCTGTGATGCAGTCGATAAAGAGTGTGGGCCAGAAGTATCCGACGTGGATGACCTTTTGGGCGGTGGCCATTCCATAGAAATGTTCACCGTAGGCACCGCTATGACAGTCATTGAGGACTTGTTCGGCTTCCTTGTGTGTAAGACAATGACGGAGAATCGTGTCAACCCCTCGTCGGTAAAGGACGTCGCCCAAGAGGAGATATCAAGAGGCTTGGTGACGGATACGACGACATCCATCACGATTTATGCTGGGGAAAAACTTCTACGTGCGAAGGTATAACAAAATATCACCGTACCATGGGTCATTAGACGAGATGATGAACAAGTGATTGTCGGGTAACTCATCAGAGATTTGTGGGGATGGAAAAAGGGATGCGAGATCGGTGATGAGATGGGAAAGTGTGAGGGCTTTAGTGCTCTTAGGGGTTGTGAAAGTGAGGTCATATTCTTGGAGGATAATTACCCATTTAGCAATGCGACCTTGTAGGAGGCGCCGGTTCAAGAGATAGACCATGGGGTTGGAGTTGGCGACAACTATGGTATGACTGAGTAAAATGTAATGTCACAATTTTTGGACGGAAAAGACTACGGCAAGGGCTAGTCTCTCCTCATATGGGTAACGTAGTGGTGGTCCAGACAAGGTTTGGCTGATGTAATAAATGACGTGCTCCTGGCGAGTAGCATCTTCCTAGACAAGGACTCCGGACACGGCATGATTGGATGCCGAGATGTAAAGGATGAAGTCTTGAGAGAAATCCGGAGGGGAAATCAAAGGGGCTTGCATGAGAGCCTTTTTAAGGGCTTCGAATGCAGCTTGCGCCTGGTCATCCCAAACAAATGGTATGTGAGTACGAAGCAGGCGTAAGAAACCATGAACTGTGGTGGCATAATCAGGAATGAAGTGACGGAGGAAATTAGATTTCCCCTGCAAACTCTGGAGCTGTCGGGGCGTGCGAGGTGCAGGAAGGTCTATGATGGCTTGGAATTTTAGGGGATCAACAGCGATTCCTTTATGGGAAACAATGAAACCCAACAATCGGCTTGCCAGAATGGAAAAGACACACTTGAGTGGGTTCAAGTGGATTTGATATTTGCGACAACGTAGAAAGACTTGTCGGAGGTCGTTAAGGTGGTCTGATCATTTCCGGGAACGAGCTGTAAGATCATCGAGATAGACTAACAGGATATGAACCAAGTTGTGAAAACAGTAGGTCATGGCCCGCTGGAAGGTGGCACCAGCATTTTTGAGGCCAAAAGGCATGATGTGATAGGAAAAGGTGCCCCATGGGGTGGTAAAGGCAGTCTTGTACTGATCTTCCTTGCAGATCTGAATTTGGTTGTATCCGGAAAAACCATCCATGAAAGATAGGACTTCATGCCCCACACATGCATCGATGAGTTGGTCAATAAACAGTGTGGGGAAGTTGTCTTTGGGACAGGCTCGGTTTAAATCACGGAAGTCAGTACATACTCTGATGGTGCCTTGTTTCTTGTTAAAAGGGATGGGGTTAGAAACCCAAGTGGGATATGCAATAGGATAAATGAATCCTGCTTTGTGAAGTTTCTCAATCTCTGCTTTAACGGCAGGGAGCTTTGAGGGATGAATGGGGCACTGTTTCTGGCGAACGGGGGGTACATCTGGCCATGTGTCAATGTGGTGTTCTATAATATCAGGGTCAAGACCAGGCATTTCGGTGTAGGACCAGGAAAAGACGTCACAGAACTCTTGGAAAAGTTTTTTGTACTCTTTGATCTCATACTCACTACAGGAGGCTCCTAATGTAATGATTTAAAGAGCACCAGGTGGGTCAAAGATATCGATGTGGATGACGGGTGAGATGTTGGCCATGTTACCTTCCTCAAAGGCATCAGGAGCGGGAATGGGATCCTTAAACCAGTCGACTTTGGTGGGGAGGAAATCTTTGGACTCAACCGCAAATTGGGTGGCTGTGGTAGAGGAGGAGTCCTTTGGGAGAAAATAGGAACGATGGTGCATATCCTCCCATGGGTAATCCGGGGCAGTGAGAGCCTCTAGAATCTCCTCATTATTGTGGAAACTTTGAGTTGTCAAATCGGTTGATGAGGGAGTGGTAGTAGAAGAGATCATATAGATGGTATTAATCTCTCCGGATGAAGGGGATACTCGGGGGTGGATCTCCTCGATGGTGGGGGGCGCCATCTCAAGGTCTAAATTATTCATCTCATAGAGAGCTACTCTGTAATCTGGGAGATTAGGACAGTGATGTGAGTAATGGCCGTAAATACCGCATATTGCACAAGGGTGGTTGGTACACAGTGATTTATCACGTGGCTTAGGGGCTGGATCGAGTTGGACAACCGAGATGTTGGGGTCGTCGTCAAGCATTTGCATGTGCCCTTGTAATGTAGGTAATTGTGGACATTGATGGGTAGGATGGCCTAACTCATCACACAACGAGCATTTAGGAGGAGCATGAAACACAGGGGGGTTTTTAACTGTTTTGGGTGGGAGTACAATAGTGTATGGTTGTGGGCCTCTGCCCCCAGTGTTCTTGACAATGGGGGGTGGATTGGTGGATGAGGAAGGAGTAGTGACACCAGGGGGTGGTTGACTAGTAGTGGCGATGGGTTGCACCGGTTGTAGGATGACATTTGGTGTCAGTGGGGGAACGGGAGGTAAAATATACCACACGGGTAGTCCTAAGGTTAACCCAGGGAGGTTGAGAGTAGCCATAACTGGGGCGCTTACTACTCCCAAGGGAGGGAATAGGAAGGGGATTGTGTGGATGGGTGTAACACCAATATGACTAGGTATCAATGGTGGTTTGGGTAACAAGGGTGGTTGATGGTTGGGTGTTGGTGTATTGTGGGAAAGGGTACATAAGTCAGATACTTCGGTCGCGGGTGATGGGGGTGGAATGGCTTGGAATGTTGAAGTCATTGGTGTACCTGAGTAGACTCTGGGTCCCACTGAGGAAACCAACGAAGTAGCTGCACCGCAAGCAGGTTGTTCAACTATGGGGAGAACATTTTCGGGTGCAGCGGGGGCATTGGGATCGTAATAGGTGAGTTGATCGACATTGACCATGCGTCCGTCATGCGGGAACATCATGGTACGAAAAAAGGATGAGGCAACCGCCCGCATGGCATACATGTAACTGCGGCCAAGTAAGAGGTTATAATCAAGTTGGGCCTTGATGACCCACTGATGACCTCTATGTCAATGAGCACTGTTTTACCAGCTAACTGGACAGGGACATTAGCTAAGAGACCTTGGGGTTGAGCCAAACGATCGTCGTAGGCTCGCAACGCAGTGGTGGACTACTGGAGAGTAGGGGATCCCAACTTCTGCCAATGGAATGGACATAACACATGTAGAGGAACCTTCATCGATAATGCACCAATGGATGACAAGATTCCAAATGGATACAGAAACTTGGAACGCTAAAGTGGAAGGCAGGCGTGGTTCGGATTGGTCCAAATCGAAGGCCATCATTCGTGAATCATTTGGGTCAATAGCACCAATAGCTGAAAGCAAAGTCTTGCGCTGTGAAGGACAGTTTTTTAAGACCTCTAATGCAGACATGGCTGCAGGGGACTGGGCTAAGTCATCTACAATGTTGTAATTAGACGCAGCGCGAGCATTAGGGTTATTGTTGATGCGGTGAAGTGGGAAGCGAGGTGCTTTGGAGGCGCCATCTAGTGGAGCCAGAGGTATATTTAACGACTGATCAGTGGGATGAGCGTTAGTGTTTTTGTCGGCGAGAGGGGCTTCAAGGGTGGAGCCATATTGGTTTCGACGGGTTTGAAGGTTGACATCAGTGGATGACATCATTAACAAGTGATGGGTACCTGAGTCTAACATGGGTTGATCAGGAGCAGCATAAGTGATTTGCTGTTGTGGTGGCGTGTTTCCTTGAGGGGGAGCCAATGGCTGAGTGTTCACTACGCCTTGGGTCGTTAAATGGTTTTGTAGCACCAAAGGTTGATTCTGAGGTGGTGGGGAGTTGGGCGGCACCTGAGGAGCCGTGTGCCCTTGGCGGTGGGCATCATCGGTCCATAGTTGCCGAGCTCGCTCCAAATTTGGGCAAGCATGTGTGTAGTGGCCATAGACCCCGTAAATAGAACAAGGATGGTTTGTTCGCAAATTAGGATTTTTGGCTTGTTTGGGAGGCCAGTCAGGATTTTGGTTGGCAGGTGTCGCGTTATTGTTGTTTGGGGGATTGGGAGGTTAACCGCCTTGGTCTGGAGGAGGGTTGTTCCCACGGTTACGGCCTTTGCCGCGGTTTTGCTGGCCCTGTTGGCACTGTTTATTTTGGTTCTACTGCAGATTCTGTTGGGCATACACTTGCCCTTGGGCAGCAGGTGGGTTCTGGGGTTGTGCAGGTGCGGGAACAGGCTGCGATGGATAATAAGTAGGTGGAGGCGGCATAGGTGCTGAACCTTGTGGGGGTTGCTGATATGTCTACGGAACGGGTTGTGGGTTTACCGCAGGGGCTGCCTGTGGCAGGTAATAAGCAGGTTGGGCTTGAGAGGATACAGGAGCTGGTGCAGCTTGTGGGTGGTAATATTGCTGAGGTGCGACCGGGGGGCGTAAGAGGGGGATGCATGACCAAAGCACTGAGGTGGACATGAGGGTCTGTGGGAATGGTGATGATGTGCCATGGGAGCATACGAATTGGTTGCTCCGGAATGTGATGTAGCCCATGAAAGGTCGAGGCCAGGGCTAGTACGTGCTATGGAAAAGGGCTGGTTATGTGAGGCTATACGGCCAATGATGCCATCTGCGGCATGGGATGCCCCCGGTGCATCGTGTCGGGAGGAATCACCGTGAGGGGCGTCAGGGATGATGGAATATAGGTAACCAGACTGGGCGTAAATAAGGTCAAATTGTTGGGATTTAAGGATGGCCTCTTCTTCGGACTGGGGTCGCTCGGATGCCACATCCTTGGCAATAACAGGAAGGAGAGATTTTAGAAACCAATCTAAGAAGATACGGTCATCTAACTTGATTTTGCAAAGGCTGTGGCGTTGACGCCACTCATGAATGTGGTCAGTGATGTGGGTAGCCGTGTTCTGTATGCAAGACAGTAGGATATCAACTCCAGCGTCATAGCGGACAGGTAACTAAAAGAACTGCAGGAAGGTCGAGGCAAGGGAAGTAAAGGTGGCATGGGTCCCATGGGGCTGCTCGATATACCACTTAGCTGCAGAGCCAGTGAGGGTGCATTGTAATAGACGGAGGTGGATAGAGTCATCCACTATGGAGTTGGAGGAACACCATAGATGGAAGGACATAATATGGTTCTGGGGGTCTTCACCTGCCTTTCCCTCAAACTTAGGGATGTCAAAGGGGAGCTTGGTGGGCATGTGAGGCCACGCAAGGTTGTGTCTGATGGGATCGTTAGTCAGTCTAGCCAGGTCAGGAAGGTTGAGACTAGCCATGAATGGAAAACTAGTAGAAGGATGTGACATACTAGTGGTTGTGACCATGTTGGGGCCAATGCTCCCGAGTGGAGGGGTTGGGTTTGGGATGTTGCCCCCAAGTGGAGGAACAAAAGTGGTATGGGACAGTCCTGCACCGCCAAGGGTAGTGTGAGTCACTGGTGGAGTTGGGATGGGTATGCTAGCTACTGGAATGGGTACAGTGATCGGAATGGTAGATGTGGGCCCCATCGAGGGCATACCCAAAGAGGGTGTGGTAGCTGGTGTGGTGGTGGATGCTCCACCAATGGTCCCTACAAAGAAAGGGTTGGATGTCATGCCAGCCATGGGGCTGGTTGGTGCAGTGTAAGTGGGGTTCTCGGACTCTGCCTCAGAATCAGAGGTGAAATAAGGGGCGTCAATACCAGGGGACGGAGCTCTGTGTCTGCGACAAGTGGAGTCAAGTTATGAAGCTCTACGTCTATGATGGGTGATGTCAAGTGAACTGTGTTGCGGGGGCTCGCCCCGAAGGCACCGAGAATGTCCCGAGGACTCAATGGTGGCAAATGGTGTCAAGTATCTGGGGGTTGTGTTGAGTGAAAAACAGCTCAAAAACCCTAATGCAATCGAGTGTGCAGAAGGAGAGCGTAAAAAAAATATGGCACTCAGGCCAACAACCAACTCAAAACACTTACTGTAATAGCTATGCTACAACAAGTGGAGTATCAACAAAAATGGTCAAAATACCAACAAGTAGCAGGTTTCCTAAAAAATAAAAAATAGTGGACTCGCCAGACCAAAGGGAGATAAGGGAGCATGCAAACACCTAGCTGAATAGTATTCTGACTCAACTAGACATATCCTTTGCAAGGTGATGAAATCCAAGTCAGACAATATGGATAGTAGAGCCAAGTGGCTAAAGATATCCCCCTACCGGGAGGGACACCGGGTAGTCAATCCTAGAAGAAAAGCAACTAAGATACCCCGTTCATGACACGTTCAGTTGGGTGAATCTGCAGTTTGGTTCTATTGCTGCTGTACTCCCATACGGGTAGTACACCAAGAACTATGAAAGTTATCCTTCGGTTACTGAATGGATTGCGATATTCCACTCAGGCTTCCGGAACCAGTCTGGCTACTTCAACCCTCCTAGGCGAGAGGCCTTCCCGATAAATTGGTTTTAAACTGTGTCAAAAAATACTAGGGTATTTTGGTTCCCTAATGGACAACAACTATGTCTCAAGTGCAAGCGACCGAGGGGTGTTATTTGGATGCCTATCCCCCCGACCCTACCTAACTACAATATTCTTTTGTGTTCCTCAAGTGGGGTTAGAATGTTGGTTGTGTTAAGCAATATTTTAGGGCTCACTTGAATTAGGTGACATAGTGTGTGCGTGTGAGATAATGAACCCAAACAAAAGTGCCATGGGGTGGGCAACTTTCTAACTAATAATAACAATGCAGAAATTAAACTTTGAAATGCAAAATTTTCTCTTTTCAATTAAAATGCTGAAATTTAAAAAAAATTTGTAAATGGAACATAAATAATACTGCAGAAAAAGGTTGTAGGGAAGTATGGCTACAGATAGGATAGGTGGCTGTGCAGAAGCAGAAATATTGCAGCAAATTACTGGGTTCAAACAGGGAAAAAGTGCAGAAAATAGACCGCGGCTTTGTTGCGAAACTGCGCGGTCGGACCGCGGGAAACAGGTCGATAGTCACAGGTAGATCGTGGGAAAATGGCTGAAAGCCGCATGCTAACCGTGGGAAAAAGGCCGAAAGTCGCAGGCGGATAGCAGGAAAATGGCTGAAAGCCACAGGTGGACCGCGGGAAAAAGGGCGAAAGTCACAGGCGGATAGAAAAAAAAATGGCTGAAAGCTGCAGGCACACCACGGGAAAAAGGCCGAAAGTTGCAAGCGGATAGCAGGAAAATGGCTGAAAGCCGCAGGCGGACCGCGGGAAAAGGGCCAAAAGTCACAGGTGGATAGCAGGAAAATGGCTGAACATCCACGGTCGAACCACAGGAAACAGGCTGAGAGCCACGGTCAGATCGCAGGAAATAAACTGAAAACCGCCAAGAGATCATGGGAAACAGTCTGAGTGCCGCAGTTGGATCACAGGTAACAATTTGAAAGCCACGGTCGGATCGCAACTGCGGGGATAAAAGCCGCGGTTTACGACAGCAAACCCGATTGCTGAAAGGGACAGCCGAAAGGAAAAAACAGGAAAATATTGTAGAAAACTAAAAATTTCTTAAAGACTATAACCAGAAATTCAAAGGAACACTAGGGGAGTTGCCAAAACTATAGCTAGGGTTTTTACTCTAGCTTGTGCAAATGAGCACCTACTAAGGAGAAGGGACTCCTTAGTAGCAGTTCAGAAAAATGGTGAAATATGACAGTACAGTAAAATAAAATTAAACTAACATGAGCATGAATATAAATAACAAAACATGAAAATATGGAGAAGATCTCTCTTTTTGTATTAAAAATTACCTCAGATGTAGAGGTTGGTGGATCCTTTGCAGCAGTCCAAGAGGTTTGCTTCCAAGCTCCAGTGTTGTTCCTTCTCCTTCTTCCAAAGGTGTTTTGGAAATGCGCCCTTGTTTCTGTTAACACCCAAAAAGTGTTCACTACCTCATCTACTCCATTTCATGGCTCATTTGTCCATTTTCCTACCATATTTCCCTTAAAAACCCTAAAAATCCCACTAAAAAGCCTCCAAAAGGCCTAAAATGCCTCCAAAAGGCCACAAAACCATCAAAAAAGCCTCAAAAAGGCTAAAAAACCCCTTTTTTCCTCCAAAAATATCCAAAATCCCTCTAAAAAGGGAATAAAAAATATAAAATAATGAGGAAAAGGAGGAAAAAACCCTATACAACTACCCTAAACCATATGGTTCCCAAAACCATGGGCCAGCACTCCACCACCAAAAAACTATAAATAGGTGATGGAGATCCCTCATTCCACATCCACAATCAAGTATACCCTTACTCTGCCAAAATCTCTCTTGAAACCCTAGCTCACCATTGAGCCACTTTCATCTTGAGAGCCCCTTTTGGCCCATTTCCACCATTGGAGAAAGAGAAGGAGCACATTGGAGCTTGGAGCAACCCTCTTGGACATTGCAAGAGCTTCACCAACCTTCACATTGAAGGTAATACTAATACAAAAACCATTATTTACATCTTGTTGTTTATGTTTCATGCATGTGTTTTAGACTAGTTTACATTTCCGTTTTAGTTTAATAATTTACATTTACTGAACTGCTACTAAGGAGTCCATTCTCCTTAGTAGGTGCTCATTCGCACAAGCTAGGGGTAAAACCCTAGCTACAGTTTCCATCACTGGAGTAAAACTGCACCCTCTTCCACCTATTTAGGAATTACATCAGTCAGTTCCATGATTAGTGGATCAGTTCCTTGATTTGAGGACTGATTGCTTAGTTAACTTACTGAAGCACATAGTTAGACACTTACAGAGACTAGTTCAACTCTACTGACTACTGTAATGACCCTTTTTCAAAAATTTATTAAAATGCCAATTTTTCCACTTTTTCCCCAATTTCGACCTTTGACTAGTTTTGTTGTTTTGACCTCCAAATCAACCCAAATGCTCCCAAATATTCTGTAAGAGTGTATGAATGGTATTTAGACTTGAATAATAGGTTCAGGGATGTTTTATGGCCCTCTAAATACTGCTGCAAACTTGATTTGTATTCTGATCAATATAGGTAATTTTGACTAGTAATTTGTGCACCAAATCCCCCCGGGGTAACACTGCAAATGGCCTTCCAAATGCCTCCAAACTCCCACGAATTTATGAACAGAGGTATGTAATGTGTTAAGTATGTTATTAAGGTCTCATATGCACCATAAATTTATTTTTACTACTGTTCTAACTCTCTCACATTCAACAGCAAAAACCCCCAGTTCGACCCTTGGGGAAATGGCACTATTTCACCTCTCAATACAAACAAACTGAGTAAAAATGCTTCAAATGCTCAAGTACAGTACATGAAACTTGTATAATATGTCCATGGTAGTATATTAATCACAAATATATCAAAGAATCATCCATCCATTCGAAATAATCAACCTTATAGTGTCATACATCAAAGCATTGGGGAAACGGACATTGTTTGCTCATTAATCAATGATTTTGCATACATTCAATGGGTATTTCGACCTGAGAGTTTCTGAATATGAAGAACAGAGGATATGAATCTATTACAATCAGAAAAATATCATATGAAGCTCTCCCAATGAGTGCAAGATCTCACCCAAAGCGCAATCCCTCAAGGAGCCCGAATATGCCTTCAAAATTGGAAATGGTGGAGAGAAAGTGCTGCACTAAACCAAACCATGAAACTTCCTGTAGCTGCTACCTGCAAATAAAAATCCATTAAAGCACCATGAAAGACCTGAGTGGCCTCTCCAAACACCAACTTGGATGGGAATCTTTCACCCTCGAAATTGGCTAAGGCAAGAAACTAGTCATCCACTAGTTCTCTCTTCACAAATGCAATTTTTCTCAAATCATCAAAAAGCCATTCTCATACTTGATTTCTACATTTTATAACCAACATTAGCCTTCAAGGGGTCGAAATCCTCTCAATAGATTCAATAATTTTCCATTTAGGAAATATTCCTAATTTGCCACTTGTCTCCTAGTTCCAACCTTCCATCTTCTCCCAAATTCGAATTTGAGTCTCTTTGGATTCCTCCAACTCCATGAACGCCTTCCTTGAGCCTATTTTTGGGGCTGACATGTCATAATGGTCAGGTGTAAGAAGTCAGGTCTGAATTTTGTCATAAATGTCATAGATTCTTCATTATTGTTGTCATAAAACTAGGGAATCTAGCCCAAGTGTCCACTAGTCTCCAATTTGACTCTTCCTCTCCCATGGAGGTTACTATTCCATCCCATTTCGACCTAAGATGCTCAATGCCATGTGTTATGACTTACCAACTCACCCAAGAGTGTTCAACTTCCCATGAATTCGAATTGGCAAGAGAGAGCTGCCATGTGTCATTGAAAAATCAAGCTAGTGTGGGTCCCACCACCTCCATATGTCTCCAAAACCACTTGCCACCTAGAATTTCTCTTGAATTTATTTATTCATCATATTTATTAAATACTTGAACCCTTCTAATGTGTAAATATCATTTATTAGCTTCCTTATTACCATCCCACATGTTCCCATCCAACCTAGGAAACTAGTAGGATTGATGGGATTGTCTTACTATGCACTTATTTGAATGGGGACATTACAGTCCTCCCCACCCAAGATTGCTTGTCCTCAAGCAATTTCAAATTTGGATGCTGCAAAATCTTCTCTTCTTCCCATGTGGCATCTTCATTTGGTAAGTCCTTCCATTGCACTAAATATTCTTTGATGATTCTACTCCTCAACCTTCTTTCCCGTGTCTTCAAAATCTTTTCCGGAACAAGTGTGAGCTGACCTTCATCATCCAAAGGAGGAAGTATTTCTGAAGTGATGATTTGCTGACCAAGAGCTTTCTTAAGACAAGAAACATGAAATACATTGTGGATTTTACTCCCTTCCGGAAGTTCTAGTTCATATGCTACTTCTCCAACCTTCCGCACTACCTTGTATGGCCCATAGTACCTTGGTTTTAATTTTTCTGCTCCATTCTTTTTGAGAGATGTTTGTTTATAGGGATGCAACCTTAAATATACTAAATCATTTACTTGAAAGGTTCTCTCTTCTCTATGTCTATCAGCATATTGTTTTTGCTGATTTTGAGCAACCTGCAAATTGTCTTTCAAGAGCTTTAAAATTTCTTGGCTCTCTTCCACCCAATCTTTAGCCTTTGGGGCTCTACTATCACCAAATATAATGTCAGCAAATGTAAGTGCATCATAACCATATAATGCTTTGAAAGGAGACATTCCTATTGACATATGATAAGTGGTGTTGTAGCAAAACTCACCCAAGTGTAGCCATTTTGCCCATGCTTTTTGCTGCCCTCCCACATAGTTTCTTAGGTATCCTTCCAACCATTGGTTTACCCTCTCTGTTTGTCCATCAGTTTGTGGATGATAGCTGGTACTTGGAGTCAATTGAGTGCCTACCAATCTAAAAATTTCTTTCCAAAAAGCACCCATGAATCTACTATCTCTATCACTGACAATGCTCTTGGGAAGCCCATGCAATCTGAAGATTTCTTTGAAAAAAATATCAGCCACTTGTGCAGCACTAAAAGATGATGTAACAGCAAAAAAATGAGCAAATTTTGTCAACCTATCAACTACCACATAGATACAATCCTTACCCAAGGATTTAGGCAATCCGGTGATGAAATCCATGGAAATACTGTCCCATTTTTGCTCCGGAATGGGCAATGGTTGTAATAGGCCGGATGGACATGTAAGTTCTGATTTGTTTTGTTGACATGCTTTACATTCATTCACATACTTCTGAACATCTTCCTTCAGCCCCTTCCAAAAAAATCTTTGCCTCAACTGTCTATAAGTTTTGAAGATCCCCGGATGGCCCGCTAGTGGGGAATCATGTGCTTCTTGCAAAATTCGGTACTTGAGCTTGGAGTTATGAACTAAATAAATTCTTCCCTTATAATATATCAGCCCATTCAAAATCCTATAATTATCATCCCCTTTGATTCCATCCAACACATCACAAGCAAATTTGTCTTTGGCATATTCAACTAGTAGCATGTTTTTCCAATCCTTGGCAATATCCATGAGAGAAAAAGAAGGCCTTCTTGACAAAGCATCTGCTACTATATTATTCTTTCCTTTGACATATTCAATATCAAAATCATAAGCTTGAATCTTGCTTACCCACTTTTGTTGCCTTTCATTTAGATCTTTTTGGGTGAGAAAGTGTCTTAGACTATTGTGGTCAGTTTTCACCACAAACTTGCTGCCCACTAAGTATTGTCTGAATTTGGCCAATGCATGCATAATGGACAGCATTTCTTTATCATAGATGGAGTAAAGTTTTTCATGAGGCTGCAACTTTCTGCTCTCAAAGGCTATGGGGTGTTGGCCTTGCTTTAGGACAGCCCCTATTCCTCCACCTGAAGCATCACATTCCACAACAAAAGGTTTAGTAAAATCAGGAAGTGCAAGTATGGGACAACTACTCATTACCTCTTTCATTTTTTGGAAGGCCTCTTCAGCCTCTTCATCCCACTTGAAAGCATCCTTCTTAGTCAAATCAGTGAGTGGAGAAGTCAACTTGGAGAATCCTTTCACAAATTTTCTGTAGTAGGTGCATATGCCAATAAAGCCTCTCAATTCGGTAATATTTTTTGGTGATGGCCATTCCAAGATAGCCCTGATTTTTTCCATGTGTACCTTCACTCCTTCTTTCCCAATAATGTGCCCAAGATATAGTAGTTCTTTCATTCCAAATTCACATTTTGATAATTTAGCAAATAAGGACTCTTCTTGCAAGATTTTCAACACAATCTCTAACTGCTACAAATGCTCTTCCCATGTTTTACTGTAAATGAGAATATCATCAAAGAAAACCAAAACAAACCTTCTTAGTTGCTTGCAAAATATCCTATTCATACATGCTTGAAAGGTGGCTGGAGCATTTGTTAACCCAAAAGGCATGACAAGAAATTCAAAGTGGCCAAAATGACATCGAAAAGCGGTCTTTTGCACATCTTCATCTTTCATTCGAATTTGGTGATACCCTGATCTAAGGTCAATTTTTGAGAAGTATTTGGCCCCATGCAGCTCATCCATGAGCTCATCAATCCTAGGAATAAGATACCTATTCTTTATAGTCTTTTTGTTTAAGGCTCTAAAATCTATGCACATTCTCAATGTTCCATCTTTTTTCTTCACTAGCACAACTGAAGAAGCATAAGGGCTAGAGCTTGGTCTAATGAGTCCCAACTCTAGGAGTTCTTGGATAGCTTTTTCAATCTCATCTCTAAACCTTTTAGGATGTCTATAAGGTGGTATCTGAATGGGTGAAGTACCCTCCTCCAAAACAATACTGTGCTCAACCCCCCTATCCGGTGGCCTACCATGTGGAAGGTCTCTAAAAACCTTTTCATATTTTTGCAAGAGTCTCTCTATCTCCTTTGGGTGTTTGACAATATTTATAGTTGGCTTGGGAGATGTAATATGACATTCAGCAGCCCATTCTATATCCCCATGCCTCAATATAGATCTCATGCTATTGCAAGTCACTACTTGATTTGGATAAGTGTGTTGCCCTCTCACAACTCTTTGTACTCCTTTTGAATCTTGGAATTTCATTTCGGGAATTTGATAATTTACTGTATGCTATCCTATTGAATACAACCATTGCACTCCCAAAACCACATTAGTATCAGCAACATCAACCACATAAAAACTATCAACAAAAGTATAGTTACCTACGGTGACTTGCAGCTTTGGAACCCATGTTTTGCATTGCATTGTGTTGTGACCGGGAATGACAACTGTGAAGCCATCAAATGGTTCAATAGGTATCTTTCTTTTCTCTACCATCTCTGCATCAATGAAGTTATGAGTGGCTCCTCCATCTACCAAAACTGAAGTTCTTTGTCCTTGTACCACACCTTTGCAGCGGATAGTATGATAGCGAGGTACTGCTGAAAGCACTGCCATTCTTGCTTTGTCCGGTGAAGGCTGATTTTCTTCTTGTCTTTCCTCTTCTACAGCTATCTCATATGCCTCTTCTTGATCTGAAATATGTCCATCTTCATCCATGCCCCCATCATACCCCTCATTATCAGAAAATACTTCTATGTATTGAGCCTTTCCTTTGGTACATTTGTGCCCCGGTGTCCATGGTTGGAAGCATGTGAAGCATAGTTTCTTTTTTCTAAGTTCATCCCTGTTTAGTCCCTCTTTTTTATTCCTCTCAAATGACTCTCTTTGCCAAGGTTTCTTATCATATCCATCCCTTTGCCAAGGTTTCTTTTCAAATTTATAGCTAGGCTTAGGAGGAAATCTCGTTCTAGGAAGCACATTCTGGAGATCCCTAGTCAAGCTCATTGCATCTTTTAATGTAGTTGGCTTGTGGGCTTTGACCAAACCTCTTAAGGGTTCAGCCAAACCTTCAGTGAACAGCAATACTAATCTTCCCATAGATACATCAGCCACCTTGACTGATAATTTTTGAAAGTCCAACATATATTCAGTAGGGGACCCAGTTTGCTTCAATTGAGCTAGTTCTTTGAAAGGCAATTCTAGATCTTTTTGTTCAAATCTTTCTAGTACCCTGTCAACAAATTCTCCATATGTTTTAACCTGATTATGACCCAAGGTTTTCAGCCCATGAAACCACCATTCATTGGCATCTCCTTCCAAATGCAAAATGGCCATTTTTAATGCATCCTCTTCCAACATAGGATTCAACTGAAAATATACATCCAATTTTTGCACCCAAGTGTTAGCAGAATTTTGAGAAGAACCATCAAAAGTAGGAAGTGACATTTTTCCAATAGCACTATTTAGTTCTTTGTTTTGGAATGGACTCCTATTGTCTCCCTTCCTATTAATCTTTTGCATAGCATCAATGTAGTCACTGAGTGGTACACCTCTTTTACACTCTTCATTCAAATCATTCCAATCATTTACTAGTTTCTTGTAATCCAATGCAAGATTGGGCTCTTCTTTGGGTGTGAGAAATTTAGGTGCAGTATGTCTTTGTGTGCTTTGAAATTCATCAGGTCTATTATGAGGTCCTGTACTTGAGAAAATATGCTCATTCCCTTTCATCTTTTCCCCTGAGTGTGAACCGCTATTATCTCCTATTATCCCTTTGCTTTGAAGCTGGCTAATCAACAATTCAAATCCTTGCAACAATTTATCACCTATCCTATCCATGTTTGCTCAAAGTTTAGAGAAACATGGATCTAAGGTTGCAATAAGTTCCTCCTTATGTTTTAATTTTTCATCCTCCTCTCTACCCATGGTTTCAGCAAAAGACTCCTCTTCTTCTACTACCTCTTCTTCAACAAAAACCTTTTCAACTACTGGTTCAAAGGGTGGTGGATTATTCTTTTGACTTCTTGTTAGGACCATCAGGTTCCAAGAACATGCTCTGATACCACTCGTAATGACCCTTTTTCAAAAATTTATTAAAATGCCAATTTTTCCACTTTTTCCCCAATTTCGACCTTTGACTAGTTTTGTTGTTTTGACCTCCAAATCAACCCAAATGCTCCCAAATATTCTGTAAGAGTGTATGAATGGTATTTAGACTTGAATAATAGGTTCAGGGATGTTTTATGGCCCTCTAAATACTGCTGCAAACTTGATTTGTATTCTGATCAATATAGGTAATTTTGACTAGTAATTTGTGCACCAAATCCCCCCGGGGTAACACTGCAAATGGCCTTCCAAATGCCTCCAAACTCCCACGAATTTATGAACAGAGGTATGTAATGTGTTAAGTATGTTATTAAGGTCTCATATGCACCATAAATTGATTTTTACTACTGTTCTAACTTTCTCACATTCAACAGCAAAAACCCCCAATTCGACCCTTGGGGAAATGGCACTATTTCACCTCTCAATACAAACAAACTGAGTAAAAATGCTTCAAATGCTCAAGTAAAGTACATGAAACTTGTATAATATGTCCATGGCAGTATATTAATCACAAATATATCAAAGAATCATCCATCCATTCGAAACAATCAACCTTATAGTGTCATACATCAAAGCATTGGGGAAACGGACATTGTTTGCTCATTAATCAATGATTTTGCATACATTCAATGGGTATTTCGACCTGAGAGTTTCTGAATATGAATAACAGAGGGTATTAATCTATTACAATCAGAAAAATATCATATGAAGCTCTCCCAATGAGTGCAAGATCTCACCCAAAGCGCAATCCCTCAAGGAGCCCGAATATGCCTTCAAAATTGGAAATGGTGGAGAGAAAGTGCTGCACTAAACCAAACCATGAAACTTCCTGTAGCTGATACCTGCAAATAAAACTCCATTAAAGCACCATGAAAGACCTGAGTGGCCTCTCCAAACACCAACTTGGATGGGAATCTTTCACCCTCGAAATTGGCTAAGGCAAGAAACTAGTCATCCACTAGTTCTCTCTTCACAAATGCAATTTTTCTCAAATCATCAAAAAGCCATTCTCATACTTGATTTCTACATTTTATAACCAACATTAGCCTTCAAGGGGTCGAAATCCTCTCAATAGATTCAATAATTTTCCATTTAGGAAATATTCCTCATTTGCCACTTGTCTCCTAGTTCCAACCTTCCATCTTCTCCCAAATTCGAATTTGAGTCTCTTTGGATTCCTCCAACTCCATGAACGCCTTCCTTGAGCCTATTTTTGGGGCTGACATGTCATAATGGTCAGGTGTAAGAAGTCAGGTCTGAATTTTGTCATAAATGTCATAGATTCTTCATTATTGTTGTCATAAAACTAGGGAATCTAGCCCAAGTGTCCACTAGTCTCCAATTTGACTCTTCCTCTCCCATGGAGGTTACTATTCCATCCCATTTCGACCTAAGATGCTCAATGCCATGTGTTATGACTTACCAACTCACCCAAGAGTGTTCACCTTCCCATGAATTCGAATTGGCAAGAGAGAGCTGCCATGTGTCATTGAAAAATCAAGCTAGTGTGGGTCCCACCACCTCCATATGTCTCCAAAACCACTTGCCACCTAGAATTTCTCTTGAATTTATTTATTCATCATATTTATTAAATACTTGAACCCTTCTAATGTCTAAATATCATTTATTAGCTTCCTTATTACCATCCCACATGTTCCCATCCAACCTAGGAAACTAGTAGGATTGATGGGATTGTCTTACTATGCACTTATTTGAATGGGGACATTACAACTACTAACGGCTCCTCATCTGCCCACATTGGAGTCTCCTTCCCTATATTTGTGCCACATGCACTAGTTAGACTCAGTTAGACTCATTTGACTGATATTTGACTATTTGTGACTACTACCACTGATTGGATGATGTCTCCTATGCTATCCAAGCCACACATTGAGGATAATTTGAATGACCTTAGGTGTATTCGAATTCATTTGATTGTATTGAGTTATTATTCAGTTGCACAGTATCAGCTTACAGCTGATGTATGATTATATTGCAGATTTTACCATTTCTAAGTTTATGAGTGATTACTGATTCAATTCTTCTTCTTCTTCTTTGCAATTCTTGAGTGAGATTAGTGAGATTTACTCTAGCTATGTAATCTATCCTATAAAATATCACAAACGTTGCGCAAGCGCCTGAGCTACAGAAGTGAAGTGCCCTTGCAATTTTTGACAATATCAAAAACATCCTACCTGTTGAAATTCTACCCAAATTATGGGTATGCTTGTAGTAACTCAGAACCAATGGGCTCATATCTCACAAGCTTCCCACTTCGTGTCAACACCATCTTTGGTGCTGTAGTAGAAAAGGAGAAATATTTGCAGACGACCAAGATATTCTTCAAGACATAAACTAATTCAGGAAGGATACAACTAACAAAAATTATGGTTTTCTAAGTTATATGATTAATCATATTACTTACAACACTTTAGGTTTCGTGATAGTTGTGATAGATTCATTGAATGGAAACCCAAATGTTCTCATAATTGTCCATAATATTCATTCATATTTCGCATACATTTGATTTGACTGAAGGCGGATGGGGTAATGAGTGCTCTAACAATTATACAGTACTGCTTAATTAAATTTGCAGTGCAACCTTTGAACCATTCCGCAGTCCAACTGCATAATCATTATGCAATTCTATTGCATAATAGTTATGCAGCACGATTAACTAGAACAATTTTATAATTAAATCCAACTCCGTTTCTTATTAAACGTTGGAGCATTGCACAAATAGCCCCTGCAAAACTAATAGGACAACAAACATGCAAACTTGTGCCAACTTAACATGTTAATAAGCTAACTATCAAATTGAAAACAAAAAGTAATACAACATGCACAAAAATTCATGTTGCAGAACTTCAGCGATAAGGACTTATCTAGGGTAAAAAATTTAAGACAACTTTCAAACAGGTTTGAAAAAATTTGGGACTGAACTGTAGAAATTTGTGAAAGTAGACATCCCTAGGTGCAGACCTAGGTACTAACAGTATTCACATTGGATGTACCTTTTATTCCCATTGACCTAGTTTTGTGTTCATTTGTTGGAGATTAATAAAATTATCTTGTCTTATCAAACAAAAATCATTGGATTCATTAACCAATTTCCTTTGATGAGCAAGAAAACAGAAAAGAGACCTAGGTTTTGTTTACCTCCTAGGTGGGAAAGATCCTTTACCTTGATTTGGATCTACACTACACTAATTGTGCCGAGAGGCGCTCTATAGCCCAGGATGGGGGAGATCTTGTAACGTTTTATAACGCTAGGAACGTTATAAAGTTGGTAACATGTCGGAAAACAATAATAGGGATAGTGAATATTATGGGAGAGATCTTGTAACGTGATATAATGTTAGGAATGTTATAAAGTAAAAACTAGTAAATATTATGTCGGCCTAATAATGTAAGGTTGTAACGTTTCATTTAAAATACACTCGCTATATAATACACCACAAAACAACAAAAATATTATAGAAAAAAAAATCATTCTCAAGGAGCTATTTAAGACATTCGAGAGGGAGAATCTGATCAAGGAATATATTTTTTTTAAATGTAGCAGCTCCTCCCACAACGCACCCCTCCTCCACTGCATCCATCCCCTGACAGACTCCTCCTCCACTGCGTCCACCCCTGCGCAGCCGCCTGCACCTCCCCTCCTCTCCTCCACCGTCCTCCCCTCCTCCTTGCACGCCGCACCCATCCTACATCGCGTCCACCCCTGCGCAGCCGCTTGCAACTCCCCTCCTCCCCTCCACCATCCTCCCCTCCTCCTCCCACGCCGCACCCATCCTCCACTGCGTCCATCCCCTGCCAGACCCCTCCTCCACCGCGTCCACCCCTACACAGCCACCTACAACTCCCATCCTCCCCTCCTCCTCCCACGCCACACCCATCCTCCACTGCGTCCATCCCCTGCCAAACCTCTCCTCCACCGCGTCCACTCCCACGCGTCCTACACCTCCCCTCCTCCCCCCCTGCGTAGATGGCTGCTCCTCCCACGCTCCCTGCTCCTCCCACGCCGCACCCCTCCTCCGATGCGTGCTCCTCCCCTCCTGCCGTTTGCACCTGCAAACACAATATAATTTAATATTAAAATCAAATTTAAAATATAATTTAAATTTTAATATTAAAATGTAATTTAATATTACATGATTTTAAACTATAATGTAATGTAATATATTTAAAATTATATATTAATTTAATTTTGGTTTTAAATATATATTAAATTTAATTTAATATTTAGATTAATTTTAATATTTATATTTAATTTAATATTTAGATTAATTTTAATATTTATATTAAATTTAGGAATCTCACGGGTATATATATAAATGATTTTGCCATGCATAATAGGAACTACCTGTGGTATAGTGGTAAGGGTGTTGCGATAATGGGTGTGAGGTTCAAGGTTCAATTCTCCCAGATCACTTTTTTGTCTTGAAAATATCAGTTGTATACTTGCATAGATTTCAGTGTATGGTTTCTTTTTTTTGCATTTTTTTCAGTGTAGTTGTTATTCCATCGATGCATTGCTTTCAGTGTATATTTCCTGGATGCGCAAATGTTAGTGTGGATTTCATAGATGCATAAATGTCATCTTATATGTTAATGTTTGACATTTTTTATATATTGTCTGAACTAGAAATGGAAGATGTGCTTGCGGGATCAAATCTCCGAGGTGCAAACCCTCGGCTCAGGCGTTGCACTCAAGGAGAGGTTTGCACCTCGGGAGATTTGAATCCCTCTCGGCGCTTGATAGAGCCTAGGATTTGGATCTAGGCTGGTATAATCTACAACAATCTACTTGGGCCTTGAGTAAAAGGAAACAAACAACAAACAACAAGGGTGGATGCTAAGAACCCACTGTACATACTCATGAAGTTGCTTCTCCTCTTGCGAAAACAAACTAGGAAATGCTATCTCCAAATGAAATGAAACAAGAGAAACAAGCAAGTAGACACACACCTAATGAAAAATCAAGTAAAACTGTAGGTATGTATAACCCATATACCCTTTGTCGAGAAGGTTACCTCCCCGATCAAAAACTTGTGTCGAATCTCCCTTTGAGAAAAGATTGGTTAATTAGATGCGAAATTGGGACTAGGCCAAACACCTAAATTGAACAAAATGAAGCAGTTAAGGAAGATCCAAACCATATGGAGAATAAAGTACCAATTGAAGCAACCTCCAAATATTTCTAGCTTTGATAGTGACAACAAATACAAACAAACTCAAGAGCATGGAACGTGGAAAATAAGAACTAGATCATGAGTGAGTCGGTAATCTGGCAGAATTTCCATGTATGAGAGGTAGAGATTAGAGACACCTAACAACGAGGAAAACAGTGACATAAATATATTTGCGAATGCTTTAAGGGTGTATCCAACCAATGCATTAACTATAGGCACAAATAGGGGTTCCCTTCTGACTTGACAATGCAACCTTGTTGTGAAAGACTAATGAAGGCATATAAAATAGTTACTCACTACTGGTGCATAGAAAACCATGTTTTCACCCTAGCTTGTGCAAATGAGCACCTACTAAGGAGAAGGGACTCCTTAGTAGCAGTTCAGAAAAATGGTGAAATATGACAGTACAGTAAAATAAAATTAAACTAACATGAGCATGAACATAAATAACAAAATATGAAAATATGGTGAAGATCTCTCTTTTTGTATTAAAAATTACCTCAGAAGTAGAGGTTGGTGGAGCCTTTGCAGCAGTCCAAGAGGGTTGCTTCCAAGCTCTAGTGGTGTTTTGGAAATGGGGCCAAAAGGGTTCTCAAGAATTAGCTCCAAGTGGAGAGCTAGGGTTTCAAGGGATTTTTCAGCAGCGTAAGGATAGGGATGATTGTGGATGAAAAATGGGGATCCTCCATCACCTATTTATAGGTTTTTAGTGGTGGAGTGCTGACCCATGGTTTTGGGAACCATATGGTTTAGGTCAGTTGTATAGGGTTTTTGCTTCATTTTTCCCTCTTTTTCCTCTTTTTTGTATTTTTTATTCCCTTTTTAGAGGGTTTTTGCTATTTTTGGAGGAATTTACATTATTTTGGGGGAAAAAATGGGGTTTTGGGCCTTTTGGAGGTTTTTTAATGGTTTTTTGGCCTTTTTTAGGCTTTTTAATGGGTTTTTAAGGTTTTGGAGGCAAATATGGTAGGAAATATGGACAAATGAGTCATGTAATGAGGGAGATGAGGTAGTGAGCACTTTTTGGGTGTTAACACCATTGCTAAAAAATTGGGGCGAACTCACCATTTTGTGGGCTTCATTACCCAAAATACTGGGTGAATTCAACATTTTGGTCATTCATTACCCAAAATACAGGGTGAATTCACCATGTCAACCATATTTAACAGGGGCAATATTCATTTTTCCCTCTCTCATGACCTTCACGACCTTGGAAATTCGATTTCCCAATTATTATGGGTCAAATAAATATTGGGCTAATGTATTAAATTAAAAAAAAAAACTCTTTTCATATTAAAAATTCCCCCACCATTTGTTTGAGACCCCTAGAATTTTGCCCCTAAAATCATCCCTGCTCAGGGGACCCCTTACACTAAAAATTTGCTATAGGAATAGTTGACCAACCCTTCTACTAGATACCTCATGACTCCATTACCATCCTTGGAAAAGGGTTGACTGATATTTCCATTAAATAACCCACGACCCCAATACAATCATTGAGAAAGGGTCAAATGACCATTATTCGTACTCCCCTTTCACAGGAATACCATAATTAAGGAAGGTTTTTTTTATGCTTCTCTGTGCTCCACCTCCACGATAATACTATGCTAGAAAAAGTGCCAATCAAACTTTACACGTCATCCCCATTATGTGAAAAAATGCTTGAATGAGGGTTGAACAACTCTTCCATTGGAACACCGTGACACAAATAACATCCTTGAAAAATGGTCAATTGACCCTTCTTCATGGTCCCCCTTGATGAGAATACTATGATAGAGGAAAGGTTGGTCAACACTTCTGTGGGATTCCCCTTATGCAAAAAAATTTCTTGAGGAAGGGTCAACCGATCCTTTTAGTGGATACTCAGCAACATGAATACCATCATCAAGGAATATTTGGTCGACCCTCCTACTAGATAAACCTTCACACATATACCATCCTCAAGGAAGGGTTGACTAACCCTTTTCATTGTGCTCCCTCCATGAGAATACATTGCTTGAGGAAATGTTGGCTGACCCTTCTTCGGGATCCGATTTACGATGAAATATTATTGGAGAAATAGTCGTATGACCCTTCCACTTGATACCCCATGGATTTAATACCATCCTCAAGGAAGGGTCGATCAACCCTTCCACTAGATAACCCATGACTCTAACACCATCCTTGAGGAATGGTTGACCCTTCTCCCTGCTCCCCCTCCATGAGAATACCATAATTGAGGAAGGCTTGATTAATGCTTCTATGTGCTCCCATTCCATGAGAATACTATGTTAAGGGAAGAGTTGTTTGACCCTTCTTGGGGATCCCCATTATTCAAAAACTTTGTTTGAGGAAGGGTCGATTGATCCTTTCAATAGGTTCGCTTACCATCCTTTATAAAAGGTTAGTTGACTCTTATCCGTGTACCCCTCCACAAGAATACTTTACATGAGGAAACGTTCCTTTATAACCCCATATTCGAGAAAATCAGGGCGATATGGTCCTAAAATATCCCCATTCAACAAAATTGGGGCAAATGGGATCTAGTAGCCCATTTGACATGAAATGGAGAGGGAAAAATTGCTCCAAGAAATCCCCATTCCTAGAAATTGGGGAAAATGCAAGGATGCAACTCACATTTTATGGGCGAAAAACCAATTTTTTTCCCCTCCCTCATAAATACACATGGGCTATCCCTATATACATAATTTTTAAAATAAATAAATCGGGGATCAATGATAATAAAGCATTACAACACAAGAAATTCTCCCATTCAAAATTTGAAATCCCCTAAATTTCGCCCAAATTCAACCCCTAAAATTTTCTATGGAACATATAGTTATAGATGGATATCATCGACTCTTTTCCCATTAAATATTGAGGTTATTCAACCTATAATTCTAATTAACTTTAAACACTCACATCTTAAGATAATATTACTAGATTGCAGATTTCCATTATATTACCTCAAATATTACTTTTTGGCCAGAATTACATAATCCATTCATTCATTACATAAGGGCTCAACAAAAGCATTATGTCGCTTACAAGAATTGAACCTAGGTGGGGAGGGTAACAATCATACCTCCCAACCACCCAAGCTACATCTAAAGGACATAAATTATTTCCTATTAACATTGAAGAGTTCAATCAATTGTAATCCATTATATTACCTTGAATATACACTGAAATTTTGATGTATTATTACCTTTTCAAATGAAAAGAATGATATATATTTCCTTTTCAATAATGAAGGGTTAAACCAATCATAATCTTTCAAAGTGAAATACAAACCTAAATATTTGGGGTCATACATCAAATTAATATATTACTAGCATAGCCACATAAATTGTGGCTTGTGAACACTGATAGGACACAAGTTAAGTGCCACTCTAAGTTATTTGTTAGAGTTATCCATGCTTTGTGCATTCGTCTATTTAACTGCCATGAATGGTTGGTTATCCATTCATTAGCTACGATTTACCCATGCATCCACTTCCAGTTTTTCATTCATTATATACCACTTTTAAAAAATAAAAATAAAATTTATAATTGTTAACTTAGAAATTTGAAAACTACCATAGAATCAATCTGGACAGTACATTTGTCTCATCCTCATACCATCCTAGAAAAACATAGGATGTAGTCTGCCCCAAATTCTAAAATAAATACGCCTATCGACGTAATTATTATTATTTAAAAATTTAATAATGATTCAAACATCATAATCTTTCAAAGTGAAATACAACCCTAAACCCTTGGGCTCATACATCAATTTAATATATTATTATTATTATTTAAAATTTAAATTATTACAAGCTAACAAATCACAATAAACAACTTACTTATGCTTATGGTAGATTTGAACCTTGATGGGAAAAATATCACCAACATGCTTTACAAACCAACCAAGCTCATATTGATAACACAATAATGATATTGATAATAAAAAAGTCGCATAACTATAATACCTATGATAGAAACTTTTGAATCACAAGAGAAAAATCAATATTAGGTCTATGGAATAAACATTGATTACAATTGGATTATTCTTGTGTGTACACATGCCCTTCAATAGTTCTATAAAACTTCATAGCTAATAAGGGATATTTTGAAAGAGGCATCTAGATCAATGAACAAAATAAAACTCAATGGGAGGGGGAAGAGTTTTAATGTAGAATGAAATTCCAACACAGTGACCAAACATGTAATAATTATGGACATCACATTATAATGACTACAAGTAAAATATGACACATAAGACATAGCATTGAAATTAGGAACAATGTCAGCACTAGAGCGAGTAAGGATGTTATTGCATTAACATAGAAAGTTTCAACATAAAGGAAACTTTCATAGTGGAAATTTTTTTGGTGCAAGCAATAATTTGATGACCGAGAGTCCACTTTTCCAACCATGCGATATTATTAAGTACCCAACATTGAAGCAATAACTATTGTATATTTTTTTCCTTGGAATATAATTCCTAGGGAAACTTTTGGGAACTTCCCCTCATTTCAAGAATGGTACCCCATGTAAAGCCGGCAGTGCCTAAGTTCCAAGCACCTTTCCCTGAGAGAATCGAAGAGAGTCAAACTAGTGACCTCCCCTACATCAGGGAAGAGATATTACATTTGGTTCATGACCACTTGAACTAACCCTCATAGTTAATAAATGTTCTATATACTAATATAGACATCATTTATGCTTTTCCAAGGGAGTGAGTGCCTTGATCTGGATTTGGTCTGGCATCTATAGTCATTGGGGAGAGATACCTTCGATAGGGTTGTTAAGGAAAAGGGAACCTCTTTATGGTAGCAAGGTTGATTGTTTGGGGAAGATCTGATGCTCATATGTGATTGGAAGTTAAGGTGGGATAACTCTTTTGGAATGCTATCTCAGGCCCATATTCGAGATATAGGGGAAGCTGATGTGCTCAAGTGGATCTATAATACCAAAGGAGGTATCTACATTTCCAAGTAGGGATACAGGTTAGTTTTCACACTAAATGGGAAAGATAAATTAATGGTGGTGGAGAGAGCTATGGAGAATTAATGCCCCCTCAAAGAGTGTGCTTCATTTTTTGTTAATTTTGGAGAACAGAGTGCTGACTTGGGACTGGTTGCAGAGGTTTAATTTCCAGGGCTCTGGCTTTTGCTTGTTGTGCAAAGTAGGAGAGGAATCAGTGAAAATGATTTTTTCTTGGAATGTGGCTATTCCAAAGGGGTGTGGCAAGAGGTGGAAAGGATGAAAAACTATACAAATATGTGGATTAGGAAATTGGTTGAAGCATGCTTAAAAAGGTATTTTGAACTCCTAGAACTTAGAACATATAAATCTCTTCCTATAATTGTTTCATGGTGTATCTAGTTAACATGGAATGGTGTTGTTTTCTAGGATTCGTTTAGACCTACCTTTTAGATAGCGGCAGAATCTGTTGTTATTTTTCATTTTTTTAGAAAACTAGATAGGCCATGAGCAGCTAGAGTGATTGAACCTATGATAGTGGATAAGAGTAGGCCTTGGTATTTCTTCGATAGGGCTAGTCAGGAAAACAATCCGAAAAATAGTTTTGGTTTTATCCAATACCTATCTTCAGATCACTTCTCTCATGGAAAGGGATGCTTAGGGCTTGGAAAAAATAATTGGGCAGAGTTCACAGGCCTCTTCTTTCTTCTCAGACAACCAGTAAGGTGTGGACTCCAATCACTGCAAGTTTATGGAGACTCAAATCTAGCGATTAATAGTATGTTGGGGATGGATGAGGTTAAGAACAGTACAAGTCTGATTCATCTAGTGGCCCAATTGAAGTAGATCAGTGGGACTTTTCCCTTGATTCACTTCAAGTGTATCTTCTGAGAATTAAATATTAGGACCAATGACTTGTCAAAGTAGGTTTTATTGTAACACTTTGTCTATCTGAGGCTAGGGGAATTCCAAGGGGGTACCTTATTGTCCCCGATAGATATCTCATTTGAATTCTTTTTGGATTATGTTAATCTGTGAGACTCTATGATGTAAATGCAACATTGGACTCTTAGTGGTGACATAGTTTGATTGATTTTTGGAGAATTGGAAGACCTCTATGTTTTGGTTTGAACAAAAACTTATTGCTGAAAATCACTGAAGATTGTATTTTATGATCTTAAATGAATATAAATGAATTTTTTTTCTGGGAATTGTTTTTAGTAAATATTAAAATTATAAATTAATAAAAATTTAAATTGTACGTTAGGACCCAATAGGTAGTTATTGTTACCGGACAATCTATCAAAAGCAGACTTAAGGCATGATCTCCCTAGGTCAATGTGAATCTAGAACAAATAGGACAAAATACAAATCTACCTTCCTAGATCAAATTAGAGATTAAGAGACATGAACATCTTACCTTTCAGATATGTAGATCTCTTTCTTCCCTCATCCCTCCAAGCTCCACGGTTGTCAGATCCAAAGCTGCAAGACCTGTCAGAACATGCAAGAGACAAACAAGCAATAATAGCACATCTACACAATAATTGATCTAAGTAAACGGTTAAGGAAGTAAAATATAAATATCAATGAACAATAAGACATTTATGGAAAGAGTTTTCTATTACTGTATTAAAGTGGAAATACATAGAAGAGTTAAGATTACAACCAAGCCCTAACGTCACAATCTTCCTCCAACAAGCCAAGCCAATGCCTCTAAGGAGAAATGGGTGCCTCCAATGGATGAATGATGATCTCCTAAGCTCTATTTCACCAGAATATGGGTGTTATAGCCTTCCTCCATTTGGAATGGGAAGGAGATTCATATATATAGGACAAGGAGGATAGGATAGGTTGAGAAATAGTGGGAGAGGACTAAGGGATCCTCCCAAAGGGTTAGGGAACCAAATGTCAGCTCTCCTATGGGTTAGGGATAGAGATCCAAGTCACACACCTTTGAGAAATGGATCGAAGATTCCCTTTATCCACTTTAACTGACATCGGCGCAAGCTGCATTAGGACAAATTGCATCGACGCAACTAGACCCTATGGAAATAGGTCAGTATCTCTTCCAGTTTGACTTTCTAGTCATGGGAACTTCAGGGATGTTTACACTGAGTCTTATGGTGGCAAGATTTAGGTGTAACAGAATGCCCCCCACAGCATGAAGCTATTGGAATTTGACAGGTGAAATGCTTTGATAGAAGGATGGCAAGGACTTGTCGGACAGAAGATGCCGCTGTTTGGAGAGTGTGAAGTGTTTTTTGGAGCCAAATTCACTTGCTCATTTTGGAAGCTATGGTCCACCAATTTGTGAGCCATCAGAGACAGGTAGGCCTAAACTCAGCTATGCAACTTTTTAGTGGATTAGTTTTATGTCTTTTGCTTAATTTTTATGGTTTTGAGTTTTTTTGGTGGGGGGAATTGCACCCATGGGTCGGCGCAAGCCCTCCATACGGGAACCGTGACGACCATGTGCCATCGCAAAACCTATAAGGGCCTTTTGCATCAAAATCGCCCTATCTGCAAAGACGTCCTGCGCCGGCGCAAATGCCCAACTTCAACTCAATGCCCAACCCAAAAGAAAAATTTTTGATGTTTAGAAAGAGTTCTAATAGTGTTTATTTGTCCTTCTTGATAGGTTCATGGTGACAAACATGGTTATTGAGTGGTGAGAACGAGAGCACGAGCTGGGTGATGCTCAGAACGAAAATGACCCTCACTGCATTGCTGCATTGAGGAACTGTTGGTTACTCAAATACTTTCGAGTGTCGGGCATGAGGGCCCAAGTTCCACTGCTGACACACATGATCCGATGTTGGGATCCGATGCAACAACACTTCAAGATCGGGGTGAATACACTGAGTATAGATGTCGAGGACATTTACTTCCTGACAGTGTTATCCCAGAGGGGAGAACCTATGTCTCTTACCGGATCACGAGGAGGTGATCGGACAGTGGACGATATGATTACTTAGTACTGCACTGGAGGCACTGCGGCTATTGGTGGGAAGATCCCCAACAAGGAGATTCGATACCATCCTTTACGTGTTGTGCTCTACACTATAGTGAGGGTAGCGGGGAGTCAGTATGCTCACCTTGCGATCAAGTCATAGTTGATGTACGCGGAGGAGTGCATGGCTCCCAGGGTATTCAACTTGTGTGAGGGACTCCTTACCAACCTTCGGAGTCAGTTGACCAAATGTCAGCGCGGGGCACTGAAACAGTTTGGCTATGGGTCTGTGGTGATATCTTTTCTATTGGAGTAGGTACCTCATCTGCATCCACAGTTAGACTTGGATGACCGAGATTCCAGGGATCCAGACATGATCCGGTGGGCAGAGGTGATGGCTTGCCATGGTGGCGGGGGTCCCATCATAGCCTATGGCACATGGTTCTTTACTTGGCTGGAGGGACAACTCCTTATGATAGAGGATTATCCGTACACCGAGACAAATTTCAGAGGTGATCTCGACCTGGTGCTTCCTGAGGGAGTACAATGGGGTGACATCGGTAAGAACAACAACTTTTGTGTTTTTCATTTTATACATTTTATGATTTTTTTGGAGTAGTGCTGATGACTCGACATTTTGTGCAGATGTGGGTCCATTGTGACCATTTGGAGTGTCACTCATTGCAAGGAGAGGAGAGGTGTCGGTTGTAGGTCCCGCGATGCGAGATGCCACCGAGGAGGTAGATGAGGTCTACGAGAACCTCCAGAGGTTGACGTTGGATATCCCAGAGCCGAGTATTTGTGATCTACCTCGGGGTTACCAGAAGTACACCGTTGGGGTGTCTATCCATTTTGGCATGCTGCTGTCTAAAGTGGCGAGGGTTGTAGTCTTCTTTCATAAGCAGTAGCTAGGATTTTCGGGGTCTAGGGCTGAGCGACTTGAGACTTAGGCTCATGTTCTACTTATGTGTGTACTGAAAGCTAATGAATTTCATATTTTTTAGAGATGACTCTTACTGAAAGCTAGTATGCTTCAGATTTTTGTATCAACACCATCATTTTGTATCGATTTATATATATATACAGAAATTTTCGGTGGATTTATACATTATGTGTTCTATGGATGATTAATGTGATCTTTTTTACATGTTTGCTTATACAATGGATGATTTACATGCTATGTATGCCTTTATATTTTATGAATATGTTATGTGTGTGCAATGTACCAATCTAGAATGAAGTTGGCCATCGAGTCGACAACTGTGTTCATGTCTCGTGGAATGTGCAGGTATTGAATATATTCAAAGGACCTTTCTAGAAGATGGAATCATCTAAAGAGACAGAGTAGAGTAGGGTCGTGGATAGCATAGATCCAGTTAAGATGAGAAATCACCAGTTGCGAATCCAAATAGATAACAACGTTGTCCATACCCAAGGAAAGAGCGTCGATTAGGGTTCAAATGACTGCTTGATATTCTGTGGCGTTATTGGTCGCGTATCCTAGACAAATTCCTCCTTAGCTGATAAGCTCACCAGTGGGAGAATAAAGTACCCAGGCTACCGAAGCAAGGTTACGGTTATGCCGGCTAGCACTGTCCGCGAATCTGTAGCAAGTTTCCATTTGTGTATGCAAACAGAACATGGTATAAGTGTCACGTCCCCTCCCATCATTCCAGCTAGATGGAGAGGATCGTGAGGTTTAAACCAGACATCTAGTCCCATACATAGTAGACAAACATTCAAATTTCAATAAACTTATGCATATGAAAGTGCATAACGGACGTGGTACTAAACTGGGCATCTAGCCCCATCAAACTTTTAAATATAGCATTCACATAATATAACAGAGATATATGGGAATGTATGATTTTTAAGAAAAACACAGCGGAATATTAAGAATTTCACCTCCACCATACATTTAAGATGTTCAGCAAATAAGTAATTGCAAGTTAATACAGGAGAATACTTATCTTATGCGAAAGTAGTCCCACGCAACTGGCTATGCAATTGCAATGTTCCACCCAACCGTAGGCCAGTGTGCTCCTCAATCTCTTAGCACCACTGCCACCCCCGAGCTGGGCATGATCTCTACAAGGAACCAGGGAACAGCAGACTCACACATAGCCAAGCATACACCAAGATGAGCCAAGACAATCTACAATTGGGTTTATCAGGCTGCTAGGAGATGGAAAGGAAGAGTTGCTAAGCTAGTGAGCTCCAGCACAGAGCCAGGGGTAACCTTGCAAGATCTATCTAGCTTGGCACCCACAATACCTACACACCCAGCACAAGGAAGTATTCTTTTCACTGCGGTACAGTCCCTCAAGCCATACCTTCCCTATCTAGTGCTCTCAGGGTATGCATAGAAGAGTAACCAAAGCCCTCTTGATCTTCTTGAGAGGTTGTCTCCCCCACTAGGTTTATCAAGCCACTTCTATCCACTACCACTCCAAAACTTCAGTTCACAGTTTCAAACCAAAAACGAGGATGCACACAACAGCAGAACACAATTATGGGGCAGGATAAAACGTTTTTACAGTGAGATGCATGAGATGCAGTTTCAGCTAACTCAGAAAAATGTGGGAACCCACAAAAACGAAATGGGAAGTTGGGGAACAACCCAGGGAAGCCAAATCCATTTTTAGAAAAACGTCCTTGGACATTCAGGGACAAAAACGACCTCCATACAGTCCCCAAATCGTGGCCCTTCTCTCCCAAGCTACTGTATATGCAAAAACGAACTCCCAGGCATGGAAAAATGCAGGATTTGGATGAAAAACGTGTAGGGAAAGACCCAGCTAGCTCCAACTATGTGAATGAGTGAAGCCTGCCTATTCATAATGGCTTTGGGCACCATTTCATGGGTGTTTTCTTGCCCAAGGAGACAAAACACGAATTTCCAGGTTGATGGCTTGCCCATGCACGAAAATGGTTGCCATACTTCTCCAATCCCAAGACATTAACTGCCCCAACCAATCTTTGGAAGAATCAAATGATTGGGTGCATGAGACAAAAATGGATAGTTAAGAGTTCATGGGTTTTCTCATTGACACATGGGCTGACCCTAGTGGCTCAAGGGTTTGGTTATTTCCCCTCCCTATTCCTTAGAGAATCATGCCCCATCTCTTTGTTGCGTTGCATAGCTAGTTGTGGGTATTTTTCATTAAAATTCGTATTTACATGATGTCTTATTTACATTGTGCCCATCTAGCACAAGAACCATAGGCATCTATTTCTTTAATTGCCGATACATAAAACGCTAAATCAATGGTGGGGCCTTGGCCTTGAGCTCCTCGCCATGATTAAGTAATAATATTTACATCATTTACGATTTAATGCGAAGGGGGTCAAAATGGGGACGTGACAATAAGAAACGAAACAAGACCTAGACATACTAAAACAAAAGCGTCACACCACACAAAACACACACACCATGTAAAGTATATACAAGATATCTATGCATGAAAGAATCAATCATAGTACCTCTTCAGGTAGAGCCCATTTCGGGGATCACCCAAAGATATCCCATCATAGTCCTCTAGTTCGTAGGCTCCCTTCTCCAGAGCAAGTTTCACTATGTACGGTCTGTGCCACATGGACTCGAACTTGCCTACCCCCAACTTATCATGCTTTTGGTAGTACATGAGGACCAAATCACCCTCGTTAAAGAAACGGGGTTTGACCGATCTATCGTATTGTGCCTTGATGCGCTTCTTGTGTGCCTCATTGGCAAGAGCAGTATCGTGGCAGGTCTTGTCAATTTTTGCTAGGTAAAGGAATCGTTCTTCCACAGTAGTGGTGTTCGGAAGAAGTTCGACTGCGAGTTTGAGTGATGGAATCTCTCACTCTATTGGTAGGACTGCCTCCAATCCGTAAATTAACTGGAACGATGTAAATCTAGTGGCAGTCTTAAAGAAGGTCCGGTATGCCCATAGTGCAGAAAAGAGCATGTTGTGCCAGTTAGACTTGTGCGTACCCACCATGCGTTGAATCATGGTTTTCAAGACCTTGTTGATGGCCTCTACTTGTCCGTTGGACTGTGGGTAGTAAGGGGTTGAGTTTTCATGACGAAAACCCAATCTGGTGCTCAACTCATCAACCATATGGTTCTGAAAGTGAGATCCATGGTTGGTGACTATGGCTTGTGGAACTCTGAACCGTGAAATAACATGATTAAACATGAAGAGTGCGGTGGTTTTTCCGTCGTCATTGTATGTAGGCATAGCCTTGGCCCATTTAGTAAAGTAATCCATGACTACTATGATGTAACCATTCCCCCCAACCGAGGTAGGCTTACATTGCATGAATTCAATGCCCCATTTTGCAAAGGGGCCAACGACAATAACCGGGTGTAACAGGGCTGGATGGGTGTACTTTTTCGTTTGAAAATGCTGGCATGGGGGACATTTTTTAACGGCCTCAATACAATATTTGAAGATGGATGGCCAGTAATATACCACGCGTAGTATCTTCTGGGTCGTAGCCATCCCAGAGGGATGACTGCCACAAGCCTAGAGTGACAGTCATTTAAGACATGTTCAGCCTCCTCATGTGTCAAACAACGTCGAAGAATGGAATCTATACCACAACGATACAGGGTATCACTAACGATCAAGTAATACTTGGCTTGGTGGCGTATACGACGATGGTCGTCATGAGATAGTTGGGGATTGAAACATTAGGTCTAGAGATATAAGGTAATATCCCCATACCATGGTTCAGACATGCTGATGAGGAACAATGATTTGTCTGGAAGAGAATCATCAGGCACAGACCCTAAATCAACACAGGGAAGAGCACAAATGAGCTCGACAAACACCAAATACTTATTAGACTTGGCTTTCTCAAAGAGGAGGTCGAACTCCTGAAGTATCATGATCCAGCGTGAATACTTTCCCCCAAGTACATGACGTGTTAAACATGGTACATGCGGTTCGAGTCGGCAATAATAGTGGTGGTGCAGGGCAGTATATAGTGACAGAACTTTTGGACGGCAATGACTGCCGCGAGAGCGAGCTTCTCGTCATGTGAATAATGAGTTTCAGAGTCAATAAGACCCTTACTTAGGTAGTAGATCACATGCTCCTGGGCATTTTTTCCTCCTGTACGAAGACCATGGAGATCATGGTGACAAAAGAAACAAGATAAAGGATATAATCCTTGTAGTAATTGGGCGGTTGGAGCACAGGGGCATGCATAATGGCATGTTTTAGACTATCGAAGGATTGTTGCGCTTGATCGTCCCAAATGAATGGGACGTCCTTCTTGAGTAGTCTCATATAACCCTGCATCTTTTCCATGAAATTACCAACAAAATGTTGTAGGTAAGTTGCCTTCCCTTCCAAACTTTGAAGTTTCGTGATGTCAGTAGGAGGTGGGAGAGCGACGATGGCTTCCACCTTCAAGGGATCAATGCAGATCCCATCTTTCAAGACATTAAAACTAAGGAGGCATCCAGACTCGACGCAAAAAATACACTTGTGAGGGTTCAGATGGATGTTATATCATCTTCATCTAAGGAATACCGCTATCAGATGATCAATTTGGAAGTTGCACTGCTGCGAATGGGTGGGGAGATCGTCAAGATAGGGTTCCACAAAGTCCTTCACATCATGAAAAGCATACGACATGGCCCACTGGAAAGTGGAACCAGCATTTTTGAGACCAAAAGGGAGCTTGCGATAAGCAAATGTGCCCCAAGGGCAGATGAAAGTTATCTTATGTTGATTAGCCGGGTGGATCTCAATTTGGTTGTAACCGGAAAATCCATCCATGAATGAGAAGATGACACTTCCGGCACAATTGTCTATGAAATGGTCGATGAAGGGAGTGGGATAGTTTTCCTTAGGGAAATCTTTGTTCAAATCCCGATAATCAACACAGACGCGAATGGTGCCCTGCTTCTTATCTACAGGGACGACATTTGAGACCCATTCTGTTAATGGAACAGGGTAGATGAAACCAACCTTCAAGATATTTTCAATTTCTACCTTAATCACCACAGTTTTTCGAGGGTGTACCTATCGTAGCTTTTGCTAGACTGGTTTAGCATCAAGATCGGTTTGAATTTCATGTGAAACAATAGCAACGTCTATCCCAGGCATTTCCTCGTAGGTCCAAGCAAACACGTCTTGAAATTGCTTGAATAAGGTCGTGAAAGTAGTAATTTCTTCAAGGGAACACTTATGGCCTAAATGAATGTGTTCCACTACACCGGGAGTGATCGATATGTCAACCGAGATGGTGGCTTCAATGTTTTCCAAGTTTCCCTCAATGTATGTATGACACGTAAGTATCGGGGAATAGGGGAAAGTGTAGACATCCGGTGAAAAAATGGTGGTGATGCTATTCTCCACAACATCAATGGGGGAAGGAAATACTATCGATGATGGAGGTCTTCCCACGGAGGGTCATCCCCACTCATTATCTCCATAATGGACTCGTCAGAATGAAAAGTCTGGAGAAGAGGATTGGGTAAGGATGACATCTGTTGTAGAGAACATGATGTAGAGGCCACAACCAAGTGGTCCTCTAGTGTTGACTGGATAGCCGCATAAGTAAGTTCAGCGGGTGAAAGAGGCATGGTATCTCCAATCAGGTGCATAGTGGTTTTGTCGGGTACGAGCCATGGATCGATGGAGTTGGGAAAAGAGGATATCATGTTCACCGTGGAAACATGGTTAGGGGGATCTGAGGTTGGAAAAAGACCCATAAGAGATGAATATTTTATGAGGCCGACCCCCATGGTCTCATATGGTTTCGAAGATTTCCTGAGTAACGGGACATTGTCGGTGGGTTGAGTTGCAGTGTCTGGTGTACAGAAGTCCAGTTGGTCAATAGTGACAATCCGTCCTTGGTGGGGGATTTGCACAATGCGGAAGACAGATGATGCGACCGCAGTCATGGCATAAAACCAATTACGACCAAGTAAAATATTATAATCTAAAGGGGAGGCGACCACTTCCATGTTAATGGTTGCGGTCTTACCCCCCAACTCGACTACCAAGGCTTGTAACATCCCATGGGGTTGGAAACCATGACCATCGAATGCTTTCAAGGTGGTGGGAGAATGGTTTAACTCGAGAGAGCCAATGGCTCTCCAACATGAAATTGACATGACCGAGGTAGAGGCACCTTTGTCCAAGACGGTACGATGGATTGTCTTCCCAGCAATTTTCGTGGAAACTTGAAATGCCAACTGGTGGGAGAGCCTCGGTTTAAAGTACTCGAGTCGGAACAGGATTGTATTAGAGGAATCTAGATCAACCACGCCAATGATAGCGAGAAGAGTCTTGCGCTGGTTGGGACAGTTTTGCAAGAATTCTAGTGTTGACATAGCACAAGGAGATTGTGCCAAGTCCTCTACAATATTGTAGTTTTGAGATGCCCGAGCATTGGGATTGAAAACGGCTTTTCAAATCGTGCTCTTAGGAAGATGCAACATTGACTCTAAAGAAGGCTTCTCAATGGTGAGAGAAGCGTGTGGTACGGTGACGTTGGGAATAGAAGTGGAATATTTTTCAGTATTACTTCTAACGGGTTCCTTTTGACTAAGTCGTACGAGCGTGACCATGTGTTCAAGTTAACCATATCACTACACATCATGAGAACATGCGCGGTGGAGGACGCCTATCCGTGGGAAGGAGAGGTTTGAGTGATGATTTGTTGGTTCTGAGTGGGGAAGGGATCGTTGAGAACTATGGTAGTAGAGTTTCCATTGAGAAACTTCTGCACTTCGTCTCGGTGAGGAAATTCCTTGGAGAAATGGTCACCACCACACAGTAAACAAGGATACTTAAACTTCCTCTTTTGTTTGGTGTCTTCAAGGGTGGGTTTAGGATCCTGTTGATTAGAAGATTTCTTAGGTTTACTTTTGTTTTTCTTCTTACCATCGGATTTCTGGGATAAAGGTGATTGAATAGAATTCACCTCTTCAGTGGAGGCAGGAGTGGGTGACTTGGTGGTGGTGCTTCCAGCCTATGGTGGGGATGGGGAAGAACCCTGGGGGTTCGACGGTCCACTAGTTTGAGTAGAAGGCTAGGAGTTCAGGGAACCAATGATGCCATCGAACTGAGGTCCCTTAGGTGGTTTCCCTGGGTCGTAGGTAGGGAGGGGTGCATCAGGAACAATTTCATACAATGTTTCGGATTGAGCATAGACCAGGTCTAAGTAATGGGAACTGGAAATAGCTTGTTCCTCAGCGACAACCCCTCCCATGGCCACGTCTCAAGCTACGACAGGTAAAAGAGACTTTTTGAACTAGTCAGCTAAGAGTTGGTCTGGAATATGAGCCTTAATGAGATGTCGTCTTCACCATCACTCATGAATATGGTCTGAGATGTGAGTTGTGGTATTCTGGCGAAGAGAGGTCAATAAGTCCATACCAGTCTCATAGCGAATGGGAAACTGGAAATGGGTAAAAAATGACATAGTAAGAGAGAGAAAATATGGAAAAGAGTTGTGTGGTAATTCAATATACCACTTCGCAGCTGGGCCAGTGAGAGTCCGTTGGAATAACCTAAGATGGATCGAGTCGTCCATCAAGGAGTTGGATGAACACCATAAATGGTATGTCATCACATGATTTTTTGGATCCTCACCAGGTTTTCCATCAAGCTTGGTAATATCTTATGGTAGTTTCACCGGAATTGGTGGCCAATTGTATCTGTGGAAGATGGGGTCATTAGTCAGACGAGACAGGTCGGGTAGGTCCAAAGTGGATAAGAAAGGCGGTTGTTGATTCGGCTATGGGTACTGATAGTACTGATATGGCATGTATGGACTAGTGGGACCCTGCATTGACTAGTTATAGGGTGTTCCCAGAGGAAACTGACCTTAAGGGGGTGTGTCTCCCGGACCATAGGTGGGTCCAATACTACATATGGCTCAAAAGTCCCATGAAAGTTTTCCACGAAACAATTAAAATCTATGTTTTCATGGAAAAATAGTCTAATTTTTTGTGAAAACATGAAAATTCCCTCGACATTCGTCGCTATAGCGACGTTATGCCTATTTAGTCACTATAAAGACAACAGTTTGTTGCTATAGCAACGAACTGTCCATACCGTCACTAGAGTGATGAAAGTAAACAAGAAAAGCTTGTTTTCATTTTTCTTTTTTAACAGTCATTGACTTTTTTTTTTTTTTTTTAATTTGACCGTTGTGCATTTTTTTCAGAACCGCGACCCTCATTGATCTATAAATACATGTTCTTAAGTCATATTTCCATAATCATTTGCTAGAGTTGCAGCGATCTTTCTATTGGTTATTCGTTCTGCAATTTCAAGAGTCCGGTACTGGTTTGACACATCAAATTTTTTATCTCATTCCTTTTCCAGGTTAGTTTGACTGCAATGCACTAGTCTTTTTTTTGTTGCTCCCTTTATGTTTCAATTAGTTCCTCTTCTTCTAGGAGATATTATTTGTTTTTTATTTTCCCTTCAAGGAAAAATGAAAATATTATTCATGAAAAATTTGTTTCATTCTTGAGGTATCATACCCACATAGCATCGTGGTTCTTTATCTAGATGTTTGTGAACTTTATATTCTAATATCCCTAGGTATGTGAGGCTTGGAAGCTAAAATAGTTTTTACGATTTAGGAAGTCGGTTAGGATCTTGGATGGCTAGAGACCTAAGGACTAACCATAACTCCGGGATGGATTTTCCTAAAGGGTGGGTGTATGTAATGTCTACACTTTTATTTACTAACTAAAATAAGTTTCAAAATGGTAGTATATATTCTATCAATTCAATCACAAATGCCAAGGGGTTAACTAGAGAAACTAATCAAACATATGAAATCATTTGATGATGTGATGTTTATGGAAATGTGCTAATTGAAAAAGAGGTTATGTCTATGTAAATACGTTTTTATGTCATTATGCATGATGCTGTTATAATCTTATCCATGGGAGCATGATTAATGCTATGTATGTTTTATTGGATTATTTGACACATGGAGACATGTGTAGTGAGAGAGTTGATTCTCCACAATTTCAACAATTGGTTAGGAGCTGTGTATGCAATTTTAGAGAGGTTTGTGATGATATTGTATATAAATGTATTTTAAACTAATTTGTAGATTGATATTTTGTGATAATATTGAGATAATAACACCATGCTCTGATTTAATATCGAGGAGGATATTAGGAATCTGCATTGTTTCATAATTTTAAATGCTTATATGCTTGATGTTTTGGCAAGTTTGTGTTTCATGCAAGACAGATGAGACTTTCCCAAATTACTTATTATATGGACATGGACTAATGTAAGAGAAATGGGTAAGGGAAATAGGTCCTTTGGGAGAGAAGGTTGGGTTAGTAAATATAGACTGGTATGAGCATAATCTACAACATGATGCAATACCCAAAGTTGGTTACTCAAATACTTGAAACTATTTAGAGCATGAATTAATAAAAGAAAAAGAATGAAATGGGATAAATTAAAATATAAGAAGATATAAAAAGGAAATCAAATCAGATTTTATTGAAAAAAAGTCCATGTGAGGATAAGGAGATATGGTTAGGTGACATCTTAGTTAAAAATATAATTATCATGCAAGTAGTGTCCAATATCTACAAGGAGGATGAAGGATAAGTAGGGTCCAAGACCTACAAGGAGGAGGAAGGAGAAGAGTAGAAGATGAATGAGAAGACGAGGAAGGAAGAGGAAAATGTAATCCTTTTATCTACTTTTTTTTCACTTTTTAATATTATATGCAAAATCCCATCTCCCATATCCAAAAACCATCATCTTTATTGACTCAAGTTCCACATTCAAAAAATCAAACTCCATATCCAAAACCCAATTCACATATTGATTTATATGTAGAAATTAAAAAAAAACAGGAGTTGCATGGTAAAAACGTTACTTGGAAGCCAATATTTTTGAGGATGCTCCATAGATATCCTTCCCTTATCTTGTTGAGTGCCCCCACAAATTCCTTTCTCCTCCAAGAAGCTACACCCAACAACTTGAAGTTAAAATGAAATGGTTCATTTTTTAGAAATACATAGAGTTTGATGCAATATATCATTTAGTGTCGTATGTTTTTATTTAGCATCATGGTTGAGTTCCCAATCATAGGTTCTTATAAGTTGGATTCCATGAGATTGGGTAGGAAACTGAGATAGATAGTTTTTCATTTTCCAGGAGTTGGCCCTAATGGCCATGGCAATAAATACTCTACCATACCTATGCCCTCTCCTCTGGTGGACTTCATCCCCATTTTTTGGAGTGACTAGAAGGCCAAATTACTATACATGATTTAAAAGGAAGTTTATTAATTAGGATCTTAGAATAATGCCTTTCTTTTTTCTTAAATCATAGTACAAAAGCTTTTACATTTGATATTTACATTGTTGTGCTTTATTGCAACACGATTATAAAACATTTGTTTGGCCACTTGAGAACATAGTTTTAATTTAGGTGCATTTTGCTTGGAATTATTTTGTTTTCACTATAAGGAAAATGCCTTCTAGTAGATGTTTTTGTGGAACCTTCCCAATTTTTTTATCCAATGTTAATTTATATCATATAGTATTAGCATAGGTGGATGACTAAAGGTTTTGATGGAGGTTTTTCTTCATTGCACTTAAATCATATGAAGTGCATTGGTGCATTCACATTCACTTGGCCAAAACACAACATTATAGAGTCTACAAAGCTTCCACAAATAAATACTTAACTACTTGTGCAGATTGTTCAAAATTGGAGGAAATATTAATCTAGGTTCACTTAAATCATCTAAAGTGCCCTGGTGTGTTCATATTCACTTGGCCAAAAGGAATTTTTATATATTTTACAATGGTTCCACATAAATACTTAACTAATTGCACATAGTTGAAAACTAGAATAAATATTAGACTAGTTGCATCCAACTCGAAGGTTGAAAGAAATTGTAAACAATGCAAATGCATGAAGCTCAAGGGATGAAAGTATGCAACTAGCTATCAATTATTGCAGCTTGAGATCTAGGAATGTACCCTCAAAGGGGGATGTTTCCGGTGATGCTCCCTTATTGGCATGTAATCCCTCGTAGTCTATATCATTTCCTCCTTATCACCTATTTTCCAAGAAAAAACTAAACGATCATAATTAGAAAAGAAATTCCCATGAAATAAGATCATAGGTATCCCATGGCATCATTTTAGCCTAACAGATAGACCCAAAGACACTACTTTCTTGGATTAAACTCAATCCTCACATTCAATTAGTGAAAAAATAAGTCACAGCACATCCATTGTTGTCAAACCCATCTCAATGGATGACAATAAAATAACTAGTTTAGATATTGAAGATTACGAGGCTTGATTTGGAATACAAAGAGTATTCAATTGGATGCATTTATGGGGAAGTTGATTGTATATGATTAAATGATTATATTTAGGAATAGAATAAAATTAATTATTATTATGATTAAATGATTATGATTTTATATTTATGTCAATCCGGAATTTGTCAGACTTAAAGGCATATCCCAAATATAGAGATTCAGACCTAGACTTAGCTGAGAATTCAATTTTCTATGAAATAAATCTAATGGATACTAGAATGATGTAAATAAGAAACACAAAACTTTCCTTACAGAAGTACCTTCATTTGATTTCTTAATATAATCAGCAATTCATTTATGGAATATTCTGAAACTATTTCTAAAAATGAATCTAAAACTACTTAAGATATGGAAATGAACCTAAAGCTACTTAAATACTGTAAACTTAAGGAATGCAAAAAATCCCTTACAGAAGTGTACTCGTTTGAATCCTTCAATCTTTCAGCAGAAGATCTAATGTACAAGTAAATCAATCACAATAGATGAAACTCAGAAAAATGGTGTAAAACTGTGCAAAGCATCCATCAATGCTCAATATCCCAATGAGGGTGAATAATTACAATACAATACAGTAAAAATGACTGAGCAATTCAAATTGACAAAGAAGGTCATTCGAATTACTGAATGGTGTAGCTTGGCTCCAACTAGGAGTCCTCATCATCAATTAGTGGTGGCCATCAATGCACAAGAACCAGTCATCCAGGTGTCAATCTGAGTCTAACTCAGTGTAACTAGTGTAACTGAAGTGTGTAGCACTGATATAGGGAAGGAGACTCAGTGGCACGGGGGGTTCACTCAGTGAACTTGTTACCTAGCACGATCGTTCGCAAGCTATTAAATAATATCCCTAATTTCACTAAATATTGGAAAATGCCTCCTAAAATTGTATTGTTGAAGCCCCCTCCCAATATACCTTTCTAATTAAGAAAACCCCTAGTTTCACCAAATATTGTAGGTATCCATTTTTATCAACCCATTTTTAATACCCCCTTTATATAATATTACAAGTTTTAGCAAACAAGATCCCTAACACATCTTAGTATAAGCAAACATGATGCTAAATAACATAATAGTATAATGCTCATAATGATCCCACTAGGATTGCAGGGGCGACATTGGATATGGAAAACCTAATGAAATAGTAATGGGGAAACAGGGAAAATTTTAAGGACCCCTACTAAATTTATGTATATAATAAATGGGAAAATCCCCATGATACATGGGAAAGTGTGAAGGCTATTTTATCAATAATATAATATGTATATATAATTTCTTATCAAAACATTCACGAAATTATAGAATTTTGTAAAATATGGGCGAATATTTCATGGAATTATAAAATCTTGTAAAATCATGGCGAATATTTTATATAATTATAAAACCTTGTAAATTCCTTGGCGAATATTTCACAAAATTATAAAATCTTCTAAAGTATTGGTGAATCTTTCAATGAATTATAAAATCTTGTAAATTATTAGCAAATTGGTTGAAATTTGACAAAATAAAATTTCCTAGATGATTTTGTATTCACTTTGGATTTTCCATGTACTCTTACAATCGAACACCTTCTAAACAAAATCCAAACTAATTTGTTGACTTTACTCATCACAACTACTTATGCTAGTAAGTTCATACCTCCTTAAAGATATAATGTAGAGATAATTTCATAAATATTTGCAATATAAAATTGAGCACTTGGTCAAAGTGTGCAATTAATTTATCCCATGACATTTGGTGTACAATCAATTTTCACAAAATATGTGGGACCTAATCATCCCCTTCAATTGAAATTACTACGAGAAAGAAACTAGTTTCTTGAAGCACTACTTGAAATAACAAGCTTCAATAAATGGAAATTTTGAAACAAATTCTTGATGGAGATATTGGCTAAATAAATGGAAATTTTGAAACTCATTCTCATTGGAATTGTCTCCCTTGTCTCATTGGCCTTTTTTCGTTTCTTGTGATTGTGAATGGTTTGTGTTGCTTTCTAGGGAAAAACCTTCAACATTAGTATTATCAATTTCTAGTGAAATTGCATTTATCTCACTTTGATCAATAGGGGAACCTATCTTATCATCCATTATATGGATATTCGATCAATATTTCTTAGAATAGTTGACGGCTCTCTCATTGATAGATTACTCGAAAGAGCTTCAATCATGAAGAGAATGTAGATTCTTTGATTGAGGCTTTTTAAAGTATGATAATTCCTTTGTTTTGATGCTTTCTTTCTATGATTGTTGTTTGACATCTCACTTATAATTTTTTTAATAAATTTAAACTTTAAGAGTAAAATAGTCGGTTAGGAGGGTGCTAAGATGAAATATGAATCCATAGGAAACCCTAATGGCTAGGGTAAGGAAGGCACTAGATGTGAGTAAGAATGACTAAATAGTCCAACCTTGGTATTAAGACTAAGTGTTTGGAGCACTTAAAAGTCATATAACAAGGAAGCCTAACTATCACTCAATCATAGGGGTCATTTCCTTAATTATTCGACTCAATCGTCATGGAAGTTGTGAATTTTATTATGGGATATGATTGGCTTATGCTCCTTCACATGAAAACCAAGTTTAACCTCCATATAAATCTTTGTGCAATTCAATCATTCTTTGGCAGCCTTGGCATTATGAATATATAGGTGAATCGACATGATAGTATGTGTGGGATTAACCAAGCCATTCCATACAACCTAGGCCTTTAATCATTGCATCTTATTTCAATTTTAAATTAGCTCTTCTTTGGTGAAGAAGTAGAGGGGTATGTCGATGAGCTTTGCTTATCTCAAAACTTTCTAACCCTTTGGTCCTCACTTATTCATATGATCTTAGGGTGATTTAAATACCCATCCCTAGCTTCTTCTTTGGAACATTAGCTCGATGAGATATGCACTCACAAAAATAAAATGAACATGGTAAAGATGTGTGCTTCTTGTAGCCATCACAATATGTGTTTCTACTACTACCAGGAGATGTGAAGCTCATCGTGATTACCGTGAAGACAATATAGCTTCAGCATTAAGATAATGGGAGAGTTGGAAGAGAGATTGGGATGCAAATAATGACAAAAATTTAAGGTGATCAAAAGAGAACTAATTTAAATGCAAGGATAGCTAGTAGAGTATAAAAGTAAATTGGTTCTTTCAAAAATTGATATAGAATTTCAAAAAGAAATAATAGAGGAAGAAATGAAAAAGTGAAGGAATTGCATTGTATAATCCATTACTAAGCTCCCCTTAATAATCTACTATTAAGGAATAATCATACTATGGACTCCATACGACAAAGGAAAACAAGATTCATCCCTCATGGTTTCATTAGCATGTCAAAAGACAAGTAGAGATCATGGACTATAGTAATTTCATCAATTATGCCATGTTATAGTTTTGGTTTTGTGATAGCATGAATTCCACTTTGATATTAGGAGAAGCCAAATATTCATGGAAGGATTCATGAAACATTTATGAACAATAAGTGAATCGCTATTAAAACCTATGTAGGTGTGCATTTCAAATAAACTATGCTAAAATTGAGTAATTAACAATGAAGAAATGGATTTGATTGACAATATTGCTTTTACTATTTTATAAAAAAACACAACCAAGATTCATGTTTTTACCAAACTTCTATGTATTTACATATTGTAAATAAGATTGTAACTATTTTATTTTTTACTAATATATCAAGTATCAATTACTCTTTAAAAAAACTAAATTATATAATTTATTATTACACTTTAAAAAAACTAAACTATATAATTTATTAACCAATAAAAATAAAAATAAAAATATTTTAAATTTGAAAATATAAAAAAAAATAATTAAAAAAATAAATAAATAAATCAAAATTAATCATATCAAACATGACAACCATTTAAGAAATAATGTTGTGAGAGCAATTTAAGAAATAATGACTTTTTAGATTGAACAAAAATATGCATATCTTTTCTATAATTTAATTAATATATAATTATCAATTATGTTTTTAAATTAAATTATATAATTTATTAATAAATAAAAAGAAAAAAATCATATTTTAAATTTAAAGATTTTAAAAATCATATAAAAAAAATTAAAAAAAATCAAATATAATTATAATAAACTTGTAAATCATTGAAAAAATAACTATTTTTAGGTTTGGAAAAATTATGTAGTATTTTCTTACCATTAATTCAACAACCCAATAAAATCTGGACTTAAACTATGAAATCAACAACATGTTAATAATAAACAATGTTGTGTATAAATTAAAAACATTATTATCGAATATATATATCCATCATCACGAGGACTTAAACTATGAAATCAAATAAACAAAATAAGATTTATTATAAGATTAAACCGTATATATATATATATATATATTGAATCTTACCTTTTATCCCTGAAAATGATCTATTCTTATATATTAATTAATTAATTGCTATCATTTACTTGAATCTTGCCTTTTATCCTTGGAAATGATCTAACATTTCCAAGGTCTCCACTACCATAATACCATAAAGATACAAACCTAAATATTGACACGAATGAAACAAGTTCTATAATGCATGGATTGCATTGCTTGGTTGGGAATGTGTGAACTTACACAAAAACACATTTCAAAACGGAAGAAATTGTAGGCTCTATATATTTTGTCATGAACGTCATCACATAAATGGCCATTGAATTTTGGCTCACGGCATTAAGTCTCACTGTTTTTTCAATCGAGGAGGAGACTTTCATTGCGTTTAGGCTTTGGAATTTTGTGAAGTTTACAACAATCGTAAATAATGTGTTGTTCTTCAAGTTAATTTGATTGAATCTAATGGCCTCACGGCTCCTCAAAATTGTAACCATCAATGAACCAATCCCAATCTTATACTGGTAATCCCCACGATGCGAAAAAAGATTCCAAGCTTAAAGGTTTGAGGTATGCTACAAACCACTTAGATTAAAGTAGGTTAATTTATGCAACAATAAATAAAGAACCGTCAATCTCATTAGTTTTCATTTTAGTTAATCACCTAGTAATCAAAAAGTACTACGAAGTTCATTAGTAAATAGTTGAAGTCATCCCAAAACTAGTGGGACTGTTCATGGGGCTCATCATAAATCTAAACTACTGAAACATTCACAGCCTGCTCGTCCTCAAAATCCTGAAAAACCTGCAAGGTTTCTTCATTTAAAGACAACCATTTCTTGTGTGAAAAATGAACAATTTGATTGCACAATGCCTCAGTTGACAAGCCATGTAATTAAGAATACCTTTGGAGCATGAAACCTAAAAAATAAAGAGGCATAGGAACAGTACCTGAGGGTTCAATAGTAGTAGTCTGCTGTGGGATTGGTGGGACTTCCTTACTATACTAAGAGGCTTTATAATCACTATTTCTTCAGAGGGTTGTTACCCTACAAAAATTATGTGGCGGTGCCCAAACATTATATTGAAATAAATGTTTGTTTCACCAGTAAACTACAACTGCTCGTATCAATCTGCTTGGGTTGGGTTGGATGGCCTAGAAAGCCCAGTAACAATCAATATGGAGGAGGCTTGCTAAATTCTCAATTCCAAACAATCAGTGCGGATGTTAAACCGAAATAAGCTTGGTCCAGCAAAAAAAGTAGATTTAAGTGACTTGATAGTTTCTAGTTTCATTGCTTATGTTTTGATTATGGATAAAAAGAGGAGTAAACTATATAAAACAATACAGGAAATTTATGTGTTGGTTACAATGATTAATATAAGGCTTACTGCAAGTTGTTGAATATTGATACTAACATAACCATAAGAGATAGGGTTGCTCAACCTAATCTTAATAAGTACAATGAATAGTAGTCTGGTGATTCCAATGTTGGGTGTGCGATGGACACTACCCAGCTGAAGAACAAAAACCACCAGCCTTAGCAGGATAGTCCCCAACAGAATTCCTAGATGGAAAACCCGAAGAAATCCCACCAAAACTGTAGACAACCACCATGGCCAGAGGAGGGAACTTAACCTCATCTTGAACAGGAATTGAAGAAGCATCCCACTCCAACCCCATCGACAAGATAGAGGCATTAACACAACCGGAATGAGGACCTCCACACTTGCATATGAAAAATCAAGACATGCAAGCACCTTTGTCTCAGTAAAAGCACCGATCTAAGAGCTTGCACCAGGAGGATACTCTAAGGCGGTCTAGCACTACTACAGTGAGGGGGTATTGAAAACCCACATCCCACCAAAACAGTACAAAAACTTCCAATTCCACAACAAAGCATTGGATTTAAACTAAAACCAACCCATCCAATTTAAATTAAAACCAAGCTCCACCTTGGTTCAACCCATTCAATTTAAATCGAAACTAAATCCACAAAAATGTGAATTGAAGCATACCCACATCAACAAAATTGATGAATTGAAAACACAGCCGAAATACTCATGGCCCATTTCATATAAATACAAAAAACCTAGCTTTTGTGCGAGGAATATCTGAAAACTTGAGGAACTACCTCTTCATTTCAGGATAAACCGAGACAAATGCCACAAGCCCTCTCCCCTTTTCCGCTTTCATTGTACTTTTTGTCAACGTCACCTCTGTCCTTGCGGCCATGGAGTGCGGTCGGATGCTTGGATTTGGAAGCCACATCTTACATCTTACTTGCTCTGTTATCCATCGCCACTGGATGATTTCCTCGAACACGGCAATGTTAAAACTACAGTGATTAGATTCATGTACAAATGGGAGACTAAAACCTAAATATTGCATGTCAAACAAATAAAATTGAGCATTAACAGGAAAATGATGTTAAACTGACCTCTAGATTGTTATATTTGTTTTGTTCCCAAATCTTTTTGATGGATTTTGTGCGGGGAATCTCAAAGATGCCTCTGAACCTCTTCATTTAAACAGAAACGGGACAGACCCATATGCCTTGTCCCCTTTGCCACTTTCATAATACATTTTCCCACCGTCTATTTTCTACAGCCATGGCGATGCTGAGGTTTGGAAGCTTCCATTTATAGCCTTCTTTCTCTATAATAGTTGGCCATAGTTAGTTTTTTTGGAGATCTCAAACCCCACAATGCTATCACAAGAACACAACACAAAATATACCACCATCGACTCTTTTCCTGCGGAGGCCATGTGATCGGTGTGGCTTGGTTGCTGAGTTCTGAAAACTGCCATTGCCAACTTGCTTTCTCTATAAGGGATGGCCATTATTAGTTTTCCCCACCTCAAACCCCACAATGTTGGTCGGCGATCAACACAAAACTGCAATCAAAGAGAAATATTTTCCCTTTTTAACTCAATGAAAACCATATAGGCGCGCAAACCCTCTTTCGTCTCCCAATGAAAACCATAGACACGCAAAAACCCTCTTTTGTCTCCCTCAAGACAAAAAGTCAAAAAGTGTAAAAAAAATAAAAATAGAAAGGTGATTAACGACGGAATATGGTTTTTGTCTTAAAAAACGTCTTAAAATACCTCGATGTGTAGTATTGCAACGTGGATATAGTTATGGTAAGGTCGTATTATACACCCATGTAACATTAAGTTAAGGGTTGGTTAGAACTTCACCGAGGTCGCATAAGTATCACCGAGGTTACATAAGTGCACACAACACATAATAGAATATCTCGAAAGTTCACATAGTATCGTAGGATCATATAGTATTATATGTTTACAAATTATCGATCAAGTTTGTATAATATCTCATTTTGCATAGCATCATATGTTTGCATAGTTCACTAGGGTGGCATATTATCACATGGGGCCACACTATTGCACATAACACACAACATATAATATGTTATGTATATAGTTTGTAATTGTTTGATAATGTCCTAAACACCATATAAATAGATAATATAAATAATCAAAGAAGATTGTTTATACATACATGCCATTGTATAGTGAAATAGAAGACTTGTTAATAAATCAAATTATCATGACCATGGTAGAAGTATAGATCCTAGGCAAGTTAGCAAGACAGTTATACATAGGATTTCTACAAATTGCCATGGAGGAGGAAGGTAGATAATTACATACAGTTCAACATGAATGGAAACCAAAAAAAATTCTAGGTACAACACTATGAAACGATCATTACAAATCTTCTTTGAAAAACTGTTGAATACTTGTCGCAACTTTAAACTCTTACCTATAAACTGTCACAAGTACGAAATCACATGCTTTAGCACGAATGCTAAGTAAGCCTCGGGGTGTCCGTAGGACCCCTTCATCAATCAATAAAAGTATATTAGTCAAAGATAACTGATTCATAAATCATAACATCAATAATAGAAGTTGCAGTAGTATTAATAACATCAAGACATAAACATAATTCTGTTAGTTGCAATTTCTTATACGATAAACCAACATGGTATTTATTACAGCAGGATCACCTTTTATGTTTTGTTCTATTCTGTACATATTAAATAAGCATTAATTGTCACATAGAAAATTTTTAAATTTTTGTGATTTTTCCGGGATGTTACACATTTAACTACATCTCTTAACTTAAAGATGAAAAAAAATATAAAATCAATTCAAACCAAGCCTAAATAAGCTATTAAACGAGGATTGCTCAAGGACAATAATCCAAAGAGAATTCCATCAATATTATCATTGGTACACTATTATCAAATTTAAGCAAAACTTAGGATCATAAGCAATATCAAATAAAAATGGAAGGTCCTTAAGTTTTAGGTGGGTATAAATCGATCTCGTGATTTGGACGTATGAATCCATCCCATGATTTGGAGGTTATTCCTCAACACTCCCAAATAAAATAACCCCCAATATTTATATTACTATGTCAAATTAAAAATCCCCCTTGACCCCTTAATACGGGGCAATATATTTTTGAGGTTTTTAAGAGTATTCAACCCCCCAATATGAATGGACGTGATATGATATTTCCTCACTAGTGAACCCCCCGTGCTCAGTGGAGGGCGCATGGGAGGCTTAACTGAATTCAGAACAAGTCATATAGTCAATCTGGAGGTCCAACAGAGTGAAACAATCAGTCGGGAGTGAAACTAGCCTCAAATCAGGGAGAATCAGAGCTAACTGAGTGTAAACTGAGGTGGTAGGTGAAGAAGTGCGCCCTTCTCTGGTAGTAGGTGAGAAGTGGGTGCCTTCATGACTAGGAGGGATAAAGAACTGATGTAAGAAGCTCTCGGGTGCTAGAATAAGGTGGGTAAGGTGCTGGAGGCATCAACTTGGTGACTGGGATGCATGCAAAATGCATGCAAGGTCCTAAAAATGATGATGTGGATATCCGAACACCCCCCCTCAAGCTAGACTATGATGTGCAAAAAATAATGTAGGGCCCTAGTAACTAAGACCAAAGTTCACCCCAATACAATAATCCAAAAAAATGCTGAAAATAAGCTAAGTGAGGAAAGAGGGAAAACCCAGTGGGAAGAAAGCCCCCCCTCAAGCTAAGAACATAATAATGGATCAATTTGTCTCCACCATGATGGAACTCACCCCCAACAGTGAATGAAGGTAAGAGAACTTCTTCTCAGTGAAGCTCTTAGTGAAGATGTCTGCAATTTGCTCATCAGTAGGGCAATATTGCAGAATGATGGTGCAATCATGCACCAACTGTCGAATGTAGTGCATATGAATCTCAATGTGTTTGGTCCTCTGCCGCTGAATTGGATCTGTGGAGATCTTGATAGCACTTTGATTTTCACAAAAGAGGACAGTCGAAGTAGTGCCACCAAAACCAAACTCGGAAAGAATACCCTGCAACCAAACTGCCTGAATGCAGGCATTGACTGCCCCTCGATACTCTGCCTCTGCTGAAGAAAGTGCAATGGCTGCCTGCTTTTTGCTTGACCAGAAAATATGCCCATGTCCAATCATGAAAACATAACCGGAAGTAGACTTTCGATCTATGCTATCACCTTCCCAATCTGAATCAGTAAAACCAATGAAATCAAGCTCAGAATCTGCAGCATAATGTATGCCAAAATGTTTCGTACCTTGCACATACTGCAAGATCCGCTTGGCTGCCCACCAATGAAGCTTATGGGGCTGCTTCATATACCTTGACACGGCACTCACGGCATATGAAATATCAGGCCTTGAGTGTGTCAAGTAAATTAGTGAACCAATCAACTGTCGATACATACTGCAATCTGCAAGCGATGTAGAATTTCCCTCCTCAAGATTGATTCCTGAGAGGAATGGGAATGGGGATGCCTTACATTCAGCCATATTAAAATTCAATAACAGGTCAGAAGCATATTTTTGCTGAGATATAGTGATCCCATCAAAATTTTGAGCTATCTCCAAGCCCAAATCGCTCATGTCAAAAGCTAGATTTAAGGCAGTTTTTAGCTTGTTTATTGAAGTAAGAGTGCTACCAATAATGAGAAGATCATCAACATAAAGTACAATAACCAACAAATTACCTTTAACTTTTTGAAGATACAAATTCGGATCTGATTTGCATCTTTTGAAATTCTGAGAAAGAAGGAAGGAGTCTATCTTTGCATACCAAGCTCTTGGAGCTTATTTTAATCCATACAAAGAATTCTTCAATCTGCAAACTAATGATGGATCTGATGTGTAGCCTTCTGGCTGCTGCATATATACCTCTTCAGCAAGGTCTCCATGTAGAAAATCACTCTTCACATCCATGTGGTGCACTTCCCAGTGCTTGGATGCGGAAATTGCCAAAACAAGGCGGATGGAATCCATCTTTGCAATCGGTGCAAAAGTCTCATTGTAGTCCACTCCTTGGACTTGGGAGAAACCTTTTGCCACCAAACTTGCTTTGTATTTGCTGATAGAGCCATCAGCAGCAACTTTCATGCAGTAGACCCATTTACATTTGACTAATTTTCTTCCAGGTGGAAGAGAAACTAGCTCCCATGTATTGTTCTTTTGAAGAGAACTATACTCTTCATCCATGGCACTTTTCCATCTCGGATCTCGGTGGGCATGATAGTATGTTGTGGGATCTGAACTAGTCATCAAATAACAAATCTCAGGAAGTAATGGATCAGAAATAGAAAGAGCCATACCTTCTCTTTGAAAGTCTTCTCTTGTTCGTCTTGGATCAACAGGATTTCCAATGTTCGAACCAACAGATTGAAGAGTGTTTTGGGCCCACTTTGGTAACTGAGGAGGATCATAATGGTTGGATTCCGAACCTGATATGTCATGATCATCATGTGCTGCTAAAATATCAGAAATATCAGAACCAATACCTTCATTATCGCTGCTCGAATCTTCTTCTAATGAAGGCGGTGAAACGACAGTCTGTTTCTCGACTAGTTGCAATTCTTGAAGCAGTTCTTCAAATTGCACACTGCGCTCTATGAATATATTTTTAGATCTGATATCCATGATTTTATATGCTTTTGATTCTTCCCCATATCCTATCAGTATGCACTCAATACTTTGTGGATCCAAAGCTCGTCTCTTCTTGGAAGGAATTCTAGCCCATGTAGTAGAGCCAAAAAATCTCAAATTTGACAGATCTGGTTTGTGACCAAAGAATGCTTCAAAAGGAGTCATACCTTTCATGGATGAATTTGGAACTCGGTTCTGAATGTATGCAGCAACATTGATTGCTTCAGCCCAAATATTTGCAGCCAAACCTTTTTATTCAATCATGCAAGTAGCCATCTCTTTCAGTGACCGATTTTTCCTTTCCGCTACACCGTTCTGCTGGGGTGTGTAGGGAACTGTATGTTGGATTTGAATTCCGCTTTGGGCACAAAGTTGCAACAACTCGGCCTTGATATATTCTCCACCATTATTAGATCTAAGATCTTTGATCTTTCTCTCAGTGGTGGTCTCAACAGAAGCCTTAAAATCCTTGAAATTTCCAAGCACTTCTGACTTGTTTTTGAGAAAAAATACCCATGTAAAGCGGGAAAAATCATCAATAAATGTCAAAACATACCTTGAACCATTTAATGACATATTGGGAAGCGGAGCACTGATATCAGAATGTATCAGCCCCAAAACTGTAGAAGCTCTCCTAGCTTTTCCGCGGTCAAACCTGTGCTCGGGGTACTTCCCAATAATGTAACTGGTGCATATTCCCTTCGAGGAACGGAGTTGTGGAATACCATCTACCATGGATTTTTTTGATAACAGAAGCAAATACTTATAATTAATATGTCCAAATCTCTCATTTCAAAGCCTACTAACCTCATTACCATGTGTGCGAAGAGCAGTGGGCTTTGCAAGCGGAATAAAGTGTGAAAACTCATAGTATTTTGCAGTGTGGTTCGCCTTTCCGACTGCAATAAGTTTTCCACTTTTGATATCATAAATTTCAACTGTATTAGGGATTAATATAACTTGCTTCGGTTCACCATTGTGTGTCATTTGATACACAGAAAGAAGATTTGAAGCCAAGGAAGGCACATAGAGAACATTCTGAAAGCTTCCATGATCTACATGGATTGTACCTTTGCCCTTTGAAGAAATTTTTGAGTCATCTCCCAAATGGATGGCGATGGAGCTATTTGGATCGAATGAAGAAAAAGAATCAATATTTTCATCCATATGATTCGAGGCACCAGAATCTATCAAAAGATTAGTGGGATTCTAAACAATTGCCATGAGTGCTTGTCCTCTTTCATGATCATCATTCTTATCCTTCTTCCTTGCACCGTCAGGAAGAGTTATGTTGTTCTTTTCCAAAAGGAGGGCCATTTGATCTATAGTCTTCTTCATGCATGAACTTTCGAGATGAAATCCACGGTTGCAATAAGTACATTTAGATTTTTCCTTACCCTCTTTGCCCTTTTGCTTGAACTTCGAACTGGATGGTGCATCCGTCTACTTGTCTTTCTCTCTTTGCTTGTGAGGTTCAAATTTGGGCTTCTCTTTATTTTGCTTTCCTTTACCATTCGAATTCTTGGGTCCTTGAACAAATAGGGCTGAATCTTTGGAGTTTATGGACCCCATTTGAATCAACTTATCATGCTCTTTTGTGACGGACTCAATGAAGGCATTCAAGGTAGGCATCTTCCAATTCGGGGTAGTTAGCCGACCAGAATTGAAAGTAGAGACAAATACCGAATAGTCCTTACCAAGCTTGGTGAGAATAGAGAAGATCAATTGATTATCCTCTTTGATAACTCCACTGTTCTTCAACTGCAATGTCAAGTGCTTTAATTTTGTGAAAAACTCATTGATGGTCCGAAATTCTCAGGACTAAGAGCAATCAATTCATTCTCTAATTGAAAAGCCCTAACCTCGTCCTGCTTGCCAAATAATGTTTCAAGTTGCTACCATATAGCTTTTGGAGTCTTCAATCCACTGAGATGGAAGTGAAGATCTTTGGAGATGGAGAGACAAAGAAGACCATAAGCTTCATCAAGCTTGTTGTAGTGTTTGGTTCTTTCTGACAATGTGCTTGGCTCCAATTCGAGGCCAATGGTGACTCTATAATATCCTTTTGAACGTAACATGATCTCCATATCTTCTTTCCAATCAAAATAATTGAAAGGGGTGAGGATAGGCTTTGAAGAAGAGTATTCCATTGCTAGGAGTGAGTGCACTTTGATGTAAAAAGACTTGCCAAAGCAAGGTAGCGAATGCAATTGGAGGAGATAATAACCTGTAAATCACAATCAATACAAGAACAGTGAGGTCGAACAATCCACCCTTTTAGAGTTGCATCACACCTAGGATTGGAGATCAAGCAATGTTGAATAGGTCCAATGTATCAATTCCAAGATTTATTGGAAACTCAAGCTTCTAGAGTGGTATTGGAAGTATTTTCAAGCTTTGCATGCACAGGAGTGAATGCTCTTGAGATCTTTCATGCCAAAACTTTGTAATTTTTTGAGTAAATTCACTCAAATCTCCTTGTAGATCACCTGTAGAAAAGAAATCTTGTCCCTGCAATGGCTTTGATACCATGTAAAATTAGTCACAGCAAATCTAATGAACAAGTAAATCAATCACAATAGATGAAACTCAAAAAAATGGTGTAAAACTGTGCAAAGCATGCATTAGTGCTCAATATCCCAATGAGGGTGAATAATTACAATACAATACAGTAACAATGACTGAGCAATTCGAATTGACTAAGAAGTTCATTCGAATTACTGAATGGTGTAGCTTGGCTCCAACTAGGATTCCTCATCATCAATCAGTGGTGGTCATCAATGCACAAGAACCAGTCATCCAAGTGTCAATCTGAGTCTAACTGAGTGTAACTAGTGTAATTGAAGTGTGTAGCAATGATATAGGGAAGGAGACTCAGTGGAGGGCGCATGGGAGGCTTAACTGAAGTCAGAACAAGTCATCTAGTCAATCTGGAGGTCCAACGGAGTGAAACAGTCAGTCGAGAGTGAAACTAGCCTCAAATCAGGGAGAATCGGAGCTAACTGAGTGTAAACTAAGGTGGTAGGTGAAGAAGTGCGCCCTTCTCTCGCAATAGGTGAGAAGTGGGCGCCTTCATGACTAGGAGGGATAAAGAACTGATGTAAGAAGCTCCCAGGTACTAGAATAAGGTGGGTAAGGTGCTGGAGGCATCAACCTGGTGACTGGGATGCATGCAAAATGCATGCAAACCCTAGAGTTTGCATGCAAACCCTAATTGCATGCAAGGTACTGAAAATGATGATGTGGATATCCGAACAGTTTCCGGTGGTGCTCCCTTATTGGCATGTAATCCCTCGTAGTCTATATCATTTCCTCCTTATCACCTATTTTCCAAGAAAAAACTAAACGATCATACTTAGAAAAGAAATTCCCATGAAATAAGATCATAGGTATCCCATCGCATCATTTTAGCCTAACAGTTAGACCCAAAGAGACTACTTTCTTGGATTAAAATCAATCCTCACATTCAATTAGTGAAAAAATAAGTAACAACACATCCATTGTTGTCAAACCCATCTCAATGGATGACAATAAAATAACTAGTTTAGATATTGAAGATTAAGAGGCTTGATTTGGAATACAAAGAGTATTCAATTGGATGCATTTATGGGGAAGTTGATTGTATATTATTAAATGATTATATTTAGGAATAGAATAAAATTAATTATTATTATGATTAAATGATTATGATTTTATATTTATGTCAATCCTGAATTTGTCAGACTTAGAGGCATATCCCAAATATAGAGATTCAGACCTAGACTTAGCTGAGAATTCAGTTTGCTATGAAATAAATATAATGGATACTAGAATGCTGTAAATAAGAAACACAAAACTTTCCTTACAGAAGTACCTTCATTTGATTTCTTAATATAATCAGCAATTCATTTATGGAATACTCTGAAACTATTTCTAAAAATGAATCTAAAACTACTTCAGATATGGAAATGAACCTAAAGCTACTTAAATACTGTAAACTTAAGGAATGCAAAAACTCCCTTACAGAAGTGTACTCATTTGAATCCTTCAATCTTTCAGCACTTAAATATTTGCAATAACAGAATCATGAACTTAAATTAAAACAATAAAAACTCTACAGAAACAGAAAAACACATACCAATATGTATCAGTAAGGAAATTAGGTGTGCAGGATCGGCAAAGGGGGCCCTCCACTGCTTCACTCACACACGCAGAAGTAATCACGAAGTTCTCAACACTAGAATCACATTCACAGCATAAGAATGAACAAACACAAAGATATTTGGAATTCAAAGTCTTTATTTCTTTAGCATAAGTTCACCATCCGGGGTTGGTTACATCTCAAATTCAAATACTTATACAAATTGTTTTTAAAACTGAAAACGCTATAGGAACTTCGACTATCCTCGAGATTGTCCATCAGATATAAAATCGAAACTGTCCTGTTTGTGCTAAGTGGCAGCGCTGGAGGCTCGCTTTGACTGGCATTGACTCGACACTTGTAGAACCTTTTTCATGAATTTGTTGGAACTTTATCCATCCTTGGACATCGAGGATCCTATTCCATCTTTCATTTCGTGCCCAGCTGGCCTGCAAGTATCCAATCTAGGAGCAATTATGGGAAGTCAATTAATCCTGTAATTTATTTAAAATCTCAATTTAAATGCTTTAAAAACTGCATAATTCAATTTATTTAAAAACAACAACAATTTATACCTTAGACAATCAAATTTCAAGGTTCTATGGATGAGAATGAGGATTTATGGCAAAATATGAAGGATAATGGGGATAGCTTGAAGGATTTATAAGGCAAAATAGGTATCAAAATAGTGACCAACATCTCCCCCAAGAGGAAGCTATTGCATGTCCTCATGCACAAAACTGTCTCCAAAACCGACTCTGCATATTCCCATGCACAAAATTGTTGTTGTACTGCTACCACTAATCCTCTGACATATCCCATGTCTGTGAAGATGCATCTGTACTAGCTCGAGCTACAAAAAGGACCTTCAAATTTTTATATTTTGTCTTGAACACTTTCTTTTGCTGATACCCTCTATATGAATGTTTAGAGATTTTCATCTTTTGAACTTGAAGTTTTCTATTTTTCTTCTTTAATTTCTCATTCTCAAGCTCTAATTCCTTCACCTTCAATTTTAACCTCTTAATCTTTTTGCTATTCTTGGAAGATTTTTTCTTTTCTTTTATCTCTATTGAAGGCTGCTCAGAGACAGTGTCCCCTCCAAATTCCTCTTCTTCATTCTCCTACCCTAGATACTCTTTTCTTTCTTTTTCTGTAACTTGTTGTTCAAAGACTGGAGAAATGATGGTTGCATCCTCATTATCTTGCTCTTCTCTATCAATTGGAGTCTTTTCAATTGTTTGAACATCTTTCTCCATAATTTCTTCTATAGTTTGCTGTTCAGAGATGATATTTACCTCTTCATCATGTTGTCCAATCTCACCTGCTGGACTTTCTTCTTGACCTTCCAAAGATTGAATGAATTCATAATGTTTTTGTTGTGCTTCACAATCATTTCCCAGTGTTTGCTTCTTCTTAGCTTGCTGGCGTTTTCTTGATTTCTTCTCATAAGTGTTGAAGATTTTATCTTTCTCTTGGAATTTCTTCTCTTCTTTCACCATGCTCCTTATTCTCATTCTTTTCTCAGGCTGTTTTGGGCTTGTTTCCTTAGATTCATCTTCATTATCTATTATAATCAACACTTCATCTTCTCCCTTTCCTCCCTTAGGCAGTTTTGAGCTTGTTGCCTTAGGGTTATCCTCTTCAACTTCAATGCCTGCTATCAATAGCAATTTATCCTCTTACATTCCTCCCTTAGGTAGTTTTGAGCTTGTTTCCTTAGGGTTATCTTCTTCAACTTCAGTGCCTGCTATTATGAGTGCTCCTTCTTCAGGTATTTCTTCTAGTTCTTCAAACTCATTATAAATTATAAATTGCTTCCATGTCAAGGATTTTTTCTATAACTCATGTATGATGATTATCTTAATGAGCCCACAATGAAAAAGCCTTGTTAACTTGTCTTCATCATGTTTTTGAACAACTTTAGCCATCTTAGAAAGGCTCTGCAATAGAAAATGAGGCATGTTCATCTCACGGTCACCCCTCAAATGCTGAAATAACTTGATATGACAGATATATATAATGTTGAATCTTCCCTCGCAAGTGATGAATCTCTGAATGATGTATGCTATTTCATCCCAAGGATGAATCAACCAACTCCTTAGGATTCCATTCTTCCATTTTACTGAACCTGCTCTTGACCTGCATAAGAAGGGTGTCCATGCCTTCTCATCAAGTTGTTTTGTTTTAAAGAACCTCTCTCCCTGCTGAGGTAAGCCAGTGATCTAAGCCATAATATCTTCAAATAGATTGAAAGTTAAATTTCCTACTGTAGCCCTCTCTCCATCAAATGAACCAGCAAAATCTAGGCTAACATTATCATTATGTCCATCAAACTTTTCAAAGAAGGGAACCCACTGTTTCTTCTCAAAAATTTCCATACTTTCATGAATGACAGTGGGATCAAATTTCTCTGGTTCTAATCTAGACACCATCTTGTAATTTGTACAGGAAGAATCCTTTTATGCAAACAAAATGTACAAGCAGAACTCGACCCTAGCTTTGCAATTCTAAACTTCTGAAAAAAAATTATGTTCTTAATGGTTTCTCTGTCTAGCAAAACTTGGAAGTCAAAATTCAAATTTACCTTGCTTCTAGTGACTCCTTCCTGCACTGGTCTGAGATAAACACTTCAATGGCTGCGTGCAAATAGGGTTTTACTTCATCGAACCACGTGGAAGACTCTTGCTGAAGATGATGGAGAAAATTTCTCGAGTTAACTAGTTAACAGGCTGCGTTCACTCCTTCAACCATCGTGGAAGTGAAGCCTGGGATTTGAACAAAGGTGGCTGGAAGAAATGAAAACACTCTGAATTTTAAATTGGAAGAGTGAGCCTCCCTATGTATAGGCAGAATTCGTGGGGGTGAGTTTCAATGATTTCCCTCTTCCTGGTGTAATCATTTTTTTAACTGGCCCTGAGTTCTTTCACGTACCTTTAGTCCACCTTCATACTCTTTTATCATTTTTCTTCATTTGTTGTATAAAATGCAAACTTCCCTGCAGGATGCACTTTTTAGGCATAATTTTAACAATATGAAACTGTCCTGTTTTTGTGCTAAGTGGCAGCGCTGGAGGCTCGCTTTGACTAGCATTGACGCGACACTTGTAGAACCTGTTTCATGAATATGTTAGAAATTTATCCATCCTTGGACATCGAGGATCCTATTCCATCTTTCAGTTCGTGCCCAGCTGGCCTGCAAGTATCCAATCTAGGAGCAATTATGGGAAGTCAATTAATCCTGTAATTTATTTAAAATCTCAATTTAAATGCTTTAAAAACTGCATAATTCATTTTTTTTTAAAACAACAACAATTTATACCTTAGATAATCGAATTTCAAGGTTCTATGGATGACAATGAGGATTTATGGAAAAATATGAAGGATAATGGGGATAGCTTGAAGGATTTATAAGGCAAAATAGGTATCAAAATAGTGACCAACAACAGTGTGTTCATTAAAATTTATAAGTTCACGAATTGATTTATTTTGAGTTACTTTAACACCAAATCTAGTAGTGTCAATAAAGCATTAGTATATTTCAGTAGGAGATTAGACCCTATGAGTATTTCACTAGGAATATCTTTAGTGTAATGTGTAGTATCACATATATACTCTCTCAACCAAGTGGATTTATATGCCATGCTCAACTAAATGGAACATATGTCAACATCATCTATCACTAAAGAGAACACAAATGTCACATCATTAATGAATGTACAATTATATAAAGAATCACAACTCATCTCAACTAAATCATGCATATAAAATATTCTAAATACAAAGGTGTAAGAGATCAATTGATAATTCATACACAATAGTCCCTGAACTATGAAAAATGAACCAAATTAAACGTAAAACTCATGTGCTAATAGGTTTCCACTAATGGTTGAATCCTCGATTTAATTCCAAGGGGGACACACAAAATATAAATGTCATTTCCATTGCTTAAATATATTTTTGAGGTGTGGCACATATGATTCATATAAGGAGATTCAATGGATGCACAAACATCCTTCTTATTAAGGCTAACATCTCAATGGGGGACAATGTATATAATTTTCTATAATAGCCATAAACATGTGTGTATTTATTTTTTAAGCCACAATCAAGCTCATCTTTATTGTTAAATCTTTTTTAGTCAATAGTTAATTGATAATTCATTATGGGGTTTTGATCACATGGGTTTTCGATCTCCTTTAATATATATATATATATACAATTTAGACGTACGTTATATATTGATTAATGAGTTTTTTTTGTTGTTGTAGCTTATCAGAATGTCAAATAAATATACCTGGGAAGAAAACAATAGGAGGTATGTTGAGGCTAAGGTAGCATTAGAGGCGAAGGGTGATGGAAAGTGTTATTGCCCTTGCAATGATTGCAGAGGTTTGCAAACCAGAATAATTTTAAGAACATCAGCTCAAAAACATTGTAAGGAGAAGGGGCATGCTAAAGGGGGGTATGAATATCATCCATTGGTAAGACGTTATTCATTACATATTGTACTTCTTGTAATAGTATAGATAATGTATTCACATTTTTTTATCAATTTAAGAATATGTGTTGTATATTATACACTAATGTTATTGCATTGTTTGTAAATATAAAGACAATGCCCCCAAGATGTCGACCGCCAGAGAGGCATTTGCCACATAATAGTAGAAATACTACTTTACAAGACGACGAGCATGGAGATCATGCTATTGAAGATCGAGTTCTTAATGATCCTATGGACAAAGATGATGTTATTGATACTAATGATAGAGGCAGCTGCTACAGGAATCCAAAACAAGAAAGAAAATCCTCCTCCTGATGTCGATATCACTTCCCAGTACTCCTAGGGCTGAAAATAGGTGCACCCTATCTCTAATGATGAATCAAACCTGTAGGTTAGGGTGGCTCCTTTGAAATTTTTCATGAGACAAGGCATTTTTCAGACTGAGGAAGAGTGTGTCCCTAAACTTATGAGACTCTTCTGAGGAATAACCAAATGCAAGTGAGCAGTAAACTTCTTAGCATATCTGAGGTGGCTTACAAACTATGCTATGGACTATTTCTCACAACACAGGCAGTCCATAGCATAGTTTGTAAAGGGAACAAACATAATGATGGTGTAAGGGGAACAATAACAGAGTGGTCACACAAATATACAGATTCATTCTAATCTAAATAGCCAAACTAGCGATGGAAAGCTCATGTAGCTTTGGTTTAGTGAGAAAGATCATTTTTAGTAATGTGTTTGCAAAAAGAATAAGTTAGCCTCTGCCATATAATTTTCAATCTGGCACTCTGTTTGCATAAGTTCTTGAAGCCCTTTAGAGCAAATTTTTATCATTGTTTTCTTCAGTGGAACTGGGTAGCTTCTGATGACTCAATTTTGAAAGAAATCCTTCTGATTTTAAGTTAGGCAGACATAATTTGTCTTAAAGGGCATTGTAACGTCCCCAGTTTGACCCCATGGCATTAAAACGTAAATGATGTAATATTGTTATAAAATCATGGTGAGGAGCTCAAGGCCAAGTCCTCGCCATCGATTTATTGATGCATATGGTTTGCGTGCTAGCCAGGCACATTGGAATTTCAACATCATGTAATATGCATTTTAATAAAAATACCCACAACTAGCTATGCAATGCAACAAAGAGATGGGGACATGATTTTACAAGGAATTGGGAGAGAAAACATTCAAACCCTTGGAGCCAATCAAGTCAAGCCAAGTGTCAATGAGAGAACCCATCAAACCCTCAACTACCCATGTTGACTTTTGTACCCAAGCATTCAAAAGTTGGTTGAGGTAGTTAATGCCTTGGGAATGGAGAGGTATGGCTGTCCAAATTCGGGTATGGGAAAGCCACCCTTCATGGAAAATCATGTTTGTCTCCTTGGGTAAGAAAAGAGCCACGAAATTGCTCTCTAAGCCAATATTCACCATTGACTTGCTCTCTCACGCAGCTCTAGCTTCCTGGGCGTTTTCCTCCCTGCGTTTTATGTGTTCCCCTTCATCTTTGAGTTGGGAAGGGGCATTTTTGTGTTGATTACCAGTGGGGAAGAGAAAAGAACATTTTTGGGTCTTCCTAGAGGTCATTTAGGCCATTGGAAAGGATCATAACTAGTGGGAGAAATTGGTTTTGCTCCCTGGGGTTGAATTTGAAATTCCACAGTTCGTTTGGGTGAACCACGAGTTAGGAGAGCCAATGTGGTCCCTGTGTTGTGAGTACCTCTATTGTAAATGTGTTGGGGTATGGGTAATGGGTAATCCATTGTTTTGGCTTGAGATTTAGAGTAAGCATCCAGGGTTCAAGTGTAGCCTGATAAACCCAGTTGGAATGGCTTGGTTGAGATGAAATGGTTAATGGGCTATGTGTGAGCTTGAATGTCCCCTTTTCCTTGTGAGACTCATGCCCAGCTCGAGGGTGGTCTCTGAGTGCTGAAATAATAGAGGCTGGGCAGAGACCTACAGTTGGGTGGAACGTTGCAGCAACATAGCTAGTTTTTTGGGGACCATTCTACCATAAAGATAAGTGTTTCTTTGTCTATGTGATTTACTTCTGCAATGTTTAAATGGATGACTATTTTGATATGCCGTATGCATATGATATGTGTGTGGGTAATGCTTTAAATTCTGTTGTGCATAATTTCTTGTTTCTCATCTGTACACATCTCTTTTAATGGTGTGAATCTAATGAATGGGATGAATTTTTATGAAAATCCCTAGAGATTTCCATCATGTACTCTCCCTTGCCTTGGATGGATGGGTGGGTACGTTACAAAATGGTATCAGAGCTGCTGGTTGCAGCATTGAGCCTTCATGGGCTGCCTATCACAGTGGCAGGAGTAATTATTCCTCTTGCTCAAACTGATCCTTAAGAAAATTTCAGATTTCAAATTTTCCTAAGCGTTTTTGAATATTTGGTCTAAGTCTGAGTCGGCTAGAACTGGAGAGTTTGCACCGAAGTTGGCAGCGAGACTCAGCGAGTTCGCCCGCAACGGCGGCAAAAATCGGTGAGTTCGTCCGCAACAGCGGAAGGACTTAGCAAAGTTGTTCTACAATGCGGCATAAAATCATTAAGTTCGCCGAAGAAGGAAGGAAAATTCCAGCGGAAGAACTTAGCGAGTTGTTCCACAACGGTGGAAAGAACTCATAAGCTTTTTCCGCAACGGTGGAAAGATAAAGGTTTTGGGCTGAAACGGCGGAAAAGTTAAGAGTTTTCGTCCGCAATGGTGGAAGAGATGGATGAGTTCGTCCTCTATGGCGGAAGGACTTGATGAGTTGGCCCGAAAATTTTCAAAAATTTTCTAATTGTTTGCGGCGGAGGAAATTTGGGAAGAGATTGCCGAGTTTCCGCTGCAGCGTCGGAAGGAATTGGTGAGTTCGTCTGCAACGTCGGAAGAGATGGGCGAGTTGCTCCGTAACGTCGGAAGGAAATCGGCAAGTTGGTCCGCAACGAATCGGAAGGAAAAAAATGAGTTTTCGATCGGAAGAACTTAGCGAGTTGGCCCGAAACAAGTCGGAAAAACTCGCTGAGTTGCTCCGAAACAGAGAATTTCAGCTGTTTTTCGGAGAGATTTTTCAAGCGTCGAAAGTTGAAAAATGCCATGGAACTTGTGCACTAGATTGTGCGAGATAGAAATATTTACAAAAAAAAAAAAAAAACAAGGGCGCTGCCCTCGACCCGCCTTGTAGTGGCGCAGAGAAGCCACAAGAGGGAAAGCCCCCTTAACCCCCGTCATTCCCCAGACACAGTCGTTAAAAGTGTGAAATGCATTCTCTATGCTTGGAATGAGAAGCAGGAATTCCATAGAAGGGGTTATGAAATCTCAATAAGAGTAACGGGTTGTAATACCCATTGTGGAGGATGAAAGGGAAATTCCTCACCTTAAACTATTTATGTTTATAGCATAATAATTGCATATAGCAAGAATGAATATTATACACGTATGTATATGTTGAATTGCTAATTCATGAGAAGATCATAGCTAATGATTGCTTGTATGCTTGGTAGGGAAGCCAATAAAAGGATCAGCTATGATGTGGAGGAGGAACTCCATGTCATGATGAGGAATTGGAAAGGGAGAATTCCTTAACTCCTCCATTGCTATTATATTTATATTTCCCAAGTTGTCTATACTGAAAATTATGGCATAGGGATGCTGGAAATGCAAAAGGATAGATAGCTGAAATGAGTATGCACTAGATGGCATATTGATAAACATTGCATAGTGGATGTAAAAATACTTGTGTATATATATGATATTGCATATTGGTAGAATAGTGAGGTTTTTCATATGCAATGAGCCACTTAAAGATGATTATGGTGGTTGTTAAATAATTAGTCATGTTCACATTGGTTGTAGGACCAAAGAAAACTGAAGCATGGCTGAAGATGTGGGTGATAATTGTTGCATATGACCAACAACCTTCTGAGGAAAGGATGGTGCAACAAATCTGTGATCATGATGTTGGTAAAAAAACTATGTAGCCTTGGTAAGATGCCAACTGATTAGGTAACATCAAGCGATGTTCATAACAGCCATGCAGGTAATTGTTAATTGTGCTTAATTGCATGAATGTTGAAACAGGGTTTGGTAAGATCCTTTCCACTATAATTAAACTATGTTGATTTGGTTGCATGTGGTATTGAGTGCCTGAATGAGAATGTTAACCTACCGAGTGTGGTGAGGTGTGGGTAAGTGAAGGCAAGGAGCCTTACACCCTATAGTTCTTAGAAAACTCAATGCAGTCATATGAAATTATATCATACCATTTGTGTATGTTGGTTGTGAGTTTAACAACCAAAGCAAGTAATGACTTATGGTCCTATTGTAGTGTATGCCATATGAGATAGGCATGGCTAGGCCATAATATGTTGAAATGCCTAGTATTCATGGATTAATGCAAGGTTGTATTGGGGGGTATGCATTGAGTGAATGCACACTAAAAGATTATGTAAATGTTGTGAATGTGCATACATATGTGTGGGTGCACATATTGAGATGCATTGTGTGAATGCATGGGTGTGACATACATATGTTTCAATACAGTTAGATAATAGATGAAATGGTGGACTATTGTTAATACTGAGACCATTTCATGAGCTGCTATGAATGAAGGAGAAAGACTGCATGAAGAAGGTATACAAGTGGTGGGCTACCAGAGCACTTTGTTGGAAGGACAGAGTTGCATGGAATGTGAAGTAATGAGTATTTACTGTTTATCTAAATTGCATGGATAGTGTGACTATTTCTTGCAATTTTATTATGATAATAATGCATATATAGAGATGTAAATATATTTGATTTCATTTAAAATGTTAACAGCTGAAAGTGTTTGAATAATTGAGTGTTATAATTCTGAGATCACTTAAGTGACTGTTGTGGCAATGGAAGGATTATGTGCATAGATACTCACAACGTGTTTGGCTGATCGAAGTTTCAGTTTTTCAGGTAGAAAAAGTCTTGCGTATGGCAATGAGGATAAGTCCATAGTAAAGACCGAGATCTACCATGTGCAGAAGCCAAAGGTTATGAGAAGGTTCTCATGGTTGTAATTTATGCATGAAACAAATTTGAAAATTGTCTGGTTTAAGTTTATGAGAATAGTCTCATGGTTGCAAATCTAATTTCTGTAGGAAAACAAATTTACAAATTTCAGATTTGAGAATTTGCTTATAATTGCTAATGACTATTTGGCTTATATAGAATTGTGTCAGAAGGACATGTTGCAGGTGGATGTTCATGTATGGTAGCAAGGGTGAAACCATAATGGATAGAGTGATACCACTTACGAGAGCCAAACAATATGAGGATAGCCTCATTGCTAAGAAAATCAATTTCTGTAGGAGACAGATATGTAAATTCATGTTGAATTTAATTATTGATGTTATTGGTTGGTTATGGAACAATCATATTTGAAGTTATTGTTAAATGTTGCTGACTGTTTGGCTATTTGATAAGTGTGCCAGAATGACACATTGCAGGAAGACCATGTGTGATGGCCTGCAGAAGCCAAACTAGATGGGAATGACCCCATCCTTTGGAAATGGGTTTCGGGTGAAATGCCATTGTAAATGTGACAATGTCTCAACCAAACCGCATGTCGATAAACCATGAGAGTTAGATGGTAAAGCTATGCCAAGAAGACATGTGAGACAAATCGGCAAAATGAATGAGTATTCTGTGACCCTAGACTAAAACATGCATGTCTAAATTATTAGGGTTAATATGCAAAGAATGCTCTATTTTGTTTATATCATTTCAGACTGATTGAGTATGGTTAGGGCCTACACAGCTCACATTGGAAAGGGGGTGCACACCTTTTCTGGTGCCGAGTCATGATAAGGTTATCAATATTGACTACACCCTAAGGGAATGGACGCATTCCTGGTGTTTCAATACTTAATAGTGAATGTTATGAAATGTGGTAAAGAATTTGAACAACAACACTGATGAGCTTGCTTATCCGTCTTGTGTTGTCAGCCTACACAGATGCAGATTGATATTGCACATTAAGGGGCAAAGTGAAGAAGGGTACGCAAAAGGACTATATAGGAATTGGTAACCTTTCTATGCTCACATGAAATATTACCAGAAGGGATAGACAAGCTCGAAGAGCTGTGTGATAAGAAGAGGTATCACCCTTGTGTGAGTGGGGCCATGTTAACCTGCAGTCAAGAAAGTCACCTATAAAGTTCCTAAAAGGAACCACCGATTTGCACAATAGAAGGAGTGGCATCCTTGTATAAGTGAAGAGTTGATGTGTGTGTGAAGGATTGTGGTGCAAGAAGGTGTGGTGACATTGGTAAAGGAATAAAATCTCTATTGGGTCAGCAGTAGGAGGGCAGGCGCCAAGACTGACTGAGACCCTGAGATGCTTATTGGGTCAGCAGTAGGAGGGCGGGCGCCAAGATTGACTGAAGACCCTGAGATGCCTATTGGGGCAGCAGTAGGAGGGCGGGTGCCAAGACTGACTAAGAACCCTGAGATGCCTATTGGGTCAGTAGTAGGAGGGCGGGCGCCAAGACTGACTAAAGACCCTGATGTGCTTATTGGGTCAGCAGTAGGAGGGCGGGCGCCAAGACTGACTGAAAACCCTAAAGTACCACCAAATGCTTGGTAAATCCAGCCGATGGGGAGGTGTACTGGTTAAGCATTAACTACATCAAATTCCATAGGTGATCCCAAGGCTTGCAAAGCGAAGCAGGATCCTGTGGACCAAAAAAGGAAAATGCACAATACAGATAAGTATTCATTTTCATTTAATTCTTGTTTGGAATAATGAAGATTTCAGGTATAAGTCCTATGACAGCCAAGCTAATACATTGTTGTTTCTTTGTTGGAAACCTTGGCCATTGCAGGAAGTAAGGACCCTGAAAGAGCCACAAATGCTTAGTAAGCCAGAGAGTAACTGGTTGTGCACTATGAAATCCTTGATAAAACCGGAGAGTAACTGGTTGTGTACTATAAATTGCTGGTAAATCCAGAGAGTAAATGAGTGGGCGATATAAATTGCTGGTAAATCCAGAGAGTAAATGAGTGGGCGATATAAATTATTGAGAATTCCAGGGATTAGCTAGTTGAACGCTATAAAGTTCTTGATAAGTCCAGAGAGTGACTAGTGAGGCATTAACTACTTGATATGGTAAAGCAGTGTGTAAGCTGGCCCGACACTCCTTAAACAATTGATAAAACCAGTCGGAGCACTGGCCTAGCATATTGCTAAAGGAAATGATTGATAAACCCAGTTAGCGTACTGGCCTGGCATTACCTATTTGAATGATTGTGGAGTAGCCTACGTGCTGGCCCAACATTCGTTATTGTGTACACGGGAAATCCAAGGCTTGTAAAGCAAAGAAGGATCCCGTGGAATAAAGTGAAGACATCCAATACAGATAAGTATTCGGTTACCTTGCAGCTTCTTGCTTATGAATATATGTGTGTATATGATTTGGTTATGATTTCCTAAACTCTTGTTTAGAGATAAACCCTATGGAAATAAGCTAAACATGTGAATTTATTCAATGTTTGAGTGTAGGTATTGCGGGAAGCAAGGATTATGAAGGCATCCTAGAGATGCATGTGGAGATGTGACCGTCCTAAAGAGATCAGTATGAGCAGTAATGAAAAAATGGTGCTAGTGGACACGAGGGGGCCATAGCAGCCAAAGGTTCTGTAGGCAACTATGGAGGAGGGTTCCTAGTTGAAAATCCTTAGACAAACCTTAGACACTAAGTGTCATAGCCAAGAAGGGGCAAGTCAAGCATTCACATTGAAGTGAAAGAGACTAAGGAGCATGAAACCACAATGATGGTGTAGCTCCATAATAGAACAAGACTAAGAGGGAGAAAATCCTACTCTTCTCTTTCCTTTCTATTGATGCATTTATAAAACAAAAGATTGTTGAGTGCATGTCATGGCTGAGAATAGATTGTGTTTAATTGCTTGAAATGAATTGTGGATGCTGAAATAGTTATTTTCCTGTGAAATGATGAACATGAATGAGTTCATGTGTATGTGGAAGGCATGAAATGTTTGGAAGTCCCATGAGTAAAGCATGGATGTTCCAAGTCAATTAGGGAAAATAATTGACTAATTTTAATATTGTGATATGCTTGTCCTAACAGGAATTGCCATGATGAGTCTCACAGGAGAGACATTGAAAGCCATTGTTGCAGTTGTTACTAGCCAAGTGATTGCTAGTGAGAAAAGCGAGAGCCAGTTGTGCACATTGATCATGGCAGCAGGCCAAAAGCTATTTGTTTTGGCTGGAAATCTTCCTCAATTAGTTACCTGGACAGTAAGAAAGATGGTAGCCATGGAATTCCAGACTTGCAGATCAGCTGGAAGGGTAATAAAGGAAAAGGGTTTGCTGTGGAGCAATGCCCACCTGCAGAGATGAAAGATCAAATCCAGCAGGAGCAGCTTGAGTAAGACAAAGAACTTGATCCTGAGAGGTCAAAGTAAAAAGATGGAATGCAGGACAGACTTGCCACCATTTGTGAATTTTTTAGGCATGTGTAAAGTGGGTATACATTCTGAAAGATTGGAACACCGATGACGGTGTTATTCCAAGGGGAGGGGTATGTAATGTCCCCAGTTTGACCCCATGGCATTAAAACGTAAATGATGTAATATTGTTATAAAATCATGGTGAGGAGCTCAAGGACAAGGCCTCGCCATCGATTTATTGATGCATATGGTTTCCGTGCTATCTAGGCACATTGGAATTTCAACATCATGTAATATGCATTTTAATAAAAATACCCGCAACTAGCTATGCAATGCAACAAAGAGATGGGGACATGATTTTACAACGAATTGGGAGAGAAAACATTCAAACCCTTAGAGCCAATCAAGTCAAGCCAAGTGTCAATGAGAGAACCCATCAAACCCTCAACTACCCATGTTAACTTTTGTACCCAATCATTCAAGAGTTGGTTGAGGTAGTTAATGCCTTGGGAATGGAGAGGTATGGCTATCCAAATTCAGGTATGGGCAAGCCACCCTTCATGGAAAATCGTGTTTGTCTCCTTGGGCAAGAAAAGACCCACGAAATTGCTCTCTAAGCCATTATTCACCATTGCCTTGCTCTCTCACACAGCTCTAGCTGCCTGGGCATTTTCCTCCCTAGGTTTTCTGTGTTCCCCTTCATCTTTGAGCTGGGAAGGGGCGTTTTTGTGTTGATTACCAGTGGGGAAGAGAACATAACGTTTTTGTATCTTCCTGGAGGTCGTTTAGGCCATTGGAAAGGATCATAACCAGTGGGAGAAATCGGTTTTGCTCCCTGGGGTTGAATTCGAAATTCCACAGTTCGTTTGGGTGAACCACGAGTTGGGAGAGCCAATGTGGTCCCTGTGTTGTGAGTACCTCTGTTGTAAATGTGTTGGGGTATGGGTAATGGGTAATCCATTGTTTTGGCTTGAGCTTGAGAGTAATCATCCAGGGTTCAAGTGTAGCCTGATAAACCCAGTTGGACTGGCTTGGCTGAGATGAAATGGTTAATGGGCTATGTGTGAGCTTAAATGTCCCCTTTTCCTTGTGAGAATCATGCCCAGCTCGGGGGTGGTCTCTGAGTGCTGAAATAATACAGGCTGGGCAGAGACCTACGGTTGGGTGGAACATTGCAGCGACATAGCTAGTTGTTTGGGGACCATTCTACCATAAAGATAAGTGTTTCTTTGTCTATGTGATTTACTTCTGCAATGTTTAAAACGATGACTATTTTGATATGCCGTATGCATATGATATGTGTGTGGGTAATGCTTTAAATTCCATTGTGCATAATTTCTTGTTTCCCATCTATACACATCTCTTTTAATGGTGTGAATCTAATGAATGGGTTGAATTTTTATGAAAAGCCCCAGAGATTTCCATCATGTACTCTCCATTTCCTTGGATGGATGGGTGGGTACGTTACAGGCATGTGTGGCAATTGGCATGTTTCCGGGTGAGTTTGGCAAGTTTCGACCAATTGGTGAGTCTTGGGTGAGTATCCATCCTCGGAATGAGTTGTCAAAAGTCGTGAAGATTGGTGTACATGAGTCTCACAACTATGATGTGAATGATATTTACCTCCTAACGCAAATTGTTCTCTCTTGTGCAAAATTTTTCCCACAATAGAAGTGGGCAAAGTTTTCATATAATCTCGGTTTGTTAGGAAGACAACATGAACTTACCTTCCAAAAGCAACATTCTGCTTCTCCTCATCCTTCTCCTTTATGAGGTTGCATTCCTCGAACGTTTTTTTTGGGTATTAAAATGTGTTTAATTATCTAGACCCAAACTTGACTGCTAATATACAATATTTCCTTTGCCAATGTACAATATTGCTTTTGATAACTCAAATCCTCCTCTTATTACTTTTTTCCCAAGAAAAAGCTTGTAGGATTCCCCCCAGTTTAGTATAGTTTTTTTAAGGAAAACCTTGTAGGATTTTGCCCTCTTAAGTGTAGTTTTTTTTCCAAGGTGTAGGATTCCCCCCTCTTAAGTGTAGTTTTTTTTCCAAGGTAAACCTTGTAGGATTCCCCCCTCTTAAGTGTAGTTTTTTTTCCAAGGTAAACCTTGTAGGATTCCCCCCCTTCTTCCATCGAATATTTGGATGAAGGGCAGATCAAGTGTTGATCATGATAGTAGTTGGTAACCTAATGAGACTTAACAAGACTCAAACCTTAGTTGGACTAGAACCAAAGACCTTATGATGAAATCTGTCTTGAAACAATATGTTCTAACCGGTTGAGCTAATCCATTGGGCTCTCCCCATACTACATATTACAAAGGTAGAAAAGATAATTTTATTAATGTCCAACAAATGACCACAAAAGTAGGTCACTCGGACTAAAAGGTCCATCTCGATTAAATACAATGTCATAATGCAAAAGCAAGTCTTATATGAATATTGAAAACAGAAAGATAAAGAAGTATGTCTAGCCAAGAGTGAAATATTTAGACAAAAGAAGATACAAAATAAGGGTACAAGTACAACCAAGCCTCAAAGCTAGAACAAATGAGAGGATGCCGAGGTTTGTTAGCACTGGAATTATCTATTGAGGATGAGTGAGGGGGTCGCAATACATGGTCCTCATTAGAATTTTCGATAGTTGTAGAGGGGGGCAATGTCCCTTGGGGTAGTGGTTGTGAAAGAGAGGGCCTAACTGTCTGATCTTAGGGGGAGCACAAGAATGAGGTAAATCAACTCTCCTAGCATCCAAGGCTGTGGAAATGAACTTCTTGATAGAAGGTTGGTTGCTTGAGCAAACTTGAGGAGTGGTGCTTGAGCAAACTTGAGGAGTGGATGTTGCTCCATGATTAGGGCATAGTTACTAATGATAGAGGCAACTGCTATAGGAATCCAAAACAAGCTATAAAATCCTCCTCCTGATGTCGATATCACTTCCCGAATCTCCTAGGGCTGAGAATAGGTGCACCCTATCTCTAATGGTGAAACAAACCTGTAGGTTAGGGTGTCTCCTCTGAAATTTTGATTAATTTCCATAATTTTACAGAATTTAACTGGGGTTTGCAATTATATAAAAGGGCTTGACTAGTGGAGCTGCAGCACATGTTGATTAATTTAATAAAATTCTCTTCTTCAATTAATTGGTAATGAGTACAAAATCATTGCCACACTTACTACTTCCGTAAGTGGTGACTACAATCTTTCCAAAATACCTAGGAAACTTGTAATTTTGCTGATTCACTGACAGTTAACCTTTCCACTTGGGATGATGCATAAAATCAGAGTTTTAAATTGTTACAAAGATTTTGTTTCAGGAAAATGATACCAGCCCCATGATTCAAATGTGGAATGAGGAACTCAGGGGCATGTGGGTGTCAAATTTTGTAGATGGTGCAGAATGATGAGTAAAATTGTTGGAGGGTATTCAACTATGTAGTCTCAAGTTTTTTTTTCTTTTTATTTTATTTTATTTTGTTCTGGGAAATACTTCAAATAGAATCCCTTTTGCTAAGATGATGCACTATGAGGAGTGTATCTATGCTGCCTAAAACACCGAAGACTGAAAACATCCATCCCGCTGAACAAAGAGAGTCAAGGTTTTGGTAATGGTGCAAGGTCTGAGATCTATTGCTTGTTCCCTGCATTGACTTTTGTCTTTTCGACTTATTATTTGCCTAGATGTCCTTGAGAGGCCATGACCCATGTTTTACAACAACAAGGAAGCCCTTAATGGTTGGCCTGATGCTAGAAACTGCTATTGTCATTGTGGAAATCACTAGGACAGAGGAAGGGATCGGCAGTGGCTCTGCTAAAGGCACCTCAGAAGTTTGTATAAATTCTTGTTGATTAGTATGGTATTGTGTGTGATGCTTTGTTGAGGATGTTGAGGTTTGTTAGCAATGGAATTGTATATTGAGGATGAGTGAGGGGGTCGCAATACATGGTCCTCATTAGAATTGTCGATAGTTGTAGAGGGGGGCAATGTCCCTTGGGGTAGTGGTTGTGAAAGAGAGGGCCTAACTGTATATGGCTATGTGTATTGATTTGTATTGATCGTTAATCATCTCTGTTGTAGGGGCTTCTAATATACTCTGCTACAAGGAATTTTCGCCATTAACATATACATTGTTATATTGCTGCAAATACCACACTTTGTTGGTCATCTTCATCACTATTTTGTCCCCTCATACTGCTCATACATTCATTGATGTTCTATTGAGATCAAATCCGTAATGAGGGTAGTTCGTTTTGTGGACTAAGTGATCAATGTTATCATTGTTCTGTTGGCTTTCATAAGACCTCCTTTACACAGCCCTAAATCACTATCTTATTGGCATAATAGATGACAGTCCATCAATCAACTTCACATTACAATCATTGAACAATTTGCAGGATCAAATAAGTATTTAGCATACTTGTTTGTGGATTAATTGATCACTATAGTCATTGTCTTGTTGGTTGTCCTATACCACTTGATGTTACATAATCCTACAGACCCTAAATTACATAACTAAGACCAAATTACTGTTGTTACTAGGACTGTTATATACTTCAAATGTGATACATAGTAAGAAGGTTTGAGTAGGATCTTATTGCTAGTCACGGTTATCATCATTTAATTCCATAAACATTGTAATTTGTTGATCATACATTGGTTATCAGAATCATAAACTGGTGGTATCATTGCTCACTTTTGTTCACTGTTATAGATCTTTTAGATTACTAGCCTGATGGTACATTTGTGACTTTAAAACTAGTAAAACATCCAAAGTATCTTTAAGGTAATTTATGGTGATATTAACTACAAACTAAATCACTTTTATTCAATCTTCAAAGTTGGATCATTTTCTAGTACTTGGATTTCATTGCTTGTAGCCTAATACTTCAGTTAATTCGCACTTATAGGAGCTCAAATTAATTGATCAATTCACATTTGTGGGATGGATTTCACTATCATATGAATTACTCAGGCATAAGGGATTTGATTTGCAATTTTGCAGTATTTGACTATCTAGGTATGGCTCTTTACCTTGACGAATTGATATAGACCTAATGCTATTGTGAAGTTTCCTCATAAGTATTGATTGGATTCCTTGAAATGTTATTGATAATAAAAATCAAAGCTAAATGCTATAAGCTACAAGTAACACTAGATGGGAAGATTTGATGGGTAATATTTCTTTTACTATAAGTGAATGCAGTAAGGATTTATGATGGCAAATGTGTTGATTATGTTAAGAGCCATACAAGTGTGATACCTCTAATCACTAAAGTTTGATTTATGTCATTAAAGATATCCATGCTATGAATGACTTTCATCTTAAGCATAAGCAATATCTCTTGGTACTAAGACATAGTGTCATTATGATAATAGGATTTGCTACAAGTATTGGCATCTTATAGTTAATTGGATTGATCTTATACAATTACTTATCATGTGATTTAATAAAGATCTAATGCTTCGCTCATTTCATTGTTGATCTATTGAGAAATTATTATAAGTGATTGTTTTTTTAGAAACACTTAAAAAATTGGCTTCCAAAAGTATTACCAAGCATTAATTTGAGTTAACTAGTATGGGGTATCCACATTTTGCTTGCATCTATGATGTGCTATCTTGAAGCTGTCATTGATGGTATCCAAGTTTTATACCAGTCAACTACCATTTTCATTTATTATTATTATTTTTAAATAGAGATGGCTGTCTCTATAGCGACATATGGCCTAGCAAATGGAGACGAATTTGCTATACTAGCGACGGAGATGTCATAGTGCATTATGTCACTAGTATAGCAAATTCGTCGCCATTTGCTAGGCTAACTGTCGCTATAGTGACACCACATTGTTAGGTTGTGTCGCTAGAGAGACCCTTTCTTAGCAACAAAATGAAACAAGCAAATATATTTGCGTGGCTATAGCGACACACATGCGTCTCTATAGCGACGCCTCCTTAGCAAAACTAGGGAAAAAGTAGAAGTATGTGCATATCTATAGCGACATTTCTGTGTATCTATAGCGATGGTTGTGTGTCGCTATAGCGACTCTTCCTTAACAACAACACGAAAAAATCTCAAGTATGGAAGTCGCTATAGCCACCGCAAAGTGTCGCTAGAGCGACAACTTCGAGTCTTCTGAAAGTACATCTGCAGCCAACACGTGTCGTCCATATACCATGGCTATAGCGATGGTTGTTTTGACGTGTCTCTATAGCCACGAAATTAGTGCGATGAAAAATGAGAATCCTGTTCATTGCTATAGCCACGAAAATGTGTTGCAATAGCAATGAAGTTGCGTGGCAAAAATGGTCAAATGTATTACTGGTCTTCCTCCATAATAGGGTGGTCCATAAGGTGGGGGGCCATCACCACCACCGGGAGGGGGTGGGCCTCCTCCAAATGGTGGGGGTCCACTGCCACCATCGGGATAAGGTGGAACTCCACTTCCTGCGTCAGGAGGGGGTGGGCCTCCTCCAAATGGTGGGGGTCTTCCACTGCCACAGGGATAAGGTGGACCTCCATCGCCTCCACCGGGAGGAGGTGGTGCTCCACCGCCTCCGCCGAAAGGGTGTAGGCCTCCTTCGCCACCTCCACCAAAATAGGGTGGTCCTCCACCACCACCACCAGGATGGGGTGGTCCTCCACCATAAGGTGGGGGTCCTTCACCACCGGGGGGTGGTCCTCCACCTACATCGGGAGGTGGAGGGCCTCCACCAACGCCTCCAGGAGGGGGTGGGCCATGGTTTCCAGAATGAGGTGGTCCTCCGCCAAAAGGTAGAGGTCCACCTCCTCTGGAATTGTGTGGGGGCCTGCTGCCTCCGGAAGGAGGTGGGGGGGGGACCGAACGGGGGTGGTGGTACTTGAGGGATTGTAGGTGGGGGTCCATGTTGTAAAACATTTTGATGCCCCCATAGAGTGTATGTATTTCCAGGATAAGGTATACTATAGAGTACATTTTTGGGATTGAATTGTCCCAACACAGGGTTAAGATAACCTGGATACGCTTGACTCCATGGTGGTTGAGTTGACTCGGATGGTCCCCAAACATGAGATAATCCCATGATGGATGCTCCAGTGGGCAAGGAAGTTCCAACGGAATGACCGGTAGGAATTCCTCCTCCTGTATGATGGTTAGGAGATGGGCATTTCCCCCCAGCAACAACGTGCTGACCACTAATCAATAGTTGACCCAACACAGGTTGTTGATTATCTGCTACGGGATTAACATTACCAGTAAGGAAGGTAGGGGGTAAAGAGTACCCTCCCCATGAGTTTTGTGGTGGGGGAGGAGTGGGTAATGTTCTCGTAGTAGTAAGAAGAGTGTTGTACTGTTGTCCTTCAACAGGTTGAGTCATTTGGGGTATAGAAATGGTCTCCTGTCTAAGGGGTATACTTGTAGGAAGTGAGGGTTGAACAGGTTCATAAGTGGTCATGTTTTGGATGGATGGCTCTGGTGAGTCATAAGATAAAGTGTGAATCGGGATCTATCGATATGCGGGTAACGTTAGGTCTTCAACCCTTCGTAAAAGACTTTGTCTTCGAAATTCCTCGCCCATGGTACGTAATCGATTCAAGCGATCACGAAAGGGTCCGAAAATATCGTTAGGAGTGGGCCAAGTGGGTGGGGATGTAGTGGAAAAATGAGCCACTTGTTGACCTAGAGAGGTTTCCCAAAAGGGTGCAGCTGGACCAAACACAACTGATACATGGTCGTCATGGGAGGAATTTAACCATTCCACAGATCTAGGCTCTCCCGGTAAAAAGAGAGGGAGAGGTACGTCAGGTGAAGTGGAAGTTTTCGCCTCTTCACCCCTTGAGCGGCTGGAGGTGGGTGAATCTGGAGCGAACATGTGTTCTTGAATATTCAAAGTAGGGTTTTCTACTTCAGGTGAAACGACCGTGACGTGTGGGTCCATTCTTACCCTAGAAATTACCTCTTGATTATGGGGATATTCGGGTGGTAAGTTCAAAATTCTGCGGGACCTTCTCCAAGGAAAGTCAACCATAGTGACTGAACCAGAGTTTCTCCTAGGAGTATTCTAAACAAAAGAAAAGCAGTCCAAAAAAATCTACACAAACTAAGGCCGCAAGCAAACTTATGTGATAGGTGTGGATTCAAAAGTTTGGAACCTCACGGAATTGTCAAGGCTTCGCAACTCACGATATACTCCAAGGTCCAACAGTTATACTCGGCCCAATTTTTCAAAGCACTAACCAGGGAGGATTAGGACCGTACCCCTGACCATATAACCCGACTACCTGATAGTACGTGCGTAGTAGCTCCCCAAGTGTTTTTCTCGGTGTATTTCTCTGCCAAGACGGCCAAATGGATAGCTCAGTTGGTTTCAGGAATCCTAACGGTGTCTCCTAATATACACAAGGTATGTGGGAGCTCAAATCCGTAGTGGTTTTTTCTAATGCACAATCGTACAGCACGAGACCTTTCGATATACTACCAAGTACGTGAAACACCTTTCGATATATGCCAAGTACATGAAGTGCCTTTCGATATACCCTAAGGTATGTGAAAGAGCCTTCGATATGCTAGTTGGTATGTGAAATAGATTCGATATACCGGTTGGTACGTGGAAGACTACAATACCCCTAGGATGCAGTGCTGGCAAATAACGACAGTTGCCACATTTTACGACGTCGGAACACATCTCTAACCTAACACACAAGTTACTAAATATTTTACCCTATTTCTACCGTTAATTTTATCTGGATGATCAGGTGAATGCATGAGGTGAGTACATAAATGTAAGCATAATGAAAGCCTTAACTACATGAAGAAATGCACTTTTCTTTTGATGAAATCTATGTACAGGAAGGAAAAATATTTTTTTTTCCAAGTGGTTTTACCAAAACAACAAATTTCAACAAAATCCCAAATCTACCAAATTTGACAATGAAAGTACTCTTTTCATTTTTCCAAGCAAAACATGAAAATCAACAAGCATCAAAACCAAATCTAAGCATTTTCTTTTTGTCTTTTTCAATTTAGCGTGAAACCAAAGATGACGAAAAAGAGAGAATTTCTATCTACAACACACTAGGCTTTCAAATTTCACTATGGCAACCTAAAAGCATGAAAATCAAAAGTACATATAACTTTTTCAAGCATGGAATCACTTTTGCAAAAAAATTGACTATGCTTTGGATTTTTCAAGAAAATGAATGGCTCATAGTTCAAGAAAAATACAAATAATGAACTCTTTTTCAAACTTTCCAAAAAGATCTATGATGAATTCCAATGCATGAACCAATTTCTACAACAATTCTCAAATGTACTTGAAAACGGTAAAAATGAAGCAATTTTAATTTTTTCAATGATATGCCAAGACTACAACTTGATGACAATTTTAAGCGTGAATGGCTGAAAAGAAAGATTATTTTCAGCACACTAAACACTCATAAATTCTCAAGAAAATGACAAGCACTCCAATAAACTGAAAAACACTCAAGACACTCAAAGAAAAACCGAATGCAAGGAAAGATAAATAATATGTGCAAAAGAGGTCTGGGATCTGATCCAATGCAAATACTAGATCAGGTGAGGAGAGGAAGGAAATCAAGGTTAGGTGGATGAAGGTGGGGGAGACTAAAGTGTCCACCACTACCAAGTCTCAAACTTGTCCAAAATGGAACCCAAAACCAATCCAAACAAATCCAAACACTACCAATGCAAAATCAAAAAGGTCTCTAACTGGAAGATGCAGTGCAGAGAAGGTCTGTAAGACAAACCAAACTCAAAAGTTGGAGAGGAGAGGACCCAAGCACAAGGATTGACTGCTCGCATAGTCTGTGGTCAGGCTTAGAGAACCCGTTGCAGGTGGAAAATTGGTGTCTCGCACTGATGGCGCAAGATGTAAATTTGAGCTAAGCTCTGACAGCGCAGGTTGCAAAGCAGCAGATTGCGCCTGAGAGAAGACGTTGCTCTGGATATACTACCCAGGTGCGACGGGCAAAATCCCAATGCAAGGATGGAAAGATCTCAAAAAATGAGCAATCAAAAGGTTTGACAATCATACATACAAACTCAAAGGAAGTCAACAGACCCTTCAAAAAGAAGATCTGGTGGCAAAAGAGGCTTAGGAGGCAAATGAAATGGCTCACAAAGAAATCAGAGAAAATGACTTTCGAACTGAAAACTTAAAACAATGCACATATCCCCATTATGGTCGCCAAATTTGTTACCGAACAATCTACTGAAAGCGGAATTAATGCATGATCTCCCTAGTTCAATGTGGAATTAGAGATTAAGAGAAATGAACATCTTACCTTTCAGATCTGTAGATCTCTTTCTCCCCCGTCGCTCCAAGCTCCATGGTCGTCAAATCCAAAGATGCAAGACCTATCAGAACATGCAAGAGACAAACAAGCAGTAATAGCACATCTACACAATAATTATTGATCTAAGTAAACGGTTAAGGAAGTAAACTATAAATATCAATGAATAATAAGACATTTATGGAAAGAGTTTTGTATTACTGTATTAAAGTGGAAATACCTAGAAGAGTTAAGATTACAACCAAGCCCTAACGTCACAATCTTCCTCCAACAAGCCAAGCCAATGCATCTAAGGAGAAATGGGTGCCTCCAATGGATGAATGATGATCTCCTAAGCTCTATTTCACCATCATATGGATTCTATATCCTTCATCCCTTTGGAATGGGAAGGAGTTTCATATATATATGACTAGGAGGATTCGATAGGTTGAGAAATAGTGGGAGAGGACTAAGGGATCCTCCCAAAGGGTTAGGGAACCGAATGCCAGCTCTCATATGGGTTAGGTATAGAGATCCAAGTCACACACCTTTGAGAAATGGCTCGAAGATGCCCTTTATCCACTTTAACTAACATCGGTGCAAGATTGATTTGGAAACCTGCGTCGGCGCAACTAGACCTTATGGAAATAGGTCAGTATCTCTTCCAGTTTGACTTCCTAGTCATGGGAACTTCAGGGATGTTTAAACTGAGTCTTATGGTGGAAAGATTTAGGTGTAATAGTTATACCCCTAAAACAGGTTATATCCATCTCAGTATTGAATCCCTCAATAGAGATTGAAAGTCATGGTGGAAATATTTGTGGAAACTAAAACGCCCATCTAAAGCTAGACTATTCATGTGGTGTGTGCTGGAAAATAAATCTGTAACCCGAGACAATTTACAAAAATGACAGAAAGTTGGGCATGGCGAGTGCCCCCTTTGTAAGTCCAATTCAGAAACCATTGAACATTATTTCCTCTCCTGTCCATTTTCAAAATTGGTCTGGCATGAAAGTTCAAAGATCCTAGCAAAATACTTAACATGGAAAGGAAACAATGTACAAGATGCCTTGCATAGTTGGCTTCATCTTGAAGGTTATTGACCATTCAAATACATTCTACCTATTATTAGATGGGGACTTCGGATCTCCAGGAAAAACTCTATATTTCAAGACAAGTTGTTAACTCCCAATTTCATAAAAACCCAAGGGGTAGGAATCTTCTCTTTTCCCCGCCAAGAAAAAGGTGCTTGTCCTATTCTAGTTATCAAAGAGAAAAATATCAACAAGATTTGTTCCTAGGGCTTCTTTGACGAAGCATATCAAGGAGAAACCCATTCATGTAGGGGGGGGAGGAGTTCTTTACATTTCGGATTCTCATTTTTTCATATTAAAAACCAGGTTGATGAAGGAACAAATAATTTTGCAAAACTATTATCTCTAAAAATTCTGTTACTTTTTGCTTTGGAAAAAGGTTGCATGAATATCCAAATCTTTGGGGACTCTATGATTGTAATCAATTGGTTCAAGGAATTTCAAAGATGTCACAATATTTTCTTATCAGCCTTATTAGATGAATTTTTTCTACTAAAAAGGAATTTTGAAATTTTATCTTGTCTACATGTTTACAAGGAATGTAACCAAGTTATAGATCCCATTTCTAAGGAAGGTATTGAACTGGCTTAAGGATAGTGGTTCTTCTCGAAAAACCACAATGATGATCACTTCGAGTACTATCATTGGCCCTTCCATGAGGGTCCTGGGTTTATAGAAAAGATGAAACCGTCTTGATTTTGTATTTCGTTCATGTTATCAGCATACACTTTGTTCTAGGTCATGATCGAAGTACTTTATGTTATGTAATTAATTTCCCTATTATGTATCTCTCAAGTTGTATTGTTCAGACCATCATATTTTTTTCCTTAGCGGGATCAACCTATCTTTTCAGAAATATATGTTGTTAAGCATATATATACGCTATGTAATTTCTTTTTCAGTAATAAAATTACGATTTTTTCCATAGAAAAAAATAAAATTGTACTATGTATACAACATCATGGGAACACTTTGAAGGAAGGTATGCTTAGAATTGTGTACAAAAATAACCCACCATTACCAATATTGATTGTTGTTCCATACAAATATTCATAATTTCATTTTCTTCTTAAATGTATTAATAAATTGGTACACAAGATTTGGTGAACTATAACCATGCTTTATTTTTAAAACTCTGTTATGCTTGTAGCAGGAAAATTTTAGCATAGTGGGATTATAAGTTGACGTATTACAAGAATATAGTGATGTGTGGGTAGAATTTTTTGTTGCACTGAGAGTAGCGAGGTGCTTACAACCCAGTATGGGGGAGATGTTGTCATGTTTTTCATGTTTGTCACGTTCCATAACATTACCATGTCGACTCATAACTTATCAAAAATAAAAAAAATAAAAAAGTAATTAAAAATTCATGTCAGCTCATAAAATAAAAAAATTAAAACCAGAGTAGATCCATCTTAAACCCGGATCTATTAAGCACCAAGAGGGATCCAATTTACATTTTCTTGATGTGTAAAAAATTAATATAAAAAAATTATACCTCAAGGAATGAGATCCTTGTCGGTGCTTAATAGATCATGGTTTAAGATGGATCTATGTTGGTCACAGAATTTCAATGTGAATGATTGATAGATTAATTTTTCCTGTGACCTACATCAAATTATGTCATAGTGCAAATGCACATGAAGAATGTATCTTTTATTCTATGAATAGAAAGTACAATTTTAAAAAAAAATTATGGGAAAAAAATTGGTACACAAGCTTTTAAATTGTAACATTTAATTGTAAAATAATGAAAAATATTTAATTGAATTACACAACCATCATTAGGGAATGTCCAACTGACCCTTCTTCATGTTCTTGCTCCATGAAAATACTATACTAGAGAAATTATTGATTGACCCTTCCATAGGATACCCCTTACGTGTTATGTTCAAAGGAGATTCGACTGACACTTCCATTGGAAACACTGCAACACAGATACCATCCTCGTGGAAGAATCGGCTAACCTTCTTCATGGTTCCCCTCAATGAGAATACTATGCTTATGGAAGGGTTAGATGACCCTTTCACGAGATCCCCATTATGAATTTTTTTTTCTTGAGGATATCGTCCTCGAGGAATGGTCATTTAACCCTTCCATTAGATAAATGTTGACGCAAATACCACTGTTTACGAAGGGTTATCCAATCCTTCTAAATGCTCATCATTCATGAGAATACTTTGCTTGAGGAAAGATTAACCAACCCTTCTCTAAGGTCCCCCTTACACCAAAACATTTCTTGATAAATTGTCAACCAACCCTTCCAGTGGATACCTCATGACTTTAATACCATCCTTGGTAAAGGATCGACTGATATTTCCATTAAATAACCCATGAATCCAATACAATCATTGAGAAAGGGTCAGCTAACCCTTCTCCATGCCCCCCTATAGAATACCATAATTAAGTAAGGGTTTTTGTTGATGCTTCTCCATGATCCCCATCCACAATAATACTATGCTAGAGAAAGTTCCAGTCAACCCTTCCACATGATCCCCCATATGTGAAAACTATGCTTGAATCAAGGTTGACCGAGTATTCCATTGGAACATTATGGGATAAATAACATCCTTAAAAAAGGGTCGATTGAACCTTCTTTGTGTTCCCTCTTGATAATACTATGATAGAGGAAATTTTGGCCAAACCTTCCATGGGATTCCCCTTATGCAAGAAATTTTCTTGAGGAAGGGTCAACCGACGCTTCTACTGGATACTTAGCGACATGAATATCATCATTGAGGAATAGTTGGTTGACCCTTCTACTATATAAACATTTAACCATATACCATCATCAAGGAATGGTTGACTAACCCTTTTCAATGTGCTCCCTCCATGAGAATACATTACTTGAGGAAAGGTTGGCTAACCCTTCTCCCACATCCCATTTACGCCAAAATATTGAGTGATAAATGGCCATATTACCCTTCCACTTGATACCCCATGCTTTAATACCATCCTAAAGAAAGGGTCAATCAACCCTTCCACTAGATAACCCATAACTCCAACACCATCCTTGAGGAATGGTTGACCAACACTTCTCCCTACTCCCCCACCATGATAATACCATAATTAAGCAAGGGTTGAGTAATGCTTCTCTGTGCTCCCCCTGCATTAGAATACTATGCTAGGGAAAGGGTTGGTTGACCTTTCCTGGGGATCCCCATTATTCATAACCTTTGTTTGACGAAGGGTCAATCGATCCTTTCACTCGGTGCCGCTACCATCCTTTATAAAAGGTTGGCTGACCCTTCTCTGTGTACCCCTCTACGAGAATACTTTGCATGAGGAATAGTTCCCCTATAACCCTCTATTACAGAAAATTAGGGCGAAATGGTCCTAAAATATCCCCAATCAACAAAATTGGGGAAAATGGGACCTAGAATCCCAATTCACTGAAATGGAGAGGGAAAAATTGGTCCAAGAAATCCCCATTCCTACAAATTGGGGAAAATGAAAGGCTGCAACTCAAATTTCATGGGTAAAAATGAATTTTTTTTCATTGCCTCATAAATACGCATGGGATATCCCTATATACATAATTTTAAAAATAAGTAAACCAGGGCAAATGACAAAAAATCAATACAACACAAGAAATTCGTTCATTCAAAATTTTAGATCCCCTAAATTTCGCCCAAATTCAACCCCTAAATTTTTTTCTGGAACATATATTTATGGATGGATATTATCGACTCTTTTGCCATTGAATCTTGAGGTTATTCAACCTATAATTCTAATTAACTTTAAACACTCATACCTTAAGATAATATTACTAGATTAGAGATTTGCATCATATTACCTCGAATATTACTTTTTCGAATCAAAAGAATAATTATTATTGCTTGTTCAACAATAAAAGGGCTTGTCTTGAATATACAATAAAATTTTGATGTATTTAAATGAAAAGAATAAATTTTTTCCTATATTTTTTTTTAATGGTGGTTCATTGAAGGGATACATCAACCAGGGAAATATGCCAACACTTGTTATTCCAGAGAACCAAGGTATGGTGAGAATTACATAATCCATCCATTCATTACATAGGAGCTCAACAAGAGCATCATGTCACTTACAATAATTGAACAATTCCTCCCAACCACCCAAGCTACATCCAATGAACATAAATTATTTCCTATCAACACTGAAGAGTTCAAACAAATGTAATTTATTATATTACCTATATACACTAAAATTTTGAATTTTTTTCAGTAGAAAAAAAGCAGTAACTTGTTATTTTCATAAGAAAATCAAAGTTACAAAATAGTTCTCAAAAGTGATCAAATGATTCTAATAATCAAAAGTCTAAAAACTATGATCACCATCCCTCAACATATTACATAAATACATAGGTCTAAAACTAGATCACTGTATGAGTTCAAAAACTGCCAGCAAGAAGTAAAAAAAAACTAGGATAATATATGTCAACCACCCAAAAAAATACAATATCATAATCATAATGCAAAAACTAAATGGCAAGAAGGCTGCCATTATCCACCAAGATGTCACCAACCCATTCCTTGAATGAAATAGATCCATATAATGGACCAATGGATTCTTTTGATAGGTTGTCCGCTTCAGAATTGATTTCCTGGGAAATATGACGAAAAAGATCTCTACAAAGGACTTGGTGAGTTGTGATGTTTGATTCAACCAAGGAAGCAGATCTATAGCATGAATATCATGTTTTTCGGCATCCCAATCAATTAAAACTTTAAAGTCACCAAAAATATTGATGCAAAAAATCCCTCTTTTTGAAGCGAACCAAATTAATCCCCAAAGTGCTAAGAGCTCTACTTTCATATTTGTGCCCTTTCCAACCCCCATTTTCATGAGTATTTTATGGTATGTTTTGATCCATAAGACCAATCCACCACAAAATAATAAATGTTAGCATTGTTTGATTGTATAGGAGTGATCGGAGCTAGGGTTTCTATGATGATGGCGGCTGGGTTGGAGTAGACTTTTTTGCAGGCGACAGACCTGACGATGGCCTGTCAATGTCAGGTTGATGGCACGTCTCACGAGACGGGGATCTTCTCGCGGAGGGGGTTTTTACTATTCCTAGGCTGGTAAAAATTCTTGTTTTTTATTATTTCTCATCACTCTTTCCCTGGGTTTTCCTTTTTTCTACTATGGAGATGGAGGATGCAGTCGACTATAGTAGTGATTTCCGAACGCATAAGGATATTAAGACCTCACCACCTGGCAAGAATTGGGGTGTGGAAGGTGCCAATTTCATTAGTGGGGGTGGGGATTATTGGGTCGTGCCCTCGGTTATTGCTTTCAACCAGGGTTTCGAAGGTGAGGCAGTTACGTCTCCTACCTATTCTCTGGGTAAGACTGGATTTGTGCCCTTTCCATATGCTCTGGACGGGGTTTTGTCGGAGGAAAAGTGTGGTTTTAACCTGTGGGGTTATCCGGGATCTCATATACCCTTATTTTCACTTGTTGGCTCTCCTTCAACCCTGGGTAGTATTCCAGATTTCCTGACCTCAGTTGGTGGCTCGTCGGTGGGACGGTCTGTGCCTGAGCCTAGTGTGATTGGTGTTACCTTGGTGCCGGTGGGTATTGACATTGGGGATTCCTTTTCTTCGCCATCAGAGGGTTTTTTAGCAAGGCTCCTGGGATCTTTCGAACAGAGAGACTTTCCCAGTCCGACGGCTAATAGATCGTTTGGTACTTCTGCTCCATGGACTAGGGGTGTCGAAGGTGGGGAGGCATGCTCGTGGGTTAAGGTGAGAAGGAAATGGTTAAAAAACATGGGTAAGGCACCTAAATACTCACTGGGGGAGGATATCGGTTTCCAGCACCTTTTAATGATGGCTAAGACTGTTTTGGTGGGTAGGGTTTACGGCCGAGCGGTGGCTCTCAAGAAGGTCATCCAGTGGTCTTCTCAGGCCTAGTTGGGGCATTGTGGTTATGTGTCGAGGGTTGTGGTACTTTCAGGAGGGTAGTTTGCTTTTCACTTTTCAACTAATGAGCATGCACAGTGGGTGTTGGGCTTAAACTGGATCATGGTAAATGTTCCTTTTCTACTCAAACCATGGAACCCCTTATTTGATGCCAGCCGCGAACATATGGACACCATACCATTGTGGGTTCGTCTGCCGAGACTTCCACTTCATTATTGGGCTGAGGAACATTTTCGCAGGATTGGTAACCTGTTGGGGACTTATTTGGAGGCTGATTTTTCATTTGTTACAATTTTGGTTTAGAAGGTTGCTCGTATCCCAGTTAACATCAATGTAAGGGATGGATTGGCAGATGGTATGGATCTCTATTGGGGACCTTATATTTTCCCCCAAATTCTTGACTATGAGAATGTGTCGTTTCGGTGTCGTTGTTGCCATGTATATGGTCACCCTGCTTCTGATTGTCATCTCCCATTGCGTATTTGAAATGGTACACCTCTGCGGCATTGGAATTTCATGGCGGACCGACAATTGGATGATGTGGATCTGAATCTTGGTGGGGATGGACAGGTTCCTTCTGAGCATCCCGTAGTGCCAGTTGGAGTGGATGTTCCTATGGGTGTGGATGCATATGTGCCAGATTCGGCATCTTTTATAGAAAAAGGGGATATTTTCTCTGCTAATGTCCCTAACGAGGTCGATGGAGGAGTCCAGAACTCATCTTTGCGGGCGGTGGATCTGGCCTCAGGTACTTTTTCCTCTCCTTGTACACCTCCATCCATTAATTTCTTTGTTAAGAATTTATCTTTTCCTGATCTGGATTGGGTAGCTGGTCTCAAGCATTTACATATTTCCTCTAAGCATTTGTTCAATAACTCTATCCCCACTCGCTCCTCTATGGGGAAAACTCCTCCTAAACCACTCCTTTTGGAAGCTAGCCCTGTAACCTCTCCCATTACTTCCCCTGTTGCCCCTTCTGAAGTGGATCTGCCACTTTTACCTGTGGGTTCTAATGAGTCAGGGTATTTTCTGCTCTCCATGAACAAATTATCGGTCGGGGGTCTGGGGAAGGAAACAACCCGAGTGGTCAAGGGCAGAGGTCGGAAGTCTTTCTTGACGAAATCTAAGACTAAATCATGCACGAAACTTCTGGAAGGAAGACAAATTTCTATCGAAAGGGCACTTAGAGCAGTGAATGCCCAGCAAGAGGGGTATAAATGAAAATGATGTCTTTCAATTGTCGGGGTCTTGCTAGTCCCTCCAAAAGATCAGCGTTGCGTCAGGTGTTGGAATTGGAACATCCGGATATTTTATTGCTACAAGAAACTATGGGAGGGGGGTTAGATTTTTTGGGGAATTTGAAGTCTTAGTTCCTTGGTTGGGGATTTGAGTCATTGGATGCTAGGGGACACTCTAGGGGTTTGGCTGTTGGTTGGCGGGAGTCTTGTGTTTTGGTATCGAATTTGTGGGGTATGGAGTCGGTATTGGGTCTGACCTTCAAATCCCTTGATTTTGATCGTATTTTCACTATGGTGAATTTTTATGGACCATATTGTAATAGAATACCCTTCTGGGAGTCGCTATTGGCTAAGGATGTTCTCAAGGGTGATTCAGTGATTATAGGAGGGGACCTGAATTTCTCTTTGGGTTAGGCTGAAGTTTGGGGGCCTCACGCCCAGGTGGACATTCTTACGGATTTCTTTATTGGGAAACTAATTGAAGGTGATTGGGTCGATGTAGAACCGATGGTTTTTAAACATTCATGGAGGAATAAGAGGGTGGGGGATGATATGGTTGCGAAACATCTGGACAGGTTTTTGCTCAATGAACATCTGGTGGAGTCTTTTTTTCATATTCAGAAATGGATTGGTTCTGGGGGATGTTATGATCATGAACCTATTTTTTTGGATATACTGAATGGTCCTTTTAAGCCTCCTGCTCCCTTAAAGTTTAATCAAATTTGGTTGAAGGACCCAACTTTCACTGATTTAATCCAGTCTCTCTGGATTCCTTATCAAGATGGGAACCCACTCTCGCCTGAGTTCCACTTTGTTGAGAATATTAGGATTCTCAAAGGTCTTATCAAGCAGTGGGTGGCAGATAAATGGAAAAGGGGTGATCATGAATTGAAGGTGATTGAAGGGGAAATTGCTTCCATTGCTATGTGATCTGGGGGAGGTTTTATTACTGAGGAGTCGAAGGATTCTTTAGTTCGGTTGGAAGGACGAAGGAATCATTTGTTACTGGAGAAAGAGGATACTTGGCGCCTAAAGAGCAGGGCCATTTGGCTGGAAAGTGGGGATGAAAATACTAAATTCTTCCAGGCATATGAGAAAGGGCGAAGGTCTGCTAATACTATTTGGAGTCTGAAAGACCAGATGGGCACCTCTCACTCAAATTTCAAGGGTATGGCCAGGGTTGGTGTACAACACTTTCAAAATATTTTCAAGGACAGTGACAGGGTTAATATCGAAGATGTTGTTAGGGTGGCACAACTGTTCCCACGTTTTGTGGATGAAGAGGACAATAGGATGCTAATGGCCAGTATCACAGTTGATGAATTAAAAGAGGTTCTCAGTAGCTTTCAGAAGGAAAAAAGTTTGGGGCCGGATGGTTGGACCATAGAATTTATTCTTGTCCTTTTTGATATCGTTGGTGATGATCTCATTCATCTGGTTGAAGACATTCGGAGCGATGGCAGGATTTCGGATAGTCTTAACTCGACCTTCATTGCCTTAATTCCTAAGGTGGACAATCCTTCCTCACTTAATGAATTCAGGCCAATTTCCTTGTGTAATTGTGTTTACAAGGTTGTCACTAAAGTTATTGATCGGACACTCAAATCCATCCTATCAACTCATATTTCGGAGGAATAATTTGGGTTTTTGGAAGGACGTCAAATACATGAGGCCATTGGTATTGCTCAGGAAGGGCTGCATAGTATTAAAACTATGAAGATGAAGGGGGTTGTGCTTAAAATTGATTTATCGAAATCTTATGATAAGGTGAGTTGGCTATACCTCTGTCTTCTGCTCACACACCTGGGTTTTGACATTGGTTTCATTAGATGGGTTATGAGCTGTATTTCCACGGTTTCCTTTTCGGTCCTCATAAATGGTGCTGCTACGCACTTCTTTCATTCGGGTCAGGGACAGCGACAGGGTTTTCCTCTGTCTACATTGTTATTTTTGTTTGTGGTTGAAAGTCTGAGTCATGCTCTCAAAGATGCTAGAAGGATGGTTCATTTTGCTGGTATTCAGGTGGCTCCAAACTTTAATATTACCCATCTGCTATTTGTGGACGACATTCTCATTTTCTGCTCGAGCTCCCGTAGGGATGGGAACAAGTTGAAGGATATTTTGGATCTCTTTTCACAAGCCAATGGGATGGAAGTTAATGCTGTTAAGTCCACTCTTTCAACTAACCTTCTTTTGGAGGATGAGCAGTTGTTATATACTGAACATTTTCCTTTTACTCCTCTTACCCTCTTGGATGGTCTCAAATACCTTGGTTTTCACCTTAAACCAAATGATTACAAGAAGCAGGATTGGGTCTGGCTGATCGAGAAGCTGGAGTTTAGATTGAGAAGCTAGAGCTTTAAATGGCTTTCCAGGGCGAGGAGATTGGTTTTGGTTAAATATGTTTTGGAGGCTATTCCGGTCTACTGGATGTCTCTGGCATGGATTCCCCATGGAATTTTGGATTGTGCGAGGAGACTATGTTATCATTTTTTATGGAATGATAAGGACGACACCTATGTGGATCCATGGGTCAAGTGGGAAAGGATAGCAGCTCCTAAGGCACTGGGTGGTTGGGGGCTGAAGAATATTTTCTCTTTTTCTAAAGCTTTGGCTGCTAAGTATGGTTGGAGGTTGATTAAGTTTGAGGGTTTTTGGGCCCGAGTCATGATCCAAAAGTACATTGCACCCAACTCACTAGAAAGTTGGATTTAGATTCCTCTGAAAACACATGCAGGGGGCATGACTATCTAGAAGGTGGTTGTAAAATCTTTTCATGTCAGCGAACAAGATTTGGTCTGGGATGTTGGAAATGGACATAAGGTTCAGATTGGTTGGGATCTGTGGGTCAGATGTGAATGACAGCATATATTGACTGAGGGGAATATTGAGGCCTTAGGACTGAGGGGTATCCGATACTTTCATCAACTTGCAGATCACGATGTTCTTCTGATGGGGTACCCTTCTTGGTGACCAGCTATTTCCTTTGATCTTGGAGGTGATGCGGAGCTGGAACTGGGTCTTTATATACGGTCCCTTTGTATGTACCATATTTACTTGAGTGATCAGGAGGATGACCTATGTTTGGATGGAAATCCATCTAGCCTTTACACTCCCAAAGTCGGTTATCTCCAGATTAGTGTTGCTTTGATGCCGAGGGAACCAGAATGGTGGTGGAGGTCCTTGTGGAAACTTCCCATCCCGCATAAGGTCCATCTCTTCATGTGGTGTATCTTGTCGAATAGTGTATCCACCTTGGATTTTTTATAGAGGCGAAACAAACAGGAACTGGGGTGGTGTATCCTGTGTCATAGGGATATGGAGACTGTGGGACATTTGTTTCTATTTTGTCCATATATTTCTGTTGTTTGGGAACTTGTATCTAGAATTCTGAAGGTTCGTTTTCGGTGGGTTGGCGCTTCGATTAATGAAGCCTGGGTAGCATGGTTTCAAAATCCCATGTACAAAGAATATAGACCGCTTGCATTGATGGTTGTTTGGGGAGTATGGCTTTCCCGGAACATGCGTGTGTTTAATGAGATTGAATGCTTATCTGCGCAAACGGATTTGTAATGTTGTGGGCTCTTCTTATCTTGCAATCGTGTAACACTACCTGCTAATGTTCGGAATGTCCAGCCAGTGGATATTGATTATTCTCATCCTTGGTTTTTTTTCGATGGTGCCTATCAAAATAATATTTGTGGGGGAGGGGCTCTCCTTTTCATCTCTCCTATGAATTTCTTTGAAATGTCTTTGGGGTTGGGGACTGGTAGCAACAATTGGACGGAATTTCTTAGTCTCAGATTCCTTGTCAGCTATGCAATTGAGTTAGGGATTCACAGAATCACTATCTTCAGGGACTCACTGAATGTGATTCATTCGGTTACAGGAACACAACAATGTCACAATCGTAGGCTCGCAAACATTTTGGCATTTATTCAAAATGCCACATATTCTTTTGACAACTTTGCGTGCAGGCATGATTTCATGGAGAACAACTCAGAAGCAGATAGGGCATTGAAAGAGGGGTTGCTTCTAGGGCATGGGATCTGGAGTATCAAAGCATTTTCTAATGGGGTGATCAGGGAGTTCTATCATCAACCCTTTATTGAGTAAAGGGATGATTCAACTATGTTTGTTTTTGGCATGGATATTCTTTTCAGGTTTTGAACATGGAAGTTTATTGTCATGACAGGAAATTATGATGATACTTATATTGTATATATTTATTGTGCTCATATTGGCTCTGGATAAGGCCGGTATTTGGTCTTTCTTTATATGTTTTTACAGTTACAGACTTCGGGACTCTTTCAGCATACCATCAATTTAAATATTTTTTGTAATTTTGAATCCTACATAAGTAGGATGGTTGTATCAGCTCAAAACAATTATATTTCTACAGACTACTAAGACACTCTCAAAGAGTGAAGCTGAAAAATGTAATTTCGTACCCGAAAGATTGAAATGAAATTACGCTTTTTTTCCCGGGGAAAAAAAAAATACCAATCCACCACCACATATTCCTTTTTTGGTCGATCCATGAAAATAACTAAATGAAACATTATTGCTCATTTCGGGACATCTTACATACCTCTTAGGTGGACATTTATCTGAAGTAAGATTGTCATTCAGAAAAGCTAAGATTTTTCTACATATGGAGAAAATAGATGGATCAATATATTCAATTTCTTTCTTATTTCCGCTGTTCCAGATCACCCAAATAGAAAAAATACGAAACATCTTAAATTTCACTTTTTTCTGGAACCATCTAAGAAGACATTCATTAAAATTCATCCCAAATCAATCTTCCGAAAACCCCCAACATAAATTGTAGTTCATCCCAAACCTTTATGAAGAATTGGAAATATATAAATAAATGTGTAATGTCCTCATCATAATCCATACACATAATACAAACATTTGGGCCATTAAATCCCCTCTTCAACAGATTTGGCCAAGTAAGAATTTTGTTTTCAAAACACAACCAGATGAAACATTTGATCCTCACAGGAATTTTCCATCTTCAAATATTCCTATGCCACCAATTAAAAGCTGGAAGAGTTTGATTTTTTAGAATTGAATCATAAACCTTTTTAATTGTAATAAAACCATTAGCTTCCGGGTGGTCCCAAACAAGTATATCTTGGTCCCTTGAAAGTGTAATACCTGAAAGGTTTAGGTTTGTAATAAACATATTCCATTCGGCGACATCGAATTCCACAAGACCGAATTCCTCATCCGAAAACCAATGTGGATTCCTGTTACTGTCCCCTTTATGAAAATCTTGCGAAAGAACCAAGATATTCTTGTTGTTTATCTGCTTCAAAACATGCTGAGAAAGTATAAAATTATGACCAACACCCACAATGGGATCGATTCCCACATGTATCAAATCTCCATTGCTAATTTTCCAACTCAAGTAATTACTAATATAAGAAAAATTTGTAATGACACTTCTCCATATTATTGAGGCTAATCCAAGCTAATAAGTCAAGATGCTCAATAGAGCCAACTATGCAAAAATAGATCTCCCACCTAGTGAGAGCCAACGATAAGCCCAATTATTTATCTAGTGATCAATTTTTCTGCAATAACCAACCCCAATATTCATATATATAACTATTGGGATTAAGGTAGTAACCAAGGTACTTCATACCTTGATCTAGTCTCTCCATTTTGAAGGGAAGAAAAGTCCCAATAGTTTCAAGACAGTCATCATCAGAGCAATTGTGTAAAAAATTAGAGTTTATTCACAATAATTGCCATCCCCGACGCTTTACATAAAACATAAAAAATCTCCTTAAAGACTTTCCATTCAGAAACATAATCTTCACCAAAAATCAAAACATCATCGACAAAGAGCAAGTGTGTTAAGGAGAAGGACCTGGAGATTTTTATACCTTTGATTTTGCTATAATTCTTCGCTTCCTCGATTAGTCTTCTTAGATAACCTTGACAAATCCCTCGGCTACCAACAAAGAACTTAGTCGAACTACCATTAATTAGAATAACAAAGGAGGCTGAAGATACACTTGTCATAATCCAGTTTGAGACTTCACCAATAATACCAATCTGAATAAGGATAAGGTGTAGATAGGACCAATCAATATGATCATAAGCCTTTATACGTTCCATCTTCAATATTAATACTTGTATATTTATGTATTTGATTGAGTGCAACCCCTCCTGTGTGACCCTGTCACAAACCCAAATTTACCCAATTTAAAAAAAATATATATGAGTATGTTGACGACATTAATTCTTAAGTCGCGGGTATGCACAACAAGAGGATGCTGTGTGACTCAACATCATCCATCTATAAGGTATAACTTGTATTTCTCTAATCCATACATGCGTCATATATTTACTGAAAGTAATTTGTGGAATAAAAGTCAGCCTTAGTTTGACGACTACATGTTATTATTAGAGTTGTCGTAATCCATTATGATTACTGTTTATGTTTTATACATCTTAACTTATCATCCTAAAAGCATTATTTTTGTTCTAGCTTAATGGCCAAGCCATGGCCCATTTTAATTTATTATACTACTACTAATTCCATTATGGTATTAATCATCTCAAACCATGTTATAAATGCAAACTTGTTAATTTATAACCCATGTGATGTTTATATGAAAATTCTAAACTATGGTATTGCTACCATAGTCGACCCCATTTAAGATTAGCAACCTAACTTAAATACTATGTATAAGCTCTATGTATTTATGCTCCTCGAGCCTCATATAAAAAAATCCATCGTAACCATAAAATACAATCCTTATGAATTATGCGCATGGTCCAAATGTTATGCTCCTAGAGCTTTGTATTAATATAATCCATGCATTTGAAACTATGCACAACACTATTGAATAATTAATCTCATTCCTATGTTTATATATCACATCACAAACTATAGGAAATCGGAATACATGTTATGAAATCTATTCTTTGATCATACTATTAACTATGATCCTATGTCATCTCTGCGCTGTCAAATGTTGCATTAATACTCTGTATTAAATGAGGATCTACGAACTATTCTATATGATTTCATACATTAATCTTTTGGATTTGCATTGGTTAATGCAGGCCATCGTAAGTTCCAACAAATACTTGGTTGGTGAAGCCATGTGATGGATTTTAATGCAGGTAGGGTGTACCAGGATAGATCTTCGTGTGGCATCACAAGGATCGTTAATCAGTGTTGTCTCGAGAACGTAACCAATCTATGCAAGGTTTTTTCAAGCAATGAAGTGGTTCTTTCACCATTGTTTCTTTGTGGCATGCGTTATGTTGTTGCAATGGAGCTCGACTCTGTGCAGAGCTCTCCCAAGATACTCTTTCAGTTTGTAAAAAGTAACACAGTGCTAGCTTACTGCATAATGTGGTTACTAGCAGTGACAACTTCTACAACCTCCTAATGGAGTGCTCGTAGAGCTTCTATGAGGGTTTTCCCTCCAGTTTTTCAAAGTCATTTATTTACAGTTCAACTCTGTATATTTTTTTAGCTTGTAACGTTTTCAGTTCGGCTCTGTATATTTTTTTAGCTTGTAACATTTTAGTTTGGACTCTGTGAGTCTTTGAAGTTATGATTATCATTTAAGAGATTGGAGCATCGTCTTTTTACCCAACGATACTTTCATGAATCCTGTTCTTGCGCACTGGTCCTTGTCATCGTTGTGTTGTGAAGGTTCTGAAGCATTGACACACCATGGTTTACGCTTATTTTCCCAAGATGATTCGTATGTGTTTCTTGGAACAAGGGTAAGTGTTTACCTTCCCTTCCTCGGCTCTTCTGTTACAAGTTTGAGAATCATATTTTCTTTAGTTTTTTCAGATTTATATAATGTATATGCATATTGGTTTTAACAAAGCTTTTAAACTATTATGCAGGTGAAACTTCGAACCTTGTAGGGTTTCGCGTCGCTGGAAGCAATGCTAAACAGATCATGCCAAAGGTTCTGTTCACGGCATTTTCATCCATTCGCAAATCGAAGGGTACGTTCCAAATTTTAACCAGTCGAAGCTTTATTGCTTATAAAATTATCTGTATATACAGGGTTCTTCTATGATAACCACCTCTGTGTTAGAATTACCACTTTCGCATAAGTTAAATAATCCTCTGTTTTGAGTGTGTAAATATATATGTAGATATTTAACTTGTTTTTACTGTGTGTTTCTAGGGTAAACCAAAGGACTATGCCGTTGCTTAGGAAGCACGACGGCCTTCCATAAATTTGGTAGGTAACCTTTAATGATTTCGTTAAGGTTTAGTTATTACACTTGGTTATTTAACCCTAACTGATATATTGTTTTGTAAATGATTTGCAAGTGGTCACAAGGACACACGGCATTGTTTGTGGGAATGAATAGAAGGTCGGCTACTTGTTCTTCCAAGGCGTTTAAGCTAGTAGCACTTCTTGAAATCTAGATTTGACGTGAGTGCATTGCCTTGCTTACGTGTTCTGAGCTTCGCGTGGGCTGAGACAACCATGCGATTTTATTTATGAATTCTTTTTAAATATTATGGTTATGTATGAAGCTCTATTCTATCACACTCTGTTTTCTCCATAAATATATGAATCTTGTTGGCCCTGATTCAATTTCTAGCATATGAAAATGTTTCTACGTTTATCTTGTCCATTATATATATATATGAACAGAGCTGTTACTTTTTTTAATAACTCACTGGTTTATTCAGTGGCCTCACGGCTCTTTGTTAGGTTATATACTTGAAATGAAAACATTATAATCCATATGGCTCTATATTAACGTTTGTATGTTATATAAGTTTTTAACCTAGCAAGGTAATGTATACGAGCCTTACGGCTATGTAGAAATTATTACGCTGTATAAAATCGTGATGGCTCTTCGATTCTGAATATATATACATGTTCATATATATTTCAATGTATAAATGTTTATGAATATTGTTTCGCATTGATGCGTTTATGATGTCCTTAATGTATGATTGTTGACTCTTTAGAGTTCTTCGATTTAATACTCAGCGTCTCGGCTCTGTATTCGTGTTAGGTTTATTGCTTTGAACTTGAATCATTTAAACGTTTGAGCCCTACGGATTTATTCATAGTAATACTCTATTATAAAAATTGTATTTGATCTTGGCTATTTCTATTGTGTAAGATTATGGTTTGAATCTTTGTGAATAAATTTGTATATGTAATCTATACTCTGTTTATACTACTGTTTGTATTCGGTATAATATTACAGGCCATTTGGCTCTGTGTAAAATGCCCAAGTAATTATTTAGAATTACTCAGTTTATAGTAATATGAATTATAAACCCTAGGTTTACAGAAAAGAAATGTAAATACTAACTAATATATGAAAACAAAGATAAAATAATACATTTGTTTAAACATGGTAAATATAGGGAAATAATATAGAAAACCAAATAATTCTACTTCTCAGAATTAATATAACAATAACATTAAATTAGCAGAAGTAAATATACACTTCATCATTTTATAACATTATAAACATAAATAACATACTGAATACTTTTCAACGGATAATAAAAATACTGAATGTGATTTAAACAGATAATAAGAATTTGACAAAAAGCACAGACCAAATCCAATTTGAAGTTCGTCGTCCTCGGTGTTATTCAATCTTCCATTATTTCATCTTAAAACATAATTGGATATGCCTCCTGCATTTTACTTTCAAATTCTCAAGTAGCTTCTTCTGGGCTAAGGTGCATCCATTGCACCTTTACCTTCCCAATAATGCAGTTTTGAAAGATAAGCTCACTCCTATCGAGGATGCATTCGGGTTCCACTTGGACTTCTCCTTCCAGTTCCACCTGAATAAAATTCCAATCCACAACATGAGTAGCATAATGTATGTATTTCTTTAATAAAGAAACGTGAAAAACATTATGTACTTTTACTGTAGGTGGTAATTCCAACCGATAAGCTACCGGTCCAATCCGGTCTAATATTTCAAAAGGACCACAATACCTGGGTTCTAGTTTAGCACACTTCCCCAATATTAAGGAACTCTTCCGTAGCTTTACTTTTACATAAACATGGTCTCCTACCTGTAACTCTCTTTGAGTTCTTTTTAAATCAACATAGCTCTTTTGTCTATCTTGAGCTACCTTCAAGTTTTGTTGTACCTGTTTCACGGTTAGTTCCATATCCTTTAACAATTCAGGACCTAACATCAATCTATCAACTTGACTAATCCAAGAAACTAGAGTGTTACACTTCCGTCCATAAATTATTTCAAATGGAATCATCTTAGCAAAAGCATGAAAATGGTTATTACAAGCAAATTCAACCAAATGTAAATAGTCTTCCCAATTTCCTGGTTTATCCATAGCATACATTCTAAGCATGTCTTCTAAGATCTGGTTTACTCTTTATGTCTGTCCATTAGTTTGAGGGTGAAAATATGTACTAAAATTCAGTTTAGTATCTAACCCTTTAAACAAATATTTCCAAATATTTCCTGTAAACTTTGTATCTCTATCAGAAACAATTATTTTAGGTACGCCATGCAATCTGAAAATTTATCTCATAAATATATCAGCAATATTAATAGCCTTATATGTAGATTTAACATGAATAAAATGTGTTTCCTTACTTAACTTTTCAACCACAACCATTATAAAATCATTCTATTTAGAATTTCTAGGCAAACCTGTTATGAAGTCCATACTAATGACTTCCCACTTCCATTCTAGAATGGGTAAGGGCTGGAATAAACCTATTGGATGCTGATGTTCAGTTTTAACTTGTTGACATTCCATACATTTAGCTATATAGTCAACAACTTCATTTTTCATATTAGGCCACTAAAATTCTTTTCTTAACATAGTAACCATTTTCTGGTATCTAGGGTGTCCTGAATAAGGTGTCTTATGCATTTCATTCATAATTAACAGCTTAACTTCTGCTGAATTAGGCACATATACCCTGTCCTTATACATCAATAATGAATTTCTGCTAAATTTAAAATCTGTTTTTACTTGACTTGCTTCATTCTATGTTGTTTTATCTTTTATTTTCTGATATTCATCATCATTTCTTGTTGTTCTTTGTATTTTTACCTCTAAATCTATTTCGTAACTGCTACTTGCAGCCACATACAACATGTTTGCATGACTACTCAAAGCGTCTTCTACTTTATTTTCTTTCCCTTTAATGTGTTTTATCTCAAAATCATATTCACTTAGAAAAGACAGCCATCTTGCTTGTCTTGCATTCAAATTCTACTGGTCAAAAAGATACTTTAGACTAACATTATCAGTTTTTAGTAGAAATCGCCTATCAATAAGATAATGTTGCCACATTTTTAGTGCATGAATTATAGCATCTAACTCCCAATCATGAGTTGCATAGTTTCTTTCATGTTCTTTTAATTTTCTTGACTCATAAGCCACAACATAACTATCTTGCATTAGTACTCCTCCTAAACCTTCCTTGCATGCATCCTTGCAAATGGTAAATTCTTTATAGGGATCTGCAATATTTAAAATGGGAGTTGTTAACAAATGTTTTAGTTTATTAAAACTTTCTTCACGTTTATTATTCCATTCAAACTTTTTTCCTTTCTTCTGTAAATAATTTATAGGATAAGCAATTTTTGAAAAACCTTCAATAAATTTTCTGTAGTAACCTATTATTCCCATGAATGATCGTATATCAGATACGTCTTTAGGAACTGGCCATCCCATTATGTCTTTCACTTTATCAGGGTCAACTGATATACCTTCCTTAGTTATTACATGTCCTAAGTACTGAATTCTATCTTTAAAGAAATCACACTTACTAAATTTTGCATAAAGTTCTTGTTCCCTTGATACTTGTAGTACAATTCTTAAGTGTTCTTCATGTTCTTGTTCATTCTTAGAGTAAATTAATATATCGTCGATAAACATGACTACAAATTTATCTAGGTATTTACTCAATACACTATTCATTAGGCACATAAACATTGTTGGTGCATTTGTCAACCCCAAGGGCATCACAACAAAGTCATAATGACCATACCTGGTCCTAAAAGCAGTTTTGTAAATGTATTCATCTTTTACTCTTACTTGGTGATATCCTGATCGCAAATCTATTTTAGAAAATATAGTTGATCCTCTGAATTGATCGAATAAGCCATCAATTCAGGGTAATGGGTATCTATTTTTAATTGTCATCTTATTTAGTTGTCTATAGTCAATCCACAATATTAAAGTGCCATCTTTCTTTTTAACAAAAATAACTGGTGCTCCCCAAGGGGATACACTTGGTCGTATATACTTCTTGTCAATTAATTCTTGAATCTGATCTTTTAATTCATTTAATTCCAATATGTTCATCCTGTTAACACCCAAAAAGTGCTCACTACCTCATCTACCCCATTACATGACTCATTTGTCCATATTTCCTACCATATTTGCCTTCAAAACCCTCAAATCCCATTAAAAAGCCTCCAAAAGGCCACAAAACCATCAAAAAAGCCTCAAAAAGGCTAAAAAAACCCCTTTTCCCTCCAAAAATATCCAAAATTGCTCCAAAATAGCAAAAAACCTCTAAAGAGGGAATAAAAAATATAAAATAATGAGGAAAAAGGAGGAAAAAACCCTATACAACCGACCTAAACCATTTGGTTCCCAAAACCATGAGCCAGCACTCCACCACCAAAAAACTATAAATAGGTGATGGAGACCCCTCATTACACATCCACAATCAAGTATACCCTTACTCTGCCAAAATCTCTCTTGAAACCCTAGCTCACCCTTGAGCTACTTTCACCATTGAGAGCCCCTTTTGGCCCATTTCCACCATTGGAGAAAGAGAAGGAGCAAAGCTGGAGTTTTGAGGAACCCTCTTGGATCATTGCAAGAACTTCACCAACCTTCACATTGAAGGTAAAGCTTTAATACAAAAAACCATTTACATTATCTCTTGTCTTTTTATGTTTCATGCACATGCTTAGTATAATTTTCATTTTAATACCTTGTCTTTTAATTATTGTTTATTGAACTGCTACTAAGGAGTCCCTTCTCCTTATTAGGTGCTCATTTGCACAAGCTAGGGTGAAAACCCTAGCTACAGTTTTTGCGACTCCACTAGGTTTGAATTTCTGGTTACAATTTTTAAATATTTTTTCTGTTCGGCTATCCCTTTCGGCCGCCATAAACCGCATCTTTTACCCCCTGCAGTTGCGTTCCGACCGCGTCTTTCAGACACTTACCTGCGATCTGACCGCGGCTCTCAGACTGTTTCTGGCGACCTGCCGGCCGTTTTCAGTCTGTTACCTGCGATCTGACCGCGGCTATTAGCCTGTTTGGGACGGTCTGACTGCGGCTATTACCCTGTTTTCTGCGTCCTACCTGCGGCTTTCGGCCATTTTCCCGTGACCCGCCTACGACTTTCGACGTTTTTCCTGCGACCCGGCTGCGTTTTTCAGCCTAAAACCCGCAACCCGACTGCGACTGTTTAGTTGTTTTCCGCAGTCTGACCGCCCATATTTGCCAAAAACCCGTGGTCTGTTTTCTGCATTTTTCTCTGTTTTGAACCCAGCACTTTGCTGCACTATTTTCTGCACCCGCACAGCCATCTGTCCTACCTGCAGCCACCCTTCCTTACAGCCTTTTTCTGCAGTTTTATTTCTGTTTCATTTACAGAATCGTTTTTACATTTTCAGCATTTTTAATTTGAAAAAGGAAAATTGTGCATTTCAAAGGTTAATTTCTGTCTTGTTATTGCTAGTTAGAAAGTTGCCCACCCTAGTAGCGCTTTTTACTTGGGTTCATCATCATCTCACAAGCACACACTCTGTCACCTAATTCAAGTGAGCCTTAAAAAGTACTTAACACAACCAACATTCTAACCCCACTTGGGGAACACATAAGAATTTTTGTAGTTAGGTAGGATCAGGGGGATAGGCATCCAAATAACACCCCTCAGTTGCTTACACTTGAGACATAGTTGTTGTCCATTAGGGAACCAAAATCCCCTAGTATTTTTTGGCACGGTCACAACCATTTTATCAGAGGGCCTCTCCCCTAGGAGGGTTGAAGTCACCAGACTGGTTTCGGAGGCCTGAGTGGAATACCGCAATCCATTCAGTAACCGAAGGCTACCTTTCGCAGTTCTCGGGGTATCCCTGTATGGGGTTACTGCGGTAAAAGGACCAAACGGCAGATTCACCTTTTCTGGACATGTCATGAACGGGGTATCTTAGTTGCCTTTCTTCTAGGATTGACTACCCGGTGTCCCTCCCGGTAGGGGGATATCTTTAGCCACTTGGCTCTCCTATCCATATTGTCTGACTTGGATTTCATCGCCTTGCAGAAGATATGTCTAGTTGAGTCAGAATACTATTTAGTTAGGTGTTTGCATGCTCCCTTACCTCCTTTTGGTCTAGTGAGTCCACTATTTTTATTTTCTAGGAAACCTGCTGCTTGTTGGTATTCTGACCATTTCTGTTGATACTCCATTTATTGTAGCACAGCTGTTACAGTAGGTGTTTTGAGTTGGTTGTTGGCCTGAGTGCCATATTTTTTGAGCTCTCCTTCTGCACACTCGGTTGCATTAGGGTTTTTGAGCTATTTTTCACTCAACACAACCCCCACATATTTGACACCATCTGTCATCATTGAGTCCCCGAGACATTCTCGGTGCCTCAGGGGCGAGCCCCCACAGCACAGTTCACTTGACACCACCCGTCATAGACTTAGATCATCATCACTTGATACCACTCATCATAGATCTCGAGCTTTGTCACTTGACTCCACTCGTCAACGGCATAGGACTCCGTCACCAGATATTGACGCCCCTTACTTTACCTCCAATTCTGAGGCAGATTCTGAGAACCACATTTACACTACCCCTACTAGCCCCATGGCTGGCGTGACTTCCACTCCTTTCTTTGTAGGGACCATTGGTGGCACATCCACCACTACACCAATTACCACACCTATTTTGGGTATGCCCTCGATGGGGGCCACGTCCACCATTCCGATCACCGCACCCATTCCAGCAACTAGCATACCATTAGCCACTCCATCAGTGACTCACACTACACTTGGCGGTGCAGGACCGTCCCATACCACTTTTGTTCCCCCACTTGGGGGAAACATCCCAAACTTTGCCCCTCCACTCGAGGGCATTGGCCCCAACATGGTCACACCCACTAGTATGTCACATCCTTCTACTAGTTTTCCATTCATGGCTAGCCTCAACCTTCCTGACCTAGCTAGACTGACTAATGATCCTATCAGACACAACCCTTCGTGGCCTCACATGCCCACCAAGCTCCCCTCTGACATCCCTAAGTTTGAGGGCAAGGCAGGTGAGGATCCCCAGAACCATATTATGTCCTTCCATCTATGGTGTTCCTCCAACTCCATAGTGGATGACTCTGTCTGCCCCCGTCTGTTACAGCGCACCTTCACTGGCTCTGCAACTAAGTGGTACATCGAGCAGCCCCATGGGACCCATGCCACCTTTACCTCCCTTGCCTCGACCTTCCTGTAGTTCCTTCAATTACATGTCCGCTATGACGTGGGAGTTGAGATCTTACTATATTGCAGACAGAACACGGCTACCCACATCACTGACCACATTCATGAGTGGCGTAGACGCCGTAGCCTCTGCAAAATCAAGTTAGACGACCGTGTCTTTTTAGATTGGTTCCTAAAATCCCTCCTTCCTATCATTGCCAAGGATGTGGCATCCGAATGACCCCAGTCTGAAGAAGAGGCCATCCTCAAAGCCCAGCAATTTGACCTCATCTACGCCTAGTCAAGTTACCTCTATACCATTATACCTGACGCCCCTCGTGGTGAGTCCTCCCAGCACGATGCGTCGGGGGCATCCCACGCCGCAGACGGCATCATTGGCCATATCGCCTCGCATCCCCAACCCTTTTCCATAGCACACCCTAGCCATGGCCCCGACCTTTCGCGAGCTACATCACAGTCCAGAGCTACCAATTCGTATGCTCCCATGACACATCACCACCATTCTCACGGACCCTCTTGTCCCCCTCAGTGCTTTGGCCATGCATCCCTCGCTTATGCCCCCCCTGGTCGCACCTCATCCATATTATCATCCACAGGCTGCACCAGCTCCTGTGACCTCTCAATCCCAACCTGCTTATTACCCGCCACAGGTAGCCCCTGCGGCCAACCCACAACCCGCTCCGCAGACATATCAGCAACCCCCACAAGGTTCAGCACCTGCGCAGCCTCCACCTACATATTATCCACCGCATCCTACTCCCGCACCTGCACAACCCCAGAACCCACCTGCTTCCCAAGGGCAAGTATACGCCCAACAAAATCAGCAACAAAACCAGAACAACCAGCGCCAACAGGGCCAGCAAAACCGTGGAAAGGGTCATAACCGTGGGAACAACCCTCCTCCAGACCAAGGTGGTCAACCTCCAAATCCCCCAGACAACAATAATGCGGCACCTGCCAACCAAAACCCTGATCAGCCACCCAAGCAGGAAAAAAACCCTAACTTGTGAACAAATCATCCTTGTTCTATTTGCGGGGTCTATGGCCACTACACACACGCTTTCCCACATTTGAAGCGAGCTCAGCAACTCTGGGTCGATGATGCCCATCGCCAAGGGCATGCGGCTCCTCAAGCGCAGCCCAACCCCCAGCCCCCCCAGCTGCAACCTTTGGTGCTGCAAAACCCCTTACCAGCCCAAGGCGTAGTGAATGCTCAGCCGTTGGCTCCCCCTCAATTCAACGCGCCACCACAAAAACAACAGATCACATACGCCGCTCCTGATCAACACATGTTCGACTCAGGTACCCACCACTTGTTGATGATGTCATCTGCTGATGTCAACCTCCAAACCCGTCGGAACCAATATGGCTCCACCCCTGAAGCCCCTCCCTCTGACAAAAACACTAACGCTCATCCCACTGACCAGACGTTATGTATACCTCCGTCTCCCCTCGATGGCGCCTCCAAAGCACCTCACTTTCCACTCTGTCATCTTAACAATAACCCCAATGCTCGCGCCACGTCAAATTACAACATTGTAGATGACTTAGCCCAATCTCCCGTAGCCATGTCTACGTTGGAAGTCTTGAAAAACTGTCCTTCACAGCGCAAGACTTTGCTCTCCGCCATTGGTTCTATTGACCCAAATGATTCACAACTGATGGCATTCGATTTGGACCACTCCGAACCATGCCTGCCTTCCACTTTAGCATTCCAAGTTTCTGTTTCCGTTCGGAATCTTGTCATCCATCGGTGCATTATCAATGAAGGTGCCTCTACATGCGTTAAGTCCACATTCGTTTGGCAGAAGTTGGGATCCCCTACTCTTCAGCAGTCCACTACTGCGTTGCGAGCCTACGACGGGCGTTCGGCTCAACCCCAAGGCCTATTAGCTAACGTCCCCATCCAGCTGACTGGTAAAACCATTCTCATTGGCATAGAGGTCATCAATGCCCAACTTGATTATAACCTCTTACTTGGCCGCAGCTACATGTATGCCATGAAGGTGGTTTCCTCCTCTGTTTTTCGTACCATGATGTTCCCCCATGATGGACGTGTGGTCAAGGTCGACCAACTCACCTACTACGATCCAAATGCCCCCGCTGCACCTGAAAATGTTCTCCCCATGGTTGAACAACCTGTTAGTGGTGCCGCTACCTCATTTGTTTCCTCCTTAGGACCTGGAGTTTACTCAGATCCACCGATGACATCCACCTTCCAATCCATTCCTCCCCCGTCATCTGCGCCTGAAGTATCTGACTTATGTACCCTTTCCCACGATACACAAACACCTAACAATCAACCACCCTTGTTGCCTAAACCACCGTTGGTACCTAGCCACATTGGTGTTACACCTATCCACACAATCCCCTTCCTAGTCCCTCCCTCGAGAGTAGTAAGCGCCCCAGTCATGGCTACCCTTAGCCTCCCTGGGTTAACCTTGGGATTACCCGTGTGGTATCTTTCGCCTCCCGTTCCCCCGCTGACACCAAACGTCGTCCTACAACTGGTGCAACCCATGGCTACTACTAGTCAACCACCTCCCGGTGTCAATACCCCTTCATCCTCTACGAATCCCCCCCCTCTTATCAAGCACCCTAGGGGCAGAGGCCCACAACCATACACTGCTATACCTCCTCCCAAGAAAGTTAAAACCCCTCCCATTTTTCGTGCTCCCCCTAAATGCTCGTTGTGTGATGAGTTAGGCCATCCGACTCACCAATGTCCACAGTTACCTGCATTACAGGAACACATGCAGATGCTTGACGATGACCCCAACATCCCGGTTGTCAAACTAGATCCAACCCCTAAGCCTCGTGATAAATCATTACGCACTAACCACCCTTGTACAATATGCGGTGTTTATGGCCATTATTCACATCACTGTCCTGATCTCCCCGATTACAGGGCAGCTCTCTATGAGATGAATAATGTGGATCTTGAGACAGCACCTCCCACCATTGAGGAGATTCACCCCCATTCGGAGAGATAAACACCATTAATATGATCTCTTCAACTACCATTCCCTCGTCAACCGATTTGACAGCCCACACTTTCCGTACTGATGAGGAGATCCTAGAGGCTCTGACTGCCCCGGATTATCCCTGGGACGACATGCACCATCGTTCGTATTTCCTCCCAAAAGACTCCTCCTCCACCATAGCTACCCAATTCGTGGTTGATTCCAAAGATTTCCTTCCCACTAAAGTCGACTAGTTTAAGGATCATATTCCTGCTCCTGATGCCTTTGAGGAAGGTAACATGGCCAACATTTCTCCCATTATCCACATAGATATCTCTGCACCTGGAGGTGCCCCTGAACTCATCACTTTAGGAGCCTCCTGCAGTGAGTCTGAGATTGAGGAGTACAAAAAACTCTTCCAAGAGTTCCGTGATGTCTTTGCTTGGTCCTATACCGAAATTCCTGGTCTTGACCCCGCAATTATAGAGCACCACATTGACACATGGCTAGATGTACCCCCCGTTCGCCAGAAACAGCACCACATTGACACCTCTGAGTCAAGGGGCATAATGGATTACCTCGACCCTGGGATAGGGGGAAAGATCAATCATTTTGACCCTACCCCATCACATCTATCTCAGTGTTTCAATGATCCCATTGTTCAAACCAACACATATGTGATCCACAATCACAAACCCCCTGCACATAGCATGGGGGCAGGTCATTAACCCTGCTCACTTTTTCACATACGTGATCTCAACCATTTTTTAGGTCACATGTCACTTGTATATATGATTTGATTCGATACAGCTAGTATTCTCCCCCCACGGGTAATCATTTCTCCCCACCACTGCATCCTTCGCTTGGTTGGCTCACCTTTATTTGTAACCATTTTTTAGCCTAGTTATTTCCTTTAACCATTCCGGAGTCCTTATGACCTCCGTGCTTCGCACCATTTGCACCGCCGGATTCATATTTTCGTGCCTGTGATGATGCTTGAGATCATTTCTCGCTCTCACCAGGACCAATATCAACATTGTGTCTCGACACCTTGTCTCCTCGGTTTGTGTGCCACATCGGCCGTAGCCCATTTTTGATATACTTTATATCATCGAATTCATTTTTTCGAGCCCGTGATGATGCTTGAGATCATTTCTCGCTCTCACCCCTAGATTTTTCAGGTATTTTTTTCCAAAACACCCCCCGTTGCCTCGGTTTGCGTGCCACATCGGTCGTTATCCATTTTTGACACTCTTTATATCGCTGGATTCATTTTTCTGAGCTCGTGATGATGCTTGAGATCATTTCTCGCTCTCACTTGGTACAGTTTCAACATTGTGTCCCGACACCTTGCTGCCTCGGTTTGCGCGCCACATCGGCCACCATCAGATTGTTCCACATTTTTACATGAGCCATTCACTCCTGTCATACTGCAATTATTTCGTTATTTTGCCACCATTCATTACCCCACAAGGAGGCCCACCAGTGTTCCCCCCTACCCTCGTTCTTGGTCATCATAAATGTTCCTTGATTGAGCACTTCCTCCTTGCCTGGCCATTCCTTTTGTTTGGTATAATTTTGTCCCTTTTTCGGGCCGGACAAGTCCTTTACGAAAAAGGCACTTAGGGAGTTTCTGTTAAGCTCTTTTCTGACTCCTAAAAACAATGAAAATATCGCCGAGCAATCTTGCTTCCTTTCATGCTCGTTAAAGTACCTGAAAGGGCGTCTATCTGGTATAAGTTTACCCCTTTTCCGGACCTGGTAGACTACTTACAAAAAAGGAATACTCTAGTCACACCGGCTAGAAGAGTTCTTCATTGCATCCTTTTATGCTTCTTTGGGCCTTGGAGACTAACACACAAAAAAGCAACCCCCTGGAGTCTTCTTATCGCTTTCAGACTCTCTAAAATTGAAAGCAACCACGAGCATGAACTGTCCTGGGCTCGTACAAATCTACACGACAGTACCATTCCATTCTTTCAGAGTCTTCTTATCGCTTTCATACTCCTTAAAATTGAAAGCAATCACGAGCATGAACTGTCCTGGGATCGTATAAATCCACACGATAGTACCATTTTTTCACCCACTTCTTCTTGTTCCTTAACCCATGAAGAAGTCCGCCCGTGCCTCCTGGCACTATGATCGATCATCTCGGCAGCACCCCCAATCAGGTCGCCTTTGTTCAGAGTAGTTTGTAGTCTCCTGCCATTTTACACCAACTTGAGTCTCCCTCATCCCAGTTACTATCCTTGATCCATTACAGCTATGATCCCTTTCCCATCAGCCAGTTTCATATGCTTCTCGATCATCCCCGCCATCATACTCTGAACAAAGGAAGTTTGAGTCCACCCACTCTACTTGCCCCGTTATCCCCCACAGTTTGTCATTCCTACCATCACTACTCTCACACTTCAGTTCTCCACCTCGTGCTCCTATCAAGGAAACATCATTGCCTTGCTAGTTGCAGGTCTCCCTCTGTCGACGACAGCCCCTCTATTCCGGAGGATAGACCCAGAGGTCCCTGCGCCTTGGACCCATCACCATCAGTGGTGAGTGCCTACGGAACATTTTGAGAGGAGTCATAATTGCCTCTCCGAGTGGTTGTTTCTCACATGCTCGACTTCAACACCTTGATCGCATCGTTGAGAATCGCGCAGGGTTTATATCCCTTCAAGTTTCTGGTCGAAGACCCTGGATCTCCCCCGACTCTAGCACATTGGTGAGTCACTTAGGAACGCCCAGTTATATGTTCCCGTGGATGTCCGGGTTGCGTTGGCGATTGTATTTGGAATCCATCTAGTTATATGCTTCCTTGAGTACCCAGTTCAGTTCCAGTTCAGTGTACCATTGAGAGTGTGACCCCTTGTCACTATGATCTAGCAGTTCATCAGTTCCTTTGGTACCACACTCAGTAGCACTGTTGTTGTTCCAATGTATCAGATATTCAGCTCAGATATGGTCAGCCCAGCAGTATGTCCCAGATTTGTGTCCCCTCTGGACCCTTATGATGTGCACAGTGGTTCTCTATGTATCCTACAGGCCCCCCCTTTTTCGGGCCTCACATTTATTTTTATGTCTCTTGATACGAGCATGGGTATGCCCGCCTCGTCCATATATTGAGTTTCTTCCTCATTCATTCTTTGAGGTCATGTATATGTCAGGTCCCCATATTTTGGACCCCATTGTTATTATATCTTGATACGAGCATGGGAATTCCCGCCTCATCCATATGATCAGATTATTCCTCATCCATTATTGAGGTTATGTACTTTTAGTTTTTACAGTTGGTTCGGGATCGTTGTTCCGGGCTCCAGTTTGTTTCTTCTCTTCTCCACACCCCAGGAAAACCATTCAAAGACTTATGATGTCTATCGGCCATACGATGAGCTCCTGCCCTCACACATCAGGGGGCAATCTGTTAACACCCAAAAAGTGCTCACTACCTCATCTACCCCATTACATTACTCATTTATCCATATTTCCTACCATATTTGCCTTCAAAACCCTCAAATCCCATTAAAAAGCCTCCAAAAGGCCACAAAACCATCAAAAAAGCCTCAAAAAGGCTAAAAAACCTCTTTTCCCTCCAAAAATATCCAAAATTCCTCCAAAATAGCAAAAACCCTCTAAAGAGAGAATAAAAAATATAAAATAATGAGGACAAAGGAGTAAAAAACCCTATACAACCGACCTAAACCATTTGGTTCCCAAAACCATGGGCCAGCACTCTGCCACCAAAAAACTATAAATAGGTGATGGAGACCCCTCATTACACATCCACAATCAAGTATACCCTTACTCTGCCAAAATCTCTCTTGAAACCCTATCTCACCCTTGAGCTACTTTCACCATTGAGAGCCCCTTTTGGCCCATTTCCACCATTGGAGAAAGAGAAGGAGCAAAGCTGGAGTTTGGAGCAACCCTCTTGGATCATTGCAAGAACTTCACCAACCTTCACATTGAAGGTAAAACTTTAATACAAAAATCCATTTACATTATCTCTTGTCTTTTTATGTTTCATGCACATGCTTAGTATAATTTTCATTTTAATACCTTGTCTTTTAATTACTGTTTATTGAACTGCTACTAAGGAGTCCCTTCTCCTTAGTAGGTGCTCATTTGCACAAGCTAGGATGAAAACCCTAGCTACACATCCTATACGGAGCTTTTGAAACTGGTACTGCTCTTGGTATGAGATTTATTGTAAAATCTATCTCTCTTTTAGGAGATAGTCCTGGAACTTCTTCCGAAAATACATCTTTGAATTCTTTTAGTATTGGAATATCATTTATATCACTTTTATCACTTTTATCTCTATCATCAAGTATGTGAACAACAAAAACTTTACATCCTTTCCTAATAGATATTTTCATTTCCAAAGCAGAGATTTCTCTAATCATAACTTTTATAGGAATTCCTTTCACTATAACATAATTTTTTCTTCATCTTTGCATGTAAAAGATTTATCATAGCAGTTTAAAATAACTCTATGTTTCTCTAACCAATCCATTCCTATTATCATGTCATATGATCCCAAAGGTAAAACATTCAAATATGCATGTGTTTTCAAGTCATTCATGTAAAACTCACAGTTTTTAACAAAGTTATTTACTTTCCTTTTTGTTCTTGTAGCAAGATGAACTAACCATGACTTTTCAAATTTATCTTACTGAATTTTACATGCTTCTACCAATCTAGGAGATATATAACTTAAACTTTCACCTGGATCTATTAACATAGAAATAGATTTGTCTTTTAACTTACCTTCTATTTCGACCATTGTTGATTGATGATCTACTTGTCGATTCTCCAATGTTGTGCTAATCCTTGGTATGCTTTTGGCCACATCACCTACCGTAACATCTTCTTGTATAGAATGTAAATTATTAACATATTTTCTTTTCTTTGGACAATCTTTAAAATAGTGTGGTTCTCCACACTCCCAGCATTGCAAAGGTCCTTTTGGATTATTAACTTTGTTATAAGTAGTAGGTGTATCTCTTCTTTGATTATTCACTGCATTTTGAGGTCTGTTTCTGAAATTATTACCTTGATAACTTTTATGGTTATTTCCAGCACTTCTAAAAAATTTATTTACTCTTTTCTTTTGATCAAAACTCTTTCCTTTCCAAGCTGGTAAGTTATTTTTTCAGTTTTTATTTTGTTCAAAGCATAAATTTGATTTTCTCATTGCTTCTTCCAAAGTTTTAGGATTATCATACTCAATCATCTCTTTATATATAACAGGTAAACAACTTAGAAATATTTGTACTTTTGGTTTCTCTTCATTAATATAAGGTACATATCGAAGTAAACTTAGAAACTTGTTGCACAATTCTTTCATAGTTAGTGTTCCAAGTTTCATATCATAAAATTATTTGGATTTCTCTTCATAATACTGTTCAGATAAGTATTTTCTTTTAAACAGATTCTTAAAAGAGCTCCATGTTATGTGACGTTCTTTTATATTTTTCACCTTTTTAATATCTTGCCACCATATATCTGCCTTTCCGGACAGATTATAAATAGCCATTTATGCTTTAATTTCTGTGCAGTAATTATAAATCTGAAAGTATTTATGCATTCTGGACAACCATGCTTCAGCTTCTTCCCTATTTTCTACTTCACCATTAAATATAGTTGGTTTTATTTTCTTAAACTCTCCAGTAATTTCCTCGTAATGTTTACTCTTTTTCTTGATATGTTCACCGTCACTACTATCATTGATATTATATCATGCATGTTGAGCCAATTTCCAGGCCTAGTGTTTGTAACCATGCTCTGATACCAATTTGTCACAACCCCAAATTTACCCAATTTTTAAAAAAATTATATGAGTATGTTGACGAAATTAATTCTTAAGTCGTAGGTATGCACAACAAGAGGATGTTATGTGACTCAACATCATCCATCTATAAGGTATAACTTGTATTTCTGTAATCCATACATGCGTCATATATTTACTGAAAGTAATTTGTGAAATAAAATTCAGCCTTAGTTTGACGACTACATGTTATTATTACAGCTGTCGTAATACATTATGATTACTGTTTATATTTTATACATATTAACTTATCATCCTTAAAACATTATTATTGTTCTAGCTTAATGGCCAATCCATGGCCCATTTTAAGCTATCATACTACTACTACTTCCATTATGGTATTAATCATCTCAGACCGTGTTATAAATGCAAACCTGTTAATTTATAACCCATGTGATGTTTATATGAAAATTTTGAACTATAGTATTGCTACCATAGTCGACCCCATTTAAGATTAGCAACCTAACTTAAATACTATGTATAAGCTCTATGTATTTATGCTCCTCGAGCCTCATATAAACAAATCCATCATAGCCATAAAATACAATCCTTATGAATTATGCGCATGGTCCAAACGGTATGCTCCTAGAGCTTTGTATTAATATAATCCATGCATTTGAAACTATGCACAACACTATTGCATAATTAATTTGATTCCCATGTTTATAAATCGCAACACAAACTATAGGAAATCGTAATACATGTTATGAAATCTATGTTATGATCATAGTATTAACTATGATCCTATGTCTTCTTTGCGCTATCAAATGTTGCATTAATACTCTATATTAAATGAGGATCTACGAACTATACTATATGATTTCATACATTAATCTTTTGGATTTGCATTGGTTAATGCAGGGCCACCGTAAGTGCCAACGCAGACTTGGTTGGTGAATCCATGTGATGGCTTTTAACGCAGGTAGGTTGAACCAGGCTATCTCTTCACGTGGAATCATAAGGATCGTTGATCAGTGTTGTCTCGAGATTGTAACCAATATCTCCAAGGTTTTGTCAAGCAACGAAGTGGTCCTTTCACCATTGTTTCTTCGCGGCATGCATTATGATGCTATTATGGAGCTAGGCTTTGTGAAGAGCTCTCCCAAGCTACTCTTTCAGTTTGTAAAAAGTAACACAATGCTAGCTTACTGCACAATGCGGTTATTAGCAGTGACAACTTCTACAACCTCCTTATGGAGTGCTCGTAGAGCTTCTACGAGGGTTTTCCCTCCACTTTTTCAAAGTCATTTGTTTACAGTTCGGCTCTGTATATTTTGTTAGCTTGTAACGTTTTAGTTTGGACTCTGTGAGTCTTTGAAGTTATGATTATCATTTAAGAGATTGGAGCATCGTGGTTTTACCCAACGATACTCTCATGAATCCTGTTCTTGCGCACTAGTCCTTGTCATCGTTGTGTTGTGAAGGTTCTGAAGCATTGACACACCAGGGTTTACGCTTCTTTTCCCAAGATGCTTTATATGTGTTTCTTGGCACTAGGGTAAGGGTTTACCTTCCCTTCCTCGACTCTTCTGTTACAAGTTTGAGAATCGTATTTTCTTTAGTTTTTCTAGATTTATATAATGTATATGCATATTGGTTTTAACAAAGATTTTAAACTATTGTGCAGGTGAAACTTTGAACCTTGTAAGGTTTCGCGTCGCTGGAAGCAATGCTAAACAGAGCATGCCAAAGGTTCTACTCACGGCATTTCCATCCATTTGCAAATCGAAGGGTAAATTCTAAAGTTTAACCAGTCGAATATTTACTGCTTATAAAATTATATGTATATATAGGGTTCTTCTATGATAACTGCCTCTGTGTTAGAATTACCACTTTCGCATAATTTAAATAATCCTTTGTTTCGAGTGTGTAAATATATATGTATATATTTAACTTGTTTTTACTGTGTGTTTGTAGGGTAAACCAAAGGACAATGTTGTTGCTTAGGAATCACAACGGCCTTCCATAACTTTGGTAAGTAACCTTTAATGATTTCGTTAAGATTTAGTTATTACACTAGGTTATTTAACCCTAACTGAAAAATCGTTTTGTATGATTTGCAGGTGGTCGCAAGGACACACGGCATTGTTTGTGGGAATGAACAGAAGGTCGGTTACTTGTTCTTCCAAGGCGTTTAAGCCAGTAGCACTTGTTGAAATCTAGCTTCGACCTGATTATGTTGCCTTGCTTACCTGTTCTGAGCTTCGCGTGGGCTGAGACAGCCATGCGATTTCATTTATGACATCTTTTTAAATATTATGGTTATGTATAAAGCCTCTAGTCTATCACACTCTGTTTTCTCTATAAATATATGAATCCTATTGGCCCTGATTCGATTTCTAGCTTATGAAAATGTTTCTGCGTTTATCTTGTCCATTATATATATATATGAACAGAGATGTTATTTGTTTTAATACATCACTGGTTTATTTAGTGGCCTCACGGCTCTTTATTAGGTTATATACTTGAAATGAAAACATTATAATCCATATGGCTTTATATTAACATTTGTACGTTCATAAGTTTTTAACCTAGCAAGGAAATGTATACGAGCCTTACGGCTCTGTAGAAATTATTACGCTGTATAAAATCATGATGGCTCTTCGATTCTGAATATATATACATGTTCATATATATTTCAATGTATAAATGTTTATGAAGATTGTTTTGCATTGATGCGTTTATGATGTCCTTAATGTATGATTGTTGACTCTTTAGAGTTATTCGATTTAATACTCAGCCTCTCGGCTCTGTATTTGTGTTAGGTTTATTGCTTTGAACTTGAATCATTTAAACGTTTAAGCCTTACAGATTTATTCATAGTAATACTCCATTATAAAATTCGTATTTGATCTTAGCTATTTCTATTGTGTAAGATTATGGTTTGAATCTTTGTGAATAAATGTGTATATGTAGTCTATACTATGTTTATACTATTGTTTGTATTATGCATAATATTACAGGCCATTTGGCTCTGTGTAAAATTCCTAAGTAATTATTTAGAATTACTCGGTTTATAGTAATATGAATTATAAACCCTAGGTTTATAGAAAATAAATGTAAATACTAACTAATATATGAAAACAAAGATAAAATAATACATTTGTTTAAACATGGTAAATATAAGGAAATAATATAGAAAACCAAATAATTCTACTTCTCGGAATTAATATAACCATAACATTAAATTAGCAGAAGTAAATATACACTTCATCATTTTATAACATTATAAACATAAATAACATACTGATACTTTTCAACAGATAATAAAAATACTGAATGCGATTTAAACAGATAATAAGAAGCTGACAAAAAGCACAGACCGAATCCAATCTAAAGTTCGTCGTTCCTCCCAACCAAGGATAATTTTAGGGGCGAAATTTAGCCCATGGGCTATTTTTCCATGTTTTTTTCCAGAAAAAGATTCGCCAATTTGCATTTTTTGAAGCCCCGTTTCGCCCAATTTTGATGGGGTAAACTTTTTTCACTCTAAAAATCGCCAAATTAGTATATAAACTATATAAAATCCTTATAAATTGAAGTAATTTTAGAAAAATATCGCCAAATATTTTATAGTTGAAATTTTAAGAATTGGTAAGATTCGCCAAGGTTTATACACTTCTAAATCAGTATGGGTCCTTAAAATTATCCCTGCAGTCCCAACCAATATTCCAGAACAGCCAAGATTACTTGTTCTGAAACCCCTGAGCCTTTTTGTTGGACCACAAGGACAAAGATTGTTGAAACAGTTTCACTTCTCAACTCAACAAATATATTTTCCCTCTTCCATCCAAGCCTCCTGCTTGTTTGATGGGAATGCTTATTAAATCTTTTCCTACAACTTAGGTCTATCATGAGCCTCCTACTCTAGAATCTCCATTTGGAGTTCTGACCTTAAAAATAGGGACGATGCCTCCTACACCTGTTGAGATATTAAATATCAGTTTTCACCACTATGGGAAGTTTGTCCAACACTTTTCATTTCTCCTTGTGGTCCAGCAAACACTCTTTCAACAACTACTTCAGATTGGATTCTCCTATTTTTATTTATTAAATAATAATAATAATTCAATATCCTCAAACAAGTGTCTTTGACTACACTTGGTCAAATAATTGTTCAACAACAATTAAAAACATTATTAAAAAGTATTTAAGCTTTAAGTAACCACTGCATCGAGGATTTGACAATTGAAAAGAAACCCAAACTGCTCCATATAGATGTGCTTAGCCAGAATCGGCTTGATTCTATTAGAGATAATTTTGGTGATGGCTTTATAAAGAAGAGTGCATAAGGAGATAGGGTGAAAGTCATTGAAATACACCAGTTTGTATATCTTTGGAATAAGTGTGATATAAGTAGAAATGAGCTTATTTGGGATGTAATACTTCTACTTGGATGCTTCAACAGTCGAAAGAATATCCTACTCGAACAAATAAAAAAAATGTAAGAAGAATTCCAGGGTCCAACTGTATGGACCGAGACTCTTCTCCTTAATAAAAATATGCAAGACTTCTTTGATTTATTCCATGAAAATCTCTTTTCCAATCTCAATACCTTCCTCTTCATAAATAATAATAATAATAATAATAAATATAAATATAAATAATTTGGAAATAACTTAATAATCTTTAATTGTTCCATTTGTGACTGTTCATGTTTATAAATATTATTGAAATAAGAAACATCTGAGTTCATGAAAGAGACATGATCCTTGATAATAGAACCATCCTCACTACGAATCTCCCAAATAGAATTAATATTCCTTCGGTGTGAAGCATATCTATGGAAAAACTTAGTGTTTTGATCTCCATGAGCTACCCAAATCGCCTGACTTTTCAGTCTCCAAATTTTCTCCTGCTGACTCAAATAAATCCTTTTTGTTTCTCCATATTGATTAAATCCAACTTCCCCTTTGTAGCAAATAGCTCATCCCCCATAGAATTTTCAATGTCAAAGATTCGTTCTTCAATTTTGCATAAATCCTCATTAAGAGATTGCTTTTTGGCCTTGTCCCATTTGATGAATTCAAACATGAGATTGTTGAGTTTATTTAATAACCGTTGAAAGGGATAATTTTGATCCATATTTTCCATATTAAACCAACGCTCCTTAACAAATTCACAAAAATATATATCCTCAAGCCACGTACTATTAAACTTGAATGGATACTAATGATGGCACACCTCGAAGTCAACCTATAGGGAAATTGCCTTATGATGTGAAATACTCGTGGGTATGCTCCACGATCGATACCTCCCAAACATATTTTCCAAATATTCATTGATAAGAAAATGGTCTATCCTTTTGGCTATACCTGTATTCCCAATTCTACCATTTGACCAAGTAGGAACTAGTGCAGCTGGAACAATATCGATTAGTTCCAGCACCAGCAAAGATGTCTTTGAAATATAATGCTAATGGATCCACAACCTTTTTAGAACCCCAAACCTTCATCTCAGACATGGTCAAATTGATATCACCACCGATAATAAGATTTGGGTCTTGGAGAATTCCCTGAGAATTGATACGATCCCAGAAAGACACTCTGTTGTTGTAAGGGCCGTAGATATTAAGAATGTTGAACTGTTGCTTAACACCCCAGTAATTTCCCATCAATTTGATACCTACAGAAGTATTGAAAGTATTGAAATCAGATACCAATGGTTTCCAATCTACCAGTAAACCACCTGAATGCTCATTGGCATCAACCCCAATACAATTCCAACTTGATCTTAATTTGAGAAAAATTTCACAAGCAAAACTTACCCTCGATCACATCGTTTCTTGAAACATAATGATATTAGGTCTGGTTTGATCTAAAATTCTTCTAATGGAAGTCCTTTTAGGACGACTTCCAAGCCCTCACACATTGAAGGTTAAAATGATCATTGAGAACCATTTTCATGGCCCACATCCGCTCTGAGAGGCCAGGTTGGAGAAGCAGAGTCTAACATAGCTGAAATAGAGGAGAGATCAAAGATCTTAGGGTTCACCCACTTTTGCTCCTTATTGGACATAGTCCCTTTTACCTTTTTCGATTTTCCCATTTTTTTCGAACAATGGCATTGGAGTGTCTAATTGAATTTATAGGAATGATATTCTCATAGGTTCCACTAGAGTTACCGTAAATCACTAAAGGGTTCAACTGAGATGGGGAAACCATCGAAGAGGGATGAGTTGCAGGACAAGTGGTTTCCATAGCCAAACTGTTGAGATATTGTAACTTCTAAGAATATTATATTTGTAATTTATTATTCTGGAGATGTTTCATTCCTTCGTGGAGACCCTATTGTATATCCGGAGATGTTTTATTCCTCCGTGGAGAATGTGGTAACTTGGGTTACTAGAATTCCCTACTGGGGTTGGACCTGTATGAGTCATGTGCATTAAAGAGTTATTAGACCACCCTAGTAGGGTCATCCCAGTCAACATTATGTTAAGTGGTTAAGTTGGGGCCGACCTAGTTATTGTAAAAGACAAGTCGGAGTTGTGTATAAATAGAGGAGGTGTGTTCCTCATTTAACACACATTTACTCACTTGTGATTGGCGCATAGATGAGAGAGAGATCTTCTATGGAGGAGAAGGAGATCATGTTTGGGGATTACATCTTTGTATTTGCTGGTCATCTATATTGAGTAAGCTTTGCTGGGTTTTCTACCCCATTAGGGTTTCCCAGGATAAATTTGTGTCTCTTGTGTTTATGATATGCTTGTTGTTATTTCAGTGATCCTGTATATGCTATTGTTGTGAAATGGAATGTAATACTGATATTTTCTGTCTTAGCATATTGAATCTTAACATGGTATCATATTTATCCTGAAGGAAGTCAATGTATGGCACTTACGACACTTGTCTCACTTGCGACAATTTGAAAGTTAGGGTTTTGAATAGAAAAAACTAGTCATCATGGAATTTTCGCTATAAATCCATTTTTGCGAAGGTTTAGGTTTTGAAACTTTTACATGTCGTAGATAACATCCCCTTGTAGCTTGTATCCGAAGGACGGCCTCATATTCATTGTACTTTGTGAGATATGATCAGTACACGTTAGGGTTTCTGCCTCTTCCAGATCTCAGTCATAAACAGGTGACCTAGGAAAAAAGGTCATATCTCAGGATAGGAAGCTCCAAATGAAATTTTGTAAAAAGTGACAGGTAGGGCATGGATTTTAGTTTCACAGGTCCATTTTTCAGAGGCCAAAGTTGAAACAGTGACATGTGGAACTCCGTACAAGTTCGCTATACTGTTTCATCCCATAAACAGGTCATGTTGTGAAATTTGGCACAACTCTCTCTCAGAGAATCCATTTGAGGTCAAACCTGTGGGGTTGGAAAGATGCAAGGTCAGGATACCATAGGCCAAATTTTCAAACCTTACAGATCCACAATCTCAGGGTTTCACCAGAAACAATACGGGCCATCTGAAATGGCTAAACGGAGGAAATCTAAGATGAGGAGGAAGAAGCTCTCACTTAGGGTTTTCAGTTCTTAGGTCTAGAAGGACCTGATACAATGTTGGAGGAACCTGACAAAACATTGGAAGATTTGATAATGGATTTGGAATTCATTAATCATAGATATTAATCCTCCATCAAAATGTTGTGGGAGGAAGGAGATTGAAGATTAGGGTTTCCAAGTAAGAAGAAGCCCTAGCAAAGTTGAGAGACTCATAGGGCAGCGATGAAGAAGGTTTAAATGGAACTGATATCCTATAATCCTAGCACCATGAACATACATAAGATGTTTACAAGTGATCTACCTTGGATGGTTAGGGTTTAACCCTTATATAGAAGACTACTCGACAGGTATGACTTGAGAAGACACAGGTATGTTTTGAAATCCGATTCTTGATTAAGTTCATAATATGTTTGTCTTCATGTTATTGAGGTTAGTACAATTATGATTGTTTGATAATGAATGCATATGAGTGGTAGAAGACATTCATTGACTAGGTTTATGACACGTATGATTGTACTAATGCACCTGCGGTGTTGTATGAGGATGATGTTGTCTGCTAACAAGATATAGGTACATCAAGAAAGACAAATCAAGTTCTATGACCATGATGACATGAAGACAAAGACTCATCCATAATATTTGATCACATAGAATCTCTACTTACAAGGTATGTATGACTTTGTTTAAACTATGAGATATGCAGGTTCTAGCGCAAGGTCTCTAAATCATTGAAGAGAACAAAGAAGATATTGTTTGAGTATGTTAAGACATAACCAAGCTTGATAATCCAGGTATGTTTTCCTATATCAAGTTAGAATCCTACTTTGTTAGAATCTTAGGTAAGTATACCTATGTATGAAATGATCATGACCATACATACTTAAGATTATTTAGAATTATAATGTTTTGATAGTATTGAGACTATACTAATGAATGTATGATTATGTATGAGATCATGAGGATGACACTAGTGCACACTTCAGCATACATAGTGGTACTTAATTGATAGAAGCTCAAAGACATATAATGATGCTATCATAAAATAGAGATCAAGCGAGAGGAAACAACACAAACATAAAAGATAAGTATTTGAGTTGTTATTTGAATCTCTGAAATAGTAAATGATATTGCTTGTAATAGTTGTATGCATATTTATATTCCTAGAATATATCATGCATAGTCTGAGCATTCATATAGCATTGAACAGTATACTAATAATATGCATGTGATGGGTAAGTTGGACAAACATTCCATTGTTGTTTATCTAGAATGAAACCTCTTTGCTGACATGCTGATAATTGTGCACACTCTTGATAGTATGTTCTGGTAGAGATGGAAGGCATCTAGATAACCACTGTATGCACACAGGATATGGAAAAGTATTGTTCAAGATGGTTGCATAAGTATGTGAATCATATTTGTATGTATAATAGGTTATCATGTCAACATAATTTGATGATTATGAAGTATTACTAATCATGTGAATAACTTTGATTTGTAGAAAATATCATGTGCTATGATCTACAAAAGAAGGATGATGAACACCTGTTCCAAAGAACGAGTGATGGATGTTCAACAAGAAGACTTACAAATCAAACATACTATAGAAGGATCGTGGCTAGAAGATTCTCTTAGAAAGAAGAAGAGGATCATGACAAGATGCTTTCTCCAAGTGGCTAGATAATACCATTCTCTTAATGGTGTAATTGAAGAAGAAGTGCAAATCGAGAAAACTCCCAGGATTCAATTGAAAAAAGCTCTGTACGGGTACCCAGGATCGATAGTCATTTGATGAGCTTAATGATCACCATGCGTGATGCTGGATTTCAACCTTTGCTACAAGGTTGAATATGTTGTATATATACAGATGAAATTCTTCTCTCAGATGGATACAAGAAGGAACTCACCACAGAGTTCGAATGATCTTGAGGCTCATATCAGTAGACCCATCTGACGAGAGATGGCACGAATAGATATGCAGAAGATCACTCAATGCAGAGTGTGAATGATGTTCAGTCACAGAGGAAGAATTGATAGCTTATTGACAAGCTTGGGCTTTAACAAAAGTAAAGTTGATCCTAACCTTTACCTTAAGGTTATGGATGATGAACCTGTCATACTATTACTATATGTGGATGATCTATTTCTGACAAGAAATGAGAAACATATCATGGAAAGCAAGAAGAAGCTAGCTACAGAATTTGAGATGAAAGATCTCGGATTGATGCATTACTTCCTAGGTCTGGAAGTATGGCAAGGCCCAGAAGGAATCTTTCTCAACCAGGGAAAGTATGTTGTGGAAATATTGAAAAGATTTGATATGTTGGAATGCAAAGCCATGGCCACTCCCATGGATTCCAACCTGAAGCTGTTAGCTGATGACTCATTAGAGTTAGTGGATGTGACTCTGTACAGACAAATTATTGGGTCATTGATGTATCTGACGAATACCAGGCCAGATATATGATTTGTTGTGAACCTAGACGTGTTCACCTGATAGCTACAAAGCATGTGACGAGGTACCTAAAGGGTATGATAGACTTTGGTCTATGTTATCTTGGAGATCATGACTTCAGATTGTATGGCTACACAGATGCTGATTGGGAAGGAAGTGTATCAGACAGGAAGAGCACATCGGGGAGATGTTATTGTCTGGGATATGCCAAGATCTTGTGGTTTAGTAGGAAGCAGTCTAGTGTGGCTCTCAGCACAGATGAAGCAGAATATATAGCTGCTTAATCTGCTAGTTGTGAAGCGATATGGCTTCGAAATTTGTTATCAGACTTAGAGATGGACCCCACTGTGATCCTGTGTGACAAACAGAGTTGTATCAAGATGATAGAGAATCCAGTGTTCCATGATAAGTCAAAGCACATAGAGATATGATATTTTATATACGGGATATGGTGCAGAAAGGAGCTATCAAGCTCGAGTATGTGAGCATTGACGAAAAAGTTGTTGATATATTGACCAAACCTCTGTCTCGAGCAAAGTTTGAGTATTTCTAAGACAAGCTTGGTGTAGTTCAGAAGTGCCCTCCTCGAAAGGGGGAGTTATATGGTCGATGATGATGAGATTTCCTGCATCGACGATGAGGATACTGTATCCATGATGAGGATACTTGTATCGATGATGTGGATAGTGTATCGATGATTAGGATACTTGTATCGATGATGTGGATACTTGTATCGATGATATCTATGATGAGGATACCTGTTCTGACATTGAGGTCGATGATGAGGATACATGTATCGACGATGAGTTTGATGAATGGTCCCTAGTGGATGAGAGGTATTGTATCATCCCCAAACGTCGGTCCCTTAATTGATCTGTAGAATCTTGTCTTTGAGAAAGATGTTGGTGAATGATGTAATGTGTGCTCCTGGACTACTCAGCATAGCAGTAGGTGATCATTCACAAAACCTGTAATGATGTAATGTTTTCTCCTGGATTAGCAGGTGTTCATTCACAGGTTGTAAATCCTAGAAATGATCTAGGTCACACCCCAGTAGAAATAGTACTGGCTCTGTGGTTGTAAATCCTAGATCTGATCTAGGTCACACCCCAATTGAAATAGTATTGGCTCTGTGGTTGACTGGAATGATGTAATGTTCGCTCCTAGACTTATCAGTGTAGCAGCAGGTGATCATTCGCAGGTACTGTAATGATGTAATGTTTGCTCCTAGACTGCTCAGTGTAGCAACAGGTGATCATTCATAGGTGGTAAAATCCTAGACTTAATCTAGGTCACATCCAGTATGAAAAAGGACTGGCACTGTGGTCGAGATTGCATCATCCCTAGACATGTTGAGGTGTCTGAAAGTGATAAGGATTGATCATCATGTAAGTAGATTGGGATTGCATCGTCCCTAGACATGAGAGGTGTCTTAAAGTGATAAGGGTTGATCATCCTGTAAGTAGATCGCAATTGCATCATCCCTAGACATGAGAGGTGTCTTAAAGTGAGAAGGATTGATCATCCTATAAGCAAATCGGGACTGAATCGTCCATGAACGTTTGGTTCAAAATGTACATGATAGGACTGCATCGTCCATGCACATTTGGTTCAAAATGTACGTGATAGGATTGCATCGTCCCTAAATGTTTGGTTCAAAATGTACGTGATAAGACTGCATCGTCCCTAAATGTTTGGTTCAAAATGTACGTGATAGGACTACATTGTCCCTGAACGGTTGGTTCAAAATGCACGTGATAGGATTGTATCATCCTTGGACTTATGTACTAAATTGAGCGGGATTGATCATCATATAATTGGATCATGTGTATTGCAGAGTATGCTACTATGTTGATGTTGTTGATCGAGAGGATCCAGATGTTGATGTTGTTGATCAGGAGATCTAGATGTTGATGTTGTTGATCGAGAGGATCCAGATGTTGATGATGTTGATCGAGAGATCCAGATGATGATGTTACTGTAGATGTTCGAGTGCTACAAAAGATGAAGACTTGGTACTGAAGATATTGATGTTCTAGTAACCGTTTGAGTTACTAATGATGTATGAAGAAAGCTTCCAATGATTTATAGATGTATCATGTATCATGTAGTTGATGACTCCTTGCTCCTGCAAATGTTGTTATAATATCCTTCTCGTTAAGGGGGAGTGTTGAGATATTGTAACTTCTAGGAATATTATATTTGTACTTTATTATTCCGGAGACGTTTCATTACTCTGTGGAGACCCTATTGTATATCTGGAGATGTTTTATTCCTCCGAGGAGAATGTGGTAACTTGGGCTATTAGACTTCCCTACTCGGGTCGGCCCTGTATGATTCATGTGGTTTAAAGGGTTATTAGACCACCCTAGTGGGGTCGGCCCAGTCAACATTATGGTAAGTGGTTAAGTTGGGGCCGACCTAGTTAGTGTAAAAGTCAAGTTGGATTCTAGCACAAGGTCTCTAAATCATTGAAGAGAACAAAGAAGATATTGTTTGGGTATGTTAAGACATAACCAAGCTTGATAATCCAGGTATGTTTTCCTATATCAAGTTAGAATCCTACTTTGTTAGGATCTTAGGTAAGTATACCTATGTATGAAATGATCATGACCATACATAATTAAGATTATTTAGAATCATAATGTTTTGATAGTATTGAGACTATAATAATGAATGTATGATTATGTATGAGATCATGAGGATGACACTAGTGCACACTTAAGCATGCATAGTGGTACAGAATGGATAGAAGCTCAAAGACATATAATGATGCTATCATAAAATAGATATCAAGCGGGAGGAAACCACACAAACATAAAAGATAAGTATTTGAGTTGCTATTTGAATCTATGAAATCGTAAATGATATTGCTTGTAATAGCTGTATGCATATTTATATTTCAAGAATATATCATGCATAGTGTGAGCATTCATATAGCATTGAACAGTATACTACTAATATGCATATGATGGGTAAGTTGGACAAACATTCCATTTTTGTTTGTCTAGAATGAAACCTCTTTCCTGACATGCTGAGAATTGTGCACGCTCTTGATAGTATGTTCTGGTAGAGATGGAAGGCATCTAGATAACCACTGTATGCATACAGGATATGGAAAAGTGTTGTGCCAAAGTATTGTTCAAGATGGTTGCATAACTATGTGAATCATATCTGTATGCATAATAAGTTATCATGTCAACATAATTTGATGATTATGAAGTATTACTAATCATGTGATTGAATTTGATTTGTAGAAAATATCATGTGCTATGATCTACAAAAGAAGGATGATGAACACCTGTTCCAAAGAATGAGTGATGGATGTTCAACAAGAAGACTTACAAATCAAACATACTATAGAAGGATCGTGGCTAGAAGATTCTCTTAGAAAGAATAAGAGGATCATGACAAGATACTTGCTCTAAGTGGCTAGATAATACCATTCTCTCAATGGTGTAATTGAAGAAGAAGTGCGAATCGAGAAAACTCCCAGGATTCAATTGAAGAAAGCTATGTACAAGTACCCAGGATCGATAGTCATTTGATGAGCTTAATGATCACCATGCGTGATGTCGGATTTCAACCTTTGCTACAAGGTTGAATATGGTGTATATATACAGATGAAATTCTTCTCTCAGATGGATACAAGAAGGAACTCACAACAAAGTTCAAATGATCTTGAGTCTCATATCAGTAGACCCATCTGACGAGAGATGGAATGAATAGATATGCAGAAGATCACTCAATGCAGAGTGTGAATGATGTTCAGTCACAGAGGAAGAATTGATGGCTTATTGACAAGCTTGGGCTTTACCAAAAGTAAAGCTGATCCCAACCTTTACCTTAAGGTTATGGATGATGAACCTGTCATACTATTACTATATGTGGATGATCTATTTCTGATAGGAAATGAGAAACAGATCATGGAAAGAAAGAAGAAGCTAGCTACAGCATTTGAGATGAAAGATAGATTATTAGGTCATTGATGTATCTGACGAATACCAGTCCAGATATATGCTTTGATGTGAACCTAGACGTGTTCACCTGATAGCTACAAACCATGTGATGAGGTACCTAAAGGGTACGATAGACTTTGGTCTATGTTATAATGGAGATCATGACTTCAGATTGTATGTCTACACATATGTTGATAGGGAAGGAAGTGTATCAGATAGGAAGAGCACATCGGGAGGATGTTATTGTCTGGGATCAGCCATGATCTCGTGGTTTAGTAGGAAGCAGTCTAGTGTGGCTATCAGCACAGCTGAAGCGGAATATATAGCTGCTTACACTCCTAGTTGTGAAGCGATATGGCTTTGGAAGTTGTTATCAGACTTAGAGATGAACCCCACTGTGATCCTGTGTGACAAACAGATTTGTATCAAGATGATATAGAATCCAGTGTTCCATGATAAGTCAAATCACATAGAGATCCGATATTTTATATATGGGATATGGTGCAGAAAGGAGCTATCAAGCTTGAGTATGTGAGCACTGACGAACAAGTTCCTGATATACTAGCCAAACCTCTGTCTCAAGTAAAGTATGAGTATTTTCGATACAAGCTTGGTCTAGTTCAGAAGGACTCTCCTCAAAAGGGGGAGTGATATGGTCGCTGGATATGAGATTTCCTGCATCGACGATGAGGATATTGTATCGATGATGAAGATACTTGTATCGATGATGTGGATACTTGTATCGATGATATCTATGATGAGGATACCTGTTCCGACGATGAGGTTGATGATGAGGATACTTGTATTGACGATGAGGTCGATGAATGGCCCCTAGTGGACAAGAGGGATTGTATCATCCCCTAACTTCAGTCCTTGAATTGATACGTAGACTCTTGTCTTTGAGAAAGATGTTGGTGAATGATGTAATGTGCGCTCCTAGACTACTCAGCATAGCAGTAGGTGATCATTCAAAAAACCTATAATTATGTAATGTTCGCTCCTGGATTAGCAGGTGATCATTCACAGGTTGTAAATCCTAGAAATGATCTAGGTCACACCCCAGTTGAAATAGTACTGGATCTGTGGTTGTAAATCCTAGATCTGATCTAGGTCACACCCTAGCTGAAATAGTACTAGCTCTGTGGTTGACTGGAATGATGTAATGTGCAGTCTTGGACTGCTCAATGTAGCAGCAGGTGATCATTCGCAGGTCCTGTAATGATGTAATGTTCGCTCCTGGACTACTCAGTGCAGCAGCAGGTGATCATTCATAGGTGGTAAAATCCTAGATTTAATCTAGGCCACATCTAGTATGAAAAAGGACTGGCACTGTGGTCGAGATTGCATCATCCCTAGACATGTTGAGGTGTCTTAAAGTGAAAAGGATTGATCATCTTGTAAGTAGATCAGGATTGCATCGTCCCTAGACATGAGAGGTGTCTTAAAGTGATAAGGGTTGATCATCCTGTAAGTAGATCGCAATTGCATCTTCCCTAGACATGAGAGGTGTCTTAAAGTGAGAAGGATTGATCATCATGTAAGCAGATCAGGACTGCATTGTCCCTGAACGTTTGGTTCAAAATGTACATTATAGGACTGCATCGTCCATGAACGTTTGGTTCAAAATGTACGTGATAGGACTGCATCCTCCCTGAACTTTTGGTTCAAAATATACATGATAGGATTGCATCGTCCCTAAACATTTGGTTCAAAATGTACGTGGTAGGACTGCATCGTCCTTGAATAGTTGGTTCAAAATGCATGTGATAGGATTGTATCATCCTTGGAATTATGTACCAAATTGAGCGGGATTGATCATCCTGTAATTGGATCATGTGAATTGCAGAGTATGCTTTTATGTTGATGTTGTTGATCGAGATGATCCAAATGTTGATGCTGTTGATCAAGAAATCCAGATGTTAATGTTGTTGATCGAGAGGATCCATATGTTGATGATGTTGATCTAGAGAGACAGATGATGATGTTACTGTAGTTGTTCGAGTGATGCAGAAGATGAAGACTCGGTACTAAAGATGTTGATATTCCAGTATTGAAGACCTTGAAGATGTTCCAGTAACTGGTTGAGTTACTGATGATGTATGAAGAAAGCTTCCAATGATTTATAGATGTATCATGTATCATGTAGTTGATGACTCCTTGCTCTTGTAGATGTTGTTATAATATCCTTCTCGTTAAGGGGGAGTGTTGAGATATTGTAACTTCTAAGATTATTATATTTGTACTTTATTATTCCGTAGATGTTTCATTCCTCCGTGGAGACACTATTGTATATCAGGAGATGTTTTATTCCTCCGTGTAGAAGGTGGTAACTTGGGTTATTAGACTTCCCTACTGGGGTCGGCCCTGTATGAGTCATGTGGGTTAAAGGGTTATTAGACCACCCTAGTGGGGTTGGCCCAGTCAACATTATGTTAAGTGGTTATGTTGGGGCCAACCTAGTTAGTGTAAAAGTCAAGTCGGGTTCTAACACAAGGTCTCTAAATCAATGAAGAGAACAAAGAAGATATTGTTTGGGTATGTTAAGACATAACCAAGCTTGATAATCCATGTATGTTTTCCTATATCAAGTTAGAATCCTACTTTGTTAGGATCATATGTAAGTATACCTATGTATGAAATGATCATGACCATACATACTTAAGATTATTTAGAATCATAATGTTTTGATAGTATTGAGACTATACTAATGAATGTATGAGATCATGAGGATGACACTAGTGCACACTTTAGTATGCATAGTGGTACAAAATGGATAGAAGCTCAAAGACATATAATGATGCTATCATAAAATAGAGATCAAGCAGGAGGAAACCACACAAACATAAAAGATAAGTATTTGAGTTGTTATTTGCATATCTGAAATAGTAAATGATATTGCTTGTAATAGTTGTATGCATATTTATATTCCTAGAATATATCATGCATAGTGTGAGCATTCATATAGCATTGAACAATATACTACTAATATGCATATGATGGGTAAGTTGGACAAACATTCCATTGTTGTTTGTCTATAATGAAACGTCTTTGCTAACATGCTGAGAATTGTGTACGCTCTTGATAGTATGTTCTGGTAGAGATGGAAGGCATCTAGATAACCACTGTATGCATACAAGATATGGAAAAGTGTTGTGCCAAAGTATTGTTCAAGATGGTTGCATAACTATGTGAATCATAGCTGTATGCATAAAAGGTTATCATGTGAACATAATTTGATGATTATGAAGTATTACTAATCATGTGATTAACTTTGATTTGTAGAAAAGATCATGTGTTATGATCTACAAAAGAAGGATGATGAACACCTGTTCCAAAGAACGAGTGATGGATGTTCAACAAGAAGACTTACAAATCAAACATACTATAGAAGGCTCGTGGCTAGAATATTCTCTTAGAAAGAAGAAGAGGATCATGACAAGATGCTTTCTCCAAGTGGCTAGATAATACCGTTCTCTTAATTGTCTAATTGAAGAAGAAGTGTGAATCGAGAAAACTCCCAGGATTCAATTCAAGAAAGCTCTGTACGGTTAACCAGGATCGATAGTCATTTGATGAGCTTAATGATCACCATGCGTGATGCCGGATTTCAACCTTTGCTACAAGGTTGAATATGGTGTATATATACAGATGACATTCTTCTCTTAGATGGATACAAGAAGGAACTCACCACAGAGTTCAAATGATCTTGAGGCTCATATCAGTAGACCCATTTGACGAGAGATGGCACGAATAGATATGCAGAAGATCACTTAATGCAAAGTTTGAATGATGTTCAGTCACAGAGAAATAATTGATAGCTTATTGACAAGCTTGGGCTTTACCAAAAGTAAAGTTGATCCTAACCTTTACATTAAGGTTATGGATGATGAACCTGTCATACTATTATTGTATGTGGATGATCTATTTCTGATAGGAAATGAGAAACAGATCATGGAAATCAACAAGAAGCTAGCTACAAAATTTGAGATGAAAGATCTCGGATTGGTGCATTACTTCCCAGGTCCGGAACTATGGCAATGCCTAGAAGGAATCTTTCTCAACCAGGGAAAGTATGTTGTGGAAATGTTGAAAAGATTTGATATGTTGCAATGCAAATCCATGGCCACTCCCATGGATTCCAACTTGACGCTTTTAGTTGATGAATCATCAGAGTTAGTGGATGTGACTCTGTATAGACAGATTATTGGGTCATTGATGTATCTGACAAATACCAGGCCAGATATATGCTTTGCTATGAACCTAGACGTGTTCACCTGATAGCTACAAAACATGTGATGAGGTACCTAAAGGGTACGATAGAATTTGGTCAATGTTATATTCGAGATCATGACTTCAGATTGTATGGCTACACATATGTTGATTGGGCAGGAAGTGTATCAGACAGGAAGAGCACATCGAGCGGATGTTATTGTCTGGGATCAGCCATGATCTCGTGGTTTAGCAGGAAGCAGTCTAGTGTAGCTATCAGCACAGCTGAAGCGAAATATATAGCTGCTTACTCTCCTAGTTGTGAAGCGATATGGCTTTGGAAGTTGTTATCATACTTAGAGATGGACCCCACTGTGATCCTGTGTGACAAACAGAGTTGTATCAAGATGACAGATAATCCAGTGTTCCATGATAATTCAAAGCACATAGAGATCCAGTATTTTATACACGGGATGTGGTGCAGAAAGGAGCTATCAAGCTCGACTATGTGAGCATTGACGAACAAGTTGCTGATATACTGGCCAAACCTCTGTCTTGAGTAAAGTATGAGTATTTTCTAGACAAGCTTGGTGTAGTTCAGAAGGACCCTCCTCGAAAGGGGAAGTGATATGGTCACTGATGATGAGATTTCCTGCATCGAAGATGAGGATACTGTATCGATGATGAGGATACTTGTATCGATGATGTGGATACTTGTATCAATGATATCTATGATGAGGATACCTGTTCCGACGATGAGGTCGATGATGAGGATACTTGTATCGACGATGAGGTCGATGAATGGTACCTAGTGGACGAGAGGGATTGTATCATCACCGGACTTCAGTCCTTGAATTGATCCGTAGACTCTTGTCTTTGAGAAAGCTGTTGGTGAATGATGTAATGTGCGCTCCTGGACTACTTAGCATAGCAGTAGGTGATCATTCAGAAAACATATAATGATGTAATGTTCGCTCTTGGATTAGCAAGTGATCATTCAATGGTTTTAAATCCTAGAAATGATCTAGGTCACACCCCAGTTGAAATAGTACTGGCTCTGTCGGTATAAATCCTAGATCTGATCTAGGTCACACCCTAGCTGAAATAGTTCTAGCTCTGTGGTTGACTGGAATGATGTCACATGCGGTCCTGGACTACTTAGTGTAGCAGCAGGTGATCATTCGCGGGTCCTATAATGATGTAATGTTCGATCCTGGACTGCTCAGTGCAGCAGCAGGTGATCATTCACAGGTGGTAAAATCCTAGATTTAATCTAGGTCACATCCAATATGAAAAAGGACTAGCACTGTGGTCGAGATTGCATCGTCCCTAGACATGTTGAGGTGTCTTAAAGTGATAAGGATTGATCATCCTGTAAGTAGATCGGGATTGCATCGTCCCTAGACATGAGAGGTGTCTTAAAGTGATAAGGTTTGATCATCCTATAAGTAGATCGCGATTGCATCGTCCCTAGACATGAGAGGTGTCTTAAAGTGAGAAGGATTGATCATCCTGTAAGCAGATCGGGACTGCATCGTCCCTGAATGTTTGGTTCAAAATGTACATGATAGGACTGCATCATCCATGAATGTTTGGTTCAAAATGTACGTGATAGGATTGCATCCTCCCTGAACGTTTGGTTTAAAATGTACATGATAGGACTGCATCGTCCCTGAACATTTGGTTCAAAATGTACGTGATATGACTACATCGTCCCTGAATGATTGGTTCAAAATACACGTGATAGGATTGTATCATCCTTGGAATTATGTACTAAATTGAGCGGGATTGATCATCCTGTAATTGGATCATGTGTATTGCAGAGTATGCTGCTATGTTGATGTTGTTGATCGAGAGGATCCAAATGTTGATGTTGTTGATCGAGAGGATCCAAATGTTGATGTTGTTGATCAGGAGATCCAGATGTTAATGTTGTTGATCGAGACGATCCAGATGTTGATGATGTTGATCGAGAGAGCAAGATGATGATGTTACTGTAGTTGTTTGAGTGTTGCAGAAGATGAAGACTCAAAACTGAAGATGTTGATATTCCAGTATTTAAGATCTTGAAGATGTTCTAGTAACTGTTTGAGTTACTGATGATGTATGAAGAAAGATTCCAATGATTTATAGATGTATCATGTATCATGTAGTTGATGACTCCTTGATCCTGTATATATTGTTATAATATCCTTCTCATTAAGGGGGAGTGTTGAGATATTGTAACTTCTAAGAATATTATATTTGTACTTTATTATTCCGGAGATGTTTCATTCCTCCGTGGAGACCCTATTGTATATACGGAGATGTTTTATTCCTCCATGGAGAATGTGGTAACTTGGGTTATTATACTTCACTATTGGGGTCAGCCCTGTATGAGTCATGTGGGTTAAAGAGTTATTAGACCACCCTAGTGGGTCGGCCCAGTCAACATTATCTTAAGTGATTACGTTGGGGCCAACCTAGTTAGTGTAAAAGTCAAGTCAGATTCTATCACAAGGTCTCTAAATCATTGAAGAGAACAAAGAAGATATTGTTTGGTATGTTAAGACATAACCAAGCTTGATAATCTAGGTATGTTTTCCTATATCAAGTTAGAATCCTCCTTTTTTAGGATCTTAGGTAAGTATACCTATGTATGAAATGATCATGACCATACATACTTAAGATTATTTAGAATCATAATGTTTTGATAGTATTGAGACTATACTAATGAATGTATGAGATCATGAGGATGACACTAGTGCACACTTCAACATGCATAGTGGTACAGAATGGATAGAAGCTCAAACAAATATAATGATGCTATCATAAAATAGAGATCAAGAGGGAGGAAACCGCACAAACATAAAATATAAGTATTTGAGTTGTTATTTGAATCTCTGAAATAGTAAATGATATTGCTTGTAATAGTTGTATGCATATTTATATTTCTAGAATATATCATGCATAATGTGAGCATTCATATAGCATTGAATAGTATACTACTAATATGCATATGATAGGTAAGTTGGACAAACATTCCATTGTTGTTTGTCTAGAATGAAACCTCTTTCCTGACATGCTGAGAATTGTGCACGCTCTTGATAGTATGTTCTGGTAGAGATGGAAGGCATCTAGATAACCATTGTATGCATACAGGATATGGAAAACTGTTATGCCAAAGTATTGTTCAAGATGGTTGCATAACTATGTGAATCATAGTTGTATGCATAATAGGTTATCATGTCAACATAATTTGATGATTATGAAATATTACTAATCATGTGATTAAATTTGATTTGTAGAAAAGATCATGTGCTATGATCTACAAAAAAAGGATGATGAACACTTGTTCCAAAGAACGAGTGATGGATGTTCAACAAGAAGACTTACAAATCAAACATACTATAGAAGGCTCGTGGCTAGAAGATTCTCTTAGAAAGAAGAAGAGGATCATGACGAGATGCTTGCTCCAAGTGGCTAGATAATACCGTTCTCTTAATGGTGTAATTGAAGAAGAAGTGTGAATCGAGAAAACTCCCAGGATTCAATTGAAGAAAGCTCTGTACGGTTACCCAGGATCGATAGTCATTTGATGAGCTTAATGATCACCATGCATGATGACGTAATTCAACCTTTGCTACAAGGTTGAATATGGTGTGTATATAGATATGACATTCTTCTCTTAGATGGATACAAGAAGGAACTCACCACAGAGTTCGAATTATCTTGAGGCTCATATCAGTAGACCCATCTGACGAGAGATGGCACGAATAGATATACAAAAGATCACTCAATGCAGAGTTTGAATGATGTTCAATCACAGAGGAAGAATTGATAGCTTATGGACAAGCTTGGGCTTTACCAAAAGTAAAGTTGATCCTAACCTTTACCTTTAGGTTATGGATGATGAACCTGTCATACTATTACTGTATGTGGATGAACTATTTCTGATAGGAAATGAGAAACAGATCATGGAAATCAAGAAGAAGCTAGCTAAAGAATTTGAGATGAAAGATCTCGGATTGATGCCTTACTTCCTAGGTCTGGAAGTATGGCAAGGGCCAGAAGAAATCTTTCTCAACCAGGGAAAGTATGCTGTGGAAATCTTGAAAAGATTTGATATGTTGGAATGTGAAGCCATGGCCACTCCCATGGATTCCAACTTGATGCTTTTAGTTGATGACTCATCAGAGTTATTCAGATTGTATGGATACACAGATGCTGATTGGGAAGGAAGTGTATCAGACAGGAAGAGCACATCGGGGAGATGTTATTGTCTTGGATCTTCCATGATCTCGTGGTTTAGCAGGAAGCAGTCTAGTGTGGCTCTCAGCATAGCTAAAGCGGAATATATAGTTGCTTACTCTGCTAGTTGTGAAGCGATATGGCTTCGGAAGTTGTTATTAGTCTTAGAGATGGACCCCACTGTGATCCTGTGTGACAAACAGAGTTGTATCAAGATGACAGAGAATCCAGTGTTCCATGATAAGTCAAAGCACATAGAGATCCGATATTTTATATACGGGATATGGTGCAGAAAGGAGTTATCAAGCTCGAGTATGTGAGCACTGACAAACAAGTTGGTGATATACTAACCAAACCTTTGTCTCAAGTAAAGTTTGAGTATTTCCGAGACAAACTTGGTGTAGTTCAGAAGGACCCTCCTAGAAAGGGGGAGTGATATGGTCGCTGATGATGAGATTTCCTTCATCGAGGATGAGGATACTGTATCGATGATGAGGATACTTTTATCAATGATGTGGATACTGTATCGATGATGAGGATACTTGTATCGATGATGTGGATACTTGTATCGATGATATCTATGATGAGGATACCTGTTCCGACAATGAGGTCGATGATAGGGATACTTGTACCGACGATGAGGTCGATGAATGGTCCTAGTGGACGAGAGGGATTGTATCATCCCTGGACTTTGGTCCCTTAATTGATCTGTAGAATCTTGTATTTGAGAAAGATGTTGGTGAATGATGTAATGTGCGCTCTTGGACTGCTCAGCACAGCAGTAGGTGATCATTCACAAAACCTGTAATGATGTGATGTTCGCTCCTGGATTAGTAGGTGATCATTCACAGGTTGTAAATCCTAGAAATGATCTAGGTCACACCCCAGTTGAAATAGTACTGGATCTGCTATTGTAAATCCTAGATCTAATCTAGGTCACACCCCAGTTGAAATAGTACTGGCTCTGTGGTTGACTGGAATGATGTGATGTGCGCTCCTGGACTGCTCAGTGTAGCAGTAGGTGATCATTCGCAGGTTCTCTAATGATGTAATGTTCACTCTTGGACTGCTCAATGCATCAGTAGGTGATCATTCACAGGTGGTAAAATCCTAGATTTAATCTAGGTCACATCAAGTATGAAAAGAGACTAGCACTGTGGTCGGGATTGCATCGTCCCTAGACATGTTGAGGTGTCTTAAAGTGATAAGGATTGATCATCCTGTAAGTAGATTGGGATTGCATCGTCCCTAGACATGAGAGGTGTCTTAAAGTGATAAGGATTGATCATCATGTAAGTAGATCGGGATTGCATCGTCCCTAGACATGAGAGGTGTCTTAAAGTGAGAAGGATTGATCATCCTGTAAGTAGATCGGAACTGCATCGTCCCTGAACATTTGGTTCAAAATGTACGTGATAGGACTGCATCGTCCATGAATGTTTGGTTCAAAATGTACGTGATAGGACTGCATTGTCCCTGAACGTTTGGTTCAAAATGTACGTGATAGTTCTGCATCGTCCCTGAATGTTTGGTTCAAAATGTACGTGGTAGGACTGCATCGTCCCTAAACGTTTGGTTTAAAATGTACATGATAGGACTGCATTGTCCCTGAAAGTTTGGTTCAAAATGTACGTGATAGGACTGCATCGTCCCTGAACGGTTGGTTCAAAATGCACGTGATAGGATTGTATCATCCTTGGACTTATGTACTAAAGTGAGCAGGATTGATCATTCTGTAATTGGATAATGTGTATTGCAGAGTATGCTGCTATGTTGATGTTGTTGATCGAGAGGATCCAGATGTTGATGTTGTTGATCAGGAGATTCAGATGTTGATGATGTTGATCGAGAGGATCCAGATGTTGATGTTGTTGATCGAGAGATCCATATGATGATGTTACTATAGTTGTTCGAGTGCTGCAGAAGATGAAGACTCAATACTGAAGATGTTTATGTTCCAGTATTGAAGATCTTGAATATGTTCCAGTAACTGTTCGAGTTACTAATGATGTATGAAGAAAGCTTCCAATGATTTACAGATGTATCATGTATCATGTAGTTGATGACTCCTTGCTCCTGCAGATGTTGTTATAATATCCTTCTCGTTAAGGGGGGGTGTTGAGATATTGTAACTTCTAATATTATTATATTTGTACTTTATTATTCCGGAGATGTTTCATTCCTCCGTGGAGACCCTATTGTATATCCGTAGATTTTTTATTCCTCTATGGAGAATGTGGTAACTTGGGTTATTAAACTTCCCTACTGGGTCCGGCCCTTTATGAGTCATGTGGGTTAAAGAGTTATTAGACCACCCTAGTGGGGTCGGCCCAGTCAACATTATGTTAAGTGGTTAAGTTAGGGACAACCTAGTTGGTGTAATAGTCAAGTCTGAGTTGTGTATAAATAGAGGAGGTGTGTTCCTCATTTAACACACATTCACTCACTTATGATTGGCGCATAGGTGAGAGAGAGATATGCTATGGAGGAGAAAGAGATCATGTTTGGGGATTGCATCTTTGTATTTGATGGTCATCTATATTGAGGAAGCTTTGTTGGGTTTTCTACCCCATGAGGGTTTCCCAGGATAAATCTACGTCTCTTGTGTTTATGATGTGCTTGTTGTTCTTTCAATGATCCTCTATATGCTATTGTTGTGAAATGGAATGTAATACTGATATTTTATGTCTTAGTATATTGAATCTTAACACAAACCCTTTGAAACCCTAATAGAACCCACATGGAAATAATTTGGGGTTTCAAGGTGGTAGTCGACGGCACGATCGGCCTCCAATGTTGATGGTGAACCCTTTACAGAAGAATGAGTAATATTGATGCACAGGTCAGTAGGAGGAACGTCCTGATAACCCCTATCCGAGGCTAAAATGTCTCCAATATTAACTGGACTAGTTAAATCAACCGAAATAATCTCCTTCAAATTAATCCATATGTTAAGAAAAATTTACACGAGAGGGAAAAATACACCTTTGTGCTGATGAAGAAAGGTCCTTAGGATCCTTTGGTTCAGCTACAACTAATTTCATCGAATCAAGAATTTCATTAGCAAAAAGGGATTTTAGGAGCAAATAAAGAAAAACATTGAACTTACCCATTGAATTCTTTAGTGGAAATGTCATCCAAAGGAAGAGGGAAGGCTATACATTGTTCAGGTTCCTCCGATTACACTAATTCTCCACAAGCAGAAGTATCCTCTGCTGTGTCCTTATCCTATCGGGAGTGAACCTTATGACAGTCCTGACGAAGATGTCTAGTGGAATGGCATTTAAAACACCTAAATGGTAAACTCTAGTAATCTAATTGTTGGATAAAAACCTCATCCGACCATCTAACTTGAATTTCAGATGGAAGCCCATCAATAGTGTCGATATCGACTAGAACCCTAGGGCATCGATGATCATTAGCCATCAAAGTAGCTTCTTCAATTAGGATGAACTGGCCAATTGAATTTTCCAATGCCATGAATGCCTGAAGACACCAACAGAAAAGAGGAAAACTCGACAATTTTACCCATAAGTGCCTCATTCTTAATTTTTCTTCCAAGGTTCGAATGTCGTACGCCATTTGCAAAAGCCAAGTGACCCCCAGCCATAAACCCAATACCTGGAATAGATTAATTGCAGTGAATCCTCCAACAAAAAGTGAAAATATACCCAGTCATTCACTAACATTATAACCCTAGGAACATAGTGTATCAAGGGTTTCCAAACCCTAGTTATCCATTCAATAATTTTAGATCTATTCAATTTGATTTACTCTAATTTACTAACAAGAGCTCTAGATAAAATGTTTTGCACCATATCCATGGTAACATCCTTTCTAAGGACACATAGAGCCCTCCCTTTCTTAGCCTTCTCAGATTTTCCTTTTTTGTGATTCTAAGCCTTATCACCCCGGATCTTATGTATATTACTAGGTTTAGACAAGTCCTGTCACATATCACTGAAGATTTATGTCCATGAAAAACCCTATAGCGGCGAAGGAGAAACCGTTTTTGGGCACGACCTGTCTTTAGATACTGGAGAACAATAAACCACATTACGATTAGGGTTAACCCTAACATGGGTAGGAGTGGTAGTTTTAGGATTTGTCGGCGCCACCTCACCCCGTCTAGAATCCTACCAAGTAAAACATGTGGTCACAAACCACCCCATCCTCCTGAGAAAAGACAAAACTACACCAACCTAACCAAACAATAGATGAACCAATCCCATCAATGAACTTGGTACTATAATAACCATGAGCTCTGTAACCCTAACCCCAAGCCTGAAAACTAGAACCAAGAAAACTAAAAATTAATACTGTAGAAAAAAATTATTGCTTCCCACTTTTTGTCTTAATTAATAGTAAGCCATCCTTGGATAGCGACTCCAACTCTGTAATATTGCATTTTAGCTCCCTGATCACAATTTCTCAAGATGCCAACCCTAGCAGAACCCATTTTTAAATAAAAAGAATGATATATAATGCCTTTTCAACAATGAATTTGGTTTGTTTGGATAGATTAAGACTTTTGAAAGTCTTTTTGCATTATAATTGCTCAAAGATTGGAGATGGATTTACATATCTTGGATTTCAGCTGAAGCCAAATGGTTATCTGGTAAAGGATTGGCAGTGGTTCATAAAAAAAAATTGAATCTAGGATTTCTCACTGGACTTATCGTCTGCTTTCTATTGGCGGTAAACTTACACTCGTTAAGTCGGTTTTGACTGGGACACCGGTCTATTGGCTTTCTCTGCTTCCAATGCCATGCTCTGTCATGAATACATTGAGGAGATTGATTTTTAAGTTTTTATGGTCTGGAGGTTTAAAAAATTCTTACCTGTCTATGATAGGTTGGGATAAAATCTCAATCCCGATTGTTGCCGGTGGTTGGGGGATAAAAGACCTTTCTGTATTTAGTGCTGCCTTGAGATTGAAAAGCTTCTGGAGGGCCATTTTTGGCAGAACTCTTTGGACTCAGGTGATACAGGAGAAGTATATTAAAACAAAAGTGTCCCACTGGTTGAGGAAGCCGAAGAAAGTTTTAAGGGGTGTTTCCCCCATTTGGAATGGGTTTATGAAAGTTTATTGTTGGATGGCTAACGGTCTTTGCTGGAAGGTTGGAAACGGTACTGAAGTGGCGATTGTAGCGATTGAGGTGGATCCGATCGTTGGCTTGAATGAACAATTGATTTTATCACAGGAACTGTTACAATTATTAAGGGATAAGGTATTTATCAACCTTAATACTATTGTTAACAAGGAGCCACAGGGATATTGGATGGAAGCATCTGATTTGCAGTTGCCGCGACAGGTTGCTATGGAGTGGGATTAGTATATCAGATCACTGAACGCTGCTGGTATCCGATGTATTGATGGGGAGGATGAAATACGTTGGGCTGGTAATTCATCTTTAGGTAAAATCACTGCACGTTCTGCTTATGACTATATCATTAAGCGCGGATGTTTATTCCCCTCACATTGGTGGTATAAAGCAATATGGCAGCGGTATCTTCCGTTGAAGTTGCAATGTTTCTTATGGTTTGTTTTAATGAATCATCTGAAAACGTGGGATAATTTGGTACTGCTGGGGTGGACTGGACCGAGCCAGTGTGTCTTTTGTAGGTTGGAGTCTGAAACAGCTATTCATATATTTAAGGACTGTGTCTTCACTAAAAGTGTTTGGAAAAAGTTTACAAGAAGTCTGGTTCTTTCTCATCATTTGGCTGGGAGTAATATGGAGAATTGTATGTATGATTGGGTGAAGATTGGTAAAACCCATATTACATTGCCAGTTTTCATCTGTTGGGCGATTTGGAGAGCTCGGAATAGAGCAATATTTGAAAATAATATGCCTTATGTTGAAACTGTGTACCATGATGCATTAAGACACTATCTAAATTATCAGAAGGAAGGGATAAAACCTGTGGATAGAAATATTGGCAGGTTCCAGATGACTGTTGATTATTATTTTTTGATGGGGCAGCATCTTCGGGGAAATGTGGCATTGGTGGAGTCATTTTTCTCAATTCTGATCATTTTTTCACATTACGTATGCATGGAGGTTTTGGGTCTAATATGAAAGCAGAGTTATTAGCTCTCTGGTGCGTAGTCAGGGTTGCCTTATGCTTTGGATTGCATAAGGTGAAAATCTTTGGTGACTCTAGAGTCACTATCAAGTGGGCTCGTGGTGAGTTTGATTTGCAAGTACTGAATCTTGTCTATTGGTGTAATCGCATTCAGCAGGATTTGAGTTCTTTTAGTTCATATTCGCTGGATCATATTTTCCGAGAGTTTGACTCTCAAGCTGATAAGTTATCAAAGCTGGCGATTGAAGGTGAAGAAGGCATTTTATTTTGGGAGGATGTCTCTGAGGATATGGTGGTGGATTCTGGCTCACTTTATTTTCTGTTTTAAGTTATTCATGGAAATATGTATGACTCTTTATAATCCATGGATATCAGTCCACTTTGCAAATTTTGAATTTTGATATGAAAAAAAGTACCTTACTTCTCTTTTGATAAACATCTATACTACTTGATTCAGCCATAATTGAATAGCAGTAGTATATTCTTTTTCGCGGAAAAAAAACAATGAAATGTTAAACCAATCATAAATTTTCAAAGTGAAATACGACCCTGTATCTTGGGGGTCACACATCAATTTAATATATTATTATTATTTGTTGAAAATTGAATAATGATTCAACCGTACAGAATCTTTCAAAGTGAAATACGACCGTAAATCCTTGGGCTCAAACATCAATTTAATATATTGTTGTTATTTAAAAATTTAAATGATTAGAAGCTATAAATCTTGTCGGCATGACTCCGTAATAAATACAAGAGTCGGAAGGAAGCAAGGGAAGTTAATATAAATACAATTAACTTTTCTTTTAATACCTCATCAAGTTTTCGTTCTGCAACCCTCCGGAGGAATTTTGCGATTTTCGTAGAGCCCGACTTTCTACCCTCTTTTCAAGGTCTGCACTTCGAGTCTCTGTGTCGCCATTTTTGCAACGTTCGGTTAACTTAATTACACCGAAATTTGGTGTAAAATCATCCGTTTTCGTCGTCCATTTGAAGGTCTTTCGATTATTCTGTATTTTTTGGTCAATTTCGCAGCCAAATCAGGTGAGGAATCCCTGTATCGTAGCTCTAATTATTTGTGCAATTGAAGTTGTTTGGATTTCGGAAGGGTATGGACTGACTTAATGTTAATCGTTGTAATCAATAATAACAGGTTCACTTGGCTTCGGATAATCGCGATGGCAGTGGTGCGTTTGTACTTCTGTGTTTTGTGTGAGACGTTCGTTGATTCTGGCTTTTGTTTTTGGGGGTTTGAAATTGGAATTGATTTAATTTATTTTATTTTTTGGTTTTCAGGAAGGTTATAAGGTTTTGTTGAACGTATACGATCTAAGCCAGGGCCTTTCGCGGGAACTGTCGACCTCATTTCTCGGAAGAGCCATTGAAGGAATTTGGTAAGAAACTGTAGGAAATATCAGAATGCCGGGCTTAAGATGTATTAAGGGAATAAATCTCATTTTCTCTCTTCTGTCTTTTCTAGTTTTATACTTTGCATTTGTTTACCCTGGCGTTGAAGTCCACTTGGCAAACTGAAAATTGAAAGTCAACTCAGCAACTTGGCAGAACCCACTGAAAATCTCTTTTTGTTTAAAATACACTTCAAATATTCAACATTTCACAGTATTTGTTCAAGATTGTATCCTATTGGTTTTCTCAGTTCTGCCTCTTATGATATATGCCTACTGTTCATGACGTTTCACTATTTGTTATGGTGTATCCTTGCCTCCTTGTGAGGTTTATTTGCTATGGCAAATCCTCTTTTCGGCAAATTCCTCTTTTGCCACAAAGCTGAGCTCCTTATGATAGAGATTTTAAAAGATGCTTTGCTTTGTATTGTTGCTCAGATGCTGAATTGTTACTCATTTGTTTTACATCTATTTGGCAGGCATACAGGGATTGTGGTTTATGGCAATGAATATTATTTTGGAGGAGGTATTCAGCATACTCCAGTTGGAATGACTCCTTATGGAAAACCTTTGAAAGTTGTAGAATTGGGCATAACCCATTTGCCAAAGGAAGTATTTGAAGACTACTTGTACAAGAAATTAGCCCACGGTACACAGTTGAAACTTATAGTTTGCTGCACCACAACTGCAACAATTTCAGCAATGAGTTAGCACAGTTTTTGGTTGGCTGCAGTATCCCAGAATTTATTCTCCGTCTTCCTCAGGAAATGTTGAACACTCCAATGGGCGCCTTATTATGTAAGTTTTCTCTTTACTGAACTCACATCTTAGAATAGTTGATGTTTGTACATAAGTAGACAAGTGGTACACTTTCAATTGAAGTAATTAGGTCTAAAGAGATTACTGATACATGGTTCTTTTCTTCTCACTTGATTTTATTGGTGAAGCAGTGCCAATGACGCAGCAGTTAGAGACCACTTTAAGATATGGTGGGGTTCCTCAAGCTCCTCATATAGGATCTACCCCAGTCACCCCTGCTGTTGCAGAGCACCAGGAAACATCAAATCCCTCAAGTAATCGAGGCAAAGAAGAATCAGCAATTCAAGAAAATGCAGACGTTGGAAATGAGAAGTCTTCGCTTGCGACTAATACAGATAGCTCCTCAATTCCGCCTGATGTTGGACCTGTGAAGTTACCGTCATCTGATGTATCACTGAATGTGGGTACCAAGGAGATTGATGACTGTGAAAAAGTTCCCCCCAAAACTGAATTAAGTCAGAGAAAGCAAGACAAATCAATTGAAGAAGATCCTCTCAAAGACGCCAAGCAAAAAGTCGAGGAAGAAATCACTCGTGAATTTGCTACTCTTATGACCAGTGGGAGTTTGCGGGCAAGTGAGGCGGCAGCTCTTGCTGCACGACGTGTTATGGAGAGACATGGTAGGTTAAATGCAACAACACGCCAGAATTGATAACATGTAGTCAACTGAGTTCCTCATTGCATGCTTGGTACGGTTCACCGCATCGTCCCAAGAATTGGGAAGAATTGGGAAGAATATTGAAACATTTTCCACCCACATTATAGTATAATTTTTTTCTCTTTCTATTATATTAATTAATTTATTTTATTTTTTAAGATTTTTGGTCTATGGTTAGAATTAAATATTTTATTGGTTGAATTTTTTTTAAGTTGTTTTAATAAAAATGGAAATTTATAAATCAATTTATAATATTATTCATAAAAAAACCATTCTATAAAATTGAAATTTTTTATTATTAAGGTTTCATTTTTTTCATTATAATATCATTATTAAAACAATTTTATAATATTAAAATTAAAAAAATTCATTATCATCAATAATCCATTACCAAATTTTGTCAAAATTACTCATATTTTTACAAATCTATCTACTTTTTAAAAATATGATGCACTCAACTAATCCTTTTTAATAAGGAAATCTCTAACATTTAAAATCTTACTTCATGTCCAATTTTATCTTTTTATACTTTACAAAACTTATTTATTTTTATATTTTATAATAATGCAGACATTTTTCTAATTTGTTTTTATATTTTATAATCATAAATTTATTGAATAGGGATATTTTTCTTTTATGACTTAAAATGTGAATTAGAGTTTTTACTTGGATGTGTAAATAAGTAAATAAGGATGTCAATTGATGAGTTAATATGCAATGCAAAATCATATTTTCCATTAGTGGGAATTACAATGATGAAATGGAAGTTAGTATGGTGCCACTTAATGTGTGTGGTATAGTGTATGGGATCTCCACCTACATGTACATCAAGGATGATTTATTTATGAGTAAAGCAAGTCAATGCCCCTTGGTCAAGGATGTCAAATCTTTCATTGTCAATGCACATAAGGGTGAATCGAAGATCTTTCTAGTAAGTGCTAGAACCAATATAGTAGACTCACGAGCTCAAGTAGGAAGATTGCACTACTATTCTTGAGCTAGAACCAAATCATAAATGTAATGATAAAAGTGAAGGCATCTCTAGGGGGTGTATAGAAGAGAAAACATTAATTGAAGACAATTTTGAGAATTTACATAAACATTACCCAACAATGTAGATGATTTCCATGAAAGAGGGAAGTGGAGCAAAAAATACGAGCAACTGCAACAATTGTTTCAAGGAGTCATAAGACCAAGTACTTCATTTTATGGGTCATTCATCAACATAATACCCAACAAGGATAGAACTTAGAAAATGAATATTAACTACAAAACTCTTAACAATATCACTCTTGAGAAGTGGTACATGATGTCAAAGATTGATGACTTGTTGGACTATCTACAACATGCCAAATACCTTCCCATATGGATCTCAAATTGCAATATGTGAGTCAAAATTAACGACACGTAGGAGATTGCCTCTAATATAAGGCAATGTCTATATCAATGGTTGGTAATGCCTTTTGGTCTATGTAAATTGACTATATTTATGCATTTAATGAATGATGTACTATGTCTATTCATATGTTTAGTTGTAATGATGAACTTGGATGATATAGCAATTTCTAGCTCTATTTGGGAAGGGCATATGTTCTATCTCTTTAGCTTCCACAGGAACAGATACAACATTATGGCATCATAGGATTGGCCACCTGAGTGAGAAGGGGATGCGAATTCTCCACTCAAGGAAGTTGCTTCCAGATATGAAACAGGTAAGTTTAGCATTCAGTAAGAACTTTGTTTATGGAAAACAGAAGAGAGTCGGATTTCTCAGGGTTGGGAAACAAAAGAAGAGTGAAAAGTTAGAGCTTGTGCATACATATGTATGGGGACCTTCTCAAGTACAATCTCTTGGTGGCTCTCGTTATTATGTTACTTTTATTGATGATGCAACTAGAAAAACTTGGGTTTATTGCATTAGATAGAAACCTGATGAGTTTTCTACTTTTAAGAAGTGGCAAGCTTTGGTTGAGAATGAGACAGGAAAAATATTGAAGTGTCTCAGATCTGATAATTGAGACAAATAATGTGGAAAGGAATTTGATAGTTACGGTTCATACTATGGGATTCGTAGAGAGAAGACAGTCCCGGGAACACCACAAGAAAACGGTGTGTCAGAAAGGATGAACAAAACAATCATGGAGCTTGCAAGGTGTATGAGATTGTATGCAGGGTTTCCATTACAGTTTTGGGCAGATGTTGTAGATATTGTTGTTTACTTAATAAACAGAGGGCCTTCAAGTGATTTGAATGGTGGTATTCCATAGGAGGCATGGACAGGTAAAAAGGTAAACTACTATTTTTTTAGAACTTTAGTTTGTGAAGCATTTGTCTATATTGATAAAGAAAATAGAACAAAGCTTGAGGCTAAATCCAAGAAATGTACCTTTATTTGATATGAGGTTGATGATTTTGGTTATTGCTTATGGGATTGTGAAAATAACAAAATCATTAGGATTAGAGATGTGGTATTCATTGAAAAGGTCATGTATAAAGATCAGTTGCAAGGAAAGGAACAGGAAAATGAAGACATAGAGTACACGGTGCTTGATGAAATCAAAGAAAATGAAGTTCCAAAGGTGCCAGAAAATCAAGAATAGCAACAGGTACCTCAAACTCTTGCAAGTGTTACAAGATCTACTAGGTTAAGTAGACCCCCTGAATGATACTCTCATTTAATGTATTATTTATTGATGACTGATTCTAGTGAACCAGAATGTTATGAAGAAGCAATGTAGGTGGAAACTAGAAAGAAGTGGGAGCAAGGCATGAATGAGGAGATGGACTCATTGGTGATAAATCAGGCTTGGGATTTGGTTCAGTTGCCTACTGGTAAAAGAGCATTACATAATAAATGGGTTTACAGGTTGAAGGAAGAAGATGGAGGAAAGAAGCGATACAAGGTCGGACTTGTTGTAAAGGGGTTTGCATAGAAGAAAGGTATATATTTTGATGAATTATTTTCTCATTTTGTTAAAGTGACTTTAATTAGAACTATTTTAAGTCTAGTGGTGGTACAATATTTGCAGCTTGAACAGTTAGATGTACAAACAACCTTTCTCGATGGGGATTTGGAGGAAGAGATTTATATGCAGCAGCCACAGGGGTATGAGATCAAAGGGAAGGATAATTTAGTATGCAGGTTAAATAAGAGTTTATATGGATTGAAGCAAGCTCTAAGGCAGTGGTATTTAAAATTTGACAGGTTTATCACATAGCAAGGTTATGGTAGATTTCATTATGACCATTGTATTCATTTCAAGAAGCTAGATAATGGAAGATATATTATCTTATTATTGTATGTGGATGACATGCTTGTTGCAGGGTCTAACATGCAAGATATAAATTTCTCAAAAAGAAGTTAGATAATTCATTTGTGATGAAGGATTTGGGTGCTGCAAAGCAAATCCTTGGTATGAGAATTACAAGAGACAAGAAAAATCACAAATTGACATTGTGTCAGGGTGAGTACATACAAAAGATGTTGGAGAGGTTTAGAATGCAGAATGAAAAACCAGTTAGCACACCTTTGGAAATCCATTTCAAACTAAGTAAGGAGATGTGTCCCAAGACACAGGAAGAGATAGATTGTGGATAGATTACATGTCCAAGGTTCCCTATTCATCAACAGTTGGTAGCTTGATGTATGCCATGGTGTGTACAAGACCATATATTGCACATGTAGTGGGAGTTGTGAGCAAGTATATGAAAATCCAGGTAAAGAACATTGGAAGGCAGTACAGTGGATTCTCAGGTATTTGAGAGGTAATACCACTCATGCATTATTTTTTGGAGGTTCAGACATTATTCTACAGGGATACGTTGATGCAGATATAGAAGGTGATAAATATAGCAGGAAGAGAACCACAGGGTATGTCTTTACTGTAGTTGGAACAACAGTAAGTTGGATTTAGAAACTGCAAAAGGTTGTTTCACTCTCAACAACGGAAGCAGAGTATGTTGTTGCTACAGAGGCTAGTAAAGAGATGATTTGGTTACAGAGTTTCATGGAGAAATTGGGTAAGAAGTAGGAGAATAACAGGTTGTACAGTGATATCCAGCGTGCCATTCATCTTGCAAAGAACTCAACCTTCCATTCTAAGACTAAACATATACAGCTCAAGTACCATTTCTTACAATATGTTCTGGAAGATGAACTATTGAAGTTGGAAAAGATATATACTAGCCAAAATCTTACAGACATGTTGACAAAGGTGGTAGCCAGAGAGAAACTAAATTCCTGCTCGGTTTCAATTGGACTTCAAGCATGGACGTGAAGATGAGAAATTTTCCAGGTCCAAGGTTCATAGCATAGTCCAATAGATGTAGTAGCAGTGGAGTTGCTGTTATCAGTCTCCAAGTGGGATATTGTTGGTTGTGGATCCTGATCTTCCTTATTCATAGGTCGTGTTTCAACCTTGTCTAGATCCTAGCCTATGATAGTGTTAAGATTCAATTTGCTAAGATAGATAACATCGGTATTCAATTTAATTTCACAACAATATCATATACATGATCACTGAAAGAAACAAAATCACAAGATAGACACAGATTTATCCCGAGAAACCCTATAGGGGAAGAAAACCCAGCAAAAATTCCTCAGTATAGATGATCAAAAGTACAAAGACAAAACCCCATGAAGTGCTCCTTCTCCTTGCATATCTCTCTCTCTCTCTCCTATGTGATTTACACAAGTGAGTGTGTGTGTCCAAATGAGGAGCACATAAATCCTATTTATACTTTATCTTCCACTTGACTTTTTCACTAACTAGGTCGGCCCCAACAAAATTAACTGGGCCGACTTACCTAGGAAGACTCAAAACAATATAATATTGCATTCTAGAGGGTTCTATCGACCTGACTTACAAGGGCAGTTTTACCTCATGACTCTATGATGACCAAATACAATAATAACATCTCGACGGAGGAATAAAACATCTCCGAATAAATTACAATAATAAAATACAATAGAATATTCTTCGAAGTTACAATATTTCAATAGATAGGGGGGTTTAGTGGGGATTTCCCCCCAATATAGTATCCATGGGGGGGGCAGTGGGGGCAGCGCCCCCATAGCGAGAATTTCCAAAACAAATTGCCTTGTAAAATGTTGTAATTTCATAGTCATGACTTGGTCAATACTGGGTGATTTACAGGCCCATGGTATTAGGTGTCCCATAGCATTTTCCCGTGGTAATCCCTCTTTAAAATAAGTCATTGTAGTACGGTTGTGTATTGCAGCATTGTAAATATATCTATGATTGTGAGAGAGTGAAGAGGAAGTCGCATCGGAAGTGCTGCAGGTTGTATCCCTTCATTTATTGGATGTTATAATAATAAGGACTGACAATTTCTGTGTGGACGTAGCCCATCTTGGGCTAACCATGTTATATTGGTGTCTCTCTTGTAATGTGTTTTATGTGATTTATATTTGCATATTGTTTTTTGTCATTGCTCTACGAGCCTATTTTTCTAACATAGTTCAATTAGTCCTTGGACAAAAAGTTTAAGATAGATGCCCAACTCTACTATTTGTGGTCGACCAATGCTTTCCCATGTTGATCTCGTCATTATGTTGGCTTCCGACCCCAAGTCTAGGACAACTTGTGAAATGTGGAATCCTTCAACTTCCATGTCAATGAGAGGTTCAATATCAACTTTATCTTTTTGATCCAGGCTACAGATATTTTTGTTGATTGTCTCATTCTCTAGATTATTTCTGATAAAGTGCATTAGATCAATTAATCATGCAACAACTTCTTTTTGTTAAGAGTTTTAATAACGTGTTCTTTTTTTTTCAGCATTATTTTCTTCAAAATCAATTTGTGTAAATATTTTTGTAGCATTGTTAAATATTTCATTCTGCTTCAATGGATTAGGGTAGTTGCCTTGTTTTCTTTGTATCCTTGTGATCTGGGGATTATCTCCTCCAATTCTTGTGCCTTGTCTGGTAATTACTTATAAATTCTTAGTATTCAATGCTGCATTTTTAGGAACACAAGACAAGATGTTAAGATTATTTTTATTATTAAGTGCTTCTAGCATGATGGGCACTCTTTTAGATTGCGCTCCCAAATGCCACATTTTGTACAAAATTTTAGATATGTTTGGTCCTTTCATGGATAGTCGAGGCTCAGGTGTTCTTCTCTATAGGACACGAAGCAACGTGTTTTTTCCCAACTTGGGGGTCAGTATCCCCGACTGTTGTGTCTTCCATGACCATTATATCCTCCTCAATGATTGTTTCTGTTGTTGCAGTGGTCGTTGTTGAGACCATCCCAACCTTTCTGTTTGACCTTCTGCATCTGGTACACTGTATGGTAGTTTTCTTTTTTCTTTAGGTTCTTTAAACATTATGTAGTCGAATGGTGTGTCCTCCGGAAGATTACACATCATTTTGATTTTACATTGTGGGAATTATAAGGGTATTTTGTAGTTGAGTGAGGCTTGAATATTTTTCAAATGTCACAAAAATAGCTTGTTTCTATTGTGTGGAAATTTTTTGGCTTCCGTTCTTCTAGGAATATTTTTGGATTTTCTTCTAGTTGTTTCATTTCCCCTCTGGTATGGCACGTTGTGGTCATTATAGTAAATTCTTCATTCATCGTAGGGGCATGTATCTTGGGTATGCCTTTCCCTCTATTATGTGGTACTCCATAAATTGTTATTCCTTATTGTAAGGTGCTGCAATGATTTTTCCATTGTTTCAATATTTTCTTCAATTCATTTGTTGACAGGTCCGTTCGAATAATATTTATTTGATTTTACTCTTAAATATTTCTTTAAGACATCGTCATATGCTATGTATTCATGCATTAGCAATGACGTCTTGATTCTCTGCTAAAGTCCCTCGCAAATAATTGGATCACTAGTGCTTGGTCCATTTTAGCTGGAATCTGACTAAGAATAGCTTTAAATATTTGTTATATTCTAGTATGGTTTCTCCTATTCTTTGCTTGATTTGTTTTAATATATGCCTATCCAAATGCTTGGTATTTTCATCTTCGAAAATTTCTAGAAAGTTATCTTTTATTTGTTGCTTTTTCTTTGCATCCTCTTCAATAAAGTTCATGTACCATGTAAGTGATCTATTCTTGAGTCCTCCTGCAAACTATACAATCTGATGGTTTTCATCATCAATGAGGTTAGCTTGCCACAAGGCCACAGGGCTTCGCATACAAACCAGTGTTTCTTGTGGTTGCAACTATTACCACCATAGATTCACTTCTTCTGTGGAATCTTCGACACTAGGTTTGTTCTCCAATGGTTTGGTCACTTCAATTAGTAATGTTGTTGGCAGGGGGGTATCTCCATATGTTCTGAATAAAATAAATTAAAAGAATGTCTTCTAAATTCAGGTGTGAAGGTAATTTAGTTACCACGTTTTGGGTGTTGAATCATCAACCTATATGCAATTCGTCCATATTGATCTAGTCGATTCCATATGTTGTTGTCACCTGGTTTCAGTCCCATGTCACTCTTGACTATTTGTCTAATGGTTGGCCCAATCGTCATTATCATAGGTTCAGAGCCTATGGGAGTCAAGGCATATATAATTGCGATCTGTAGAGCATGCAGGGTCAGCACCATTGTGTGCGACTGATCTACCCGTGTCGACACCTCACCTTCTCTATCTAGTCAAATTTCCCTTGAATTAGGCAGGTATTTTGACTGCTCGACCATCTCACCATGTTTATTTATACTTATTTTATGACATAATGGACTAGTAATATCCCTTAGTTCCTCTCATTGCTTGTACATATTTTCTCTTTCTAATTTATGTATGTTTTTTATTTGTTTTTGAGCGAATGGGCACTTATTTCATTGAAGCGGTCTCGAATTTTTATAGGCCTTCATTCTTTTCTTCTCTTATCAACTAGCATCATTCTTTCATTCATAACACATGGTCAATGACACCCCCATTGCCAACCCGAATCTTATTGTTTGACGGAGGTGGGTTCAATAATGGAATTCATTTATTTAAGAAATTTTCTCACTGTCTTTCATTAACGAATCGCTCCCACTCTTGTTGATGCTCTTGTTGGAATCAATTTAATACTGAGAGGGGGGGTGAATCGGTATTAGCGTAGTTATTAGCATTTTTTACCTTCTTTAACATATTATCCTTTACTTAATCTTTATCTTTAGTTATGCATCATAAAGTAAACATCTACATACATGCACCGCATACACAACACATAACACACATGATTTTTTATGTGGAAACCCAAATGGGAGAAAACCACAGAATGCTTCTTTATAATGAGAAAGAATACATTCAAGGAAGCACCAACTTCTTGTGTTTACTAGCACCAACTGGAAGGAGGCACCAACCACCTGGTTTTACAAGCACTGACCTAAAGGAAGCTTCCACTCCCTGTTTTTTCTCCAGCACCAACCCCCTTTCTTCTTTGTTTTACAAGCACCAACCCGAAAGAAGATTCAACACACTATCTCCTTGCCCCGTCTGATCGCCCTAATGTACAACACGTGTTGTTGTCTTACTGAAATTCAACTCTGCACACTCTTCTGATCTTATGGTAATGATTATGTTGTGCATTATCTTCGTATGCATTCTATACTCTATCACTGCGCTACATATATCACTTGACGTCTCATTTTTCTCAGATCACACTTTTGTTGATGACTTAATTCATGTACCGTGTGCTTGATAATACTATAGTCTGCATCTCTGTTATCTCAACGTTATGCTTTGTGTGACTGTTGTGATCAACTGATACAGTTCTTTCAATGGATAGATTGCTATTATGAAATGAAGCATTAGTAACAAATGGAACTGCGCACATTCTGATGTGTCTGTTCTGATTGAGTGTTGTAGTCTCTCAGATAATCTGTGACGTCATGTGCATCAAATTATTTGTTCGTTATTTTTAACGCACTTGTCTCAAATCATCTACATCATGATGCACCTATCGGATTCTGTTGTTGTTCTGTCATTTCGAATCAGATGGATTTCTCAACTTCTCACACTTTCACTTCTGCTCATATGCATCAGCTAGACTGTTAATTTTTTAGCATAAATTCAATATGATCTAGGATCTTTACTGAGAGAATAACATGTACAGCATATCAATCACAAGAAGAAATCACAAGAGACAATAGACACACAGAGTTTTCCTGGGGAAAACCATAAAGGTGAAAAACCCCAATAACTTCCTCAGAGATAGATAGAGCAATGATACAAAACCCAAGCATAAGAGATAGTCTCCTAGCAGCTTCTCCTCCTCCACTAGTGTTCCACTCTCCAATGAGTGTATCAGTGAGAAAGTGAATGATCAAATAGAGTGACTCCCGCACTCTATTCATACTTGACTTGACTTGCCTAATAACCTTACTAGGTCGGCCTCAACTTAACCACTTAACATAATGCTGACAAAGCCAACCCCCAATAGGGTGGTCTAATAACCCTTTAACCCACATGACTTATACAGGGCCGACCCCATCAAGGTGGTCTAATAACCCATTAAGTGTAAGTTACGACACTTACAATATAAATGACGACACTTTCGTATAGAGGAATAATAACATCTCTATAGGAATACAATATACATGTGTGAAATACATTCCGAAGTTACAAATACATCAACACTCCCTCTTAACTAGGAAGGTATTTCTTGACACAGATCTGCTAGCACAAGTCTTCTTCCCTGGATCATCGTCACTGGATCATCGTCATCGAATCATCGTCACTGCTGCTGCTATCTCAATCAATCTCCAATCTACTCATCATAGGAAGTTCTATAGAGCCAATCCTTTTTCATACTGGATGTAGGCCCGCCACCTGCAGGTCTTCATCATCTACAGAGCCAACCCTTTTTCATGCTGGATGTATCAACATCTATAGATCTAGTCCTTTTTCATACTAGATGTATCACATCTACAGAGCCAGTCCTTTTTCATACTGGATGTATCACATCTACAGAGCCAGTCCTTTTTCATACTAGATGTATCACATCTATAGAGCCAGTCCTTTTTCATACTAGATGCGACCTAGAACAAATCTAGGATTTTCCACCACAGAGCCATTCCTTTTTCATACTGGATGAGACCTAGAACAAATCTAGGATTTTCCACCACAGAGCTAGTTCTTTTTCATACTGGATGTGACCTAGAACAAATCTAGGATTTTCCACCATAGAGCCAATCCTTTTTCATACTAGATGTGACCTAGAAAAAATATAGGATTTATCACCACAGAGCCAATCCTTTTTCATATTGGATGTGACCTAGAACAAATCTAGGATTTATCATTGCACAGCCTCACAAGAGAACCCCAGGACTTATTATGGGCACACAGCCCAACCTATCGGATCTCCCAGGTCAGTATTACATGTGGTCATGGCACAACCTCGAAAGAGCATCCCAGGACTTATTACGGGCACACAGCCCTACCTATCAGATCTCCAGGTCAACATTACATGCCATAGGACACAACCTATCCACGGCCACAGAGTATCAACCTGATACTCACCATACATCATCATGATGTACATCATCGCATGATCATCCTGATCAACAATGTATCCACCTAATACATATACACATACATGATCCACATGATCATATCAAGCATCCAACATGATGGATATACATAGCAGTAACTGTAGCATCGTCTTGATGCTCATCACACAGCACTTACATCCATAGCCATGGGAAGGATCCTCCTCTCACCATGCTTGGAATGGATCCTGCAGATGTATCCATCACTTCTTCCTCGAAGTGTCATCAATCTGAAGAACACCAAGCCTCTCTCTGAAGTACTCAAACTTCACTCTGGCTAGTGGTTTTGTCAACACATCTGAAACCTGCTCATCCGTCGCAACATACAGGAGCTTCTCTGCTCCTATTTGCACCATATCCCTGATATAGTGATATTTGATCTCAATGTGCTTCGACCTGTCATGGAACACCGGATTCTCAGACAGATTCACACAACTCTGGTTGTCACAAAAGATACAGGTAGCATCCAACGGGAGATCAAATAACTCAGACAATATCTTCCTAAGCCATACTGCCTCGTAACTAGATGAACAAGTAGCAACATACTTTGCTTCGGCTGTACCCAGTGCTACGCAGGACTGCTTCCTGCTAAACCAAGAGATCACACCTGATCCCATACTGAAGTAACACCAAAAGTGCTCTTCCTATCTGCAGCACTGCCTGCCCAGTCCGAATCAACATAACCCTGCAGGTTAAACTTTTGATTCGCATCATACTTGAGCCCATAATCAATTGTACCCTTCAAGTACCTCAGAACATGCTTTACAGAAACTAGGTGAACACCTCTAGGATCCGTCAGAAACTAGCTCAATGTGTTCACCGCAAAGCAAATATCTGGTCTAGTGTTCGTCGGGTACATCAAGGACCCAATCATCTGACGATACACCGTGATATCAACCGGATCAGACGAAGCATCACATAGAAGCTTCATGTTCAATGCCATAAGTGTGGCCATGGCCTTGCATTCCATCATCCCGAACTGCTTCAGTATCTCTACTGCATACTTCCCTTGTCCAAGGAAGATCCCATCTGCACTCTGCCACACCTCCATGCCTAGAAAACAGTGCATCATCCCCAAGTCCTTCATCTCGAACTCGGAAACAAGCTTCCTCTTCGTGTCATCAATCAATCTATCCTCTCTTGTTACAAACAGGTCATCCACATACAATAAGAGAATCACGGGATTTCCTTCCTCAACCTTGTAGTAAAGGTTGGAATCTGCTTTACTCTTAGTAAATCCCAAACTAGATAGAAAGCTGTCTATCCTACCATACCAAGTCCTAGGAGCTTGCTTCAAGCCATACAAGGATTTCTTCAACCTGCACACATATGACTCTCTATCATGTGTATCAAAACCAAGTGGCTGCTCCACATACACTTCCTCCTCGACTACACCATTCAAGAAGGTTGTCTTGACATCCATCTGGTGTATCTTCCATTTCATCACTTGCTTTATATTTCTCTATGTTGTCATCTACAGCACGCTTAATCTTATAAATCCACTTGGAAGTCACAACATACTTCCCTTCTGGTCTTGGGACCACATACCAAACATCATTCTTCATGATCGACGGATCATGGCATCATTACTTCATCCGGGATCCTGGGAACTTCAGATTCTTCAATAGATAGATTTGTTGCTGAACAAATGTTGTATTCCTTCTTTTGTAGGTACTCGTATACGATATTTCCTACAAAAACAAGTTAAATTACATGATTAGAAACATCTCATAGTTTTCAGAACAAATTCTTACACATAAAGAAATATGTCATACAGTCATGCAATTATTTTAGCCAATGCTTCAATACAACATTTATCCATATCCCGTAACTTTCTAGATGCCTTCCAATCTCTACCAGAACATTGTTAAGAGTGTGCACAACTCCCAACATGTCAACAAAGAGGTTTCATTCTATAAAAGTAGCAATGGAATGTTGTACAGTGTCATAGACCACTTACCCATTACATACATATTAGTAATATATTGTTCATTAATGCAATTATTCTAATATGCATAATACACAACCTAAGTCTAGGAACATAAGTATATACATCTTTGAACAATATTATTTAAACAATCAAATATACAAGAAATGAAAATTCAAATACTTATCTTTGTTTGTTTATTGGGTGGACTCCCTCTCAATCTTTGTTTCCTTGTAGGAACTACTGGAGTGTGCTCCCTTTTGATCTTTGCTTCTTGGATTACCTGTCCTTGAACTTATATCCATCCTTGATCACTATGCATGCTTACTAGTATCATCATTGTGTTATCCTCGAGATATCATACATAATCATACATTCATTAGTATAACCTTAATACTATCAAAACATAATAATCTTAAACATGTATAGTTATGATCATTTCAAACACAGATAATAAGCATTAGTATTCAAAGTTTCAGGGAAAACTTCTCTTACTCATGCATATTCATATTTGACCATAGAACTCTTTTGGTTAGTCATATCATCAATCAAGGTAAGAGACATAATATGCATAAACCCTAGATTACTCAAACTTGTAACTTCATGAGTAATCATTATCAATCATACAAAAGTATAAGATCCTTACATAGGGTAGGATTCTAACTTGATATAGGAAAAACATACTTGGTCATCATATTTGCTAGTTATGTCTAGCAATGTTTTTCTTGTTCTCTTCAATGACCTGCATAACTCATAAGTTAACCATTGTAGAACCAAATTATACATACCTCTATGTGATCCATGACTATGGATGAGTCTTTGTCTTCATGTCACTATGGTATTGATCTAGGACTTTATTTGTACCTTCATGTTAGCGGATAACATTCTCCTCATACAACACCACAGTGTATTAGTACAATCATAACACAATCATAAGTGTCATAACCCTAATCAATGAATGTCTTCTATCATGCATTCATACTTTTACTAGGGTGATAAGACAAGTCTAAAATTAAACAAGATTGTTACTAAACTCAATAACATGAGGACAATCATATTATTAACTTAATCATGAATAGATTTCAAAACATACATGTAAGTCATACTTGTCAGATTGCTTGTAGTAGTTGTTGTTGTTGTTCCTTTTGTTCTTAGGACAATCTGAGGAAAAGTGTCATCTTCTTGGTATGTGCTCTGAGAGCTTGATCTTCATTCCCCATATTCTCTTCTCGAGCTACAATCTGAGCTTCTTCATGTGATTCTTCCCACAGCTTACTGAAAGAGATAAGTTTCTTCCTAGCACAAATTCCTTGGATGAAGGAATCCCATGACCTAGGAAGGCCATTAAGAGTCATCATTACCACTTCTCCATTCTCTATAACTTCTCCCACAGCTTCAAGTTGTTGTTTTATCTGGGAGACCCTTGAGAAATAAGACTGCATGTCTCTGCATTCTGAAACTTGATATTCTTCAATTGATTCCTCAAGGTCATCTTCCAATTTATATTCTTCCCTTCAAATAGCTTGGTCAAGGAATCAAATCTCCTTAGGTGTCTTCAGAGATGACACATGTGGCATGAGATGGTTTTTGATAGAATCAGCAATGATCCATTTAGCCTTGACAAAGTTCCTCTTGTTTAAGGCCTTATTCTCTTCTCCCTCTAGGACAAGAACCCCTTCACTTATGTAGGTGTCCAACTCACTCTCTTCTAGAATTAACCCAATCCTATACTTCCATGCTTGGAATTTATCAGCCCCTTCAAGCATATCCTCAAGATTGGTGTGGTGAGACATCTTAAAGAGTACTTCAAATGAAATAGAAAATATTTACGCCTTACCACTTGATTTGTAGAAATCTGGATCTAGAGTTGGATTAGGGTTTGTTAGAGAAACCCTAAAAATTCAAATTTTGAATTTCAAACTTCTGAAAGGATAGAAAGATGCTTCTTGATGAGCTGATCAAGCTGGTATACTCAGAATTTGAAAACTGCAAAGTTTCACCCCTCAAATTTGCTTTTCAAACTTTCGAATTCACTGGGAGGACCCTGAATTAAGGTTTGATTTTACCGAAGCTTCACCCATCCAAAAAGTTCGATCCAAAGCTCTAAACTTCGATTTTTCCAAGGAGTTTCTAGCCATGGTCTCAGATTTCAGAAATTCCAACTTTTGAAGAAGCCCTAATTTCTGGCTTCACTAGATAGGACCCCAAACTAGGGTTTGAGTTTCCCGGAGCTTCACCCAACCAAAAAGTTCGATCCAAAGCTCTAAACTTCGATTTTTCTAAGGAGCTTCCAGCCATGGTCTCAGATTTCATAAAGTCCACTTTTTGAGGAAACCCTAAGTTTTAGGGCCAAAACTTAAAGTGCTCAGAATTTAATTCTGATTGGACAAAAAGATGCGCCTTGCTGAGGAGAGTCAATCTAGGCTACTGACTTTCAAGATCTGTGGAGAGAAACCCAAAAAACAAGAATCCCTAGCTTCTGCAACTGCACAGTGTCTTCTTCTTAGGTTAGCTCTGATACCATGTTAATTTTTTAGCATCAATTCAATATGATCTAGGATCTTTACTGAGAGAATAACATGTATAGCATATCAATCACAAGAAGCAATCACAAGAGACAATAGACACACAGAGTTTCCTTGGGGAAAACCATAAAGGTGAAAAACCCCAATAAATTCCTCAGAGATAGATAGTGCAATGATACAAAACCCAAGCATAAGAGATAGTCTCCTAGCAGCTTCTCCTCCTCCACTAGTGCGCCACTCTCCAATGAATGTATGAGTGAGAAAGTGAATGATCAAATAGAGTGCCTCCCGCACTCTATTTATACTTGACTTGACTTGCCTAATAACCTTACTAGGTCGGCCTCAACTTAACCAATTAACATAATGCTGACAGGGCTGACCCCCAATAGGGTGGTCTAATAACCCGTTAACCCACATGACTTATACAGGGCTGACCCCATCAAGGTGGTCTAATAACCCATCAAGTATAAGTTATGACACTTACAATATAAATGACGACACTTCCGTATAGAGGAATAATAACATCTCTATAGGAATACAATATACATGTGTGAAATACATTCCGAAGTTACAAATACATCAACATAGACATCTGCACATTATCTAATAAAATTCGATTCTATCTATGTGCTTCTGTCTCTACAACATCTGTGACTATCAGTGAGCTGATCATATTACTGTCCTTTGAAACATCAAACACTTGCACATACTTCATTATTACTTCCTTTTAATACTTGTGCATCTGTCACAGATCTACAACATCTTTTTTTGCACCATCAAAACTTCATTCTGTTGCATGTGCGCATTTGGCTCTTCTCTAGATCATATGTATGTCCACGAGCCCCTCGATGCCGCCAAAATCAAACTGAAACTTTCACACGAAGCTCTTATGCTCTTTCCATCAAGCTTACTTCAAATATCCAACTTGCATCTCTATTTATACATTTCAAATGCATGAATTGTATGTTCACAAGTTGGTCGTGGCATCCCTTCTTCCATACTTCTAGGATTATGCATATTCCATGTGTCACCTTTTGCATTGTTGATGTGTCATCTGATATGTGTCGTGTGCCCTTATGGTCCACAACTTAGTGGGACTTTAACCTTGGTGGTGTACCATTGCACTCTTGATGTAATATTTCCTTAAGGTATGTGCGCAATATTATACTTCATCTTGATGTGTTCACGACTTGTGTTGTACCATCCCTTGTGGGCAATGTGCCCTTGGTGTATTGATACTTCGCGGAATCTGTTCATTCTCCAACTTTTTCTTAGTGGTATTATGACCCTTGCCACTTCAACACTTGTGGGTAATGCACACTTGATGTGTTGATAATTTGTGGATTCTACGCAAACTCCAACTTCTTCCAAGTGGGTCTTGACCTTTTCCTTGTCAGCCTTTGTGGGACTTGTGCACCTACCATACCGTCAGCTATGGAATTTTATCATAGATGGTATTAAACCACTATACCCTTATAGGAACTTGTGCGCATTCCACTTACTGAAAGCATCTTCTTATTGGCTATGCTTGCACACTTTCAGGATTGTCCAACCATTAACTGCTTGTGCACTTCCGACCAATTCTCTAGCTTGCTTGTGCATTCCAGATACTTCCTTCAACAAACTTGTGCTCTTGCACCATTTTCTCAACCAATTCCTTGGCTTCTTATGCACATGTACCATTGTCCAACCAACTCCTTTGATTTCTATCATGAGAGAGTATGACTTGGTGGGCTTGATTTCTGTGCGAGGACCACATGTTGTAGGATACATTACTTGCATTCCTTTCTTGAGCTGGATTTGCATGATGTATCTACTTATGTATTTCTTCAAACTTGTCATACATGATGTATCCTTGGATACACAACTTCAAACCAAATTCATTTCTAGATATACTACAAAGTTGCATTCATATCTATCACCTTCACCATTGCAAATATGCTTCTAGTATTGATGTTCTTCTACATCTTGCACATATACTACTTCAAAGTGGCTTCCATATACTTCTTCATACTTCTACAAGAATATTGTATCCACTTTCACACTATTTGATATCAATGACTCAGATTGAATCAATCGACATCCTATTTGACATTAATTGACAATCAAACACTTGAAATCATCTTTAGTTGACATCAATGACAACCAATTCTCAACAATATCTCCCTTTGGCATTGATGTCAACACCTTATGAAACTGTACCTGATCTTCTTTGAACTATATGATTCATCTGTACTTGGTCGCAGTGTTCCCCCTGAGTTCTTTGGGATTTTGTCTAGTGTGTTTTGTGTTGTTAGCACTTCTGCTACCTCTACGCGAACCATGTTGCTTCTTGTTACATCTGTACAGACCATATGTTTAGTCATCTTCATGCCATTTCTTCAAGTGATATTCTTCATGCTTTTTCATGTCTGTTGTATCTTCATGATGTTCCTTTTATGATTTGCTTGCAATTATCCATGTGATATTTTTCACACTCTTTCACATCTACTAAGGCTTCATTGTCTTTCATGTATTATCTACAGTTCTGCCCCTTTCGTGCTATCCTGCTGACTTCATGCATCTTTTCACGTCTCGGCCTTTTCATGTTAGCTTCTGGTGTGTATTTCATTCCTCAACTTCATACATATCTCCTCCTTTGACATCAATGGAAAAGAGGTTCCATTATTTTGCGCATTATGAGTTCTTCTGTATGTTTTTCCCTGGCATTCATCACGTCTGTATCTAGGGATAGCTCCCCTTGTATTTATGCTACATTACTTTGCACAAATTTTGTACTGATATCCTTTCATAATTATCTTTGATTGCTTTTATGATAAATATGTTACATTGCTCCTTCACCTTGATCTCATGTTCCAGTCACAACACTTCATCGTTCCTTGTGCAGTGATCCATGCTATCATCCTTACTTTCCAACTATGCTGTGCATAGGTCAGTCCTTTACTGATTTTGCATTACATTTGATGCGCCTGACTGCTTAACCTGTCACATTTACTGCACTATCACAGGGCCTTGTCACATTTAATGGTGTTGCATATTTTGCTAGGATGACCAAAGATATGGCATGTTTTTCATTTATCGGCCAACTTGGCATAAAATCAGACATGACACTTAGCTTGTGTGGCCACAATGACGACGTGTCGCTTCTGTACTCGAACCTTTTGAGAAAGCATTCTTCATCGTATGGTGCAATGAATTGAATTTCCACCTTTTTGTATTGTTTCCAAAACTCATTAAGTCCAGCATTTAATTTCGACGACTCCACCACCTTCTTCAACTTTGTTCAACATTGAATACTTATCTCATCAACTAATTTCATGTGCATGAACACCCTTCAATGGATTCTATAAGATATCTACGAGTAATATCTGGTTCATCTCCTCTTGCATCTTTGCATTTTTGTATCGCATTGTCTTCCTGAATTTGTTTTTTGATACTACCTCTGGTTCTTTCTTTTCTTTCCAATGGCCTCCTTTTATCACAAAGTAAATAGTTCAATTGAGAATGTGTGTCTTGTCGTTCAGACTCAGTGAGATGAGATTTCGCATTTGAGAAATGATATGGATTCCTAGCAGCATCAAGTGTAGAATAACTAGATTCTTCATCAATACTCTTAGTCTTAGGTGAACCATAGACATTCTGAACAGCTGATCATTCTGACTCGTCGGGTTGATAATATGGAGAGTCAACAACAATAAATTCTTGATGAATTGTCTCGTCTTCAACCTTAGCATGATGAACCGTCATCATATGCCACTCTGCAGATTTCTCCTCTGTACCCTTCTTTTGAATGCATAGCCCTGGTTCCGATGGATTTGTAGTTGCATCTTGTGAACCAGCCAGATACGGAACTTGATATTGAACTGTAGGTGTAGAATGCTTCAACATTTTCTCAACTTTTCCTCTTCTATCATCCTTCTTGTATATTCCATTCCTGGCATGGAGTCTTACCTCATGCAAATTTTTGTAAACATGCCCAATTTTGAATATAATGAAAAGATTTATTTTACGCAGTCTCATATCCTTCAGCAGTGTTTGATTCTTCATGTAAATATTTTCTACTTGTATTTGTGCTACTGAACTTAATGCGATGCTTCTATGTTCTGTAATGTACCATATACAATGTAAATCTATAACCACTTAATGTATGCATGCACTTTTCCCTTTCTGCGACGTAATCAACTTAACATACAATACATGAGAACAAAATGAACACATTCTAACTTCAAACACTTATGACCACATATCACGCATTCCTAACCACACACCTAACTAACATCTCTTGAATTCCTTAAGATGCATCCTGTTGAACTCAAGGGTCTTCCATAGTCCTTATGGGACTAGACAAAGAGGCAACAATTGCTTGTTGCACCTGGATTGTCTGCATCTTCGGTGCACTTCTAAGGATATTTCCTTACCCAAGACTTGTTGTGTGCACTTATGTTTTGATTCTACTCTAGATATTTTCCATTGAAATATATTTGAGTGTAATATCCTTTGCACAACAAATATCCATCCGTACAGTTTACTGCTCTTCGACAGTACATAAATTTGTGTCCAAAACAATAGCATGCATAACATATCACAGTTTGACAATATTTTGCAATATGGCCAAAACGATTGCGTCTTGCGCACTTCACCCTGTTGATCCTTTTTTGATTAGTATATTGAAAATAATTATAGCTAAAGGAACCATCATACCTAAAAATCTTATCCTGACTTCAGCAATGTTCTCTCTCGAAGATCTTCTTAGGTGTATTTACATAACCTAGACCAATTTTATCCTCTAGTGATCTATGATCCTTCGGAATCCTTTTTAGCATTGGCGTGCTTTCTTTTAACTTGTTCTGCACTTCATCTTCAGATTTTATCCTGTCACTTTCTGATTGCGCACAAACAGGGTCGCTACTTGCAATACACACTTGTTTCCTTCCCTTTATTTCATTCAGCTTGCCTTCTACATGAGATATCCCTTTATCCTTTTCCTCAAGTTGATTAGTCATCTTTCTAATTTCCTGCACCAATTCCTCGAGTGAAGATCTTAATACAAATTTCTCTTTATCAAGTACTAGAACCTTTTCTTGTGCACAATTTAGTTTAATCTCGTAGCTGGTTATCCTTTCACGAATATCTGCTTCAATATATTCTTAACATGGCATGGCTTGTTCTTCATACTTTAACAGTTGTTCCTGCAATAGCTTATCCTTCTTCTTAGAATTCTTTAACTCGTCCAAGGAACTTATCAATTCACCTTCCTAGTCAATGTCTACAGTGTCTTCATCATCGGATTGACTGTCAGTATTGACCTCTTCAACAAGTTTTGGAAGTGTGATTGGATTTGGAGATGTTTTGAACGATCCACTAAAGAAATAATTTTCTAGTGATCCTGGCTTGCTTTGCGCACCGGAGTGTTCTTTGAATTGTTCTTCTTTATTTCATCTTTGCTTTCTTCCACTACATGGGCCATGAATATTACTTCTTTAGGTTCTTCGTCACATTCACTTCCTTCATATGCATTTCTTCCTTCTTTAGTGTACAAACTCTTCCTCTGTTTAGGAATCCTCCTTCTATTCCCAGGTCTGTGTTGTAAGCACGTAGTCTTTCGATCGTATGAGCCAGATTCCTCATCACTATAGATGTCTCCACTTTATTTGAAAGGACACTTTGAGGCATAATGACCTACTCCTCCACATTTGAAATATTTAAAAGGTAATTTTTTCTTGTACTTACCTCATCCTCTTTTCAACTTCTTGACAAAGTTTGATTCCTCATAGTCTGATTCATCACAACACTCTTTGTCATGATCATGCTTATCCTTTCTGGTGGCTTTAAAGGCAGCTTCCTTTCTGATGGGATTTTCTTTCTCATTTCTCATCTCATATGCAGTGAGAATCCCATGAAGCTCATCCTTTGTTAGGTCTTCAATATTAGCTCAATCCTCTAACACAAGTACCTTCACATTGAATCTTCGAGGTAGAGTTCTCAAAATATTATGTACAACTGATTCTTCATCCTGAATGACCCTAAGAATTTTGATAGCATTAACTATCTCATCCACTCTTAAGAAGTAATATGTAATGTTATCTTCATCTTTCATTCTTACAGATTCAAACTACCTAGAGTAGTTTTGTAGCTTTGCTTTCTTTACCTTGTCATTACCTTCATATATACCTCTGAGTTTGTCCCAAATTTCCTTAGCCGATGCGCAGTGCATAACTTTGATGAATTCATCACTCGTCAAGCCACATAGTAGAGCATTTCTGGCTCTAGCGTTGCTTTCATAGAGTCTCCTTTGCGTTGGATTGAATAGTACTACTACTAGGAAATTGTAACCATAATAGATTTCCAAACATATGCTCCCAATGATTGCAAATAAAATTCCATACGTACCTTCCAGAAAATGTAAGTTGTGCCGTCAAATCTTGGTGTTTTTTTGGTGGAAAGGCCTTCCTGCTTATCCATTTCTGCGCAATGATCTATCTTCTAGATGTTAATATGTTACTAAAGACATCTGCTATGATACCAATTGTTGGAATCAATTTAATACTGAGAGGGGGGCTGATCAGTATTAGCGCAATTATTAGCAGTTTTTACATTCTTTAACAGATTAGCCTTACTTAATATTTATCTTCAGTTATGCATCAAAAAATAAACATCCACATATATGCACTGCATAAACAACACATAACAGACATGATTTTTTATGTGGAAACCCAAATGGGAGAAAACCACATAATGCATCTTTATAATGAGAAAGAATACATATAAGGAAGCACCAACTTCCCGTGTTTACCAGCACCAACTGGAAGGAGTCACCAACCCCCTGGTTTTACAGGCATTGACCTAAAGGAAGCTTCCACTCCCTGTTTTTTCTCCAACACCAACTAGGAGGAACCAAGCCCCTGTCTTCTTTGTTTTACAGGAACCAACTTGAAGGAATCTTCAACTCCCTATCTCCTTGCCCTGTCTGACCACCCTGATGTCCAATGTGCTTTTGTCTTGCTGAAATTCAACTCTGTGCACTCTCCTGATCTTCTACTAATGATTCTATTGTGTGCCATGTTTGTATGCAGTCTATACTCTATCATTGTGCTGCATACATACTTGACATCTCATTCTTCTCAAATCACACTTATGTTGATGCCTTACTTCATGTACCGTGTTCTTGTTGATACTGCAGTCTGCGTCTCTGTTATCTCAACGTTATGCTATGTGTGATAGGGTATTTTTTAAGGATTCTAGTATTATACTTAAGTATAGTATTCTAGGCGATTATTTTGGATTGAAAAAAACATATATATAGATAGGTAGGCGAATATTAAATATGAAGCATATAATTTACTACTGAAACTTGTAAATTTTGGTGAATATTATGATAAAAACATGTTTTATGTAAATATAGGCGATATTAGAGACTAAAAATGACCAAATAGCGAATTTATTTTTTGAAAAAAAACCCAAAATATAGCCAATTGACAAAATTTCACCCTTAAAAATTACCTTGGGTCACTGACTGATATGATCAACTAATACAGTGCTTTCAATTGATAGTTTGTTGTTTTGAAATGAAGCACTGGTAATGGATGGAACTGCACACTTTTTTATGTGTTCGTTCTGAATAAGTGTTGCAGTCTCTCAGATAATATGCGACGTCCTGTGCATCAAATGATTCATCCATTCTGTTCAACTCACTTGTCTTATATCATCTACATCATGATGTGACTATCAGATTCTGTTGTTGTTATGTCGGCGTGCATAAGATGGAGTTCAAAACTTTGCACACTTTCACTTTTGCTCAAATGCATCAACTCGACATCTATCCATTTCCTGATAAAATTTGGTTATGTCTCTGTGCTTCTATCTCTACAAAATATGTGACTATTGGCATGCTGATCGTATTACTATCCTTCGAAACATCAAGCACTTGTGCATACTTCAGTTTTACTTCATTTCAATACTTGTGTATTTGTCACAGATCTACATTATAGTTTTGCACACCATCAAAACTTCATTATGTTGCATGTGCACATTCAGCTCTTCGCTATATCATATGTTATGTCCACGAGCCCCTTGATGCCCCAAAAATCAAACTAAAACTTCCACATGAAGCTCTTATGCTCTCTCCATCAAGCTTACTTCAAATATCCAACTTGCATCTTTATTTATACATGTCCTACATGGATTGAATGTTCACAAGTTGGTTGTGGCATCTCTTCTTCCATACTTCTCGGATTATGCATATGCCGCATGTCATCTTTTATGATGTTGATTTTTCATCTGATATGTGTCTTGTGCCCTTATGGTCCACAACTTAGTGGGACTTTAACCTTGGTGGTGTACCAATGCACTCTTGATGTAATATTTCCTTAATGTTTGTGTGCAATCTTATACTTCATCTTGATGTGTCCACAACTTGTGTTGTACCATCCCTTGTGGGTAATGTGCCCTTGGTGTATTGATACTTTTCAGAATCTGTGCATTCTCCAGCTTCTTCTTAGTGGGATTATGACCCTTGCCACTTAAACACTTGTGGGTAATGCGCACTTGATGTGTTGATACTTTGCGGATTCTGTGCATACTCCAACTTCTTCCAAGTGGGTCTTTGGCCTTTTCCTTGTCATCCTTTGTGGGACTTGCACACTTGTTGTACCATCGAATATGGAATTTTCTCATAGATGGTCCTCAACTATTGTACCCTTCTAGGAACTTGTTCATGTTCCACTTACTAAAAGCATATTCTGATTGGATATGCTTGTGCACTTTCAGGATTGTCCAACCATTAACTGCTTGCGCACTTCCGACCAACGCTCATGATTTCTTGCACATTCTACGGAATTCATTCAACAAACTTGTGATCTTCTACCATTTTATCAACCAATTCCTTGGCTGCTTGTGCACATGTACCATTGTCCAACCAACTCCTTTGATTGCTATCATGAGAGAGTATGACTTGATGGACTTGATTTCTGCGCAAGGACCACATGTTGTGGGATATATTACTTGTGTTCCTTTATTGAGTTGGATTTGCTTGATGTATCTACTTATGTATTTCTTCAAACTTGTCATGCATGATGTATCCTTGGACACATAAATTCAAAATGAATACATTTCTAGATATACTCCAAAATTGCATTCCTATATATCACCTTCACCATTGTGCATATACTTCTGGTACTCATGTTCTTCTACATATTGCGCATATAATACTTCAAAGTGGATTCCATATACTTATTCATACTTCTGCAGGAATACTGTATCCACTTTGACACTAGTTGATATCAATGAATCAGTTGACATCTTCTTTGACATTAGTTGACAGTCAAACACTTGACATCATACTTAGTTGACATCAATGACAACCAATGCTCAACAATGAGTTTAATTGATGCCAAAAAATATGTTGGTTCTCATCATCAATGAGGTTAGATTGCCATAGGGATTCACATACAAACTAGCGTTTCTTGGGGTCAATATCCCCTTCAAATATAGGATTATTTATTGGAATATGGTAAGCTGATAGATTTGGGATTTTTATTACTTATTAGAGCAGAATAATTGAATGACTGACTTACTACTTGATGTTTACTGTTGAATTCTTGTGGTTGTGACTATTACCACAATATATGCACTTCTTCTATGGACTCTTTGACACTAGGGTGGTTCTACAATGGTTTGGTCGCTTCAATTAGTAATGTTGTTGGCTTGGGGAGGTACCTCCATATCTTCTTAATAAAATAAAATAAAAGAATGTCTTCTGAATTCAGGTGTGAAGGTAATCTAGTTACCACATTTTGGGTGTTGAATCACCAAACTATATGCAATTCATCCACATTGATCTAGTCTATTCCATATGTTGTTGTCACTTGGTTTCAGTCCCATGTCACACTCGACTATTTGTATAATGGTCGGCCCAGTCATCATTATCATTGGTAAAGAGCCAACGGGATTCGAGGCATATAAAATTGCGATGTGTAGAGCATGAGGGATTAGCACCATTGCGTGCAATAGATCTACCAATTGCGACACCTCATCTTCTCCATCTACTCGAATTTCCCTCGACTTAGACAGGTCTTTTGGTTGCTCGACCATCTCACCCGGTTTGTTTATACTTATTTTTCGACATAATGGACTAGCAATATCCCTCAATTTCTCTCGTCGCTTATACCTTTCTTCTCTTTCTAGTTTATGTATGTATGTTATTTGTTTGTGAGTGGTTTGGCACTTAGTTCATCGAAGCGGTCTCGAATTTTTACAAGCCTTCATTCTTTTCTTCTCTTATCAACTAACATCATTCTTTCATTTAGAACACATGGTCAATGAACCCCCCATTGTTGACCCGAATCTTATAGTTTGACGGAGGTGGTTTCAATAATGGACTTCATTTATTTAATAAATATTCCCACCATCTTTCGTTAATGAATCGCTCCCACACTTTTTGATGCTCCTTCCAATTTGATGAAGCGGGCTCGACCAACGGACGGCATGGCTCGACTATGTGACCAACTCCATTTTCAACCAAAAATTTATATAGAAGGCTCGGTATAGAACATTAGAATCCTTCGTGAAGTTTGGTGTAGAATTGATGTCATAATTCGTAGCGAGATGATATTTCTTCTATAGCTTGTTCTTCATAGAAATATTTGCATATATTTTCAAGCCAGTCGTGTAGGTTCATTCTACCTCAATTGTAAATCTTGTGCATTAGAAGTCTTTCCTTCTGGGCATCTAACTTGGTCATGAACGAAGTCAAGGAATTTCTTTATTTCACAGGGAATGGCCTCTATAAATATTTCATGGGATTCAGTGAAGAACTTCTCCCTTTCCTGTGCAATTGTTAGATTGTCCCCCCTTGCATAATTCTAGATGTAATTTGCTATTTTCTTGTCCCACCACTCTCAAATATCTCGTTCAATTATCATCTAGGAATGCTCATCATTTTAGCATGGTTATGTACTACAACAACTGAACCAATGTTGTTTTCTGAGGGTTCACATGGATTGTCAATAGTACAATAAACATATATAAAATATCACGTAGCATACACTATACAAGATACAAGATAACATAGTAAGTGGGACAACAGTGACGAGTCCTTGTATTAACAGAAGGTGAAATAATGTACAAAATGATGTCTCATATCCACATCTCACAGGCCTATAAATATGATTTACACGTAGTTATTCAGTTATAACTAACAGTTCAATCGACTAACCGACCGACTAGACTGGCCTGATTGTGGGTGGTTGAAGGACCTAGTCGACTGATCGACTAGGATCCTCCAACAATATACATGTATTTTGTTGGGGTGGGTTGGTGAGGGTATAGAACCAAATTTATAAGTGACTATCACTTTATGGTAGACAAATTTAATAAGGCATGCGTCATAATTCCTTATAAAAAGAGAATCAAGAGATAAGGAACAACAATCTTCTTCATTGAGAGGGTATGGTTGTAGTTTGTGATACCAAGGAGCATAAGTTTTTACAAGGACAACAATTTTCACTACATTTTGGACTACTCTTTAATAGAATATGGATATCAATATTAAGACATCTATAGCTTTCCATCTACAAGTGGATGGCAAACAAAAGTGGTGGACAAGGTAATGGTTCAACTTTAGAGGGCTTACAATAAAAACAAGTTGACATATGCCTTAACCATTGTAGCACCAAGTGGATTATATGTCAACTCCCATTACCACATGTGGAATTTTATAAATATTCTAAATTGTCTTAAACCCTGACCCTAATTGAGAATTATCGCATGCAAAAATTTGAATCCTTATCGTCACGACTATTTTTACATGTTAACAAATAGGTCGAAAGGAAAGAAAGGGGGTTTATTCTTTTTGTAATGATACATTGCTCCATAGCTATGAAAAGTAAATGAGTGGGATATCATGCCATAACAAGGAATCGTGTGATCTTATAGAAACATATGTAGGTCATAGTGTTTGTCTACTCCTCAAAGAGGGATTATATTTATTTGTAATCTACATTTCCATTACAACAATAAAAGAGCAAGGCACATGTGTGTGATGTAGTGTTTAGAATCCCCCACATGTACTTAAGGTATGATATATTCATGATGAGATCAATCTAATACCATTGGGTTGAGGATGGAAAATATTTCATCATTAATGCATATAAATGTAAGTATGATATCTCTCGAGTGGAGTATTGACCAAGCTAAGAAACTCATTCAATCAAGTAGGAATATTGCACTCCTCTTATTGATATAGAGATGTATTTAAATTGAAATGAAAGAATCTACAGAGGGGATTACAAAAAAGTAAAAAAACTAATAGGAGCACCCCTCTTCTTGAGATATAATTGAGATAGAGATGTATTGATAGAAATGAAAGCATCTATAGGAGGGAGTACAAAAAAGAAAAAGAAAAAACACTATTGGGAAATTCTTTTGGAGACTTACAAAGAAATGTTCCAACAATGAAGAAGGTTTCCATATGAGAGGGAAGTGGAGCATAAATTCAAAGTTTGTGTTACTCTCCACTTCTAAAAAAGGATTATAATGAAAATCCAAACTTGAAGAAGATGAAGTAAAGAAGCAATTACATCTATTCAGAAATTGATAGGTGGGCATTCACGTGAACAAACACCACATGTTTATTGGGGCTATCTTAGGCGGTTGAGAGGAGGAATGATATCCTCTCCACCTAGGTTCAAATCCTATTTGTTACATGTTCGCTCTTCATTAGCCAATTATTGATGGGGATGGTAAGATACTATAAATATCATTCTCAATTGCATGCTTAAGGGTGGGATGAATTATATTCCAAAGCCAAGAAAAAAAAGAAGAAACAAAACAAATAAATATATCACACAAATCAAATATATAGACACCAAAATTTACAAGGTAAAACGCTCAAAGAGGAAAAACATTCAAGGAGTAATGAAATAGTTGTATAACTAATCAAGAAGGAGAAATCATGCAATGTCACATCATCATTACTGACAAATGAACCTCCATGATATTTAAATAGAGATCATGGACCATCGAAGTGAAAATCCATTCCTCCAGTGTCGTTGGAGGATCCTAGTCGATGAGTCAACTAGGTCCTCCCGTCTGACCACCTAATGGTTGGCCCAATCTATTCGATTTAGTTAGGCCGACTCGTGGAGAATTAATAGTTATAATTATCTAACTGATTGTATGCTCCCTATATACAGGTTGTTGAGCCAAGAGATGATTAACCCTTATTTTTTACATTATGGTATCTTAATATAATACAATACTTGTTGTTGGAATTTCCACTACTCTTATTCTTTCTTGCTCTCTTTATGTGTGTTTGTTCTCATACATGATATATAATATAATGCACTATTGATAACCCAATGTAATCCAAGATTACAACACTGGTTCCATTGCTTGTAGTACTGAACCGGGACAAAGCATGAACATTTGTACATAAATAGTGAGTGAGGAGGAAACCAAAGAGTGGTGGAATAGGAAAATTGCAAACTATATTCAAAATTATGCTAGAAGGAACAAGTTGAATATTGCGAAGACTAGAGGAAATTTCTTCACAAAATATCATGAACGATTTATAGAGATTGTTCCTCATGAAATAAAGAAATTTCTAAATAGCATTCATGAGCATACTAGAATTTCAGAATGACTAGAATATTGATGTTAGGAACCCGTGTCAACCCTTCTCTTTACTTTGTTAGTATATTGTTGTTGGACGCATATGCTTTGTAATTCATCCTATAGTATTTGTTGATCCATAGTTTGTATTAGCCCATGGTATTGACCCATAGTATTAGACGCATATGCTTTGTAAGTCGTCCCATAGTATTATATGTCCCATGGTATTGACCCATAGTATTGGGCATAGACTTAGTATATAAGTGTGTGTTGAGGCCAATGAAGGTATCGTGAAGTTATTTGTATTGAGCTTGCTCAAAGGAGGTTGCCCCCTTGAAGTGGCCTATGATCAATAAAAGCGATTCTGAGTTCTGTTATTTCTATTATCTCATGTATTTTCATTAATTAATTGTTGCAGGTTCTTCACATCTAGTATCAGAGCACTTTCTTGGGCTCATTGGGTGAAATTTCAAATTTTGTTCGCATCTATTGCAGGTTCGAATCTGGGAATAATCCCTATCTACTTAAACTGTGGGAAATACTTTGGAATAAGCCCTAAAACGCATTGTGAAGAGTACCACGGGAACCCCAAAGTAGCTAGCCCATTGAGAGAACTTGCCAACGAAAAGGGAAATGACCCCTACCTCATTGACTAGTTCCAACCTGTGAGGTAAACCAAGAGCTGTCGTTTGTGGCAAAGTGGTTATCAGTTTTACCTGAGTCATGGAGTGAGGGGTAGTGCCCCAATATGCAAGCCGTCAAATAGCATTGGTGGCCAAGTGAATTCCCTGAACCGTTAGGAAGCCGAACATACAAGGTCCATATCTATTTTTAGTTGAACTGTTGCTGATCACTTCCGCGTCGTTGCGGATCCATCTGTTGCCGATCCCTTCCACGCCGTTTCAGATCCAGCCATTTTTTATCCATTCTAAGACGTTTCATATCCATTCTAAAATCCATTTCAGATCCATCCATTTTCGATCCATTCCGAGTCGTTTCAGATCCAGAGTATAAAATCTAGTTTTTTCGCCATATCTCCTTTATTTTCACTCTGTTTCCCCTGAAACTTCACTAAGACCCCTACAATCCCATTCTACATATTTCGTTCTTGAGAACCTTATCCCAAAGTCCACTTCCTAAAAACATAAATCCCACATTTGTCTATTTTTAAGGTTTGCCATAACTTCTTCGATTTTCACCCAGTCGCCTTCAAATTTTCCCACCGTGTTCATTCCCTATTTCTGCTTCTTTGTCCCTCTCTGACAAATTTTCCCATTCTTTCACCCCGATTTTGAAATCCTCATTTGTTGCTTCCTTATCCATTCGAACGTGTCCAAAACCTAGTCAAACACCAATTACCCATCAGATCTTTTCCCAAATCCAAATTTCCCTTTACTAAATAAGCTTCTATTTTTGTTTTTCTACCCATTCCCCCCCCAAAAAAAAAAAAAAACTCCTGGTTATGGTTGTCACCTGCATGGGAGAAAAAACCATGGAGGAAGCACTTGCAGCCATCCAAACCAAACTCCAGGATCTGGATGAAAAATTTATCAGCCTCCATCTTGAGCATTCCACAATGAACAACAAACGGCAGTCCAAGTCCTCATCAGACAATGGGTTCTCTTCTTCCAACCATTTCCGTGGTATGAATCTTGATTTTCCTCGCTTCAATGGTACTGATCCGACTGGGTGGATCTATCGTGCAGAACAGTATTTCAGTCTGCATAATACTTTTGATGTCAACAAAGTTCCACATGCATCCTTTCATTTGGAACAAGAAGCTCTTCAATGGTACCATTGGTACATCAAGGCTCATGAAGAGCCAAAATGGCCAAATTTTTTCCAGCTCCTTTTGCAACGATTTGGTCCTAGTGCTTTTGATGACTTCACAGGAGCCCTAACTAAACTTCGCCAAATTGGCACTGTGAGAGAGTATCAGACAGAATTTGAGAAATTAGCCAATCACACAGAAGGGTTGTCTGATGAATTTTGCAGGAGTTGTTTTATCAATGGTCTTAAGGATGAAATCTACTCCGAGGTTAAAATGTTTTATCCTAACACAATGATGGAATCCCTAGGGTTGCATAAGTTGGCAGAAGACAAGATTTCATCCCAACAGCGCTCCAAACCCACTTTTGTTCACTTCCGAAATATGGGTTCTCAACAACCGCCCATCCCGCCAACTCCTAGCCCAACTCCTATCAAGCATTTTTCTGAAACAGAGATGCAAGCACGTAGAGAAAAAGGGCTTTGTTATAATTGTGATGAGAAATTCACTTGGGGACATTGATGTGTTCAGCAAAATCTCTATCTCTTGGATGTGGATTCTTCGTCGACCTCTGAAATTGGTGAAGAAGCTCCATATATAATGGATTATCAGGTCGACATTCAGGAGCCACCTATTGACCCTCTGTCTCAGGAAGACAACCCAAAGATATCTCTCTATGCTTTAGCCAGAATCACCACCCCCCAAACAATGCAGGTCATGGGATACTTCAAGAATCTTCCTCTTACAATACTCATTGATTCAGGTAGCACTCATAACTTCATTGACCCTTGGATCGCCAAACAGGCTGATTGTTTTGTCCATCCTTGCTCCAACTTTGAAGTCATGGTTTCCCATGGGGGCACCTTACCTTGCAAGGGAAAGTGTCACAATGTGCGTATCTCTCTGTAAGATTATAAGTTGCACTCTGACATGTTTTCCTTGTCCTTAGGTGGATGTTATGTGGTTTTGGGCGTTCAATGATTACTCACACTTGGCCCCATCTTATGAGATTTTGCTGAACTTTGGATGTAGTTTTTAGTCAATGGGACACAACACAAATTTACAGGCTTACAACCAGGGTCTCTCCACATCATCAGTTCACATCACCTGGAAAAGATCCTTAAGAAGAATTCACATGGTGTCATCGATCAGCTCCATTCCATTCAAATGCACCCATCAACGGTCTCGACTACTTCCTTGGATAGATATACAGGTGTCTTTGTTGAACTAGTGGGTTTGTCGCCTTCAAGAGACCATCCCGGTATGCATTTAGCCGCATCTACATCTCAGCAGGAAATGATGGATTTTTGCATGCAGTACAGAAGTGGCAGCCATCCCTATTAGGGAATTATTTATGCATCAATACTGATCTCCAGAGTCTAGAAAATTTCCTAGAACAATGGGTCTCCCCCTTAACACACCTGAAATGGGTTATCCAACTCATGGGTTATGACTATGCTATCACTTACAAGAAGGGTAAGGACAATATGGTGGCAGATTCTCCTTCTCGCACATTTGATGACCTAGTTTCCCTTACAGCTATTTCTCTGCTTGTTCCAAATTGGTTGCAATCTGTTCAACAGGGCTATCTCTTCTATGAAATCCATGCTTCTTCATCGGCAAGGCACTCTAGGTTCCTCAAAATGTATGACCGGGAACAATGTAACTTCTTTTGGCAGGGACTGAAAATGAAAATTCAACAAATGGTGGCTAACTATGATACTTTCTAGGTCAACACGGGTGAAACGACCCTCCTTTCGAGACTGCTCGGACCCTTGCCCATCCCTACATAGATTTGGACAACTAATTCTATGGGTTTCCTAGAAGCCCTCTTGTGGTACAATACCCTATATAAAAGGACACCATATGAAGCAGTATATGGATAGGCACCACCAGTTCTTCTTCCATACACCCTCAGCAGCTCCCCAGTTCAGGTAGTTGACTCGGTTCTTCGAAATCGCGATTAGATTCTTCTCATTCTGCAGGACAATCTTCACATGGGAAGAATTTGACTGCAACAACAAGCTGAGCAGCACCGTTCTGAGCGCACTTTTCACGCAGTTGATATGGTTCTTCTTCGTCTACAACCTTCCAAGCAATCCTCCCTGAAACTCAAAAGGCATCAGTGGCCCGGAATGCAACCCGAGGATGCTACAGGGGAACCACTCCTTCAAATTCTGCATCAATTTCCACATCTAAAGCTTTGAGGACAAAGATTTTTCTAAGGTAGAGGGGATGTTAGGAACCCGTGTCAACCCTTCTCTTTACTTTGTTAGTATATTGTTGTTGGACGCATATGCTTTGTAAGTCGTCCCGTAGTATTTGTTGATCCATAGTTTGTATTAGCCCATGGTATTAACCCATAGTATTGGACGCATATGCTTTGTAAGTCGTCCTATAGTATTATATGTCCCATGGTATTAACCCATAGTATTGGGCATAGACTTAGTATATAAGTGTGTTTTGAGGCCAATGAAAGTACCATGAAGTTATTTGTATTGAGCTTGCTCAAAGGAGGTTTCCCCCTCAAAGTGGCCTGCGATCAATAAAAGCGATTATGAGTTTTGTTATTTCTGCTATCTCGTGTATTTTCATTAATTAATTGTTGCAGGTTCTTCAAAATTGATGCATAAGATTGATAACGATGGACAAACAAACCTATATGACTGGGTTTAGAAGATAGCTGATGACTTCTATGAAGAGCCAGCCATAGAACAAAGAACTTTGTTGGATAACGTCGGGATCATGTTTTATAACTATTTGCATGATAGCTTTTTTTATATGATTTTTTCTTTGTTGTATAAATTTTTAATTGAAAAGGGAATTGGCCACATAGTCAAACTTCGACCCCCATTACAACCTAGTTGCACATATTGGGAAAAGAGGTTAAAAGACTAGGAGTGCTTCATCCAAGAAAACGAGTGGGAATACTTTCTTAATAAATGAGAACCATTGTTGAACCCACATCCGTAGCCCATAGGTAGTCAGGTCGGGAATCGGGGGGTCACCGCCTATGTGGAATGAATGAATAGATGAAACTAGTCAACTGAATGAAAATGGAATGAATCTAGTGAGGTCTCAATCATGACTCAACAAAAATTGGATGTCCAGCCACAAGTAGAAAACCGATATTCAAAAAATCAAAAGGGAGAAAAGATAGAAAAAATGGGAAGAACATAGAGACATATAAGTCCACTTCGTATCAAAAGAAATATGAAGAAACTAGTTGAGAAGGTTGAGAAGCCAAAAGGCCTACCTGAGTTGAGGGAAAGTCGACTAGTTGAGAGAAAGGATGAGGTGATGACATAGGTCGAAGGACCTTAGTCAATGGAGGAAACTCCAAAAGGTTTGTAGATAGTAATACATGAAGTTATGATTTTTGTATAACCACTCTCAATGCTTTTGACTCATGGTCCAAGTGTAATAGAAACCGTCAATCATGACTTGGGAATTGGAGTTGGAGACAAGAGCATATGGTGTTGACTAGACGATTGTGAATGAATTTTGGATTGACTGATGATCTAGATACCACTTCATGGTAATTGGTTTACTTTTTCACCCGAATTCAGAAGAAATACTTTTTACCTATTCTATTTAGAGCATGTAGAGGGGACCCCCTGCCAGCAACATTATTGACTGAAGCACAAATTCTGTCAGAAACCCAACTTGACAAGGAATACACAGTAGAATAAATTCAACTATCCTAGTATATAATGTATCAGAAAAAAATAAGTACTCTGAAAACTAGTACCACTCTTCCAGATAATAATAATTTTTTTTTCGATATGGATTATCATCATTTAGTGCACATCCCAATATATGAGGGGGGAAAAGATCCCATAAGACACTATTTTGTCTATGAAACTATGTGGGAAGCTAACCTTGTTAATGATGAGACTCGACAAATAACACAATTTGTAGGTGGCCTCCATAAAAGAGCACTTACTTGGTACATGAATTTCATTGAAAATAAGACTAGAACAAAGGATGAAATAAAGCAGAACTTTCTAGAATTCTTCCAAAATCAAGACAACAAGCATTTAGTTGCTAAAAGGTTGAAAAATATTACATAGAGTTCGGTCAAAAAAATCGTGAGTATGATAAAAGATTCAAATTTATACTTAGCCAAATATCAATAGCATACATGATTGATAAAAATCTATTGATCCAATGGTTCGTCACCGATCTCATGCCCAGGATTAGAACATCGTCGAGCTTACATGAATTCACGACATGTGAGGATTCTCTAAAGAAAGAAAAAAAGGTTGATTCTAATGAATATTTCATAGTTGCACCCGTTGACAGAATATTAGAAGAAAAATTAGAATTCATGCAAATATCTCTTCAAAAACTTGCTTTGAGACATAGCGACTTGTGGTGTATGACATGCTCATTGGAGGGTCACACCAAATATTATTGTCGGTATGACAAGCAACGAAAATTCTCAAATGAAAGAATGTAGTTTCGAGATAATAAAAAATAAAAAAAGGATCACCTCCCAATGAAAGAAGACCATCTCCTTAGGAAAAACGACTAGATAACTGTTGAGTTGTCCATTCAAGCTATTACAGTGATGTATGTGAAATATTCGAGCCTCACTCTACGACATACTATCTATACAATGTAAATAATGCTAAACCTAAATGGTGTGGCATTTGTTGAGATAAATCACATAGTAGTATAGACTATCCATTGAATATGAAGAACAAACCAAAGTACCAGTCAGCCTATCAAGCTCAGATCATCGATCAGAATGACCAGAATGGTTGAGATTTCAGAAACAATGACCAACAAAATAATGGCTACAACCGACTAGGTGGTTACAATGGTCGAGGAAGATATAATAATAATAATAATAATAATAGTTGAGGTAATCATCCTCCTGGTCAAAGGAAATCTCGATGTTTCATATGTCATAGTGAAGAACATTTGAGTCCTGACTGTCCATGGAAAGACAAGATAGATCTCAAATTTTTTACAAAATGTGGGGTGGGGGAAAATTCATTAGAAGACTACCCCATCATCCTCGAAAATATTATCAATAAAACTGATGTTAATCTATTGTCTGGTGTACCTAAGCATGAATTCCTTACCAAACAAGGCACAAAGACTAGAGGTAACAACCAGCACATTACTAAAATTCAAAGTAACAAGAATAATTATCCTAATCATCATAAGTAGAGGGATATTTTTAATAAAGTTGTAATTTTTTTTGAAGATTTAGCATCTGGAGAAGATACTCTAGAATCAAGAAATAAAACACTTAATGAATTGTTGCAACTTCTCTCGAAAGAAGATGTTGTCCCTCGATTAATTGATTTGATGTACATGATAAGAACTAATCCGGTAATGAAAATATTTCTAAAAAACTCTAATGAATAAATAAAGAAGATAAAGTTGACATTGACCAGTTGGTCGACCTCAAAGTTGAAGGATATTTTATCTTGCAATTCGAACTCGACTTCAGATCTCAAGCAAACATAATGACTAGATCTATATGTGAAAGACTAGGTCAACCACAATTGCTCGAGTCAGGTATTTATCTTAAGGTTGTGGGCCAGGGATTAATTGGACCAATAAGAGTGTGGAAAAATATAAATAATGCAATAAAATGCACTGATACTCAAGTCAATTTCGAAGTAATCAATCCAAAAGAAGGTTTTTTTGCCTTCCCTATGTTAGTTGATCTACCATGGGGAAGAAATATGAAGGATTATGTATCATTAGAAAATGATGGAATAAAGTTGAAAGGAGAAAGTAAAAAGGTCGTTGTTCCCATCTACCCAGCCCAAGGAAGACATTGGGTTGAGCCTGATGACAATGGCGTAGACATAAGACGACTATATCAATTAATACAGAAAAATGGCCAAATATGTCGTTGAATTTTATTATTTCAAGAATTTGAATTCAAGATAATAGTATGACCAGGTAAATCCAATGTCAGATTGGATCATCCATCATGCATAGAAATTGGAGAAGAATTAGTCAAAATAGATTATGAACTACCTGATGCCCACCTTTTTTAGAGTTGAAGCTATGCTAATTGAACTAGTAGACATAACACAATTCTTAGAGGAAGGACAAGCTCTGGAAGGGACATCCCCAAAAAAAATTACTAGCCATGAAAGCAACACCATATACTTTGATTAATAGGTTCCTATACAAATTGGGACAAGCCGACATTCTTCATGGGTGTGTCCTTGACCATGAAAAAGATGTTATTATTGAGGAAGCACACTCCAGACCAACAAGAGGAAAATTTCAAGTTGATACAACTATTAATAATATATTACAATCTGGATTATGGTGGCCCATGTTGAATGATGACTGTAAAACTTATATCAGTAAATGTGATAAATGTCATCGAATAGGTCCATCGCTCTAAAGGAACAAAGTGCCTATAATATCAGTTAAACCGAGTCTAACATTTGACATATGGGCCATAGACTTTGTCAGTCCATTCCTGGTTCCTAGCCGATGAAATGGTGCCTGAAACATAATCACCATAGTCAAATATATCATAAAATGGGCAGAAGAAGGACCTATCAATTCTTGTTCTAGTGAATTTGAAGTGAAATTTATCTATGAAAACATTGTTACAAGATTTGGATGTCCCTTCACTTCAATAAACGACATAGGAACACATTTTATCAATAATACTACAACAATATTACTTACAGAATTTATGATAGACCGTCACAAGATTTTTACATATCACCCCCAATCAAACAGTGTTATCGAAGCATTTAATAAGACACTTAAGAAAGGATTAATAAAAAATTACAATATTGACAAGTACAATTGGGACGACAAATATCCTACAATCCTATGGGTGTACATAACAACGTATAAGAGATTGACCAAACATACACCCTTCAAATTAGTCTATGGTTAGGAAGTAGTTGTACCCTTACATTTCAAACAACAATCCCCATTAATCACATAAGTACCACATTTGGACTCCACATAGGCTAGCCATGAAAAAATATCTGAGCTACAGAAAATTGAAGAACAAAGACTGTCGCTATCCATCATCAGGAAGCCCAAAAACAAAACAAGAAGCTTGGCAATATAGAAACATAAAGAAAAGGATATATGTTACGAATAAAACATAGATCAATATAAATAACAATTAAATTAACAATTATTAATAAATATAATAATTATTATTAATAAAAGGTTGCAATTCTTATAAGAGTCACTACACACCCTTTAGATTATATATATGCGGGCCATTTCATAAATGTATATCATATCTAACTCATATATTTTTACTCTTATTATTATGGCTTATTTTATTTTCCAAGTATTTTGGGTAATTTGAGTGTGAGCGAACTTTTGTTCAGCTCAATATCTCGGTTTGAGATCGAGTACTCTTGTATGATAGAAGGATAAAAGGAAAACCAAGAAAACTAAAAATTGCATGGATGGGCCCTTATATCATAGAAGAAATGAACTATAATGGATCCATCCGACTAAAATTAGTCCATGGTCAAGTCTTCACTAAATTTGTTAATGGAGCTCGAATAAAAAGATATTGAATATAAAGAGGCATTTTTTTTACTATTGGACATTGCACGACTAGTCGATCATCGTGCCCCTGAGTTTGTGTATTGTTAATTAAAAGGAATAACTAAATTATTTAAAAACAATTACATAACTAGATTAGTGTATATGAAATATAAAAAGGGAACAAGACATGGACCTTGGCAGGTGAGAAGCACTTCAACACATATGACAATTGACTAGGAAGAGGAGGTAGAGCGAGAAAACAAAAGTATGCAGGAACTTAAAAGTAGTAGACCTTCACCTAGTACTGACCGAAATTTAAAAAAAAAAAAAAGGACATGACTAATCCATCTATTAGAAAAGAGGAATCCATACTGACGATGAATATGCCTCCCCAAACAGGTATATTTGAACCCAAAATGACTAATCCATCTATTAGAAAAGAGGAAGCCCTACTGACAATGAATATGCCTCCCCAAACAGGTATATTTGAACCCAAAATTCGACGGCCCATTTGTTTGAGTTTCGACAACAATTTGTCTAAAATACAATAAATTTGTTTTTAAACGTCGGTGTAACTTCGTCGAATATCCGACATACACAAACATGCACAGGTTATTCGACAGATGTCTGTCAAAAAACCTACGTCTATTGTTTTAGCAATTTGGTCGACTATGCATCGAATATCCGACACCTATGACGTCGAAAACGCGACAATAGTTATGCCAAAAAATTGACACCTGTAGCGTTAGCATCCAACATCAATTTCCATCGGACCTCATTGGATTTCGGACCACGTTTGTCGTCATAGGTACAACATAGTTTTCAAAACACTATTTATGCATCTAGGAAATTCTATGATTGTAATATGTTTTAATTTTTTTATTATAGAAATTCCGATTAGAAACCGTTTTGGGGGTAGTTATATATTGTTGAGGGCTAGACCATTGTTCTTGGGGATGCATGTGAGGTTGGAATAGAAAATATTGGGCTTGAGGTGAGTACTGACACTATTACTTTTGCATTGGCCAAAGTACTAAGGATGGGAAAAGGCTTAGATTTGAATCTATGGCCTTATAAAAAAATGTGCCATGGATGAGTTGGATTTCTCAAACCAATTTTCAATAAATTTGGTCAACCATTATGGTTGAGTTGGACATATAGAAATCAAAGATAATTATGTGTCATAATTTTATTTGACAATAGCTAACTTCATATAAACCTCCCTTGGTTAAGATTTTGCAAAGTTCATCTTGAAATATGATAAATATAATTGAAATAATAATTATAGAGTATTTTATATTATCATTACTTCTAACTTCTTTAAAATATAAATCTCACATTAATTAAGATGATAGTGGAGTAATTTTGAAATAATAAAAATGTTTATATAATTAATCTCTTATAAATAAAAATAAATAAATTTAAAAAACTATCATAAATAAAATATAGGAGAGATAAAATAAGTTTTCGCTGTGTGTGATAACTTTCTCCTCCGAGCCCGTATTTTGACGCTTTTGGTACCCTTGGAAAGCTCTTATCAATATTAATTATATAAATGTTTTTATTATTTCAAAATTACTCCACTATCATATTAATTAATGTGAGATTTGTATTTTAAAGGACTTGGAAGTAGTGATAATATAAAATAAAATAAAAATAATGATTGTTTATTTTTAGTATTATTCTAATTATATTTTTTCATTGTAATTTTAGTTTTTTTCCAAGTTTTAGATTTTATTAAATATATAAAAAGAAGTAGTAGTACATTTATTAAAAAATTAAATAAATTATAATTTAAATTTAAATTTTTTATCACTATATCATTTATTGTGTATGCACAAGAATCTAAACCTTTCATTATTATTTTCAACCATCATCTCTTAACTCTACACTAATCCAACATACTTGTCAACTACCATTAATGAAATATTATAGGTTGACCTTCACTAGATAACACCTTTAACTTAGTGTGGCATGGCATATTGGTAGTGTGACATGGCTTTTTTTTCCTTAGGAGGCCCATTTTAGACCTCAAATTTCCTCTAATGAGTCACTACATGGCCTTTAGATTATATATATGTGGGCCATTTCATAAATGTATATTATATGTAATTCATATATTTTTACTCTTATTATTATGGCTTAATTGATTTTCCAAGTATTTTGGGTAATCTGGGTGTGAGCGAACTTTTGTTCAACTCAATATCTCAATTGGAGATCGAGTGCTCGTGTATGATAGTAGGATAAAAGGAAAACCAAGAAAACTTGAGACTGCAGGGATGGGCCCTTATATCATCGAAGAATTGAACTATAATGGATATGTCTGACTAAAAATAGTCCATGGTTGAGTCTTCACTAAATTCGTTAATGGAGCTTGACTGAAAAGATACTGAATATAAAGAGGCATTTTTTTTACTATTGGCCATTGCACTACTAGTCGATCATCGTGCCCCTGAGTTTGTGTATTTTTAATTAAAAAGAATAACTAATTTGTTTAAAAACAATTATATAACTAGATTAGGGTATATCAAATCTAAAAAGGGAACAAGACATGGACCTTGGCAAGTGAGAAGCACTTTAACATATATGACAATTGATTGGGAAGATGATGTAGTGTGGGAAAACAAAAGTATGCAGCAACCGAAAAGTAGTAGACCGTCACCTAGTACCGACCGAAAGAAAAAAGAAGTTGAAAAGGACATGACTAATCCATCTATTAGAAAAGAGGAAGCCAGACTGACGACGAATATACTTCCCCACATGGATATATTTGAACCCAAAATTTGATGGCTCGTTTATCTAAGTTTCGACAACAACCTATCTAAAATCCAACAAGTATGTTTTTTTTAAAACGTCGGTGTAACCTCGTCGGATATCTGACATACACAAACAAGCATAGGTTATTTGACAGATGTTTGTCGAAAAATCTACGTCTATTTTTTTAGCAATATGGTCAGCTTTCATTGAATATACGACACCTATGACATAAAAAATACGATAGAAGTTATGTCAAAAATTCAACACCTATAGTGTTAGCATCTGACATCAATTTCCATCATACCTCGTCGGATTTCCAACCACTTTTGTCATCGTAGGTACAACATGGTTGTCTAAACATTGTTTATGCATGTATGAAATCTGATGATTGTGAATCATGGAGAAGGCATAGATTCGAATATATGCCTTCTTTCATCCTTATTAATTTGTTTGTTATAATACACAAATGTATGCTCTTCCTTCCAATTCATATCCCTCTAACCAACAAGGTTGGCCAATGCAAAACTAGTAGTGTCAGTACTCACCTCTAGCCCAATCTTTTCCATTCCAACCTCACATGCAGCCCCAAGCACAATATTGTTTTTATTTTAACGTTTAGCCATGAACCAATGCAAAGATTGTTTTGATTTTTACATTTAGCCATGAACCAATTTAATCATTTTTTCCCCGGGAGAAAACATTGTCATAACTAATGTGCATAGTACAAAATACTTTAAAAAAAGGGCAACCATTGATCAAGCTTATTCTACCTTATTAGAAGATAAACACATTAATGGCCATAAAATTTGCATAGTAATTTGATAACTCAACACAATTTGTCATTAAAAAGGAGAACAAGGGAAGAATTTAGAGTAGGGATCCCTTCAAGAACCAAATTTGATGGATCTTACTCTAGTAGAAGGCACCTTCAGTTTGATGTAGACTATAGAGGGAACAATGTGAGAGTAATTGATATTGAGCTAGGATTCAAGGAAGCATTCTCTAATACCAACGTTATAAAGTATGTCAAACAACTCTAAGAGTGGGTGATAGCTCAGCAATAGCACCAAACATGAGAAAGTAACCTTCAAAGGTGGACTGCCCCAACAAAATCGCATAGGGATATGTACAAGATAGCCTCCAAACATGGCATAAAGACCCTTCAAAATTGGACACTTGCTCCATGATTCAGCCATTAAAAATTGTGTAAGCCAAGGTGAACGCTCCTCCTACTATAAGGCATGAACTAATGTGAAAGAATCTCTCCAAAAATCAACCTCAGTACTATTTGTGCTTCCATATACACAGGTTTTATAGGCTTCCATATTCGAACATAGTATGTAGGGAATTTCCATCTTCTTGGAAAAATTATGCCACATAATATGTGCTAAAACAAAACATAAATTGAGTGGTCTTCATTATGTTCACCAAATTCTTTTATTCACTTTTTTTAGGTTCAAAACAAGGCTAAAAGCATTCCCTTTAATTCTAAACTAGTGACAAAAAAACTGCCCTAAATCTAGGTATAACGAATGGCCATAACACCCCCATACAAAAACATATTTGAACCAAAATGTTTGTAATACTAGGACACATGTGTGGCATAGATTTTTTGCAAACAAATTTTTAGATGTCTCATATTTTTCTAAAGAAATGACCACCGCGATGCTCTCTTATTTTTCCAGTAGAACATTGTTTTGTGTCTTAGCTGTTGAAGAAAAGGTAGGTTGAGAATGAAGCCATGTCACAAGATTTTGGTACAAGATCTTCTTGAGGGTTCTAGAGTTGAAGTCTCTTCCTTCAAAAGGTCAAAACCATGAGTGACCATCATAACATCCTTAATTCCTTGGGATAGATCCCTGTGGATGAATACTTTGACCATTGTATGAGATAAAAAAAAAAATGGTTATATAGATCTATAGCGAGAACTTCTGCTAGTAATTATGTAAACAACAACCCTAAATTCTTAGCATTATATGTTGGTAACCTTTATAAAATTGTCCTTCAAAACATATTCTATATCAGACCTTAAACAAGGTATTCTTTTGTATGTTTCATCCCTTTCATGTTAATTTCAAAACCTCTACTAAGCCCAGGTGATGTTTCAATACCTTTCATCGCAACAACCGTTCTACAACAGCCACAAAGATTTCAACATGCATATATGGAAGTTATATGTTCTTGTTGCAACTCTCCCCCCAAAAAATCCAAAAGAGCTAAATATTAGGCATTTTAAAATACCTTTTTGGCCATCATGTAAATCCCAACATCTACTTTCACATCCTCGATCCCCTCAGTGCCCTTTGAGTGCTGGGGGAACAAGCCTGATAAATTTTTTTTTTCCAAAACTTATCCCAAACACTACTCTTTTTACACAGCCATAATTGTCTTTGGTCCACAATTCCACAATCTGCGATCCGCAGGTTGGAACTTGGAAGGGGGGAACGCTCAAATCACAGCGTCGAACAAAATACAACTACGACTTCCGCATTTGGCAGTGCAGGAATTGGAAATTTGGAGCACCCAATTACACCAGCTTAGCGATTTACACCTCCGACTTCTGCACTTTGCATCTGCGATGCGGGAGTCAGAGAGTCGGAACACTAGATTCACTATCTTGATGAAAATACGCCTTTGAATTCCACACTCCGCATCCACGATGAGGGAGTCAGAAATTCGGGATACCAATCATACCATTCGACGAAAATGCACCTCTGACTTCCACACTCCTCATACACGATGCGGGAGTTGGAAAGTCGAAACGTCGACTTCACCATTTCGACGAAATTGCACCTCTGAATTCCACACTCCGCATCTGTGATACAAGAATCGGAAATTCGAACACCAACTTCACTATCTCAACGATTATGTGCCTCTGACTTCCGCACTCCACATCCACAATGCGGGAGCCAGAACGTCAGGACGCCAAACAAACTGCATCGAGAAAACGCGCTCACGAATTTCGCATTCCGCAGTGCGAGACTCAGTAGGTCAAAATTCCAAAATTCTCGACGTTGAAGAAAATGCACCCTCGACTTTTGCATTCCGCACTGCAGATTCGGAAAGTTGGGAGCTGTCCATGCTCCTCTTACAACCAACTTATCAGGCTGATAAATTACTCATTCGGAGTCCATTCTGGGAAAACTCGATACCTTTGGAAAGCTATCATCAAGATCTATGCAATGGTGTGGACCCCTTCTGGACCTGAGGAACCTGAACTTTCCTATTTTCCAACCAAAAATATCCCCCTAAGTTCATCAAAACCTCTTTACCCCACTGTCCAAAGCCCTGGAATCACCCTGCCTTCATCTGACCGTATAGGGGGCATGAAAACCTTAGGGGGGTGTCTAACTCATCCCCCTAAGCTCATTGATGAAGTATAAACCTAGACATACATAATGGAACTAAACCTAATGAATGCATCTACAAAATACAGGGTTAACAACATAACAACATACTTATCATAAGCAAAATGATGAAACAAATAAACAATTCACCAGCCTCATGCCCAGGCTTATACACAGACTTCGTATTGGTTAATTACATATTCTAATTCCATTCAAATTAACTTGGAATAACAAATGAACACAACATAGGAATTAGTATCATGGAGAAACACAGAAACACTCATCTCATAAGATGAAACTATCCAATCAGCTCGCTATGTGAGAGCAATGTTCCACCCAACCATAGGTCTCTGTCTAGCCTATATTCTTTCAGCTAAGAGACCACCCCCGAGCTAGGATGTGTATCCACTAAGGAGGGCTAAAAAGGATCACTCATAGCCATGGCTTCTCCCAAACACACATGCTAATCCAACACACACGTGGGTTTATAAAGCATTTAAGGAATAGTGGAGGAGGATGCTAATCTAGTGAGCTCAACCTTAGAGCTACGGGCCTCTCAATTCACACTCAAACAATCTTGGAACCCACAATACCTACCACATCCAACACAAGGAAGTACTCCCTTCACTGCTACACAGTCCCTCAGGCCATACCCTCCCTCCAGTGCTCTTCAGGGTGGGTATAGAAAGGTCCAAGGTGATGGATCCTTGAGACTCTAGCCTTCACTGGGCTTATCAAGTGACCCTACCTTCTGTCATATTCCTCTCTGTCATTTCCACTTGGGTTTTCTCAACTTCTATGGCCAAAAAAATCTATCCCGCAGCTAGGTTATCAGCCATCAACACAAGGTTTTATTCACAGTTTTCTGAGTATCTCACATGTTGAAAATTTCCCTAGGGTTCAGGCCAACGGATCCCCTACTGGATTGAGCTTCCCACACGAATTTATGGGCAAGTTCAGCACTCAAAAATTGGGGTTTCTCATAATAGCAATTTCTCTTCTTTTCCTTGCTGCTCAGCTCTCTGTTCTACTGAAAAATCCCCTCGTTAATTCCTAATGGAATGGGGATCAGGGAATACGAATTCCCAAGGTAGAGTGACTTGCGGGTCAAGGAAACCAGAGCCCCATACCCTGCCATCCTAAATTTCAAGGTTTGCCCACACTCCATCAACCTCAATGAATAGTTTCTTCAACCACCTTCTACAACATAATTAAATGTCAGCAAGGAAGGTCAAATGGGTTCTAAGGATGACATTTGGAAGTCTATGGTCCAATCCCACAACCCCCTCACCTCTCCCTAGTGGATACACATGGCCCTCTCTTATTAGTTTCCTCCATAGCCATTTTCTTTGTATTTTATTCCAATGCTAATATTTACATCATTTACAATGTCCCATGGCTTAATAGCACATGGATAACAGAATATAAACTACTTGCCTTTACATACAAACCTAGCATCCACTAGCAGGGCCTTGGAATTGAGCTCCACGCTAGGAAAACATACATCACATGTATACAATATTTACATTGAAATGCAAATATGTCCTAAGGGTTAAAATGGGGGTATTACATTTCCCTCCCCCTTGGAACAACACCGTCCTCAGTGTTCTCAAAACTGAACAAAAATGGGAATTCCTCTCTCATGGCATCCTCCAGCTCCCATGTAGCCTCATTGGGACTAAGGTGCTTCCATTGCACCTTCACCTGTCTGATAACTTAGTTCCAGAGCAATGTCACCTTCTTGTAAAGGATTCGCATAGGCTTCACTTGGAACTCTCCCTCGGGTTCCACCTGTATCACATTCCAATCAATTATGTGATTATGATTATGTACATATTTCTTAATCAAAGAAACATGTAAAACATTATGAGCTCTCATGTTAGTAGGCAATGCAATTCTATATGCAACTAGTCATATCCTATCAAGGAATTCAAATGGCCCACAATATCTTGATGCCAACTTGGCACAACTCCCCAACTTTAGGGAACTTTTCCTTGGTTTCACTCTCAAATAAACATGATCCCCAATCTTAAATTCCTTATACACTCTTTTCAAATCTACATAACTCTTCTGCATGTCCTGAGCTGCCTTTAAATTTTGTCTAATTTTAACAATTTCCTATTCCATTTCCTTGATCATCTCTGGTCCAAGAACTGCCATGTTCACCGTACTATCCCAATTCACTGGAGTCCTTCATCCTTTTCCATACAATACTTCAAAAGGACTCATCCCCAATGATGCATGATGTCCATTATTGTATGCAAATTATACCAAGTGTAGGTAGTCCTCCCACTTGGATGGTTTGTCCATCACATACATCCTCAGCATGTCTTCAAGAACCTGATTCACGCTCTCAGTTTGACCATCTGTTTGAGGATGATATGATGTACTAAATTTCAGTTGAGTTCCCAATTCCTGAATTAGTCCCTTCCAAAAATTGGATGTGAACTTTACATCTCGATCTAAAACTATTGCTTTGGGAAATCCATGCAATCTGAATATCTCCTTCATGAAAATGTTTGCTATGTCACTTGTCTTATGAGTGGACTTGACTGAAATAAAGTGAGCTATCTTTGATAGATTTTCCACCACTACCATAATTGGATCATGCTTCCTCATTGTCATTGGAAAACCTGTTATAAAATCCATAGAAATTACTTCCCACTTCCATTCTGAAATGGGAAAAGGCTGCAATAATCCTGCTGGATGTTAATGTTTTTCCTTGACTTGTTGGAATTTTTTACACCTAGAAATGTATTCTGCTATGTCCTTCTTCATCCCATGCCAAAAGTATTGTTTTCTTGCTACTGTTATTGTCTTTTGATATCCTGAATGTCCAGAGTATGGAATTTGATGTATTTCATCCATCACTAGCTTCTTCAAATCTGCACAGTCTAGAATATACAGTATAGTACCTTGATACAGGAGAATATCATCTTCACCAAGCTTATATCCCGCACACCTTTCATCTACATTTCCCTGCTACAAATTTTCTTTAATTTGAAGGTAAGCTCCATCATTGGTTTGTGATTCAATAATTCTTGCCTTCAAATATGATTTGCACATACTTAATGCTGCAACATGAAACTTTCTGCTGAGAACATCTGCAACCTTATTCTCTTTCCCTTTTACATGGTTAATTTCAAAATCAAATTCACAAAGAAATTCCATCCACCTGTATTTCCTAGCATTCAAGTTTGGCTGGTCAAACAAATACTTCAAGCTCATGTGGTATGTCCTAAGCTCAAATATTCTTCCCAACAAATAATGTCTCCACATCTTGAGAGCATGTACTATGGATTCTAGTTCTAAATCGTGTGTGACATAATTATTTTCATGCTCTTTTAATTTCCTTGACTCATAGAAAATCACAAATCCTTCTTGCATGAGCACTCCACCTATCCCTTCAATGCAAGCATATGTGCACACTACAAAATCCTTCCTTGGATCTGCAATCTTCAAAACAAGAGCACTAGTAAGCAACTTCTTTAACTTTTCAAACCTTTTCTCACATTTTTCAGACCATACAAACTTAACATTCTTCTTGTTCAATGATGTAATTGGATGAGCTATCTTGGAGAATCCTTCAATGAATATTCTATAATAGCCTACAAGACCCATAAAAGATCTAACATCTGAAACATTGTTTGGAGTTGGCTTCAATATTTTCTGGATCCACTGCAATTCCCTCTTCTGAAATGACATGACCCATATACAATAACTTCCTTTGATAAAAATCACACTTGCTTATCTTTGCATACAATTAGTGTTCTCTAAGAACTTGCAACACCATTTTTAGATGTTCATCATGCTCTTCTTCATTCCCTGAATAAACAAGAATGTCATCCAAGAAAACTATCACAAACTTATCCAAATACTTGTTGAAGACACTATTTACGAGACACATGAATGTAGCAGGTGCATTGGTAAGACCAAATGGCACCATTGTGAACTCATAATGACCATATCTTGTCCTGAAAGTTGTCTTGTGAATGTCTTCCTCTTTCATCCTCACCTAGTGATAGCCATACCTTAAGTCAATCTTTGAAAACACTTTAGCTTCCTTCATTTGATCAAACAAATCATCAATCCTTGGCAATGGGTACTTATTCTTGATTGTCACTTTATTGAGTTGTATGTAATCAATACACATCCTTAAAGTCCCATCCTTGTTCTTGACAAATAACATTGGTGCTCCCTAAGGAAATACACTAGGACTGATATACTTCTTGTCCATTAATTCTTGTAGTTGCATCTTTAACTCTACCAATTCTGGTGTGCTCATTCTATAAGGAGATTCGGAAATTGGTGATGCTCCTGGAACAAGATCAATGGTAAAATCAATATCTCTCTTTGGTGGCAGCCCGATCACTTCATTCGGAAACACATCTTTGAACTCTTGCAACAACTGGAAGTATTCTATACTTGGTCCTTGGTCCTCTGATGAATCTGATATGTGAACTGCATATAATTGGAAACCCTTCTTATAAAACTTTTTCAACTGTAAGGCTGAAATCTATCTCATTGAGACTTGCTTGGGAATTCCCCTTACCAATCTAGGTCTACCCTCTTCATCAATGCATTCAAGTACCTTTTCATAGAAATCTATCTTGTTCCTATGCCTTTCCAACCAATCCATACCAATTATGGAATCATAGGATCCTAATGGTAGGACATTTAAATTTACTTTTGTGAGGAGTCCATTCAACTCCATGGGGCACTCCATCACTACTTCACTCACTTTTCTCTTGGTCCCTATGGCTAATTGAACTATCCAAGACTCATTGTGTTTCATTTTTCTAAGAGAACAACCTTCAACCACCTTTGGAGAAACATAACTATGAGTAGATCTTGGTTCGATCAAAACATAAATGGATTGCTTAGCAATCTTACCTTCAACTTCCACCACTGCTGACTAATGGTCTGCTTGATGATTATCCAATGCTGCATAGATTCGAGGTGTTTCCATTTCCTTATCATCCACTGTAGTTGCTCCTTATAAGTTGTGAAAACTTATGGGATTCTCCCTCCTATGTGGACATTCTCTAAGCACGTGGTTTCCTCCACATCCCCAACACTAAAGTGGCCCTTTTGGTGCTTTTTTTGATGCTACAGCGGGCTTGTTTCCACTTCGTCCTTGCTGGCCCTATGGAAAATTCCTTGGATGATTTTTGAATGGTGGCTTGAATCCACTTTTCCTTTTTCAAAACTCCCACTTGGATTTCCTTTCTATGTTGGGTGGACCTCTGTTTTTCCTTTGCTCTGCTCATAGCAATGCACTACCATCCTAATGGCTTCATCAAGACTGGGTGGGTTACCAAACTCAATCCTATATCTAAAATTCTGAGGTAGGACTCCAAGCAAACACTGGACCTTAACCCTCTCAACCTTGATATAGTCCACATACCTTAACAATTCCAAACCTTTATGGACATGCTCATCCATAGATTTATCCCCCAACCCGAGTTCATTGAATTATTTTCTCTTGTTATCATAATACCTAGTTGATAGGTATTTTTCCTTGAAATACATGTTAAATCTCTCCCAGTTGATCCTCCTTTCATCGATTCCTTTCACTTGCATGAAGTTCTCCCACCAAATTGAAGCTCTGTCATTTAGGTTTTAAATGGAAATTCTGGCCTTTTCATTTCCTGAGTAGTCATGAATCCTGAAGTATTTCTTCATCCCAGGAATCCATGCCTCTGCCTCTTGGCCAGTGTTACTTTCTCCATCAAATGTGGGAGGCCTTTCCTTCCTTAATTCTCCCTATGGAATTCCTTTGTATCTCTTTCTTCCTTCAAACCTGCTATAAGTATGCCTCAGGCTTGTTCGAGGGCCTCAGGAGTCACACGACCTACTGGAAGAAGATATCGAGGAGGGCGTGCTACACTTTTTGCTCACCGAACTCTTCCTTGGGATTGGAGTCCTCTTCCTAGAATGACCTCTAGAGCGACTTTTGGCACCCCTTCCTTCTTTACCTACGTTGCTTAGGTTGGACCCAAGGTTTACCCTCTACTACATATCAGTGAGGCTCTATAAAATAGAAGCATTAAGTTAATTCTATTCTTCCTGATCCTTCATCAACCTTTCGTTAAAGCTTATCATGGTTTCAACCAAGTTCTGAGGATTTATTTTCTCCCTTCTCCCATTGGATTCAGCCTCAGCATGATCTTCTTGCACATTTTCTCCTAGCACGTCTTCATCATGCTCTTAAGGATCATGGGCATCATTCATGGTTCCAATTTTTCCTTGGAGATTTCTTCCCCCTGCCTGTTGCTCTTTGCTACACTATTCAAATGTTGTCAACTGCAAGCACTGTGCATCATAGAGGCATTTATCAGACATCATAAGAACACATATAAAACATAGAACATCCATTTTTAACATAAATAAATTCATGGAGTAATTTATAAATCCATCATTCCTTCTACTTTGTCCCAAACATCCCCAGTGCTACAACCTTGGGCTCTGATACCACTCTGTCACATCCCCGATCCCCTCAATGCCCTTTGAGTGATGGGGGAAAATCCTGATATTTTTTTTTCCTTCCAAAACTTATCCACAACACTACACTTTTTACACAGTCGCAATTGTCTTTGGTCTGCAATTACGCAATTCGTGATCCGTAGGTCGGAAGCTGGAAAGACAGAACGCTCAAATCACAGCGTCGAACAAAATACAACTACGACTTCCGCATTTTGCAGTGCGGGAGTCGGAAAGTCGGAGCACCCAATTACACCAGCTCGACGATTTACGCCTACGACTTCCACACTCCGCATCCGCAATGCAAGAGTCAGAGAGTCGGAACACAATATTCACTATCTCGACGAAAATATGCCTCTGACTTCCGCACTCCGCATCCACAATGCAAGAGTCGGAAATTTGGGATACCAATCACACCATTCGATGAAAATTTGCCTCTGAATTCCGCACTTTGCATCCACGATGTGGGAGTCGGAAAGTTAGAACGCCAACTTCACCATTTCAACAAAAATGCGCCTCTGACTTCCGCACTCTGCATCCATGATGTGGGAGTCAGAAATTTGGAACACCAACTTCACTATCTCGACGATTATGCACCTCCAACTTCCGCACTCTGCATCCGCGATGCGGGAACCGGAACGTCGGGATGCAAAACACACTGCATTGAGAAAACGTGCTCCCGACTTCCACATTCCGCGGTGCAGGATTCGGGAGGTTGGAATGCCAAAATGCCCGGCGTTGAAGAAAATGCGCCCCTGACTTCCGCATTACGCACTGCGGATTCGGAAATTCGGGAGCTAGCCATGCTCATGTTACATCCAACTTCTAAGGCTGATAACTTACTCATCTCGAATCCATTCTGGGAAAACTTTGTACCATTGGAAATACCTCGATGAGCTCTATGCAATGGTGTGGACCCCTTCCGCACCTGAGGACTCTGACGTTTCCTCTTTTCCAACCAAAAATCTGCCCCGAAGTCCATCCAAACCTCTTTACCCCACTGTCCAAATCCCTAGAATCACCCTGCCTTCATCTGACCATAGAGGGGGCATGCACACCTTAGGGGGGTGTCTAACTCATCCCCTGAAGCTCATTGATGAAGTACAAACCTGCTAAGGATGTGTGCAATGCATAGTAGACATACATAGTGGAACTAAACCTAATGAATGCATCTACAACATACAGGGTTAACAACATAACAATGTACTTATAATAAGAAAAATTATGAAACAAACAACCAATGCACCAACCTCATGCTCAAGCTTATACACAGACTTCCTATTGGTTAATTACATATGCTCATTCCATTCAAATTAACTTGGAATAACAAATGAACACAACATAGGAATTAGTATCATGGAGAACCACATAAACACTTATCTCATAAGATGAAACTGTCCAAGCAACTAGCTATGTGAGCAAAACGTTCCACCCAACCATAGGTCTCTGTCCAGCCTATATTCTTTCAGCTGAGAGACCACCCCCGAGTTGGGCTGTGTATCCACTAAGGAGGGCTAAACAGGCTCACTCACAGCCATGGCTTCTCCCAAACACACATGTTAATCCAACACACAATTGGGTTTATCAAGCATTTAAGGAACATTGGAGGAGGACGCTAATCCAGTGAGCTCAACCTCATAGCTACATGCCTCTCAATTCAGACTCAAATAGTCTTGTCATCCACAATACCTACCACACCCAACACAAGGAAGTATGCCTTTCACTACTACACATTCCCTCAGGCCATACCTTCCCTCCATTGCTCTTTAGGGTGGGTATAGAAACGTCCAATCTGCTAGATCCTTGAGACTCTAGCCTTCACTGGGTTTATCAAGCAACCCTACCTTCTGCCCTATTCTTCTCTGTCATTTCCACTTGGGTTTTATCAACTTCTATGGCCAAAACAACTCTATCCCACAGTTGGGTTCTCAGCCATCAACACAGGTTTTTATTCACGGTTTTCTGAGTATTTCACATGCTGCAAGTTTCCCTAGGTTTCAGGCCAACGAATCCCCTGCTAGATTGAGATTCCCACATGAATTTTTGGGCAAGTTCGACACTAAAAAATTGGGGTTTCTCATAATTGTGATTTCTCTTCTTCTCCTCGCTACTTGGCTCTCTATTCTGTTGAAAAATCCCCTCACTAATGCCTAATGGAATGGGGATTAGGGAATACGAATTCCCAAGGTAGAGTGACTTGCGGGTTAAGGAAAACAGAACCCCATACCCTATCATCTTGAATTTTTGGGTTTTCCCACACTCCATCGACCTCAATGAACAGTTTCTTCAACTACCTTCTGCAGCAGAATTAAATGTCAGCAAGGAAGGTCAAATGGGTTCTAAGGATGACATTTGAAAGTCTATGGTCCAATTCCACAACCCCCTCACCTTTCCCTAGTGGATGCGACCCTCTCTTATTAGTTGCCTCCATAGCCAGTTTCTTGCACTACTACAAAACAGGACATTGGTGAGGGGCATGCTTGTGACAGGCCTTAAAGGGTCATCACCAATGTCACAAATGATGACGAACCTTAAAAAAACGTCATTGTTATTGTATTTGGAGACATTCATTTAAGATTTATCACCAAAACTCTTTTCAGTGACACTTTTTGTGAGGGTTATTAAAGGCATGTTGCCAATTCTCTCTTTAGTGACACTTCTAGTGACGATCCTTTAATGTCCCTCATTAATATCCATTAGTGAGGTTCATGGTTGTGACAGACCTTAAAGGGCCATCACCAATTTCACATATGATGACGGATCTTAAAGAACCATCATTATAATCGTCTTTGGAGACATTCCTTTAAGGTTTGTCACTAAATCCCTTTTCAATGACACTTTTGGTGAGGATTGTTAAGGGCACATTACAAATTTTCTCTTTGGTGGCACTTCTAGAGATGATCCTTTAATGGCCCCCACTAATAAATTTTTTGGTGACTTTTAGTACAATAAAAAATGTAATTCTAATGAGTTTTTAATTGATGATGCTATGTGACCATTTCTATAGGTATTATGCGTGTTTGAGTTAAGTTTCCCTAGCAGATTTTATTAGGTACTTATTTCTTTACTTCAATAGGGTAGCGTGGATTCATGAATATAGATTTGTATTCGCAGTTCGTCTTGCCTCGAAGTTTCCACTTCACTGCCTCCCTATTCGCCTTGCAATCTAGAGCCATATTTTCATGGAGATAAAAGATAAATGTTTGGTATGTAATATAATGGGAAATAATGGTGTATTTATGAGATGCAATGGATTCAGAGTCCGGGTCTAATGGGATACAACTGAATCAAATCCAACCAATTAAAGTTTTCAATTAAAATCAATTCAATTGCCAAGAGAAAGTCAACTTCCAAGAGAATCCATGGTATCATCGGCATGCATTTGAATCGTGCAAAAAGCTCTCCATCTATTACATGTGGATGCCATGAGACATGAAATGCAATGTACATCTATAAGGATACCAATAGGATACCATAACCAATGCAATTCATCCATTTCCATCCATCAAACTCATCCACTAATGTCAAGTCAACCTCGGTCAAAGTTACAATGTCACTAGGAGAGTCACATTAAGCATCACTATGGGAGACCATTAAAAGAAAAAAAAATGATGTTGAAATCAAACCATACTTCTCATGACATTAGAGTAGACTGTAATAAAGGGGATACAAAAAATTTCACCCTTCAAACACTTTTAAATCATCATGGTCAAACTTGGTTCTTGTTGGTCTAAATATATACCATATATATGTCGACACTTAATTGTCAACCCAGGAAGGTAACCTTCGAGGAACCAACACCATATGTGCAGGATTGGATTCACACACAATCTACTCTATCCAAATTTACTTCAACTAGCTAAGAGTAATTCAAAACTGTAATCACTGCTTCAACTTTAAATGGCAGAAAAATCCTATTTAACCACACTCTTAAAGAATACAAAGTTGGTTTCCTTACTTATGCATAGAAGATAATTTGAATTTGATCTTCAATAGCCTAATACAGATGTTCATCAATGTTCTCTGCAATCTTAATAATCAGAACTGTAGCTTTGAAAGATGATGCATTGAAATTATTTCTTAACTCCTTTCAAAACTTGATTTCCTTCTCTTACTCCTTATTAAGATGCTTTGGAAATGAATCCAAAAACAATCAAGCAAAGTGATCTTTATGTCAATCTTTAAAACCCATCTTCAGTTTAATGAAATAACATTAATTCAAATTGAAACGGTTGTAACTCTGCTAACTTCACTATTCATTTCTACCAATTGCTCTGTTTTTCTCTTAACTAAAAATCTATACTAATATGTCATTTTACCACACCATTCCTCAAATAGGCTAAACTCTTGTAGAATGCTTGAAACTAACTATGCAATTTATGCATCTCATCTTATCCATTACAAAGTATTGAAACCAAATCTTAAATCAATCCACTCTGTCTTAGCTGAAATTTTCCAGAACACTCCTTACTCAAAACTATTGAATTGTAAAAATGCAACATAATTTGAAAATGTAAGCAATAATCAAAATGTTTCAAAACCTTGAATTGCATAATCAAAAGCATATGTCGAGACAAGGGGCCCTTCCTGTCTTCAACAATGACTAGCTAATCAATTCATCACATGAAGACCATATAAAATTGAATTCTGAAAATATGTATATATAATGATGTGCAGTCACTTCTAGTTCATCTTTGTTTACAGAAATAAAAGAAACATTATCTCTCGACAAAAATGAAACTATCTATCATCTTGATGTTTTCTATCATCCCCCCTTCCTTTCTTTTTGCAAAGTGCAGGACTGGTTCTTAAAGTTTGAACATTTATTACATAATAAACAGAAATCCCCCTTTTTAGAAACAATTTTCAAAAACTGTTACGTATAAACACTATTGACATAGAGAGGGATCAATCGACCATAATGAGGATTTCGAGACCTTGTCCTCATGACACAAAGTGCATGAGGACAAGGCACTCGTTCTAGATATGCGCCAAGCATTAACATCTGGAAGTTATGAAGCATCTTGCACCCCATATTTGACTGATCATTCATGTTTATTCGGGAGTAGTTGAGGATGTATCTGTAGGTTCACAACCAGCTTAGGTCCTTGTTCCTCATCGCATATATCCTCGAATTCCATCAAAACAACTGGATATATGAGAACCAATGATGGTGTAACTAAAACTACAATGTGTAGCCAGATCTTATCCAGGTGGCAGGAACTCAATTGTACAACAAGAACTAAACTCATAATATCAATAGCACATTAATTTTCAATTTCTTATCTAAATCATTAAAATCAAAGGAATTTAAGCAAAAATAATCATGATAATACCTTAACATAATTGCTTTGGCAAAGGTTGTATAATTACAAGAAAACGTGCAATATGTATAGTATATGAATGTCATATCTATATGGAGGAAGCCAAAAATTGAGGAGACAAAGGAGGAAAATATGCAAAATGATCATCCCAACAGTTCCTTAAAGAGGAAGAATAATCGAGTGAAACACTAGGAGGATGAGAAAACTCCCTGGGAACATGCACCAATCATCCAACCATTTTCAATGCATTATATCATTTCCAATGAAAGTGATTCCATCATTAAAATATTAAAATACCAAATCCCTCATCAGAGTTACCCCTTTGATTGACATAATCCATCGATGTTGTCACTAGATTTCTACTTCCTTCAGAGGCTAAGAGGACATACAAATATAATCATATGCGTTTTCAACACCACTTAAACCATCACCCAACTTATAGCACAAACATGGAAATCTTGGATTTATATCCTCCTTCAAATCAACCACTTAATAAATAATCTCGCAACTCACCTACCCTTCTTCTGACCTCCTTCCCCACATTAATTCAACCACTCTTGTGATACATTCATCATCTACAATAAACCATCGAGAGTGAGTGAAAAAAAGCTCCATTAAGCTTGAAATCAAAAGATATAACATCTCATAATGCATCCAAAATTAAAGAAAAACAATGATCATCATAGGGAAATTAGAGTACATGCGAATAAGACAAATTAAACCCATCAAATGATTTATTCATGAAAAAATCATAAATCAAGAAATCATAAAATCAACCAATAAACCTCAAAGACTCACTGAATGAAGCCAATTGAAAGAGTTAGATCTCACCAAGTGACATCAAAGTAGATTACAAGAAGAATACCTTCAAGCAAGAAAATCCTCATCAAAACTCAAGCATGCACTTTTGATAGGTCAATAATCATCAAACTCAAGTCAAGTTAGTCAAATGCCACAATGTACCCCAAAGGAATTCATTATCAACATCGAAACATTATTTTATAGAATAGAACCTAAGGATGGGTGGAAGCACCTTCCAAGGGGTCCTCAAACCTTGTAGCACAATTAGGACCTTCAAACCTTAGAATGATATTCAAATTCAAAATTTAAAGGAGGGTGACCTTTTATTTTTCTAGAATGGTTATACGAAAGGGGGTAGTTGTCATGGGAACAACACAACCCTAGGGACTGATAGAACTTGGATTTGTCACTCAAAATAGCTTCGAAGGAGATAAAATTAGTAAATACTGAAAGTGGAGAGTTTAACTATTTGTTATGAGAATGTTGACCATCACCACCAAATGCCTTCAACTAGGTGTTAGTGTGAGAGAAAATGTGATCTCTATTAGATGGATGGATGCAACCAAATTCTTATTTTTTGTTGCTAAATTTATCATTCAATTCCTAGCCATGCAAAACTTGTAGGTAGCTATTTCTTCTAGTTGCATACATCATAGCCATGCATTTTCTTCTTCTTCCTTTTTCTTTGCAAGTTGGATCGTTAAAAGATATAAGAAGTTTTTAAAGATTGGATGTTTGGTACTTGATTTCAATTTAATACTAAAAGCATCAGGCCTATTGATCCTTAGAAAGAATTATATGTTCAATTCGACTTGGTCGAACATGCCTTTCCATTGTTATGGTAGTGTTAGGAGGTGCCTTACTTCTATTTCTAGGACATTACAAGTTCCTCCACTTCCCAACCAAGTTGCAGGCCTCTGTAAAACAAAGACTGGACAAGGAGGACATCATCTAACCTTTTAAATGTTTCTTGTCTTTACATTCGTACCTTTTTAATCTAGGTCTAGATTAATTCACTGTTTTTTTTCCTCCAAAAAAAATCATAAACTCTATTTCATCCATAGATAAAAGAAATTTACATTCTATAAAAAACATGTCACCATGTTTTCCAAGTATCCTTTCGGTGGAACATATTGTCACAAAAATACCCTGCCATCCTCCTAGGGAGGGGAAATAAAAGAAAAACTGTCATTGAAGCTACAAAAAATATATATACCAACCACCCTTAAGGTGTAATACATAAAATACAAAACAATGTTATCTTTCAAGTATTAATGTAACAATCGGCTACTAAAACTAACTATAAGAAAAATGGAAATAAATTATACAGCTTTTTCTTTTAAGCCCACAAAAAAGTTGTATGGATTTTGAGATTAATTCATTTTTATTGCAAGGTTTATTTGTAATATGTTTTCTAATTACCAATGTAGATGTATACTTCCCCATATATTAATCACATAGATGTAAGGTACTTGAAATTAGTCTTGGTATAGTACGTTCTTGGTATCCATTTCATTAATTTTTTACGTTGTATATTTTGATTTTTGCATCTTTTTCATTTCGTTAGGTAAGTATTTGAACCTTCAATGTTACAATATTTCATTAAAGCGCTGCTAAAATCGCATATCTTAATAAGTGTGTCTGTGAGAAACATCCCTTCCCAATATTAGTCAAGTATATTAACTATACATGATATGTTGGGTTGTAATCAAGTAATTATAAATAACTTTATATCTACTCACATGAATCTTATTTATCTATTTATCTTTATTTTTTTGTAAATATTATAGTGCTCCGACTTATGACTATGCTAACTATAATGCTTCACATAAAAGAAATGGTCATGGATACCTAAGAAGATAATGTGTTTCATAGTTGACGTAGTTGAACCTTGTGGTGAAAATGAAGAATAATATAGATGCCTCAAACTGGCTATGATCAACAAGAGGAGGGTTCACTACATGACAACCAAGTCACATGAGAAAACTCCAATTCTACTTGATAACACAAGGATTTGAAATTGTGAAATAAGTTAGGAAATCCCATTTTGAAGAAGGAAAGTTATATAAATACTATCATTAGATGCGGGGTCCTCCACACACACTTACACTATTTCAGTAAGACTATCATACTAAGTCGTCATCTTGCTATCATCTATACTTTTCCAGTAAGACTATACTATCATACTATATTTTTTTAGTAACACTATACTATCATACTATACGTTTTCACTAAGACTATACCATAGAAGTATATTTAAAACTTAAGGTCAAAAAACTTCTTCTCACAAAGAAAACAATCCTATCATTTTATGATATACATAATGACAACATAATATTCACTGACAAAATACCAAGCAAGATATATAGTCTTCCAGAAATAAATTCTCAAACCCTAGGGTTTGTGGAAAAAACCCTAGAGAATACTTGGAGCACTTTTCTTTGAGAGTTGTGGAGCGAGTTTGGTAAAATATCAAGGGTGAACTTGTTGGTGTTGATGCTAGCTTTTTGTGAATCCTTTGATGTGGCTGGATAACTTGGTGGGACACCTTTCGAGGCCTTTGTATTGTTTGTTGTGGTTTTGTATTGATGATGAACGATCTAGATAGGGTTTGAAAAGTACTAGAGAGTCCCAACTTGTAATAAGCTTGAAGAACTATCTTGTACTAAATTGTGATAAGTTGTTGGTATGTACTCGTAATTTCATTCTTATGTATATATGAAGAGTATTTTGTTGTCTAAATGTTGTGTGGTTGTAGGTATGATTTTCAAATTATAATCTCATGGTGAATGAGTAGTTTCTAAGGTTATTTAGTATGTAGAATTATAATGAATAGCTAGCAGAGTTTGTTGAGTGATTTGACAAAAATATAGAATCTATGTCGATAGATTTATGACTATAATAAATATGTTGTAATTAAGTAATTTTTAGATCGGTTATATGTTGGGATTTGTGCCCTAAGGGATGAAAACATATTTTCCTTTAAGTACATTTTTTTAATGTTGATTTTCTTAGGCTAACTTGTGTATGTGGTTGGACATAAGTGAATGTTTTACTACTATAATTTACATTTTAGATTCATCCCTAAGGATAAAATTTCAAAGCAAGTAGATTCAGGGAACCTCAAGTTTGAGGTGAAACTTTTGAATTTGCGTTAAGCAATGATTTCTTAAATTTTCCACACCCCATCCATTATTAATATCACCCATTTTCCTGTGAAATACACCACCTAGGATTGGGCATCAAATTTCCCAAGCCACCACTTGTACAAAGGTAAAATTGAGCTCTCTCCATGGTATGCCAGTGAAGGTTTCCTCGAAAGGGCCTTTATTTAGGACTTATGGACTCCAAACACTTAGCAATGGCATATGTGGAGGACTCCTAGACGTTTCCAAAAGAAAAAAATATGTGGACAACATTTTCTCGTGAATATTGGTTATAAGGATTCCATAGAGCTATTTATAAAAAATGTAAATGCAAGGGAATGTCCTATATGTGAGGGATTGGAGATGAAAAAGTAGGAATCCTATTTATACCTATGATCTAAAGGACATTTATGAGTTGGTGTGACACTCCTCTAACAAGGTGCTAGGCCTAAATAAAAATCGGAGGCTTGGAGATCATGTGAAGATATGGTTGCAATGGTTTGAATCCATTTGGAAGGCTCATTCATCCTTTAAACAAAAAAATTAAGGTTGGGTATTTCTTCATCATAGATCAGATATCAAGAGTAGGTTGGACAAAGTTGGCAATACTCTTTCATCACATGTAGCAATGTTACCAATATCATGTGTTGAATATATTCATGAGGATCGAAAATATAACTTATCAACAATATTGAGGAAACTATAAAAAAATATTGGAAAACTTGAAAAAAGACAACAATATTATGTGTTTCCTTTTTTTTAAAGATCTAGATTATGATCCAACAATAACATCAAACAAACACATTGCCAAAAAAATATGAAAATAACATTGATATATTAGATGTATACAATTCCAAGTGATGCATCAGACATTAGTATTGAATTTTTATATCTATATTCCTAACTCACGAGTCTTGATAGGCTATGTAAAATCACATCAAAAAAATATGTATTGTATCGCATGGTTCATCTAGATTCTAGAAGGGTAAATATACTACGGAATCATTGATTCCCTATCCCCATTTCATGGGAAAATTTCATCGTTCTTCCTCTAGAAGAAATATATGTTGACGTTGAGGTGGAAGGTGTTGGGGCTAAGCTTAAAGCCATAGTGGAAGTAAAATGTCTATTTCCGATAGCTGCATATATTTGAGGAGGAAGTGGTTGCAATGTACTATGATAGGAAACCCCTTTCCTTTCCTGCTTTGTCCTTTCCTTTCACCCCGACATAGGAAACCCTTTTGTTGTTCTCTACTTTTCTGTCTGATCGGTTTGTTATCAATGGAGTGTTGAATACATAGGAAATATTTGGAGACTTGATATCGTGCGCCTAGGGTTCTTTCCAGTAGATCGAGCCAAATCGACTAAGGCCCCATCGATGAAATTGATCCTTTAATCAATATCAACCCAGGTTCAAGGTGTAGATCTAGAACATTGCGTAGAGATCGATAGTGAATGTGCAACCAACAGTTGTTACGCAGAGCTTCATAAACAAATCACAAGGTAGTATGGATGCTGTGTTTTCTTTATTACAACGATCACCCAAATAAGTATGTATATAGTCCCTGTTTTGTCATTTTATGGTTTTCAAGATAAAAAGTTGTTTAACTGGAAACTAGGGCTTTACATGGAGTTCCATAAATACCACTATGTAGATAGTAAAGCATGGAGTGCTTTTTGTTCTAGTTTTACCCTTTTCTTGTTTTGTAAATTATTTTACTGTACTGTAAATGATAATAGATTGCATCCTTTACTTCTATTGTTTTATGATTTACTACGATATATATAAATAAAAATTACTTTGGATGCAGGAATTTGAGTCTGAGAAGGCTCAATCAACTGCAAGATTGAAATCAATTGACAAGGTAAGCTCTAGACGCGAAAGAGAGATAAAAACTGTAAATATTGACTTGAAGGAAGGGCACAGACTATCATCGAAAATAGTATTCAGTAAAATCCAAAGCAGTGTAGGAATGTCGAAACGTCCTAAGGTTGAGCCCATAGTGAAGGAATAAGGTTAAATATATGAATCAGAAGAGCCTCAGTATCATAGATACAAGGATAAGATTTACCCCAAGATAAAAAAGAATAAAAGTGGAGAGAATGGTGTGCTAATGTCATCAATGATCAGTTACGCACTCTGAAACGATTGCAGAAGTTGCAAACAACCAGTTTAGATCTTACTAAAAAAGAGGTTAGTACATTTCTTATGGGTCATGAACATAAAGAAGGCTTTCTATCAAGTTTAATGAAGCATTCTCTGAATATGGAAGTGGTTGTGTTTGGTAGAATCTTTATATGGTGGTAAATGGTGAACATTCCTGATTTATATTGTCAATGGAATAATTGTTCCCCTATGAAATAGGGGATCCTGATATTTTTGGCTATCTGTGCAAGGATTGCTTGTGAAACTAATAATTGCAGGTGGATACCAAAATTGAAATAACACTGCTGGAGTTGCTTCCTGATTTAGGAATGTGCCCAACTTTGGAAATCGTGGCGAGTTGTAGAATGTTGCGTTGAATATTGTGGAAATAGATATTTTAATATTTTGCTACAGCATTAGGTTGAGAAACCTTGTAGGAAAAAGGTGAGGAAAGGACCATATGCTCTTGGAGAAATCACGTCGAGTGGTAAGCACTTTTATTTACAAATTAAGTAAATTGAAATTCTAGGCTTTACTTTACAATTCATAAATTCAAGGTGTTGATTATTGAAGGGTTTACAGAGATAGATTCAATCTCTTGGGCATCAAATTTTGTTATGAGATTAGTGTCATTAGGTACAAAAGAAAATTCTTCGCTGACAGAGTTTTTTTTATTCCCGCAAGTTAAATAAACAAATTCCTATTGCCTTCACTGATCTGGAATGTAATTGTGCCCTATTTATGTGGAATATATAATAAATATGTTAAGCCTGTGGAATATGTGCATTACAAAGCATAGAACATAGTGGATTGCCTGTTAGATCGAAATGCACAAAATTTCAATTGAATTCTGAACTGCTTGGAGTTAAAAAGGGGGACGACGTAATTATTTTTGAGCATTTGTATTTTATGTTAAAATGCCTCCTTCATCATGGTAATAATCCTTACATAAGTGGTTTATTATGAAGAGGAGAGAGAATTAGTGGAATGAGAGAGAATGAGTTGAGCATTTGTATTTTTGCTTGTTGATATGCACTTTAAAAAAGAAGAACAACAGGAGATTATTGTTCCCTTAGGAATATACTTAGTGGTTTTTGCATCTAGGTCCCTTTTCTAGGCATATCTCCTTGTTGCTCACATATTCTACATCTGAATTTTTAGGACAGCAACATACTTAGTCCCTTCTAGGTCATTATTTACCCTTAGAACTCATTCACTCAATACTTTGAATCATTTAGGGAAGCCCCTCTATGGTTGGAAAAGCACCAAACCAAAGTGAACCAAGTTTAGAGCAAGTTGGCATTGTCTCTCTACCCAGTTGTTAGTTAGAATCCTTCTTAGTTTTGAAGGTGAAATTTTTGGGTGATAATAGAGATCAAACCAAATACAATGTATTACTAATTCCAGTGCTTCAACATGTGAAAGAAATTGGAGTGCAGATGATTTCATCCATACTAACCAGAGGAACTGACTAGGGACTTAGAAACTCTTGGATCTTGTGTTTTTCGACAACAATTTACAATTGCTTAATGTTGTCTTCCAAATGAAGACAATTCTCAGATTGGACAACCTAGCTTTGAAAACATAAACGTAGGTCAATGTATTGATGACCTTACGGAGACAATGTAGTGATGAACTTACTGAGACTGTTAATATATTAGATGAAGATGATGGCACTGCTTTTAATTTTGAAGCATGTTTTTGATCCATACTAACAAGAGGAACTGATTAGGGACTAAAAAACTCTTGGATCTTGTATTTTTCCACAACAATTTACGATTGCTTACACACTCTCTTCCAAATGACGACAATTCTCGAGTTGGAGAACCCTGCTTTGAACATGAAGAAAACATAAACATAGGTCAATGTAGTGATGATCTTACTGAGACTATTAATATATTAGATGAACTTGAAGAAGCTGGCACTGCTTTTTATTTTGAAGCAGGTTTTGATGTTGCAGATGTTTAAATTTTCATCTGATCCTAGGCTCTATTCTATGGATAATATTTATTATGTCAAAAAGAATTTTAATGCATTGGATTAATATCTTATCTTGAATGTTTATGGATGCTTCTGTATTTTAATGTCATCATTCTGAATAAAATGTATAATTTTGCATAATTTTTTGTATTGTTCTATAAATTTCATAATTTCAAACCTCTGCCCAAACTTTTGAAATTTTTAAGAACCCTGAACTTTTCCAAATCTGGCCACCTCCCAAACCTACCGAACTTTTCAAACAGTGACAACTATGATTATGAATAAGATAACATATTGATAGAATACAAGAAAAAGTACAGTATGGTATGGATAATATGGACAAAGAACAGATGCAACAACAAACGTTTTTTAAACCAAGTATCAAGGTGAAATGAAAAATGAATTTGAATTCAAGGGGAAGCAAGCTACAGAACAAGCCACATAAATGTGCAGAAACCAAAGACAGAGATCAGAGTTTGAGTAGAGTTTAGCACAAAGTTTGGTGCTAAGATGAAGTAGCTAGACACAATGAAATTGAAGATCAAAGACATTGATTGATTTAGCTAAATAGTCATTAAGGGGGACTGTAATTCAGTAAGGTGAAACCAAGTTTGCAGGTGAAATTCCTGCCACTAACCAGAAGCATTAAAAAAAAAAAGATACTTTTCAACAACAGTCTGGTAGTAACCATCATGGATGGTGAGCCATCTAGTCTGTCCAGAGCACTCGAGGAATATACAAACTGTCACATACATCTGTCAGTTGAAGGTTGATGCTTTTTGAATTTTTTATATTATTTTTTTTTCTCTTCTCTCAAGGATAACCTTGTGGGATTTTCCTCTCTTGTTTGGAATATCTGGATGGAGGGTGGCTCAACCACCTGCCGCAGTAGTGGCTGATAACTCTGAGGGACTTGGCGAGATTTGAACCTATGACCTTTGACTTCCCCGTCCGCAACATGCCTTGGGAAGATGGTTCAACTGATTGAACTGACCCTTGGGGATAGTTGGAGATTGAAGTTATTTTCCAACTTATGGGGTTTACCATTAGGCTGATGCAGGGTGGTAGGAAAACCTGCATAGGAGAAGAAAATTGGTGTTGTTCCTATAAAACATATTTTTCCAACTTTTGGAGATGAATATTTGGTTGATGGCAACTGCAAACATTTTTTTAATCTAGGATCAGGGTCCAGTGAAAGATGAATTTGAATGAGGGGATGTTGAACAGGATACATAAATGTGCAGAAATCAGAGTGAGGCAGAGATCAGAGTTTGGGTAGAGTTCAACACAAAATTTGTTGCTGAGATGAAGTAGCTCAAGACATAATATGATTGAAGGTTAAAGACATTGATTAGTTTAGCCAAATAGTCTGTTCGGGTACACAGGGTACTACCAAAGGACCGAACACCAAGAGAAACCACTTCACACAAACAGATCACAGATCAACACACCAATGTTTTGACGTGGTTTAAACCCTCTTGAGGGAAACACTCCACGGCCCCGGCCAAATAGCTTCTACGGGACAATTTATTATGCAAAGAAAGAAAGTTACAAATGAGCTTCTCATAAACGATCAACTAAACAATGACTCTCCATGCTCTTTAAATAGAGATCATGGACCAATCGGGTGTTAAGCCACGGATCAAGGTTAGGTTTGATCTAAGAGAAGTTGAGCCGTCGGATCACTCTATGTCCGAAAAATATCGTGACCGTCAGATTAAGTATTTACAAATGCATACTAAAGAAACATACTATCCCTAACGGATATATTACACAAGTTGATCTTAACTAACTCCTAAATGTCTAAATATCCTAACATCCCCCCTTAAGAACAACATGGGATAGGATTGAAGGATTTACAAAAGTGACACTATTAGGAGAAGGAAGGAGGCATTAGAGCCTATCCCCCCTTAATGACAAGTTCCTGAACTCCTAGCATAGATCGAAGTTTAGAAAACTTTGCTTCTGTAAGAGACTTGGTGAAGATGTCTGCAACTTGATCATCTGTAGGGCAAAAGAGCACTTCAAGAACACGATCATGAACAAGATTTCTGATGAAGTGCATATGTAGCTCAATGTGTTTGCTGCGTTGATGTAGAACTGAATCTTTGGCAAGCTTGATGGCACTTTGATTGTCGCACCAAAGTGGAGTAGGCTGCTGCTGCTCGAATCCAAACTCTGAAAGGATCTGTCGAAGCCATAAAGCTTCCTGACTGGCATTAACTGCTGCTCGATATTCTGCCTCTGCTGAAGAAAGAGAAAGAGCTTGTTGTTTCTTACAAGCCCAAGTAATAGGTCCAGATCCCAGACTGAAAACATAACCTGCAGTAGACTTTCGATCATCAGGATCGCTGGCCCAATCTGAATCAGTGAAACCAACCAACAAAGGTTTCCCCCCTGTACTGTAATGAATCCCAAACTGAACTGTACCTCGAATATATCGAAGTATTCTTTTAGTTGCTTTCCAGTGACTTTCATGAGGTGTCTACATATAACGGGCAACACGACCAACGGAAAAGGAAAGGTCAGGACGGGAATGAGTCAAGTATAAGAGACTACCAACAAGCTGACGATACAAGGTGGCATCGACTTCAGGTGAAGTACAAGTGGCAGAAAGTTTGACTCCAGACTGGAAGGGAGAAGGGGCTGGTGTACAATCTTCCATGTGAAAGCGACGAAGAAGGTCACAAGCATACTTAGACTGAGAAAGAAAGATTCCTTCTTTGGTTTGTAGGACTTGGAGACCAAGAAAATAATGAAAATGTCCTAAGTCTGACATTTCAAAATTTTGTTTAAGACTGGATTTCACATGGGTTATAAGCTTAGGGTCACTACCAGTAAGAATAAGGTCATCAACATATAGAACAAGTATGATGAGATGGTTTCCTACTTTCTTGGTATAGACATTGGGGTCAAAATGGCATCTAGAAAAACCAGTGTCAAGGAGAAAGTTATCCATTTTGGCATACCAAGCTCTAGGAGCTTGCTTAAGGCCATATAAGGATTTCTTGAGGCGGCAGACAAGGCTAGAGTTATTCTGAACATAGCCAAGAGGTTGTTCCATGTAAATTTCCTCCTGTAAATCACCATGTAAGAAGGCAGACTTGACATCCATTTAAGGGACTTCCCAGTTGTGTAAGGCTGCAAGGGAAAGAACAAGGCGGATGGAGTTCATTTTTGCGACGGGAGCAAAGGTTTCATTGTAGTCAATCCCTTCAACTTGGGAAAAACCTTTGGCAACTAACCTTGCCTTAAGTCTTTCAACACTTCCATCTGATGCATACTTAGTTATATAGACCCATTTACATCTGACAAGTTTTCTTCCTTTTGGAAGAGGTACAAGATCCCAAGTATCGTTCGCCATTAAGGAACGATATTCTTCATCCATGGCTGCATCCCAATCTGGATTCCCTGAAGCTTCTGCAAAAGTTTCTGGATCATGATTCTTGGAAACTTGAGCCAAAAGAGAAGAGGCTCGCTGAAACTGAGAACGTGTTCGACGTTGATCTCTAGGATCACCGGCAAGATCACCAGCTGTTGAGATATTGTAACTTCAAAGAATATTATATTTGTACTTTATTATTCCGGAGATGTTTCATTCCTCCGTGCAGATCTTATTGTATATCCGGAGATGTTTATTCCTCCGTCGGAATGTGGTAACTCGGGTTATTAGACTTCCCTAGTAGGGGTCGGCCCTGTATGTGTTATGTGGGTCAAAGGGTTATTAGACCACCCTAGAGGGGTCGGCCCAGTTAGTTGTAGTGGGGTATTTAACCTATTGGTTAAATACGAGCCTACGTGTACTTGTGTAAAATACACATCAGAGTAGTGTATAAATAGAGGAGGTGTGTTCCTCATTATATACACTCACTCACTCACTTGAGAAAGGCGCACTTGTGGAGGAGAGGTCTGCTATGGAGGAGAAGGAGCTTATGCTCAGGGTTTGCATCTTTGTATATTGCTGGTCATCTATATTGAGGAAGCTTTGCTGGGTTTTCTACCCCATGAGGGTTTCCCAGGATAAATCTCTGTCTCTTGTGTTTATGCTATGCTTGTTGTTTCTTCAGTGATCCTGTATATGCTATTATTGTGAAATGGAATGTAATGCTGCTATTTTCTGTCTTAGCATATTGAATTTTAACATGGTATCAGAGCTAACCTGAAGGAAGACAAGGTATGGCACTAAAGACACTTGCTCTACTTACGACAATTTGAAGGTTAGGGTTTTACATAGCAAAAACCAGTCATCGTAGCACTTTCGCTATAAATCCGTTTTGGAGAATTTTTCGGATCTGAAATTGTTACAGGACGAAGATAAAATCTCCAGGTACCTTGTGTCCAAAGGACAACCTCTAATTCGTTGTACTTTGTGATTTATGATCTGTACAATATAGGGTTTCTGCCTCTTCCAGATCTGAGTCAAAATCAGGTGACCTTGGGAAAAAGGTCATATCTTGGGCTAGGAAGCTCCAAATGAAATTTCGTAAAAAGTGACAGGTAGTACACAGTCTGCACTATCTCAGAAAACTTTTTCAGAGGCAGAAGTTGAACCAGTGACACGTGGCACTCTGTACAAGTGCGCTCTCCTGTATTATCCCATAAACAGGTCACGTTGCGACACTTGACATAACTCTCTCTCAGAAAATCCAATTGAGGTCAGACCTATCAGGATGGAAAGATAACAGGCCAAGCTATCTCAGAAAACTTTTTCAGAGGCCGAAGGTCAAACAGTGACACGTGGCACGCCGTACAAGTTCGCTCTCCTGTATTTTCCCAAAACAGGTCACGTTGCGACATTTGGCATAACTCTCTCTCAGAGAATCCAATTGAGGTCAGACCTGTCAGGATAGAAAGATAACAGGTCAGGCTATCTCAGGAAACTTTTTCAGACCCTGTGGATCAAAAATTTCAGAGTTACACCAGAAAAAATCAGGTACATATTTCTGTCAAAACAGAATTATTTTTTGGTACCTTCATTCATGACTTCCGGAATTTAGGGCTTTGGAGAAAGTTGGAATTTTTGTAATCAGAGACCACGGCTGGATGCTACTCATCAAAATAGAAATTTAGAGACCAAGATCAGAATTTTTGGTTGGGCAGAAGGCCGGGCTTGATTAGACCCTAGTTCGGGACTTTGATCAGAAAAGCGAAAAATTAGGGCTTCTGTAAAAATGGGAATTTTTGAAATCTGTGACCACGGCTGGAAGCTCCTCAGAAAATTAGAAGCTTAGAGCTTTGAATCAAACTTTTTGATGGGGCAAAAGAGTGGGCTTCATCAAACCCCAGTTCAGGGTCACGTCCAGTGAATCCGAAAGTTTCAAAGGCAAAATTGAGGAGTAAAACTTTGCAGTTTTCAAATTCTGAATATATCAGTTTGATCAGCTCATCAAGGCGCATATCTCTATCCTTTCGGAAGTTTGAAATTCAAAGTTTGAATTTTTGGGGTTTCTCTGACAAACCCATATCCAGCTCCAGGTCCAGTTCTTGCAAATCAAGTGGATAGGGTTAATCCTAGAAGAAGATGGATTGGTCACCTACATAAGTGAAGGAGTTCATGTTTCAGAGGGAGATGAGGCTAAGGCTTTACATAAGGAGATTACAAGTGATCTCGACAGGTATGACTCATCGAGGTATGTTTTGAGATTTGTTCATGATTAAGTTTATGGTATGTTTGTCTTCATGTTATTACAGTTAGTACAATCTTGATTTTAGATTTGTTGTATCACCTTAACAAAATTATGAATGCATGATAGAAGATATTCATTGGTTAGGGTGTTGACACTTATGATTGTACTAATGCATTATGGTGTTGTGTGAGGTTGAGGTTGTCTGCTAACAAGATACAGGTACATCACAAAAGACAAATCAGGCTCCATGACCATGAAAACATGAAGACAAAGAGTCATCCATAATCTCTGTTCTACTTACGAGGTATGTATGACTTTGTTATATTATGCTTAACCTATGAGACATGCAGGTTCTAGCTCAGGATCTCTAAATCATTGAAGAGATTGTTTAGGTATGTTGTACATAACCAAGTAGGTATACTAATCCAGGTATGTTTCCCATGAATCTTACCTTGTGTTAGGATCCCTTATATACGTATACTTGGAATGATTGGTTATGCTTATTCATAAAGTTAGTAATCAAGGGATTATGCATATTATATCTTTTATCAATGATATGCATGAGTAAAAGAAGACTTCCTTGAAATCTTGAATACTAATGTTTATTAACTATAATCATGACTATACGTTTTCAAGATTATTTAGTACTATAATGTTTTGATAGCATTTAGAATATACTAATGAGTGTATGTTTGTGTATGAGATCATGAGGATGACTCTTGAGCATGCACAGTGGTACAGAATGAATAGAAGTTCAAAAGACATACAGAAGATCAAGCGGGAGGCAACCACACAAACATAAAAGATAAGTATTTGAGTTGGTATTTGAAATAGTAATAATATTGCCTACAATAGGTTGTATGCATATTTGTATTCCCATAATATATAATGCTGAGTGTAAACATTCATAGAGCATTGAACAGTATACTACTAATGTGCATATGATTGACAAGTTGGACAAACATTCCATTATTGCTTGTCTAGAATGAAACCTCTTTGCTGACATGCTGAGAGTTGTGCACACTCTCGATAGTATGTTCTGGTAGAGATGGAAGGCATCTAGATAGCCACTGTATGCATACAGGATATGGGAAAGTGTTGTGCCAAAGTATTGGTCAAAATAGTTGCATCACTATGTAAATGATATCTGTATGCATAATGGGTTATCTTTTGATGATTATGAAGTATTACTAATCATGTACTTAATTTTGATTTGTAGGAAAGGTCATGAAGAATGATGGACACCGTACAAGTGGTGGATGTTCAAACAAGAAGATTTACAAATCAAACAAAATATAGAAGGCTCATGGCTAGAAGATTCTCTTAGAAAGAGGAAGAGAATCACGACAAGATGTTTGCTCCAAGTATGGTGTAATTAAAGAATAAGTATGAATCAGGTTCTGTATAGGTACCTAGGATCGATAATAATTTGATAAGCTTAATGATCACCATGGGTGATGTGGATCTCAACCTTTGCTACAAGGTTGAATATGATACACATATGACATGGATGCAAGAAGGAACTCACCACAGAGTTCGAATGATATTGAGGCTCATATCAGTAGACCCATCTAACGAGAGATGGCACAGATAGATATGCAGAAGATCATTCAATGCAGAAATGAAAATGAAAGATCTCAATTTGATGCTTTACTTCCTAGGTCTGGAAGTATGGCAAGGCTCAGAAGGAATATTTCTCAACCAGGGAAAGTATGATGAGAAATATGACTTGAGGTGTTGGAATGGCCACTCTTATGGATTCCAACTTGAAGCTGTTAGGGGATATAACTCTGTACAGTCAATTTATTGGGTCTTTGATATATCTAACATATACTAGGTTATATATATATGCTTTGTTATGAACACCTTGAGTTAGTATCTAGTGGAAACTAGATGTGTTTACCTGATAGTTGCAAAGCATGTGATGAGGCACATAAAGGACACGATAGAATTTGATCTATGCTATCTTGAAGATCATGACTTCAGATGGCTATTCAGATTCTGTTTGGGCAGGAAGTGTTTCAGACAAGAAGATCACATCGAGAGGATGTTATTGTCTAGGATTAGCCATGATCTCGTGGTTTAGCTGGAAGCAGTCTAGTGTGGCTATCAGCACAAGCGGAATATATGGTTGCTTGCTCTGCTAGTTGTGAAGAAGTTTGGCTTTAGGATTGTTTGACTTAGAGATAGAACCAACTGAGATCCTATGTGATAATTAGAGTTGTATCAAGATGACATAGAATCTAGTGTTCCATGATAAGTCAAAGAACATAGGGAACTAACAAGATATGACACAGAAAGGAACTCTAAAAGTTTGAATTTGTAACAGGTTACCGTTGTACTAACCAAGCCTCTACGTCAAGTGAAGAAGTTACCAACCAAACCTCTGTCTCGAGTGAAGCTTGAATACTTCCGAGACAAGCTTGGTGTAGTACAAAAGGACCCTCCTCGAAAGGGGGAGTAGTATAGTCACTACTGATGAGATTGTCTCATCAAACAACAAGGTCGTTGATGAGGTAACCTGTTCTCTACACCTAGTCACTTAGAAATAGTTAGATTTAGGACTATTTTTATTTCTGTTTAGTTTTACTCATACATGATTTTTGATGTTAGATGTATTGGTGAGAATACATGCTAGAGGTATACATGTTTTTGATGTTAGATGTATACATGATGTTAGATGTATTAGTGAGAATACATGCTAGATGTATACATACTTTTGATGTTAGATGTATACATGATTTTGATGTTAGATGTATTGGTGAGAATACATGCTAGATATATACATGCTTTTGATGTTAGATGTATACATGATTTTGATGTTAGATGTATTAGTGAGAATACATGCTAGATGTATACATGCTTTTGATGTTAGATGTATACATGATTTTGATGATAGATGTATTAGTGAGAATACATGCTAGATGTATACATGCTTTTGATGTTAGATGTATACATGATTTTGATGATAGATGTATTAGTGAGAATACATGCTAGATATATACATGCTTCTGATGTTAGATGTATATATGATTTGATGATAGATGTATTAGTGAGAATACATGCTTTTGATGACAGATGTATACATGATTTTAGATGTATTAGTAATAATACATGCTTTTGATATATGACGTATACATGCTGTTGATGCTAGATATTGATTATGTACTTGTATGGATGAGGATACTTGTACTTGTATTGATGAGAATACAGATTGAGGGGATTGAATCATCCCTGGACTTTCAGTCCCAAAGAGAGCCGTAGACGTGAGGTCTCCGAGAATGAAGTCCTTAGTGGACAGTTGAGGGGATTGAATCATCCCTGGACTTTCAGTCCTAAAGAGAGCCGTAGACGTGAGGTCTCCGAGAATGAAGTCCTTAGTGGACATGATAGGATTGCATCATCCTCAAGAGAGCCGTAGACGTATGTCTTCGAGAATGAAGTCCTTGGTGGACATGAGGGGATTGGATCATCCCTGGACTTCAGTCCTAAAGAGAGCCGTAGACAGGTGTCTCCGAGAAATAAGAGGGATTGTATCATCCTTGAACACATGTTCTAAAGTGAGCCGTAGACAGGTGTCTCCGAGAAAGAAAAGGGATTGTATCATCCTTGAACATCTGTTCTAAAGAGAGCCGTAGATGTATGTCTCCGATAAATGAAATCCTGAATGAACAGGTAGGGGATTGTATCGTCCCCGGACTGAGGTCCCAGAATAGAACCGTAGACTGGGTCTCCGATAATGAAGTCCTGAATGAACAGGTAGGGGATTGTATCGTCCCCGGACTGAGGTCCCAGAATAGAACCGTAGACTGGGTCTCCGATAATGAAATCCTGAATGAACAGGTAGGGGATTGTATCGTCCCCGGACTGAGGTCCCAGAATAGAACCGTAGACTGGGTCTCCGATAATGAAATCCTGAATGAACAGGTAGGGGATTGTATCGTCCCCGGACTGAGGTCCCAGAATAGAACCGTAGACTGGGTCTCCGATAATGAAGTCCTGAATGAACAGGTAGGGGATTGTATCGTCCCCGGACTGAGGTCCCAGAATAGAACCGTAGACTGGGTCTCCGATAATGAAGTCCTGAATGAACAGGTAGGGGATTGTATCATCCCCGGACTGAGGTCCCAGAATAGAACCGTAGACTGGGTCTTCGAAAAATGAAGTCCTGAATGAACAGGCAGGGGATTGCATCGTCCCCGGACTGAGGTCCCAGAATTGATCCGTAGACTGAAGTCTCCGAGAACTGAAGATTGGATTGTATCATCCATGGACCTATGTCCTAAAAGGAGCAGGATTGATCATCCTAGGAATATGATCGTATGATGATGATAGTGATGACGATGCTGATGATCGTGTGATGACGATGCTGATGATCGTGCTGATGACGATGCTGATGATCGTGTGATGACGATGTTGATGATCGTGCTGATGACTATGCTGATGATCGTGCTGATGACGATGCTGATGATCGTGTGATGACGATGCTGATGATCGTGTGATGACGATGCTGATGATCGTGCTGATGACGATGCTGATGATCGTGTGATGACGATGCTGATGATCGTGTGATGACGATGCTGCTGATCGTGTGATGACGATGCTGCTGATCGTGTGATGACGATGCTGCTGATCGTGTGATGACGATGCTGCTGATCGTGAGATGACGATGCTGCTGATCGTGTGATGACGATGCTGCTGATCGTGTGATGATGATGCTGCTGATCGTGAGATGACGATGCTGCTGATCGTGTGATGACGATGCTGCTGATTGTGTGATGACGATGCTGCTGATTGTGTGATGACGATGCTGCTGATCGTGTGATGACGATGCTGCTGATCGTGTGATGACGATGCTGCTGATCGTGTGATAACGATGCTGCTGATCGTGTGATGACGATGCTGCTGATCGTGTGATGACGATGCTGCTGATCGTGTGATAACGATGCTGCCGATCGTGTGATGACGATACTGTTGATCGTGATGTTGATGTTGATGTTGACATTGATGTACCAGTAACTGTTTGAGTTACTGATGAAGAAAAATTGAAGAAAGCTTCCAATGATTTATAGATGTATCATGTATGATGTTGATGACTCCTTGCTCGAGCAGATGTTGTTATAATATCCTTCTCGTTAAGGGGGAGTGTTGAGATATTGTAACTTCAAAGAATATTATATTTGTACTTTATTATTCCGGAGATGTTTCATTCCTCCGTGCAGATCTTATTGTATATCCGGAGATGTTTATTCCTCCGTCGGAATGTGGTAACTCGGGTTATTAGACTTCCCTAGTAGGGGTCGGCCATGTATGTGTTATGTGGGTCAAAGGGTTATTAGACCACCCTAGAGGGGTCGGCCCAGTTAGTTGTAGTGGGGTATTTAACCTATTGGTTAAATACGAGCCTACGTGTACTTGTGTAAAATACACATCAGAGTAGTGTATAAATAGAGGAGGTGTGTTCCTCATTATATACACTCACTCACTCACTTGAGAAAGGCGCACTTGTGGAGGAGAGGTCTGCTATGGAGGAGAAGGAGCTTATGCTCAGGGTTTGCATCTTTGTATATTGCTGGTCATCTATATTGAGGAAGCTTTGCTGGGTTTTCTACCCCATGAGGGTTTCCCAGGATAAATCTCTGTCTCTTGTGTTTATGCTATGCTTGTTGTTTCTTCAGTGATCCTGTATATGCTATTATTGTGAAATGGAATGTAATGCTGCTATTTTCTGTCTTAGCATATTGAATTTTAACACCAGCTGCTTCACATGTTGAACGGACCCATTGAGAAAGCACTTGTGCTGGTGCAACTGGAGGAACATGAGCAAGCGGAGGTGGATTTTCATCCTCACTGTCATCATCAGAAACTGGAATTGGAAACCTGTCAAGGAAGTTGGAAGAAGAAGAAGAAGGCACAAATGCCGAATCAGGCTCGCAGGCCAAAGATGGCACAATCGTCGAGTTAGGCTCGCAGGCCAAGAGATTTTCATCAAATTTAACATCTCTTCTAATGATTATATCATGAGAATGTGGTTGAAGAAGTCTATAACCTTTTACATCTTCAGAATATCCAACAAATATGCACTTTTCACTTTTAGGCTGCAATGCTTTCCGTTTTTCATCCGGAATGTGAGCCCATGCTTCACTACCAAACACACGAAAGTGACTTACATCAGGTTTAGTTTGACTCCATGTTTCTTCTGGTGTTATACCTTGTAATGCTTTTGTTGGGGTGCGATTAACTATGTAATTTTCACAATTTATGGCTTCAGCCCAAAATTGAAGACTTAGTCCCTTAGATTGGATCATACAATTAGCCATTTCTTTTAAAGTGCGGTTCTTCCGCTCATCTACACCATTTTGTTGTGGTGTATATGGAACAGTGTGCTATTGTTGGATGCCTTGTTCAGTGCAGAAATTAGTGAACTATTTGTTAACATATTCTCCTCCATTGTCAGATCTTAACTTAATAATTTGATGACCATATTGTTTTTCAACAAGGGCCTTGTAGGCCAAGAACATGTTAAATACTTCGCTCTTAAGTTTTAGGAAATAAACCCAAGTGCGTCTGGTGTAATCATCAATGAAAGTTAAGAAATATTTGAAACCAGAAAAGGAAGCAGATGGAAGAGGACCACACAAGTCACTATGCACAAGCTCCAAGGGAACCGAGGCATGCCAAGAGACACGTTTTTCAAAACTGTCCCGATGATGTTTTCCGAGTACACAACCGGAGCAAACACCATCTCTGCAAGATACCATTGGAAGACCTGTCACCATATTTTTTTTACATAGTTGTTGCAATGAGCGATAATTTAAGTGACTAAATCGCTCATGCCAAAGTTTGCTCAAGTTATCACTATGAACAACAAAAACTGAAGGGAAAGGTGATGGCCCAAAGTTGTTAAACTTGTACAACCTGGTAATATCATCAACAATTCTAGTAGCTAGGACCTGTTGAGGATCTTTAAAATCCTTGATTACAACTTGGTGAGGTGTAAAGGTCATAGTTTTACCTTCACCAGAATGAGTGATCTGATAAACTGATAACAAATTGCAGGAAATTCTTAGAACACATAGTACATCACTAAAATGACCATTATCTATTGGAACTGTTCCAGCTCCTACAACACTTAGAGATCTATCATCACCAACAAATATTTGTTTGGTGTTACATTCATGCATAGTAGAAAAGATGGCTTGATCCTTAACCATATGATAAGATGCTCCAGAATCAATGAGCCATTCATTTGAAGTAGAAGAAGAAGATGCATTATAAGAATAACCAGAAGCACAAAGTGCATGTCCATGAGAGGCAGATTCTGAAGACGAATCTAGGCTGATGTGGTGCTTTTTCATTGCTGCTTCCAAGGCTGCCATCTTCTTGAAACACTTAGATTCATCATGATTATCTTTCCCGCAATAGTTGCAATGACGCTCAGTCTTCTTGCCTTTTGGTTTGGATCCTTTGTCATTTTGTAAAGAAGGAGTTGACTGAGAGGGTTTTGGACCCTTGTTTGACTTATTATTGCGAAAATTTTGTTTCTTGGGAGGCTTGGACTTTTCTTTCTGTTGGGACAATAAGGTTTTCCCAAATGTATCTGCATTATTGATTATTCCAAGATGAATGAGTTTATCTTGTTCCCTAATCAAGGAATCACAAAAGGATTCAATATTGAGCTCTTGATAGCTAGCTGCATTCAAGGATGCTTTCATGGAGTAAAATGTAGATACAAAAACAGAATATGCAGGTCCAAGTTTGGAAAGAATATGATAAATGCATTGTTTGTCTTCCCTCTCAATCTTACATTCTGCACATAAGAGTTTAAGAGTTTTGTACTTAGATAAATAATCTTGAATGCATGAAAAGTCACTTGGATTTAAAGAAATCAACTCATTTTCGAGTTGGTGACCTCGGATTTCATTGTGTTTACCAAACACAGATTCCAACTTGTCCCAAGCAGCATTAGGTTCATCAATTCCAGATATGTGGAATCGCAAATCAGTAGAGATTGACATCCCAATCAATCCACAAGCTTTATCACATCTATTTGCCCATTTTATTTTCTTATCATCATCAATGGGTTCTTTTTTTCTCCCTATGGTAATTCTGAAAAGTCCCATACTTCGTAGAACATCCTCCATACGAGATTTCCATGAGAAATAGTTGGAATTGTTAAGTAGAATATCACAATGGGCGGCCATATTTGTAAATTAATGGCTATAAAATAAGAAACCAATAGTCTGGATGTGAAAAGCTCGAAAAAATAGGTGGTTTCAAAAAAAACAGCACTGAAAACTGACTCTGTATGATGAAGTTATGCTTGAACAAAGAAACTGTTGAAGATGTCCCCAATAGTGACGTGGCAGCTAAAGAATGTCCAGCAAAAAAAAAAAAACCCTCTCTTCCCAAGATGAACCTTTTGACAATCACTTTACAAGAAAGTTGCTTTAAGTGAACCACTTTTGTAAAATAAGTGATTTCACTTTTACAATGATATTACTTTTAAATAGTGCAACAATAAAAAAACTTAAGTGACTCACTTGTATTTTTATTTTTTATTATTTAAGTGAGATGCACTTTTATAATAAAGTAACTTGAAATTAGAAATTGAATGCACTTTTTCTTTTAAAAGTAACTTCCTAAGACTTGAACTCAAGACCTATTAAGGAATAAAGCAACTTTGAACCAAGTGAGCTAGATTAAAAGGTATGTAAAATATGGGAATGAGGAAGGGTTTTTTTTTTTTTTTTTTGTTACTCTTCTTGCTCGGTTTGCGTGCTTGCCCTTTTTCCTGCAAAACAGACTACAAATCGAAACAAAAAAAACTTTTCCACACTTGTGGACTTAGATCTCGTTAGCTTTCCCGGAAAGTCTACATTTTCTCTCTGTTTCTGATTTGCCGAGATCGCGCAAGGTGCACGGCAAAGAGCATACGCAGCCGAAAAAAACCCTTTTCCCTTTCTGTTTCTGATTTGCCGAGATCGCTCAAGGTGCACGACAAAGAGCATACACAGACGGGAATGCAACAATCCGAACCCAAAAAAAATCTAATAATAAAAAAGGATAAAATATGAAATTTTTTTCTTTTAAAAACAGAAAATAAAAAAACACGTCACTGTAACATTATACCTTCAGATCTGATGAAATACGCGTTTCTGGAGCAACCGGGAACCGTTTTCGATCAAACGAAAACTATTTTCTAATGGAAACGACGCTCTGGACGCAATGGAACACCTCTCGCAGCCCAGAAATGCACAGAAATACCAGAACTAGAAACCCTTTCGAGTTTCGACAACAGCAGTTCAAGATCTAGATCATAACCGGAAGCGGCACTTCATAAAAGCTCTGATACCATGTTCGGGTACACAGGGTACTACCAAAGGACCGAACAGCAAGAGAAACCACTTCACACAAACAGATCACAGATCAACACACCGATGTTTTAACGTGGTTTAAACCCTCTTGAGGAAAACACTCCACGGCCCCGGCCAAATAGCTTCTATGGGACAATTTATTATGCAAAGAAAGAAAGTTACAAATGAGCTTCTCATAATCGATCAACTAAACAATGACCCTCCATGCTCTTTAAATAGAGATCATGGACCAATCGGGTGTTAAGCCACGGATCAAGGTTAAGTTTGATCTAAGAAAAGTTGAGCCATCGGACCACTCTATGTCCGAAACATATCGTGACCGTCGGATTAAGTATTTACAAATGCATACTAATGCATACTAAAGAAACACACTATCCCTAACGGATATATTACACAAGTTGATCTTAACTAACTCCTAAGTGTCTAAATATACTAACATAGTCATCAAGGTGGAGTGTTGAAAATATTGTCTATTTGTCTGGGGCCCTGGGCATTTTCAAAAATAAATGTAATGGATAGATGGAAAGGTAATGGTAAGATGTAGAAAGTCATGACAAAATTGGGAAAAGGATGAAAGTATAATGAGTCACTGAGAAGATGAAGGTGTTGGAAATATGAGTTGGCATTGATGTCAAACAGAGGTTGCTTGGTTGAACTATGTCAGTTTGAATAAGTATTTGCAAATGTCAACCTATAGGAAGTTACAGTTAGCCCATAGGAAGCTATAGTCAAATCATAGCTTTTGCTAATTAGATTGAACCTGTTGAAAAGCCCTAAAATAGAGTAAAAAATGGACTAATATTGATCTGAATATCATGCTCTCTTCTTGCTAAACAATCTGAATCTGTCCAAGCCTCTGTGATCCAAGCCTTGAGTTTATCAGTGATTAAACTCAGCAATTTTGATGATCAATAGTGATGCCCTAACCGAAATTGTATGAACAACAAAATCTGGTGCTAATTTGAAGAAGCCCTAGAACGGGGCATATTATCTAATCTGAAGTTTGCAGATGTCCAATATCTCAGCAGAACCGAAACTTGAAAATCCCTAGTTAGGCAGTCTTGAAAATGATAAATAAGGCCTTGCAAAATTTTATATGAGCTCAGGTCCACATTTTATGGTAGACTTTGGCCTATGGAAGCCCTTGCATAAGCATTGTGTGCAAGTAAGAAATTCTTTTGCAATCTAGGATGCTTGTCGTGTCAAGCCCTTAAAATGTGGAAATAATGAACCATCAACAACTCCTTTGGTTTACTTATCAAGCATTTAAATTAAATTTATTAAATCTGGAAATGTAAGGGTGTTAAAGCCCTAAAACATGGAGTATAACTTCAAGTCTTCAAGTCTGAAAAGTGAGGGTGTTAAGGCCCTAAAGCATGGAGTGTAACACAACCCCTTTGGTCTACACGTTGAACACTCAAACGGACTATGTGCGGGACGGATGTATTGATATTGTTTTTAATGTCAATGATGAGAAATACATTGGTCCATATGCAAGTCAAATCAATTAGAGAAAATTTGAGGTCTAAAATGGGCCTCCTAAGGAAAATAATAAAAAAGGCCACGTCACACTACAAATATGCCATGTCACACGAGTTAAAGGTGTTATTTAGTGAAGGTCAACCTATAATAGCTCATTAATGGTAGTTGACAAGTATATTGGGTTGGTGTAGAGTTAAGAGATGATGGTTGAAAATAATAATGAAAGGTTTATATTCTTGTGCATAAACAATAAATGATATAGTCATAAATTTTTTAAATTTATATTATAATTTATTTACATTTTTAGTAAATGTACCACTACTTTTTACATATTTAATAAAATCTAAAACTTTAAAAAAACTAAAATTATAATGAAAAATTACAATTACAATAATACTAAAAATAAACTATCACTATTTTTATTTTATTTTATATTATCACTATTTCGAAGTCTTTTAAAATACAAATCTAAAACTAATTAACATGCTAGTGGAGTAATTTTGAAATAATAAATATAAAGTAATTTATATTATCACTACTTCTAAAATTTTTCAAATATAAAGCTCACATTAACTAAGATGATAGTGGAGTAATTTTGAAATAGTGATAAATTCTGAGTTTGGAGGAGAAATTTATCATAAAAATAGCGAAAGCTTATTTTATTTCTCTCATATTTTTTATTTATGATACTTTTTTAAATATTATTTATTTTTATTTTTAAGAGATTAATTATATAAATATTTTTATTATTTCAAAATTACTTCACCATCATTTTAATTGATGTGAGATTTATATTTTAAAGAATTTAGAAGTAGTGATAATATAAATTACTCTATATTTATTATTTCAAGTAAATCTCTTATAAATAATAATAAAAAAAATTTTAAAAATATCATAAATAAAAATAATAGGAGAGAGATAAAATAAACTTTCGTTATTTTTGCGATAACTTTCTCCTCCGAACTCGTAATTTGACATTTTGGGTACCATTGGAAAGGTCTCGTTGATACCTTTCTAATGGTACCAAAAGTGTCAAATTCCAAGTTCATATGAGAAAGTTATTTCTAAAATAGAGAAATCTTATTTTATCTCTCTCCTATTTTTTAGTTTATGATTTTTTTTAAACATTATTTATTTTTATTTTTAGGAGATTTATTATATAAATATTTTTATTATTTCAAAATTACTCCACTATCATCTTAGTTAATGTGAGCTTTATATTTGAAAAAATTTAGAAGTAGTGATAATATAAATTACTCTATATTTATTATTTCAAGTTTATTTATTATTTCAAAATTACTCCACTATCATTTTAATTAATGTGAGATTTCTATTTTAACGAAATTAGAAGTAGTTATAATATGAAATATTCTATATTTATTATTTCAAGTATATTTATTATATTTCGAGAAGAACTTTTCAAAATCTTAACCAAGGTGAGGGTTATATGAAGTTAGCTATTGTCAAATCAAATTATGACACATAAGCATCTTTAACTTCTTATGTCCAACTCAACCATAATGGTTGACCAAAGTTATTGAAATTCTATTGGTTTGAGAAATCCAACTCATCCATGAGAAATCCAACTCATCCATGGCACAGTTTTTTATAAAGACTATTTTAGAACTCAAATTTTCTCTAATGGCGGCGGCATGGTTATGGGATGGTACATATGACTAAAACCACTCTAAACAGATATTGGCAAAGCAATATTTGCTTCTACTACAGTATCACTTGCCCTCTAGAATATTCTTTACTGACAAAATCACCTTTCTTCCAAAACTGGTATCCACGATATTTTTTGCATTTAAAATATTCGTGCATCCTTTATTTACTGAAGAAATAGACGCGTATTAAGTGAAAAATGTTTCAGTGAACTTGTGAAGGTAACACCATTTCTTGTTCCATATGACTGGCAATCTTAATGTCATGTACTCACCATCTCTTTTCCCGGTTCTTTTTGCCTATAAATAATCTCACAAGCAATTTATTAATTTGTTTCTGTCATATGATAATCCCATTCTGGGCTATACAGGTGCTTTGTATGGCCAATCATTCCTTGAAGAAATATAGCCTTTAACCACTTCAGGATAAGGCAACTAATATTTTGCACATAGGGGATTCATTCCTTGAATCTGACCCACTTCATTATTGTGAAATTGGACCTTACTTTCTGAGTGTTATTCATTAAACTAGACTCCATAGTGAAGCAAGTTATGAATAGGACATTGGATAACCTTCACCAATTATTGAAAAAGGAGGCAAGGATGCTAGGATTTTATATTTCTTGAATGCATTAACAGATAGTATTTCATAAGCATTTAGTTCTCTCTAATGAAACCTATAAAATTGGGACAGTCCTCCAAGAGTCCAAATGTTCTTTATTTGTTATTTTATATAGAGAGGCCACGGTAACCACTAGGATGCTCATTTTTGCATCTTCCACAGGTTTGGAAATTGAATTTTGTTATCCTAATTTGATTATGATGAGCAATGGGAATTTGTCTATTTTCCTTTTTTAATGATTGAAGAAACTACTCCTAATTTTCTATTTGTGTATTGGCAATCTGCATCCTAAATATTTCAATGCTATGTTGTTCTTACAGGCTAGTGTAAAGAAAGAAAATGGGCAAATTTCCTCAGTGCCTCTTTTTCAAAGCCAAGAAAATGTTGTTGGAGAGTTTAGCTTATTTTTTACACCACTTGAAAGAGTCTTACTTTCCTTCAATTCTAGAAAGTTCTGTTATCAAATTTGTGAGAGCACTAGCTGATCGGAGGTTTGACACCAGTTCAAAACTTCAATGCCATACTCCAGTTACAACAGAGAAACTAGAGGATTGAAACTTTTTTTTGTTAGTTTCTTTGCTATAAACATGCAGCTGTTGTTTGTTGGTTATTAACATTTATACTCCCCTTCAATGACCCCATCACTATGACAAATCCTTTTTTTTGGCTTGAGATGCCCATTCAGGGAATCGGCATGGCCTTTGAAATGGTGAGATTGGAAAATGAACCACATTAAAAGTTAATTTTACCAACCATTGTTGCAGTGTCTGCTAATGGTGAGATTGGATTCCCAAAACCATTTGCAACAACATGTGTATTGTAGAAGCTGACATGCCCTCAAGCAATATGAAAGGTGGACATCACACATCCAACATCAAACCCATGACAGTTTTTCATTCACCATTAAACTCAATTTTCCACTAGAAAACAGAGACTTAAAAAAAACACCAGACAATCACCATTTATTAAGTGAGAGTTGATCTCCAAGAAGAAGGTTTATCTCCACCTGTAACTTTGATACCACTCTGTTTTCCTCGGAGAAGATATTCTCTTATAAGTCAATGAAAGACCATAAACTATAGCTTCCAATATGAACTATTCCACAGTTCTAAAGGCAGCTTAGGGAGTAAAACCAATATAGGTTGGGAAATTTTTTCTCCAATCTGCGATCGAAGCATGGGGTCTATCTTCTAAGGGCCAGAAAAGATGATCCCTAGAACCATTTAGCTTTCAAAATCATATTCACATCCACCCTTGACTTGAATTCAAAGGCCATCCATCCTTTGGTTAATAAATGGAAGGAGGGCATGTCCTGTAGCAAATATTTCGAAACCATTTCAATCAAGCTAATCAGAGATTTCTCAGAAACTGCCCTTCCAAAGAATCTGCTTGTCAGTGCTTTCTTGATCAACGCTAACACCTCTCCCATTGTAACAACTCCCCCCAGGACCAATTTCACCTTATCCCTTCTAACCCTCGCACACATTTTCTTCCTTCGTGAAACCTTCATTGCAAACTACTCAATCCCCTCTTCTTTTTGTCCCGAAGAGCCTCCGACCAATTATTCCAAACTAAGATTTCCTAACCATAAACCTGCACCAATTTTGTTACTCCCACCTTCAAGCTCAACTCTTTCCTTGGCCCTGGTCTGTGATTCTAGCACCTCTGCACTTCATTTCGTGGGTTGATACCTCGATATTGGCTAGCTGGAACCTTCTCCCAAGAACTTGAATGTGGGTTGGAATTCCAAATCTTTCCACTTGTTGTTTGGCTTCCACTGACCTGCCCCACACCTCCATTGCCATCTCTATTGTGAACCTAATTGTTACTTTGATGGGACCAATGTATGTGAGATCCCATACTCTATTGATTGTCTCCTATTGCAACCTCAAAGTATGATTTGGCATCCCTCCTCGAATCCTCCACCAGGACATAAACGTATCTCATATGGTTTGCATTGGATGTGGGACTTCACTATGGGTTCCCTTACCATAGGAAGTTGGAGGGTAGCTTGAGATTGAAAGAGGGTTGCTTTGGGACCTCTTTTGACCAATGGAAATATAAGATAAATACATAATTGACCATATGAAGATGTAACTCCCTGTTATGAAATTTATATCCCAATATCATCCAAGCCATGCAGATTTGTTTCCCTTTCCATTAGGAATCATTTTTACAATTGCTGCAAAACCCCATAGCTCCCCATTTCCTAGTACAATGATGTTGAAAAGAGTACCTCTGAGTACCAAAAATTATCTGCGTTTTGGGGTTTTAATACACCTCAAATCGCCAAATCTAGATCAGTAGATAAAATGGCCCTAATGAGGCCATATCTCTGATTTTCGACTCCATAAAGCACCCATAATGATGAAAATAGATATAGTGATCCATTTCAGATATCCTACAGTTGGCTTTTTTGTTCTATTAAATTGTTGATAGTTGGACTAAGTTATTTTTATTAACAAGTCTTGATGTGGCTATCCAATCTGGTCACCTTTGACAACCATTTTTCTCTGTATTAATTGTTTGTGCATTTGTGTAGGTTGTTTCATTTACTTTTAAAAACTTGTGACCCTTGGAGGAGGTTGAAAATAGCTAGCAAAAAATCTCCTCACATTTGAGACAACGAGAAGAATCTAAATGTGAGTTTGGGTGTCTGGATTGGGCTAGCAATTCGGCTTGCACTGAAACTGGTTACCCCTACCTTTCCTTTTGGTATGGGTTGTCCACCTCCTGAACATGATGTTTTACATAATCTCATTGATTTGGTACAAGTTGTGCCCAAATTAGGTGGGTCTATGAAGCTCTCAAGGCTTCTCAAAGCCAAAATATTCTAGGAGGAGGTAATCGGATTAATGGGGTGAAGCCAAGAAGAATCTTGTAAGGTTTGCTACCTTTGATTAAACACCTCAGGCATAAGAGAGCCAAGCACTTACAGTTAGGATAGTGAAATAAAGTGGCAAGGGGCCCTAGAGATATGAAATAAACACTAAAATCCACCACGGATCTTGTAATAATGGTGCACAAGTGACCAAAAGAGTAGTGGCATTTTGCACCATTTAGTTTGTGCCATGTTCTTTATAGCTAAGTTGTAGTTGTCCAACAAGCTGATAGTAGTGCTTTCGAATAAGAATGCCATTACTTCAATATCAGGTGTTAAGTTTTAACAATAACCATCAAAATGTGAATGAATAGGTATGGTTAGAGAAATTCTTGCATGCATTTATAATAACATAGTGCTACTCACTAGAACAAGTTATGTTAGTGCATCACATCTCATATATCAGGATGCATGAGTTGATATAGTAGATAGAATCTTGGCTATAAAATAGTTAGCACATTGTTACCTCCCAAACTTTCACTTCAAGTGGTAAATCCCTAAAGCACAAGTGCAACCTTGGAGGAATTAAAAGGGGCTATCTACTGTCATGACAGTTGCTCCATCGCTCAATTTAGGTCAACTCTTTTCCAACACAAGGGAGGTTTCCCTAGGAAAATGTATGGTAGAGTTATAAAAAAGTAATGGATGGGTGGAACAAAATTAGTGCTTATCCATAATAGGTCAAATGGAGTCAAGAGAGGTCTTGTTGGGTTGTTTTCTTATGAGATAAGAACATAATGAAGCTGGGATCAACAAGTTGGAGCTATCATTATATTTCCTGACTATACTACCTGCAAAAGTAATACCCTGTTGTCCAAACTGCTGCAATAATATCAACTGCTTTGGGACCTCTTTTGACCAGTGGCAATATAAGATAAATACATAATTGACTATATGAAGATGTAACTCCCTGTTCTGAAATTTATATCCCAGTACCTTCCACGACATGCATATTTGTTTGCCTTTCCATTAGGAATCCTTTTTACAATCGCCAACACCCCATAGTTCCCCATTTCCCAATACAATGCTGCTGAAAAGAGTAACTCTAAGTACCAAAAGTTATCTTCATTTTGGGGTTTTAATACACCTCAAATTACCAAATCTAGATCAATAGATAAAATGGCCCTAATTAGGCCATATCTCTGATTTTCAACTCCATCAAGCACCCATAATGATGACAATAGATATAGTGATCCATTTCAGATATCTTGCAGTTGGATTTTTTGTTCTATTCAATTGTTGATAGTTGATCTAAGTTATTTTTCTTAATGAGTCTTGTTGTGGCTATCCAATCTGGTCACCTTTGACAACCATTTTTCTATGTATTACTTGTTTGTACATTTGTGTAGTTTGTTTCATTTACTTTGCAAAACTTGTGACCCTTGGAGGAGGCTAAAAATAGCTAGCAAAAACTCTCCTAACATTTGGGACAACGAGAAGAATCTAAATGTGAGTTTGGGTGTCTGGATTGGGATAGCAAGTCGACTTGCGCTGAAACTAGGTACCCCTGTGTTTCCTTGTGGTATGGGTTGTCCACCTCCTGAACCTGATGTTATACATAATCTCATTGATTTGGTACAAGTTGTGCCCAACTTAGGTAGGTCTATGCAGCTCTCAGGGCTTCTCAAAGTCAAAATATTCTGGGAGGAGGTAATCGGCTTGATGGGGTGAAGCCAAGAAGAATCTTGTAAGGTTTGCTACCTTTGAGTAAACACCTCAGGTAGAAGAGAGCCAAGCACTTACAGTCGGGATAGTGAAATGTTGGAGCATAGGCTGCAGCTATGGCAAAGCTGCCAATTTTGGGTAAAAAGCGCTAAGTTTTGAAGGAAAAGTGTTAATTTTGCGGAAAAGCACCATTTTCGGGTAGAAATGAATAGTGCGCGGTATGGCGCCAGATGGACGAGCTCACCACAGGTTGCGGGCTGGAAATCGCGGAGCTCGCGTGCACGTCAAGGGAAAGAGTAAATAAGGTGGCCGAGTAGAAATCTCAACCTCCACAATGAATGAAGCGGCGGAAGAGGGCTCAGCTACCCTCATTAAGGCAAAGTACAGGAGTTATGGTTGCTCGGACCAAGGAAGAGCAACGGGCCGAAGCATTGAAGGCGAAGGACAAGGAGCAAAGAACGATGAAGCGGTGCCCATACCCGCGATCTGCGCCAGAAATCGCGGAGTCTGCAGGAAGCTGCGACGTGACTGCAAGAGGCGCCTACAGTACACCTAGCCGTGTCAGTGGTTAGGGTTTTTGGGGATCACTGTTGGGAAAGGCCCACAGTTTTGTAAAGGTGCGACCCTCAGGGCCACCTATATATATGTATAATTGTAAAAGGGAAAAGGGTTGGTTGGCTGGTTAGATAGTTGATAGTCACTGAGTCATTTGTATTCCTGTGTCTTGTAAAGCTGTTAATGAGCATTTTGTGCATGTAAGAAGGCCGCGATCTCGCAGGAGACCGCTTGGCGTAAAGGCCAGTGTATGTATCGATCAGTCGCAAGAGGACTGAGGGGAATGTAATTGTATGTCTTTGTCATTGTAATACCTGTAGAAGAAGAGAATAGATCTAAGAGAAGGGCTCCCAGCTGTGTGCATGGAGTTTCCCAAAAAGATCTAAGGCTGCAGCTGTGTGCGCAGCAGAACTGTGTTAGCCCCATCTAAAGATAATATAAACAGTCCTGTGGACGTGGCTTCCCTCCTGGAGGTGAACTACATAATTCAGGTTGTTGTGGTGATGCTTTATGTGATTGCATTTCTTTGCTTTACTGTCTATGTTTCCGTGAATGTTTCGCTATCTTTATGAATGAGTATGTAGAGTAAATCCTCGAAGCTCCCTTAGAAGCGTACTTGTGCATTGTCGAAGGAGTCTGTGAGAACACTGTCGTCGTAGCGCTTAAGGTGTGTGTTGCTGCGCCGTGGCACAAGGGCAGAGACGATACATAGTGTATCGGACGTAGTGGGTAAACACCTCATGCACAGGCGAGGAGCTACCACGCAGCTAGGCGGGGAAGAGAGAGTTCCCGCGTTGTAGCACTGTGATACCTGTGGAGGAATAGGACACTCTGCTCCGTGGTTACCTGCAAGATGGGAAGGGAGAAGACTGTAGTCTCCACACCACCTAGGATAAGGAAACCTGATTCCTTAGCCCCCCCATAGCCACTTCGGGCTGCTGCGCAGCTCGTTGCCGAAAGGGCCAGTGCGCCAAGGGGTGTTTGTTGCTGCGCATCCTGAAAACCCAGGCCTGTCCAAAAAGCAGCCAACATGAAAGAAAGTGGCAAGGGGCCCTAGAGCTATGAAATAAACACTAAAATCTACCATGGATCTTGTAATAATGGTGCACAAGTGACCAAAAGAGTAGTGGCATTTTGCACCATTTAGTTTGTGCCATGTTCTATATAGCTAAGTAGAAGTTGTCCAACAAGTTGACAGTAGTGATTTCGAATAAGAATACCATTACTTCAATATCAGGTGTTAAGTTTTAACAATAACCATCAAAATGTGAATGAATAGGTATGGTTAGAGAAATTCTTGCATGCATTTATAATAACATAATGCTACTCACTAGAACAAGTTATGTTAGTGCCTCACATCTCATATATCAGGATGCATGAGATGATATAGTATATAGAATATTGGCTATAAAATAGTTAGCACATTGTTACCTCCCAAACTTGCACTTCAAGTGGTAAATCCCTAAAGCACAAGTGCAACCTTGGAGGAATTAAAAGGGGCTATCTACTGTCACGACAGTCGCTCCATCGCTCACTTTAGGTCAACTATTTTCCAACACAACGGAGGTTTCCCTAGGAAAATGTATGGTAGATTTATAAAAAATTAATGGATGGGTGGACCAAAATTAGTACTTATCCATAATAGGTCAAATGGATTCAAGAGAGGTCTTGTTAGGTTTTTTTCTTATGAGATAAGAACATAATGAAGTTGGGATCAACAAGTTGCATCTATCCTTATATTTCCTTACTGTACTACCTGCAAAAGTAATATCTTGTTGTCCAAACTGCTGCTATAATATCAGTTGCTTTGGGATCTCTTTTGACCAGTGGCAATATAAGATAAATACATAATTTTCTATATGAAGATGTAACTCCTTGTTCTGAAATTTATATCCCAATATCTTCCAGTCCATGCAAATTTGTTTGCCTTTCCATTAGGAATCCTTTTTACAATCACTGCAACACCCCATAGTTCCCCATTTCCCAGTACAATGCTACTGAAAAGAGTACCTCTGAGTACCAAAAATTATCTGCATTTTGGGGTTTTAATACACCTCAAATCGCCAAATCTAGATCGACAGATAAAATGGCCCTAATGAGGCCATAACTCTGATTTTTTACTCCATAAAGCACCCATAATGATGACAATAGATATAATGATCCATTTCATATATCCTGCAGTTGGATTTTTTGTTCTATTCAATTGTTGATAGTTGGTCTAAGTTATTTTTCTTAACGAGTCTTGCTATGGCTATCCAATCTGGTCACCTTTGACAACCATTTTTCTCTATATTACTTGTTTGTACGTTTGTGTAGGTTGTTTCATTTACTTTGCAAAACTTGTGACCCTTGGAGGAGGCTGAAAACAACTAGCAAAAACTATCCTAAAATTTGAGACATCGAGAAGAATCTAAATGTGAGTTTTGGTGTCTGGATTGGGATAGCAAGTCGACTTGCGCTGAAACTAGGTACCCCTATGTTTCCTTTTGGTATGGGTTGTCCACCTCCTGAACATGATGTTATACATAATCTCATTGATTTGGTACAAGTTTTTCCCAACTTAGGTGGGTCTATGCATCTCTTAGGGATTCTCAAAGCCAAAATATTTTGGGAGGAGGTAATCAACTTGATGGGGTTAAGCTAGGAAGAATCTTGTAAGGTTTTCTACCTTTGAGTAAACACCTCAGGTAGAAGATATCCAAGCACTTACGTTCAGGGTAGTGAAAGAAAGTGGCAAGGGGCCCTAGAGATATGAAATAAACATTGAAATCTACCACGGATCTTGTAATAATGGTGCACAAGTGACCAAAAGAGTAGTGGAATTTTGCACCATTTAGTTTGTGCCATTTTATGTATAGCTAAGTTGCAGCTGTCCAACAAGATGATAGTAGTGCTTTTGAATAAGAATGCCATTACTTCAATATTAGGTGTTAAGTTTTAACAATAACCATCAAAATGTGAATGAATAGGTATGGTTAGAGAAATTCTTGCAAGCATTTATAATCACATAATGCTACTCACTAGAACAAGTTCTTTTAGTGCCTCACATCTCATATATCATGATGCATGAGCTGATATAGTAGATAGAATCTTGGCTATGAAATAGTTAGCACATTGTTACCTCCCAAACTTGCACTTCAAGTGGTAAATCCCTAAAACACAAGTGCAACCTTGGAGGAATTAAAATGGGCTATCTACTGTCACGACAGTTGCTCCATCACTCACTTTAGGTCAACTCTTTTCCAACACAAGGGAGGTTTCCCTAGGAAAATGTATGGTAGAGTTATAAAAAATTAATGGATGGGTGGACCAAAATTAGTGCTTATCCATAATAGGTCAAATGGAGTCAAGAGAGGTCTTGTTGGGTTGTTTTCTTATGAAATAAGAACATAATGAAGCTAGGATAAACAAGCTCTAGCTATCCTTATATTGCCTGATTGTACTACCTGCAAAAGTAATACCCTGTTGTCCAAACTGCTGCAATAATATCAGCTGCACTCTTTCTCTCTTATGCTACCTTTCCAACAGTAAAAAAATAATCAACAGATGCTCTGATTATACTAGGAACAGATCCAAAGAAGAAACTCGGGTTTCAAATCATTATTATACATGCAATACTTTCCTTTTGACTTGATTGACATAACTTGACTTGAATAGAGACCTACTTGTAACATTAGTTGGAACTTGACATGGAAACTTCGAACTTCACAACTCGTCTTGTAACTGAACTAGAAACTCAAATAGAATATTTTAGTTAGAGTCTAGACACAAGGACAATGCATGCAATCGATTTAGACAACTCAGAATAGACACTTGAGTTCAATAAATTCAAAATAGACACTTGATTTCAATCACGAGTTCACACAAATGGCAGATGTATCAAAGGTTAGAACATGATACATGCAACCTTGTGGTGAATGTTGGACCCGGGTCTAGATGGCGCTGGACTAGTGTAGCTTCATTGTTTTCGTCCATTGCCTTGGTGTTTCTGTTATTGCCTTGGCCATGGGTCATGGACTTGATCGGATAGAGTAGCATCATCTGCAATTAGAAGCACTGGACAGCCACCAATGGCATGCAAGAACATAGGGACAGTTAACATATAGGTTTGGGAAGCTGTGTTCCCCAACAAACAGTCTTCCTTATAAGAAAATGAATAATGACCAATCAGATTGCAAATCCACCATGATAGTGCTCTGCAGTGAGCTTTCCAAAGCAAGTCTAGGCCTGATTGTACTACCTGCAAAAGTAATACCATGCTGTCCAAATTGTTGCAATAATATCAGCTACACTATTCATTAGAATTCTAATATTTTATATGTATATTTAATATCCATGTTCTCTAAGTTTGGAAATCTGCTTGTTTCGGGAAAAGTTGAGGATGCAAGCAAGGTTCAAACACTCCTTTTTAGCGCAACAATGTCGGATTGGGTAAAGAAGGTAATGTTTCTGAGAACATTGAGTGTTGGTTTGTGTTGTTTGTTGCAATAGATTGTACATGTTTTATTTTTATTTTTTATCCTTTAGCTGCTCTTGATTTTTGTGAATATTGTTATGACAATGTAGAACCAAGATTCTTGATCTAGTTTTGCAGATTTTAATTATAATGATGTTTGTTATCTTGGTATACTTGATGAACAGATTGCATCAAGGTTATTGAAACCTAACAAAGAAATTGTGGATCTTGTTGGAGATGATAAGATGAAAGCTAGTAGAAGTGTGAGACACATTGTCCTTCCCTATTTTAATTCAGCAAGAGAACATGTTATACTAGATGGTTGAAGGTAAGAAAATTGTAGATGACTTAGAAAACCTTTAAGTAACTAAAATTTTGTCCTTTTCTATTGACTATGTGAATTATGAACATTGTATTGAATCTTTATTGATTTTGCAGGCATGGTTATGAAATATGCATGCTATTGTAGAGGACAATGATATTGGGTTCCAACATGTCATCAAGAAAGAGTTACAGTTACCACCATGTCCCATGATGCTGATAAAATAGTGTTTAAGGCTACTGGAAAAGGAGATTTCCTACAGTTTTTAAACCACTCCATATTGACCCTTTCTGTAAGATTGGAAACTAAAACAAGAATTATCATTGTTAATCTCTGTAGATGGTGACGTCGGTATGAAATTTGGAACATGTACACGCAAATTAGTGTTTATGCAAAATTACTTTCATGATAACGCAAGTTTACATGAAGCTTGCAAGGACAATTTTGTTACATTATCTAGCATGTTAAGTGCATGTTATGAGGCTTGTGGTAAAAGATGGTTTCTGTTGATCTTTTCTTTCTTTTGTACTTCTCTTCATTGCTTCTTGATTTTTCTTTACTATTATACATAGAAATGTGTTGCTAGCCATCTCCATGGATAACAATGCATGCCTAAGATTGCCATCATTGTGGAAATTAATGGTAATGTTTAATTATGTGATTGTGACCAATGTGTAAATTAACTATGATGCTTAATTCCATGACCATCACCATTAATGAAATACTAACCGTTTGCAATTTAATGACTATTACAATTGTTTTCAAAGTGAATATAAATGGTAACAATTTTTAATTGCACGTCATTAAAATATTTTCAAATTGGCAATTGGTGATGATCTTGTAGGGCCCATCCCCATTGATATGATAATAGCAATGATGTCAATAGTGAGGGTCATCGAAATCCCATCACCATACATCACTATTGTTCATAGGATATGGTGACGGTCTTTGACCATCTCCATATATGCCATCAATAACGATGCTCATCAAAGGCCTATCATTAAAAGTTACTAAAGTGAGGGTCATTAAAGACTCGTCACCAAAAAAATCTATTGTTCATAACAAATGGTGATGGACACCATCCATCATTATAATTATTATTGCTAACAGAACTTGAACCTCACCATATCACCTTTACTTTTGGGGACGCTTCCTTTGGTGACGCTCGGTTTTTGGTAACGAAGGCCCTTTTGAACGTCACCAATATATGCATAAATAGTGAGGGCTATTAAATTCTCGTCACCATAAATCACTATTATTAATAGCAAATGGTGAGGGACACCATCTGTCACAATAATGATTATTGCTAATGGAACTTGAACGTCACCATATCACCTTTACTTTTGGCGATGCCACCTTTGGTGACGTTCATTTTTTGGTTACGGAGGCCTTTTTGAACGTCACCGATATATCGATCAATAGTGAAGGCCATTAAAGACTCGTCACTATTATTCATAGGAAATGGTGAGGGACATGACCCATCATAATAATTATTATTGGTGATGGAAATTGAACCTCACCATATTACCTATACTTTTGGGGATGCCACCTTTGGTGAGGTTCATTTTTTGGTGACGAACACCCTTTTGAACATAACCAATGAGCTTATGGTGACATTTTTTTACCCTCACCAATGTCTCATTTTGTAGTAGTGTTGGTATTTTATTGCAATGTTAATATTTACATCATTTACAATGTCCCATGGCTTAATAGCACATGGATAACATAATATAAACTACTTGCCTTTACATAAAAACCTAGCATCCACAGCGGGGCCTTGACCTTGAGATCCACACTAGGAAAACATACCTCACATATATACAATATTTACATTGAAATCCAAATATGTCCTAAGGGTCAAAATGGGGGTATTACATCTACCAATGCATGCCATAGGTGGAGAGAGGTTAAAAGAGGCTAATATATATTTTGGGTGTGTAGAAGGACACCAAACTTGTAATTGAGAATTGAATATTATAATATCAACTAACTTTGGTGTTTGTTCACAATAAGAAATAGTGATCACATGAGAGTAAGACAAATGTGTTTTGTTTGTTCTAGGCACTCTATTCTTCATCGCATGTAATATATAAATATGAGTATACTATATATAGGAGACAAAATTGATCCATACAAGCTAAGTGCAAGTTTTGTGCACACTTTGAATTTTAAAAGGAGAAAAACCATCTCATTTAAAAGAGAAAAACTTGGATGAGAAACTAAAATCTATAATAATCTACTTAAAGATAAAATAAATATAAATGTAGTAATGTTGAAAGCATAGAGCTAAATGTGAAAATCATAAAGCAAAAAACAAAGATAATAGGGAAAAAAAAGAAAAACAAACTACATATTTCATAATTTCTTCCCTATTGAGACCCAATTTACTCTAATGGTACACAATTTCCAACAAAGGTTGTAATAGTATGTAGGCATTGTGGAGTTGGGTTTAAAATGCATACCCTTGTGTATGCTGCTAGTAGGCTTGGAGAACATCTTATATAAGTATAATGTTTGAACCATGGGTAGAAACCTCTCTTGGGATGAAGCTATTTCAAGTAGAAAATCACAAAATTTCCTTTTTATTGGAAAATCAACCTTATAATAGTCCATTAAAGCATTTTTTTAGAGGATATCGTGTCCTTTCACTTGGGTTGAGATGAATTATGCACTAAAGGAACTATAAAAATAGTGTTGGGATACTCCTCCATAGTTGAGGTGTGTGAGAGCAAAGAGTTGGTTGAATATTTGTCTCAAACAAAAGAAGATGAAAAAGTATTTTTCATGAATCGCTCCTCCTATTTAAGTGTGCAACTCAAGTATTGAGAAAATGAGTGAGGTGTTTGGAAATTTCTTGAGAGAAGAACACAATGAGAGCACCCTTGAATGCGTGAAAGGTGAGATGCTCATTAAACATTGGAAATACCTAAGAGAATGTTGTGGGGACCAATTTAGGAGTTGCTACCAACACTATAGGTTCATCATGCTATACAATTCTAATTGTAATATTAAGGTGTGTATTAATGCTCTTGATACATTGGGGGGTAATATAAATTATATTATAGACTATAGAGGAGATACCATGAGTGATAGAGAATAATACGTATTGGTTGAATAGGAGTTGCTATAGATTGCAGAGAAAATGCAACATGAGGAGTAAGGAGTTTTGCAAGTCCATAGCAAAAACTAGTGAATCCCTTTTGTATGTGAAAATATGTAACTATGTAAAAATATTGAATGTTAAGATGATAATTTCAATGATGGTGTGGCACAACTCACCAAAAACCTATATAAATGGAAAACTAGTTCCAATTGATGTAGATAGAAGATCGATCAAGATACACAATGTTTCCATAGAACTTATATGAGACAAAAGTGCTAATAAATTGTTCAAATAAGCATTTGTTTACCACGCATTGATGAGATGAAGAAAGGTAAGAAGAACCAATATATAACTTCTATTGCAAAAGAAATTGTCAAGAACTTGCTTGAAGAACATGTTCTGACACCACTTGATGTACATTGTGTTAATTTTTTATCTTTGTTACGTAAACACAATAGTACTTGAAATCAAATAAAAATCATGCATAAGCACTCACATTCGACACATGAATCTTCTCAAGTCAAATTTGTTAAAAAAGTACTTGAATGTTTTCATACCTAACTAGTTGTTCTCAATAGGCTTTACAAATAAGGCACAAGGGGAGGGGGTGTTTCATTATAAAATGGAGCTAAACTACACTAATGATAAGAAAGAGAATTAATATTGATGTCTAGGGTCTAGTCATGTCAACTTATGCAAGGGATTTTGGTAGAAGTTTTGTTGATTGGTTGGGCAAGGTGGCTCTCATCCTCTTTTTTAAGAAAATGAAAATTAGACATTGGAGTGGTCTATGAAACCATTTCTTTCAAATGATTGTCACAGAATGGCAGTTTGGATATTCAACAAACAACTTCGACCAACAGAGCTAGCCAAAAAAATATTTCGAGAAAAATAAAGAAAATCAAACAAAACAAAACAAAAATTGACCGAACACTTTCAGTACCACTACAATAGGAGACTAGCACTTCAACCACAATGGGAAATTTTTTTACTAGCCAAAGCATCAGATCAAGAGTTAGACAAATTCATTAAAATTGTTAATAAAGAAAGAAACAAAAGATGGGATGATTCCCATAAAAAGATTAAGGATATGAAGAATGAGTAGGACAACACCTGGAAATCATGTTGATTTTAGGTCGACCAAATTATTGGACCAATCACAGGTCCTTGGCCCAAAAGAACTATTAACAAAATCTAGAGCCTTCTTGGGTCAGTGCTAACCTATCTACAACAAATACTCGACCAACATAGTCAACAACAACAATATGAAACCAATCTACTTATGACCAATGAGTTTAGATAGTTTTAAGAATGGGAATGGAAGCTAAAGGAATATGAGATCAAGGTGACTAGATTAAACTTGGCATTGAACAATCGATACCATATTATGGGAAGATTTGCATTGAAATACAAACCATGCAGACCACTATCTTGGAACTATACAAAAGGAAGAGCACAATAGATACAGAGACCACAAAATTTTAGAGGAATAACTTACAATGGAACAACAGTGCATGGTATAATTACAGAAGAGGGAACACCGGTGGTTTCATCAAGCTAAGAATGCATAGGGTGTATTTAGTCGTCTGACTAGCCAAATATATAGATTGATGTGAGTTGTAGATCTTCAACACCAATATTTCGGCCCCAATATTCAAAACATATAGAACATACCAATTCTAGAAAAGTTGTTGCAACTATCAGAGCTTACCACAATTAATACAAACATCTAGTTTGTCTTATCCAACTGGGAATATTTTCAATGACACCTAACCCTCTCTATTGTTGCCATAGTTGAAGCATGTGTTGAAGCGACTCCACTTGGTGCAGCTTCCAATTCTCGGCAACCTTAAAAAACTATAATTTTGTAATCATGTAATTTTTTGTAAAATTCAAGTCTCCTTGTTCTCTTTGAGATGAAGAAGGATTTGGGGTGGGGGAGATGTTGGAGGATCCTAGTCGACTCGTCAACTAGGTCCTCCCAACTAACCACCTATTGGTCGACCTAGTCTAGTCCAGTTGGTTAGGCTAACTAGTGGACATTTAATAATTATAACTATCTAACTGATTGTATGCTCCCTATATATAAGTTGTTGAGCCAAGAGATGATTAACCCTTCTTTTGTACATTATGGTCTCTTAATATAATATAAGACTTTTTGTTGGCATGTCCAATACTCTTGTTCTTTATTGTTCTCTTTATGTATGCTTATTCTCCCACATGACATCTGATATAATGCACTACTGGTAGCCCAATGTAATCCCATATATTACAAAAAGTGTCATGAATCCCAATAATAAGGGGTTTGTTGAATCACCTCTACAAAATATAGGATGGTGATTGTTAAAAAACTAAAGTACAAAAGTACACTAAAGAAACACACTAATCACACAAATTACTAGAACATTAAACCAACTTGGTCTTAGAAAATCTGTAATTCCTAATATCTCAATGACATCAATTCTTGGAGAAAGGAATCATAAGGCCAATTATTTTTCCTTGTGAGTCACCCATTATAACAATACCAAAAAAGGATGGATCTTGGAGAATGTGTGTTGACTAGAGAGCTCATAACAATATCAATATTAGTAATTTGTACACACTACCCAAGATCAAAGACTTATTGGACTCGCTTAAATATTGTGTACTTAAAACAAACGCTACCTTAAGTAGGATATCATTAGGTGTGAATCAAACAAGAAAGCACCTAAAAGTTAACCACAAAGATAAGGTATGGTCTATATAAATGGTTGGTAATGCCTTTTGGTTTGGTAATACACCATATACATTTATGTGTTCAATAAATGATGTACCATGATTGTTCATATATTTATTTGTAACATTGTATTCAGATGATATATTACTTGTTATCTTTGCTTGAGAAGATCATATCTTATGTCTAATGCAAGTGTTAAAGGCTCTAGTGAAACATCTATTGGAAACCATTAATAATGAGATGTATATACATGTCAATGATTGCATGATATTCTCGATTGTGTGTTTGGAGACTAACCTACAGGTTAAAAGAGCTAAGTGGTAGTTGGATCCTATGAGGTGGGAGTACCTATGGGACATGGATTCCGAAAGATAAATGGTATGCAAGTGATGCATTATTGTTTAGCATGAGTATTGTATTATTATCATGATGTATGGATAGGTGTGGGGTTTCGGGAAACTCAATCGCCCAAATTGGTTATTCGATGACAAAACCTGAGTACAACAGTCGCAACGTAGTAACTATGTCGATGTAGACATATACCCTTGTTTCATAGGAGGGGTGGAGGAATTACCCACCGTTTATCCTCCAAAACCCGGAGTCATGGGAGGGTTGTGCTACGGCACACTCCCCAAGGTGTGTGATGATGACTAGTGGGTTCCTGCTAGGAAAGCTTGTTAGATGCAGTCAACACTTCCTCTTACGGGTTCTAACTGGAGTTATGCCATGTAGTGGACTCTCTAGGGTAGTCCAGCAGAGGAAGGATAGGATGTGGAAGTTAGTTGTGAATTAGGTAGAAGGAAGTAGGTAGATAGGTATGTCATGGAGTTAAAAGGAAACATAATTTACTGTGTGTGTACTGAAAACCTTTGCTTGATTCTTGTGTTGTAATTCAGTATGTTATGTTGTTTTATGTATTATAATGAATTGAGATAGTCATTGCAATTCATATCTCGGTATGTGTCGACAGATAGTGATTTATGTGAGTATGTGGTATGTTTGTTTGAGTACTATTAGTGTACCTACACGAGGTATGTAAGCCATAGCTACGCTTACATAACTCATCTATATATGCTTGTATTAGTTATCTACTATACTATTACAATTGGGCTTGAATGCATTGTGATTATGAATAAATACATAAGAATTAGTTGGGGATTAATTATTACATATGTAGTTATGCATTGATATAATTGCGTCAAGTTATTAATGGAAGGTTTAATTGCGATTGAGGTTAATTATTAATTGTGGTCATCACTAAAATAAATGTTAGTAAATGGTTAAGATGACTATTATTAACGTAATTAGTAAATGTTAATTAAGAGTTAATAATGTTAAGTGGATGTTAATAATAATATTAACTAAATATTAATGATATTAATTAGTTCAATTGCTTGGTTTACAAATGATAATGGTGTAAATATTATTAATTAGATTATTATTGACTTGATTAATAAATTGTAATTAGTTTTTAATTATAACTGAAGGGTAATTAACATTACAGGGGTGTGATAATCATTAGGTAAATGATTAATGGTACTATCAATTAATTAATTAATAATTAATAATTATTTTTTTTAACAGAAACGGTTACTGTCTTTGATTATAAGAAAAAAAGATAGAGAGTACAAAAAAAAGGAAGATCAGAATGCTCCCATGGGAGGAAGACATCCATCTTGCCTATTTCATCATGTTCATTCTGAGAGCTATCATTGTATCTTCATATTCTATGATAACAGTAACATCTAACGAACTGCCCTAGAAGAAGTATGCAGAAATAAAACATTTGAGAGATTCTGCCTTATACAAAACTGGAGTATTAAACATTCCAAGTTACCAAAAACATTGATGGTGCCTATTCTACGAGTTCCATACACATTAGAAAAACTACTATAAATAAAACAAAACATAACAAAGCAGGAGAGGTCCAACCTAGCCCATAACCGGTGAATTCCTTACTGCGGACCGAAATCCATGGCAGCATCAACATAAGTTGTTGCCCCGTTCTTTTCAGCACTGAGATCCACGAAATTTCCCTCATCGGCCATGAAATTCTGTAATTTTTCCATCTTCCTGTTGATGTCCTCCAAATCCTTGCCAAAAACCTTGTGCTGGCGGACCTTGTGGGGGTATGCCAGACCCAGTGTCTCTTCTAAATGCTCCACTTTCTTAGCAATGTTCTGATACTGAGCTTTTGCCTCGGAATGGGTAGCATAAGCCAAATTATACATACGGGTTAAGATCTTCTTGTGTTCCAAGTTCTCGCTCCAGATAATCCGAGCTTGCAGCTCCAGTTCCTGCAACCTATCTAGGAATTCCACTTCGAACTTGGAGATGGTACGTTTCCCAGACTGTCCCTGCAAATTCACTGCCCCAACATGTCGGCAGCAAGGGCCACACCCGTGATTGCTCTCAACCTCTGCAGAGTCTCCCCTCATTTCTTCCATATGCCAACCTCTATTGCAACCACCGTTCGACCCTCCCCCCACCATGAAGCACCTCCCACACTTATAAGCCACCTCGCCTATCCCTTGAGAACTCCCAGCTAAATGGAAGCAAATACCACCACGCTCCTGAGGATGGTCGGCACCATGGCGGTCCATGCTTCTACCAACAGTCGAAACATCAAACAACCCATGCAATAATTCAAACAACACACCAACTATTCCCTGCAGAGCACTAGAATTATCTAAATGAAGAGATGGATGCTTCCAAATCCTAAGATATACAGCTACCCCTAGCTCGCATGCTGGACAGTTGGCGAGCTGGCTAATGGCAATAAATTCGGGCGTGTGTGGGCAGGAAACGAGGCTATGACGAGCTGTCGAAATTTCAAGGGGGAAACCCCATAAATTTAAAAAATTAAACCCTCTTGTGTAGTGAGCTTGGTGTAACATATAAGGCAAGGAATTTTGGCTTTGAATCCAAGTCATTAGGACTGTCTTTGGTCTAGGGGATCCAAGAGTCTTCCAGGGGCTCATTGCTACAACTTAGAACCCCATAAGAGAGAGACACCAAGATTAGCCATTTCGTCGGCTTGTCCATTTAGATCACATAAAATATGCCTAAACTTAAGATCATGAAACTCTTTGCTGATGTGGAGAAGGAGGTGATGCATTTTCGAGGTGGTTTCCTTTCGTTTGCCCACAATACCTCTGGCTTCTCTAATAATAATAAGGGAATCTCCTAAGACCATAAGCTTCATGATGCCTAACTTGATCGCAATCTCCAACCCTTTGATGAGGCCAAGCCACTCAGCCCCATTATTGGTTTTTTTTCCTATGCTCCAGGCAAACTCCTTCTACTTGTTCCCCTTGGAGTCGAAAATTACTCCCCCTCGCACCTACCTACCCTAAATAATTAATAATTAATTAAATGATGATTATAATGAATAGTTGGATGATGAATTACATAGTTGTTAAAATAATCATGTGGAATTGTTTCAATAATTATTAATTATGACCAAAAATGTTAATTATTAATAATTATATAATGCAAAGTGTGACAAATTTTTATTGTAAAAGAATATAACTATGACATTATCGAGGTAAGTGGTGGCAGTGGTCCTTATTTTAAGGGTTCTTAAATTTTCTTATGAATCGTGCCCTTAATTATTTAATAAAATAAAGTAAAAGGAATCTACTTTATGATTCGTAATTGAATAGGAGATGTTCGACCATTAAGAAAATTCTAACAAGGGAGTTGGGTAATTAATGCAGAGATAAGGGTAGTAATTGCATGGAAATGGAGTTGGTAGAAGGAAAAATTATAGATAGGAGAAGGATGGATTGGAGAAGGGGATCTTTTTGGCATCGAAGAAATTTAGCAGAAGAGGCTAAAATTTCTAGAAGGGGAGAACTACGAGAACTGGTTGGATTGTGTTGTGCTCGGGTTTTGGGCTCAGGGGTCCAAGAAGCAATTCTTGGAGTTGGGTGGTTGGCGAGACTATCCTAGTTGGCAGGGTGGCATATCAATTTCGAGCGGTTGAGATTTTCTAAGGTTGGGCTATCCTACAAGTACTCCATTGTTGATCGAGTTAAGTTATATTTTGTAAATAAACCTGCTTTAGTATGATGTTAGAATATGTCAATACAAAAACTTGTCTTTAGAAGTAAATATTGCTTCAATGAACAAATTACAAATTTAAATTATACACGTGTGCAAATTTGTTTTACACCTACACTTAGAGTAGAATTTCTTTGTTTTCTACCTGCAAAAATTGTATTTACATGAACCCTGAATGGAAAAATAAAAAAGAACAACTTAACTTAGATTAAACCAATATATTTTTATATTAATTAAACCAGGGCCCTACAAATGGTATCAAAACCGAAAGCTCAAAAAGTCATACCTTAGGGCCTAGTCAAACCCAGAATTACCAGAACTACTATGAACTTTACACTACAAAGAAGTTGTACTCTATTTACTACTACAACCTAGACATAACCAAAGCATAACCATATCATAAAATTTTGAACTTAGCTGTCTAAAAATAGAATCCTAAAGCTAGACAAAAACTTGAACATAAAATATGAAGGCAAGCCACTAGAGGCTTCATGCAGCTTGAAAGAAAGTGTGATGTAGATACAAAATACAAATAATAAAACTCAAAATAAAAAATATTTGCTATACAAAAAAAAGAGAGCAGAATTGCATGCCCACGATGGAGCATGTTGTGATCTACGCTTCCAACTAAAAGAAGCAAGAGTTTGTTAGCAAATTTGTGGGCGGCGGCTAATGCAAATCCCTCCCCATCCGGCCCATTACCCATGGCCGTCACTGCCTAAGCAAACAAAAAATTTAAAAGAAAAAAAAGGGGGGTATTGTGTATCGTTTTAAACCTCAAGTCATACCAAAAGTCAAAATCCAACCTTATAGTCGCATAAGCCACCGCGCTACCAAATTTCAGATGTTAAGGAAAACTCCAAGACTAATGCTTGCCATGAGAGTCCACCGGACCACATTACTCGCGAGAAAGGGGTATGCAAGCAGGCAAAAGGGAGGGCGCAACCCTCAGGGGTCCTTGAAGCCACAACCAGAAGTGGGGGATCTGGCCGTTGGGATGCCCTCTGCAACATGTTAGAAAAAAAATATATAGTAATAATAAAAAACAGCGTAACATAAGTGCCTACCGTGGGAAAAAGGGAGGGAGTGGGTCGGTCGTGAGGACGCCCCTCCAAGCCCAGTTAACAGATCAACGAGCAATGAGAGCCTGCAACGCCATTGGGAGGCTGCTGGGGGCAAGCGTCCAACTTGTGTGCCAAACCTTCGACAGGTGTTAAGCTGGATACCAATGCTTCCATACTTCGTAGCTCTTCCTCCTATGTTGCACGCAGACAGAAGGGAGATCTTCGTCTAACACATTAAGCGGCCCTCACGATTTGTAGTGAAACGCTCTCCTCGTCGAGTTGCAGTGCTCACTGAGTCACTCCCTCTCTAGTACCATCGTTGCAGACTCGAGTTCGCCGAAAATTGATGGAGGAAATGAGGGGCACAGAGGGTTGCCTGGTTTTAGGTTCGTGTTGTTAAAAATATATATATAGCTTATTATTATGTTTATATAATTAATATAATTAAATTAATTAAAAATAAGTTATTTAAATTTGTTATTTAGTCTAAACTTAATTATTTCGCATTGTTCTTATATTTTAAAAGTAAACTTGATAAAGTATATTTGTTGATTATAATTAAACAACCTTTTATATATATATATATATATAATGAATAAAATATTATAATGGAATGGTATTTGAAATTTATTTTATTTTATGATAATTTGAATAGAAAGGGGTTATATGTTAGATTAATGAAAATGAAAGTTTTAATCATAGGTTAACATGAAAATAATTCAATTTTATAGGCTAACTATAAGATAATTGGCATCAGTTACAAGGTTAGAAGGCGACTCGAGTAAATTAAAACTAGGTCAAATTAAGTAAAGTAGAATGTTTCATGCAAGGGATCGCACTGAGTGTGACTCTAGCAATAGGTGCAGTCATCGGTGACTGTCGAAGCTGCGAAGACAATGCAATGCCACCAAACAAACAAAACTAACACCTAGTGTCTTACACGCGGATCACCATGGTGATGTCGACTTAGGGATGTAGTAGTGCCTTCGTACCCTTACCCTTTCAGGCATTTGCCTCAGTATCAGGTAAAACCCGTTTACAGGTGAAGAAATAAATAAACTTTCACTCACTCTAGTATGTTTGGGTATGTGTTTAATAGTGACCTAGTTAAAACCTAAAACGTGTGCTAAATGTCGAATTATGCCATGATACATGATAAGCATGGTAAGGATGCGAGCAGGTCGAGGACAAGGACGGGTGACGAAAATGCTTGAACAGAATGCGTCGGCACTATTGCCAAAGACCGTTCTCATTTTACGCTCTCTTGAGGCAATACATGTCACGCTCAAGGGACTTCAAAGGGGAAGTGTTACACCGAAGGTAGAAGTGGAGGCCCCGCCACTAAGGGAGGGAAATCCCAAAGTAGCATTGAACATATTGCAGATACCTCCTCATTAGGACATCATGAGGGAGCTTCAAAAAATCTGGCTTCCAGAGTTTTCAGGGGGTCATGTAGGGGTACGAGTAGAGGCATGGTTGGAGGGGATGACCAGGTGCTTAGCATTGCAGGAGTACACTTCCACATCCAAATCCAAAATAACCATATTCAACTTAAGGAAAGTGCTTTGAATTGGTGGGGACACCAAGAAAGACAATTGCACCTTACCCCGAACACTGTTCCATGGGAACTATTTGTGGATAAGTTTAAAGGGAAGTACTTGCCTGCCTTCTACCAGGAAGAACAGGCAGGATCCCTTCATGCCTTGGTACAAAGGAATATATCCATGGAGGATTATGAAGCAAGATTTATGGAACTAGTTAAGTATGTCCCCTACTTGGACAATGACCAACACCAGCCGAGCACTTTATGTATGGGATTAATCCTAAGATCAGGACCCAAATGCGGATGTGGAAACCGACTTCGGTTGCCGAGGCAGTCAACTGTGTTTGTTATACAGAAGAGATGTTGGGTGTGAAACCCATCAAATCATTCAATTCTCAACAATCAGGGTTTGTAGGGAAGGCCCCTCAAAGCTACCCTCGGGGAGGGTATGTGAGGCCACCTCCCTATGGAAATAGGTATACACCCAGAGTTGCAGCAATATATAGGTAAGTGGAAACTAGTGCAGTATCCCAATTGGTAACAGGGACTCACCAGAGTGTAATAAATTATCGAGGATCAGTCAGCAGGGGAAGGGGCTCCAGGGGGAGAAACCCCTCTCAAAGGTCTCAGCAGTTCAGCTCGCCTCCCCCGTCACAGGTGGCTTTTTGGGGTTGTGGAGGTCCACACTATCAACGTGACTGTCTTGAGTTACGATCTGGTGCAGTGCATCAAGAAGGAAAGGCCCCAATGGGGAGTGGGGGAAGTAAGCATCAGATCTCAACAATAGTGAATAACCATCAGGTTAAACACCAATCCACAATGGTGGAATCACCAGGTAAGGTCAATAATGTTAAACTCAAAATATTTTTTGATTCGGGTGCTACATATAATTTTATTTCTCCGTATGCATTAGAAAAATGTGGGTTGGCATCCTACGAGCACGACGAATTCAACTTAGTTGAAATGGCTGCACGGGTAAAACAAGCAGTAGAACCTAGTGTTGACAAATGTATAATAGATCTCAAGGTGTGTGTTACATAAGTCAAAGTGTACATCACCACCCTCGGGACCTATGACCTTATCATAGTTATCAACTGGCTTGAGGAACATCGAGCTTTATTGGACTTTTATGGGAAGAGAGTTCTTTGTTTTGATGACAAAGGGGAGGTCATTGAGATCCAGGGTATCAAACGGAAGGTGTCCCTAGGTTTCATATCAACGATGAATGTAAAACAATGTATGAGGCAAGGGTGTAAGTTGTATATTGTTGAAGAGGTAAATAATGAGAAGGGACCCTCCTTTGATCAGTACCCAGTATTAGATGAATTCAGTGACGTCTTTCCCAAGGAATTGCATGGGTTACCTCTTGAGAGAAAACGTGATTTTACCAATGAGGTTAAACCCAGTTCAGAGCCAATATCAAAGACGCCATACAGGATGACAGCCCCAAAGCTTTGCAAGTTGCAAATGCAGTTGAAGGAAATTCTAGACCTAGGGTTCATCAGACCAAGTATTTCACCATGCGGTGCACCGGTTAATTTTTATGAAGAATAAGGATGGTTCCTTGCGTCTTTGCATAGATTACTGAGATTTGAACAGAGCCACAGTGAAGAATAGGTACCTGATACCTCGAATTGATGAGCTCTTTGATCAAATGAAAGGGGAGACAATCTTCTCAAAGATCGACTTGCGATCAAGATACCACCAAATTCGAATTAAGGAAGGTGATATGCCTAAGACTGATTTTCGAACTCAGTTTGGGCACTATGAGTTTGCAGTGGTACCCTTTAGGTTGACTAATGCCCCAACGGTATTCATGAGCCTCATGAACAACGTATTTTGGAAGTACTTAGATCGGTTCATGCAAGTCTTCTTGGATGATATCATTATCTATTCCAAGAATGAAAGAGAGCACGAGGAACACTTGCGAATGGTGTTGTCATGCTTAAAAGAGTACAAGTTGTATGGTAATTGTCCAAATGTTCTTTTTTATCAAAAGGAGATCCATTATCTAAGGCATATAATTTCCAGAGAGGGAATTTCTGTGGACCCTGAAAAGGTGAAGGCCACAATGGATTGGCCCGTGCGAAGAAATGTGCATGAAGTGAGAATCTTCATGGGTTTAGCAGGGTACTATAGAAGGTTTGTGGAAGGTTTCTCTAAAATCGTGAAACCCATAACTACCTTACAGCATAAAGGCATTAGGTATGAATGGACTGATGAATGCGATGTCGCATTCGCTAAGCTTAAAAGACTACTAACGGGTGCACCGATCCTACGAGTGCCTAATATGGATAATGACTTCACAGTTTGCACGGATGCCTCAAGGCAGGGTTTGGGTGCAATGTTAATGCAGGAAGGTGGGGTAATAGCTTATGCATCAAGGAGGTTAAAACCTCATGAAGAAAATTACTCCACCCATGATTTAGAATTTCCTGCAGTGATGTTAACTTTAAATATTTGGAGACATTACCTTATGGGACGAAGCTTTGAGCTCAAATCTGATCACCAAAGCCTGAGGTATATCTTCACCCAAAGATACCTAAATGCTAGGCAAAGGTGATGGAGTGAATTTATGAGCGAGTATGATTTTGGGATTTCATACATCAAAGGGAAGGAGAATGTGGTAGTTGATGCCTTAATCAGAAAACCAAGGATTTTCTCCCTGATACCTTTAAAAGTTGATTTGAAGGAAAGAGTATTAGAACAATTAGTCAAGGATAGTTGGTACCTAAAGGTCTTGTCAGCACTCTAGAATGGGAAGCAGGTGGAGCCTAATTTTGAAGGGTATGAGTTGGAACTGATGGGTTGTTACAATATCAATGGGGGATGTATATTCCTGAGGAGGGAGATATTAGAGAAACTATACTTAAGGAATCCCACAGAGCAGTCTATTGTACACACCCAAGAGTAAAGGAGATGTATACGGACATGAAGAAACTCTTCTTTTGGGTAGAAACGAAGCGCGACGTGGTCAAATTCGTTGCTAAGTGCCTTGAGTGTCAACAAGTAAAAGTTGATCATCACCACCCGACATGACTATTACAACCACATGACATTCCTATGTCAAAATGGGAGGCTATATCCATGGACTTTATGGTTGGATTGCCTCTTACCTCTCATAGGCATGGTGCCATTATGGTCATCGTTGATAAATTGACCAAAACTACTCACTTTATTCCAGTTAAGGGGACCTATGACGTCACATATGTAACGCGTGCATTCATAAGTGAAGTAGTTCATGTTCATGGGTTTCCCAAGAAGATTATCTCGGATAGGGATGCCCGATTCATGTCCAGGTTTTGGACAAGTTTGCAATCGGCCTTAGGAACTCAGTTGAACCTAAGCACAACTTACCATCCAAATACAGATAGGAAAATAGAAAGAGTGAATCAGGTGATGGAGGACATGCTTAGGATGTGTGTTATGGATCAATAGACCCATTGGGAAAAGCATTTACCTTTGGTAGAATTTTCTTACAACAATAGTTACCACAGCTCAATCGGAATTCCGCCTTATTAAGCATTATATGGAAGGCCATGCAGAACACCATTGAGTTGGGAAAGGTTAGAGGACCGAGTGATTGTAGGACCCAAGTTGATTCAGGAGATGGAGGAATAGTTGATACAGATTAGACAACGTTTAAAGGAAGCTCAAGATATATAAAAGAGCTATGTCTATGCGCATAGGGTTGACCGAAACTATAAGGTAGGGGATGCATTTTTCATACGCATCAGGCCTAGTAAAAGTACCATCTGGTTTGGGAAAGGGACAAAGTTGTCACCGCGATTCATAGAACCCTTTGAAATTTGGAGAAGCTTGGACCCATCACGTATTGTCTTGCACTGCCACCCCATTTGCATAAAACTCATAATGTTTTTCATGTATCTGTTTTACGGAATTATATAGTCGATAAGTATCATAAAATAAATTGGAAGGAACTGAAAGTTTTCGGCGAGGGGACCATCAGGGTCGAACCATTACATATATTGGACTGCAGGAATAGACAACGTAGACACCGTTTGGTGGACTAGGTTAAGATCCAGTGGGACAGGTATAACACAGGCTCTTCTACCTGGGAGGACACAGATACCATGCGTTGTGATTTTCCCACACTATTTTGATCATAACTTCGGGACGAAGTTTCCCAAAGGGTGGGTGTATGTAATGCCCCGTTTTGACCTTATTACCTGAACTATCATTATATGTTGTATTTACTTATTATTGTGAGATTTCGTCAGTTTGATGACACTGTGGAAATATAGTTTTATTATTTTGCGGAGTTTATATATATGTGTGTGATGTTAATGTTATGAATTATATTCATGTTTTGATTATGTCTCTAGCATGCAAATTTACTAAATGATGGGTAAGTGGATACCGAGTTAAAATTTATATGTTGAATGGATGGATATGATACCAGGTGCATGGTACATAGAAATGATTTGTAGTATTGTTCATTAGTAATGAGATGTATATACATGTCAATGATTGTGCGATATTCTCGATCGTGTGTTTGGAAACTAACCTATAGGTTAAAAGAGCTAAGTGGTAGCTGGATCCTATGAGGTGGGAGCACCTCTGGGACATGGATTCCGAAAGATAAATGGTATGCAAGTGATGCATTATTGTTTAGCATGAGTATTGTATTATTATCATGATGTATTGGTAGGTGTGGGGTTTCAGGAAACTCAACCGCCCAAATTGGTTATTCGATGACAAAAACTGAGTACAACAGTCGCAACGCAGTAACTATGTCGATGTAGACATAGCCCCTTGTTTCAAAGGAGGGGTGGAGGCATTACCCATTGTTTATCCTCCGAAACCCGGAGTCATGGGAGGGTCACGCTACGGCACACTCCCCAAGGTGTGTGATGATGACTAGTGGGTGCCTATTGGGGAAGCTTGGTTGATGTAGTCGACACTTCTGCTTACGAGTTCTAACTGGAGTTATGCCATGTAGTGGAATCTCCAGGGTAGTCCAACATAGGAAGGATAGGATGTGGAAGTTATTTGTGAATTAGGTAGAGGGAAGTAGGTAGATAGAAATGTCATGGAAGTTAAAAGGGAAACATAATTTACTGTGTGTGTACCAAAAACCTTTGCTTGATTCTTGTGTCGTAATTCAATATGTTATGTTGTTTCATGTATTATAATGAATTGAGATAGTCATTGCAATTCATATCTCGGTATGCATCGACAAATAGTGATATATGTGAGTATGTGGTATGTTTGTTTGAGTACTATTAGTGTACCTACACAAGGTATGTAAGTCGCAGCTACGCTTACATAACTCGTCTATATATGCTTGTATTAGTTATCTACTATACTATTACAATTGGGATTGAATGCATTGTGATTATGAATAAATACATAAGAATTAGTTGGGGATTAATTATTACATATGTAGTTATGCATTGATATAATTGTGTCAAGTTATTAATGGAAGGTTTAATTGTGATTGAGGTTAATTATTAATTCTAGTCATCACTGAAATAAATGTTAGTAAATGGTTAAGAGGACTATTATTAACGTAATTAGTAAATGTTAATTAAGAGTTAATAATGTTAAGTGGATGTTAATAATATTATTATTAAATTGATTAATATTAAGTAAATATTAATGATATCAATTAGTTCAATTGCTTGGTTTACAAATGACAATGGTGTAAATATTATTAATTAGATTATTATTGACTTGATTAATAAATTGTAATTAGTTTTTAGTTATAACTGAAGGGTAATTAACATTACAGGGGTGTGATAATCATTAGGTAAATGATTAATGGTACTATTAATTAATTAATGAATAATTATTAATTAATTAACTAATAGATAATTATTAATTAAATCATGATTATAATGAATATTTGGATGATGAATTACACGGTTGTTAAAATAATCATGTGGAATTGTTTCAGTAATTACTAATTATGACCAAAAATGTTAATTATTAATAATTGTATAATGCAAAGTGTGACAAATTTATATTGTAAAAGAATATAACTATGACATTATTGAGGCAAGTGGTGGCAGTGGTCCTTATTTTAAGGGTTCTTAAATTTACTTATGAACCGTGCCCTTAATTATTTAATAAAATAAAGTAAAAGGAATCTACTTTATGATTCGTAATTGAATAGGAGATGTTCGACCATTAAGAAAATTCTGACAAGGGAGTTGGGTAATTAATGGGGAGATAAGGGTAGTAATTGTAGGGAAATGGAGTCGGTAGAAGGAAAAAGGATAGATAGGAGAAGGATGGATTGGCGAAGGGGATCGTTTTGGCATCGAAGAAATTTAGCAGAGGAGGTTAAAATTTATGGAAGGGGAGAACTACAAGAACTGGTTGGACTGTGATGTGCTCATGTTTTGGTATCAGGGGTCTAGGAAGCAATTCTTGGAGCTGGGTGGTTGGCGAGACTATCCTAATTGGCAGGGTGGCATGTCAATTTTAGGTGGTTGATATTTTCTAATAATGGGTTATCCTACAGGAACTCCATTGTTGATAGTTAAGTTATATTTTGTAAATAATCCTACTTTAGTTTGATGTTAGAATATGTTGATACAAAAATTTGTATTTAGAAGTAAATATTGCTTCAATGAACAAATTACAAATTTAAATTGTACATGCATGCAAATTTGTTTTACACCTACACTTAGAGTAGAATTTCTTTGTTTTCTACCTGCAAAAATTGTTTTTACATGAACCTTGAATGGAAAAATAAAAAAGAACAACTTAACTTAGATTAAACCAATATATTTTTATATTAATTAAACCGGGGACCTAGGTAGGTCCCTACAATTGTTGTTCCATATTAATAGTCATATTAATAAATTGGTACACAAGATTTGGAGGACTATAACTGTGATTTGTTTTTAAAACTCCGTTTATGCTTGTAGCGGGAAAAATGTAACATAGTGGGATTACAAGTTGATGTATTACAAGAATATAGTGATGGGTGGGTAGAATTTTTTGTTGCATTGAGAGTAGCGAGGTGCTTACAACCCAGTATGGGGGAGATGTTGTCACATTATGTAACATCACCATGTCAACTCTATTAAGCATCAAGAGGGATCCAATTTATATTAAGTTTCTTGATGTCTAAAAAATTAAGATAAAAGTAATTACACCTCAATGAATTGGATCCCTCTCAGTGCTTAATAGATTTGGGTTTAAGATGGATCTATGTTAGTCATAGAATTTCAATGTGAATGATTGATAGATTAATTTTGGCTGTGACCTACAACAAATGATGTAATAGTGCAAATGCACATGAAGAATGTATCTTTTATTCTAATGTGGATGGAAAGTACAATTTAAAAAAAAATTATGGTGAAAAAAATTGTACACAAGATTTTAAATTGTAACATTTAATTGTAAAATATTGACAAATATTTAATTGAATTACACAACAATCATCGGGGAACAATCAATTGACCCTTCTCCATGTTCCTGCTCCATGAAAATACTATACTAGAGAAATGATTGATTGACCCTTCCATATGATACCCCTTACGCAAAAACTATGTTCAAAGGAGAGTCGATTGACCCTTCCATTGGACACCCTGCAACACATATACCATCCTTGATGAAGGATCGACTAACCTTCTATGCGGTTCCCCTCGATGATAATACTATGCTTAAGGAAGGGTCAAACGACCCTTTCGCGAGATCCCAATTATGAAAAATACTTGCTTGAGGATACCATCCTTGAGGAATGGTTAGTTAACCCTTCCACTGGATAAATGTCGACACAAATACCATCATTTAGGAAGGGTCACTCAATCTTTCTCAATGATCTCCCTTCAAGAGAATACTTTGCTTGAGGAAATATTAACCAACCCTTCTCTAGGGATGTCATGTCCCCTCATTGATGTTCATTGGATTGAGTTCCTAACCCAATCAATCCCCTGGGTTAAGGAGAAAATTTCATTTACTTGGGGTTAATTTTGAAAGTTCGGGCATTAATTAATTAGAAGATGTTAATTTTATTTTCTTAGAGTTTGAAATGCACTTGATGAGAATTATTTTTCATTAATAGAAATTTTATTTCAATGGAATAAGTGGACAATGTTCCACAGGGGCGCATTAGATGATAAGATTGACCAATAGGTAACTTGCAAGAGAAGAAAAGAAGAAAGCAACCAAAGCTAGGAATCGGGAAAAGGAAAGAAAACATAGCACAAGGCAGAAAAGCAGCAAAGCTTAGGAAAAGCAGAATAAAACAAAAATCAGATAAAAGCAAAAAGCAAGATAAGGCAGAAAAGCAGGATAAGGAAGAAAAGCAGGATAAAGCAAAAGCAGAAAGCAAAGCAAAAAAGGAAAAGCTTGAAAGCAAGCTATCCTTATCCACTCCATGAGGGCGCGTTAGCTTGGGTGACTTGCTCAACAAGCTACCTTAAATCTATAAAATAAGGAGTGTGCAGCACTAGTCCATATTTTGACAGTTTGAGAATTGAATTGAGTGCAATTTTTCCTCCGTGACTTGGGAGATGTGCTCCTAGTCCAAGCTGGGAGATGTGACCCTGCTTATTCTAAGAGGATGTTGAAATTCAGTCTTCATCATTGGGTTTATTACAGGTCCTGAAGTCTGATCCAGTGAAATACAAGCTTGTTGCAGAGATTAGAGAGCTTTCCATTCAGAATTATGATGATTTCTAGTCTTTCTATGATGGAGAATCCTATTTCTTATGTATTTATTTCTTGATAGTTATATGAGATGTATTTCAGCTACTGATGGTTGTTATTGATGTAAATTTGAACCTATGAAGTCCATTTTTTAGTTTGAATAAAGAAAATTCTGCCTTTCATATCCACCTTTTAAACCTACTCTAGATTGCCATTGAAAATAACTAGTTTTCAATGTTTAATTGATAAATGAACTTCTACAAGTCCAAATTTATTTATTTATGTTGCTAATGTTACTTAACATGCCAATATACTCATTCCATGTCTGAAACTAAGAATTTGAATTCTTCTCCCAATGTTTGGAAAATCCCGAAGTTAAACTAGTTGTGCAATCTCAGGAGACAATTTTACTTGTTTATTTGTGAAACCTCCTCATAACTTATTCAAACTTGATGGAGCAAACCTAGACTGATATTTGACTTTAATTTAATGTTTTCAAGCCTTTCTGAGTTAAAATCCTTCACCATTGGTTCTCAAGTAGTGCCAAGTTGAAGTTCTAGTTTGCATATGCTAGGGTGCCCAGGAGCCTTGGAGTAGAGTTTATCCTAGCTAGAGTTTGAAACATTAATGGTACCAATACATTGTGCAAAGGTTCTATCAACTAGCATGATCCTAATCCCTTCCAAAATTGTTTGAATTTTCCCTCCTACAGCCAGACAAGTCACCAGAGTTCACTATTTTTCCTTAAGCACCGTAGGAGAGTTAGTTAGTGTATCATCATATATGATTGGTAGATTACAGGTCCCCATTACACCAAAAATTTGCTTGAGGAATGGTTGACCAGCCCTTCCACTGGATACCTCATGACTCCAATACCATCCTTGGAAAAGGACCGAATGTTCTTTCCATTAAATAACGCATATTGACTCCAATACAATCATTGAGAAAGGGCCAACTAACCCTTCTTCATGCTCCCCCTACATAAGAATACCATAATTAAGGAAGGTTTTTTGTTGATGCTTCTCCATTCTCCCCCTCCATGACGATAATACTATGTTAGAGAAAGGGCTAATCAACCCTTCCATGTGATACCCCTTATGCGAAAACTATGCTTGAATAAGGTTTGACCAACTCTTCCATTGGAACATTATGACACAAAAAACATCCTTGAAAAAGGGTCGATTGACCCTTCTTCGTGGTCCCCCTTGATGCGAATACTATGATAGAGGAAATTTTGGTCAACCCTTCCGTGGGATTCCCCTTACACAAAAAATTTGCTTGAGGAATGGTCAACTGATCCTTCTACTGGATAATCAGTGACATGAATACCATCATCGAGGAATAGTTGGCCAACCCTTCCACTATATAAACCTTGACACATATACCATGCTCAAGGATGGGTTGAATTAACCTTTTCATTGAGCTCCCTCCATGAGAATACATTGCTTGAGGAAAGGTTAGACGACCCTTCTCTGAGATCCCATTTACATCGAAATATTTCTTGAGAAACAGTCATCTGATCCTTCCACTTGATACCTCATGGCTCTAATACCATCCTTAAGGAAGGGTCGATCAACCCTTCCACTAGATAACACATGACTCCAACACCATCCTTGAGAAAGAGTTGACCAACCCTTCTCCCTGCTCGAGCCTCCATGAGAATACCCTAATTGAGGAAGGGTTGATTAATACTTTTCTATGCTCCTCCTCCATGAGAATACTATGCTAGAGGAAGGGTTGGTTAACCCTTCCTAGGGATCCCCATTATTTGAAAACTTTGTTTGAGGAAGGGTCGATCGATCCTTTCAATAGGTGCCCCTACCATCCTTTATAAAAGGTTGGCTAACCCTTCTCTGTGTACCCCTCCATGAGAATACTTTGCATGAGGAATTGTTCCCCTATAGCCCCCTATTCCAAAAAATCAGGGTGATATGGTCCTAAAATATCCCCTTTCAACAAAATTGGGGCAAATGGGAGCTAGAAGGCTAATTCACATGAAATGGATAGGGCAAAATTGCTCCAAGGAATCCCCATTCCTAGAAATTGGGGCAAATACAAGGTCACAACTCAAATTTCATGGGCGAAAACCAATTTTTTTATGTTGCCTCATAAATACACATAGACTAGCCCTATACACAGTTTTTAAAATAAATAAATTGGAGGCAAATGATAATAAAGCACTACAACAAAAAAAATTCGCTCATTCAACATTTAAAATCCCCTAAATTTCACCCAAATTCAATCCCTAAATTTTTCTCTTGAACATATATTTATGGATGGATATTATCACTCTTTAACCATTGAATATAGATGGATATTATCACTCTTTAACCATTGAATTTTGAGGTTATTCAATCTATAATTCTAATTAACTTTAAACACATATTTTAAAATAATATTACTAGATTAGAGATTTCCATTATATTACCTCGAATATTACTTTTTCAAATCAAAAGAATTAAATATTACTTTTTCAAATCAAAAGAATTATTGTTGCTTGTTCAACAATGAAAAGGCTCAACCAATTGTATTCCATTATATTTTCTTAATATACAAAAAAGTTTTGATGCATTTTAATGAAAAGAATAAATTATTGCCTATCAACATTGAAGAGTTCAATCAATTATACCATTATATTACCTTGAATATATATTCAAATTTTAATGTATTATTACTTTTTCATAAAAAAATAAATTATTGCCGGTAAATATTCAAGAGTTCAATCAATTGTAATCCATTACATTACTTTGAATGTATATTCAAAGTCAAATTTTGATGTATTATTATTTTTTCATAAAAAAATAAATTATTGCCTATCAACATTGAAGAGTTCAATCGATTGTAAGCCATTATATTACCATGAATATACAGTCAAATTTTGAAGTATTATTATTTTTTCAAATGAAAAAACTTTTTGAAAAGTTAAACAAATCATAATCTTTCAAAGTGAAATATGACCCTAAATCTTAGAGTCATACATCAATTTAAAGTATTATTATTTAAAATTTAATAATATTCAACCACTCATAATCTTTCAAAGGGAAATACGACCCTAAATCCTTGGATCATACATCAATTTAATATATTATTATTATTATTTAAAAATTTAAATTATTACAGGCTAACAAATCTTGTTGGCATAACTCCGTGAAAAATACAAAAATCGGAAGGAAGCGAGGGAAGTAGGTATAACTACAATTAACCTGCACGACTTTTTTCTTTTAATATGGCATCAAGTTTTCGTTCCCCTTGACGGTTGCCAATTTCCAAGGCCCGTCTGCTGCTTTTGGCGAAATCGGAAGCTCTGAAACCCTCCGGAGGAATTTTGCGATTTGGAAGTTCTGCATCTGGCACCGTTGGAGTCGGTAGAGCCCGAGTTTCTACCCTCTTTTCAAGGTCTGCACTTCGAGTCTCCGTGTCGCCATTTTTGCAACGTTCGGTTAACTTAATTATGCGAAATTTCGTGTAAAATCCTCAGTTTTCGTCGTCCATTTAAAGGGCTTTCGATTATTCTGTATTTTTTGGTCAAATTTGCAGCCGAATCAGGTGAGGAGTCGTCTAATTATTCGTGTAAATGAAGTTGTTTGGATTTCGTAAGGGTATGGACTGACTTAATGTTAATCGTTGTAATTAATAATAACAGGTCCAGTTGGGTTCGGATAATCGCGATGGAAGTGGTGCGTTTGTACCTCTGTGTTTTGCGTGAGACGTTCGTTGATTCTGGCTTTTGTTTTTGGGGTTTAAAATTGGAATTGATTTAATTTAATTTAATCTTTCGTTTTCAGGAAGGTTATAAGGTTTTGCTGAACGTGTACGATCTAAGCCAGGGCCTTGCGCGGCAACTGTCGACCTCATTTCTCGGAGTAGCCATTGAAGGAATTTGGTAAGAAACTGTAGGGAAATATCAAAATACCGGGCTTAAGATGTATTAAGGGAATAAATCTTATTTTCTCTCTTCTCTGTCTTCTCTGTCTTTTCTAGTTTTATATTTTGCATTTGTTTACCATGGTGTTGAAGTTCACTTGGAAAAGTGAAAATTGAAAGTCAACTCAGCAACTCGGCAGAACCCGCTGAAAATCTCTTGTTTAAAATACACTTCAAATATTCAACATTTCACAGTATTTGTTCAAGATTGTATCCCCGCAGTTTTAAGGCTATGTTACTGGTTCCTTTTGGTTTTCTCAGTTCTGCCTCTTATGACATATGCTTACTGTTCATGATGTTTCACTATTTGTTATGGTGTATCCTTGCTGCTTTCGAGGTTTCTTTGCTTTGGCAAATTCCTCTTTTCGGCACTTGTCTTTCTGCTATGGCATGCCCCTTCTCTTGGTGATGATTCTCTACCTGCAATTGCGTTCTGTTTGTGGTGTTTCTCTGCTTGCTATGGCGTGATCTCTGCTGTTCTTATATGTGGTTTTCCAGAACCACTCGAGAACAACACGCTACTAAGATTTTCTTGAATTAGAATTAAATGTAGGTTTGTCTCCGAGTAATATAATTGGATTTATATGCTTTTGGTGTACGCATTGGTATTTGCTTGATTACGGTTTTGAAGCAGTCTTGAAATATAGAGTTTGCCCAAAAGCTGAGCTCCTTATGATAGAGATTTTAAACGATGCTTTGCTTTGTATTGTTGCTCAGATGCTGAATTGTTACTGGTTTGTTTTTCATCTATTTGACAGGCATACAGGGATTGTGGTTTATGGCAATGAATATTATTTTGGAGGAGGTATTCAGCATACTCCAGCTGGAAAGACTCCTTATGGAAAACCTTTGAAAGTTGTAGAATTGGGCACAACCCATTTGCCAAAGGAAGTATTTGAAGACTACTTACAAGAAATTAGCCCACGGTACACAGTCGAAACTTATAGTTTGCTGCACCACAACTGCAACAATTTCAGCAATGAGTTAGCACAGTTTTTGGTTGGCTGCAGTATCCCAGAATTTATTCTCCGTCTTCCTGAGGAAGTGATGAACACTCCAATGGGTGCCTTATTATGTAAGTTCTCTTTACTGAAGTCACATCTTAGAATAGTTGATGTTTGTACATAAGTAGACAAGTGGTACGCTTTCCTTTCCATCATAACAGTTTCAAGCATGACTTTCAAATGAAGTAATTAGGCCTCAAGAGATTTCTGATACATGGTTCCTTTCTTCTCACTTGATTTTATCGGTGAAGCAGTGCCAATGACGCAGCAGTTAGAGACCACTTTAAGATATGGAGGGGTTCCTCAAGCTCCTCATTTAGGATCTACTTCAGTCACCCCTGCTGTTGCAGAGCACCAGGGAACATCAAATCCCTCAAGTAATCGAGGCAAAAAAGAATCAGCGGTTCAAGAAAATGCAGACGTTGGAAATCAGCAGCCTTCGCTTGTGACTACTACAGATAGTTCCTCAATTCCGCCTGATGTTCGACCTGTGCAGTTACCATCCTCTGATGCATCGCTGAATGTGGGTACCAAGGAGATTGATCACTGTGAAAAAGTTCCCCCCCAAAATGAATTAAGTCAGAGAAAGCAAGACAAATCAATTGAAGAAGATCCTCTCAAAGACGCCAAGCAAATAATCCAGGAAGAAATCACTCGTGAATTTGCTACTCTTATGACCAGTGGGAGTTTGCGGGCAAGTGAGGCAGCAGCTCTTGCTGCACGACGTGTTATGGAGAGACATGGTAAGTTAAATGCTACAACACGCCAGAGTTGATAACATGTAAAGTGAGTCCCTCATTGCATGCTTGGTACGGTTCACTGCATTGTTACAAGAATTGGGATGTATGCAATTTATTTGTCTTATTGGCACATATTATGAAGTTTTCACCGAAAGGTGAAATCGGAAAACTCTCAGGGAAGACTATTGAAACAGAAACTCTGACAAGATTTTTGAAGTCATTGTTCTTAGCAAGTATCTTACTTTTATTAATCAAATGCATGTTCAAAATATAGCTTGCTACGTCTCGATTATTTATTCAATGCACATTCACAATGCATGTTTCTACCCACAAACATATCATATGGAAACACCAAATGATTTAAAAATAGATGCATAATCTGAAATAACGAACAAAGTTGAGTTTTGGTTGAGGATATTATTCTTTTGCTACCTAGTGAGAAATTTGAGAACCGTCTCCCTTGACAGAGGGGGCGGGGAATTTGACATGTCTGGACTCTCTACAACGTTGGCTGGATTTTTCTTTTTGTGTTTTCCTTTCATATTTTACATTTTGTTCTCTATATCATTTGGGATCTTGAGTTAAGATGTATCTTTTAAGTTTTAACCAATACCACCCTAACCTTTTTTATGGGATGCTTTTGATCTATATTTTAACAAATGCCACCATATCCTTTGTTGTTTGGGTTGGAATTGGTCTGTTACAAAGCATCTTTTCAGATATAAGCATCAAATATATGCATTTGTTAGATGTACTTATTGTATGTTCAGTATCCAGTTATAAATTTAAAAATAAAGGTCAATGTTGCAAGCAGCAAGAACAAAGAGTCGAAGTTCTGGTAATCCTTGAGCTTCAATCAATCTTTTGACTTCAGAATTAATTTCCTTTGTTTCTCTTCCTGTAGAAGTCACCCAGCAGTCTCCTAGATTAAATACACCCTGCAAAAAGTGGTGGATTTAAAGCAAACATCATGTACCCTTCCAATTCCCTTTTAATAATAAATGTTAAAATAGATCTCCGTTGAACCTTTCAAGACGAGAGATCCAAGCTTTCAGAATAGGGAACTCTGCAGGGTATCTCAAGTCATTCCCAAGATTCTTTGGTAATGGCTGTCATTTCTACTCTGCTCCTTTGAAATTAGTTCTCTGTTTTCCTTCCTGGGTTTCCGCTGGAAATATAAGAGAGCTCCTCCGTATTTAGTGTTGAAAGATGAGAATAATGTAAGGGCAATGCACGGGGATTTCAAGTATATGAGCAAGTAGATGCAATAATTAAATTAAAATCGTGGTTTTGCTTAGATTTTTTATTTCCTCGACTGTGGAGGCACTTGTTAGTGTTCTCAAATCCTTTTGCTTTGTCCTCATTATTTGTATTAATGAACCATGATCTGGGTCTTTCAGGGTGGTGGGAACTTCTAGCAAGTTTTAAATAGCCTTGTCAAGGGGTGATTACTCATCTTACCATTCGATTAACCCATAGTAGCCAGACTCGGTTAACTATTCAGTGAGTTCGGAGAGTGAGAGGACAATTTGGACTTGATAAAAACACACTAAATTTCTTTTTCAACAATGCAAAAGAATTTTGCATTGTACTACTTCAGTACGCTACATTTTTGCATCTTCAAAAAGATGTAACTGATTGGTGTTTTTCAAGATTTGTTGTATATTGGTTTCTGTCTAAGATACTATTACCAAATTAGCATTTTATGGTCATATAATAGGTTTAGAACCTCTTGAACCATATTACTTTGTTTAAACTATTCCCAACGAAGAGGAAGTCATCTTGTTGCCTTCGCAGAAATTCTCCCACTATAAAAAGACATTGTCTTTCATCTTTAACCTACTGAAGGAGATATTCAATGGGGTTAGGAACGTTTGACATTGAAAATATACTCCTGACTATAATTATTCATCCAACTTTTCGGCATTGATTTTTCCAGCATATGGAATATTAGTGTTCCACGGGGACGCGTCCCGCAGGGTCGGGGACATGTTTCTCGTGTTTCTTGCGTCCCCGGGATGGGGGGACTCTAGGAGAAACGTTTCTCCACGTTTCTCTTTGGGCAAACCTTGGCGAAACGCAGGGAGAAACGTTTCGCTGTGCTGCAAACCTCATGGACGTCCCCCCACAAAACTCCGAACCCCCTGGACGTCCCCCACAAAACTCCGAACCCCTTGAACCTATTAGATTTTGATTTACATTGCATGATTGCACAATGATATGTAGTATTTACTAATTTACATGGGATGAATTGTTATTGTTGGGATTTATATTTTTTAAATTTTTATGACCTCGACGTTCCCGTCCCCCTGAATTTCCCTAAAATTTGGGGTGGTCTCCATGCATCTCGAATGTGCGTTTCCCCGCTCTTGCGTCCCCTCATCCCAGAACCTTTGGGGAACATTAAATAATGCCTACTTTGAATCAACATAAAATTTACTTTGTCAAGTAAATGAGATATTTGAGTAGATAGATAGGCTCACACAAATACCTTCAACCATATAGCTAATTTGGATGCCTCCTAGACATTGGGCTATCCCAGTGAAGAGACATAAGGATCATTTGACTAACACTTTTGTCTACTCCAATAGAATATGGAGTTCCTTTAAGATCTTTTCAGTGGATTATTCTCTTTTTAAGGAAGAGTTTCTTGTACCATCTCTACTAGTATATGTTCTTCAGATTTTCTCTCCGTGGTTATTCTAAATTCATTTAGTTACTCTCCTCTCACTTTATGCTGCCCTATTGTACGGATTTTGATCAGACTTTGCTGACTCTACTTGTCACTGATACCAAACGATGTGAAATGGTTTGCGTTTGACAAGTCTTAAAGCAATATGATTCTCTTAGAAAACTAAATGTAGTACCTTTGTTTGAACTAATTTGGATACCTCCTTTTCTTTGAACTAATTTGGATGCCTCCTAGACATTGGGCTATCCCAGTGAAGAGGCATAAGCATCATTTGACTCAAAACACCTTTGTCTACTCCAGTAGAATAGGGAGTTCCTTTAAGATCTTGTCAGTGGATTAATCTGTTTTTGAAGGAAGGGTTTCTTGTACCATCTCTAGTATTATATGTTCATGAGCTTTTCTCTTCGTGGTTATTCTAAATTCACTTAGTTACTGTCCTCTCACTTTATGCTGGTCTATTGTACGGATTTTGGATCATCGATGATCAGACTTTGCAGACTCTGGATGCTTCCCAAGGCACTTAAACTGCACATGTCACTGATACCAAATGATGTGAAATGTTTTGGCTTTGACAATTCTTAAAGCAATATGATTCTTTTAGAAAACTAAATATATTACTTTTCTTTGAAAAGCTTTTGTATTCATAATCTCTCATAAAGCAACACTTGATTTAAATAAAGTGAATTTACAAACATAATGCACACACGTAAAGATTCTTTGTAAAGCAATACTTCTCTAAAAGTCTATGTTAACAAAGTAAAACGTATTTATGGATGTCCCATGGGCTAAAAATTCCAAACCACTGCACCTGCTAAATAATACCATATGGAGAAGTTAGAACCCTAAACATCTCAGTTGTTTGATGATGTTTAGGTTTGACAGCTCTCTTGTAACTCTATAAGGTTTACATATTTTTCCCATGATCTAGTGCATGGTAACATATTTTGTTTTCTAAGAATCTCCTAAAACCCTAGGTAATTTTAAGCTTTACAACCTATCAAAACTGCTATCATCAAATGCTAGAAATTGAAACACACACTGCATAATATTTAACATAGTTTTCACAAATTTGTCTCAAATCACATCATGATGTATTATGGCAGGAAATACAATGTAGACAAACTTTATTCATTCACCTCTGATTTGGAATAAAAGACTACTTAAACCCTACCTTGAGACTTTTAATATTTGAAGAGAAGACCCCTAGGGTTTACATAATTAACATGGATCTTAATCTAGATTGATCCCCAAAACAAACCCCACCCTAGATCCATTTCAGTCATAGGATTTGTGCCCTAGAAAAGAGATGAGACCTTGGGATTTGTGCCCTACCACTAGAATTCATGTGCCTTCCTTTACTAGATGGCTAAGTCAAAATTAGCAATTTGCATTTATTGAACTCAATGCCCTTGAAGCTTGCTTTTTGTCAAACTAGGAAATCACCTTTGAATCTAAATTCAAACAACTTCAAGTACTCTTCTTGTCATTTTCATCACTTGCCTTGTTGTGCAACATCAATGCATGATCTCTTGCATACTTCAAACAATTTATATATTATCACAATAACCATATGCAATAGGATAATTGAAAGATAGACAAGCACAACATAAACAAGAGTACACAAGATTTATCTTGGGAAAACCCTCTCACGAGAAAAACCCAACAAAACTTCTTCAATATAGATTCGTCAAGTACAATGTCAATCTAAGAGCAAAGGCTCTTTCACACAAAGATCCCGATATAAGATAATATATAAAATTGAAGAATAAGATGTCTTCAATTCAACTACTCTTTCTCCCAAGTGAACTTGCTCTTTTTTCTTTACTCATGCGAACATGCTTTAGTGAGTGATCCCAAATGAGCTAGGTGCCACTCTATTTATACTAGTCACAAACTGACCTTTTTACCTAATTGGGCCGACTTGACTTCTCTAATTGGGCCGACTTGCCTGGGGCAATTTTTCCCATTGTTTGGGGCAGATTACCCATTGATTTTTGTGGAGCCGAATTGTCTATTTTACTGGATATCTTTTAGGGTTTTACATGATCAATTACAATATGAATATTTCCCGAAAGAAGTACAATAAAAATACAATACGAATATTTTCCAAAGTTACATTCTTCAACACTCCCTCTTAACAAGGAAGGTATTCTTCTGGCACAATCATCATCGTCATCATCATCATCATCATCATTATCATTGTTGTTGCAACTATGTACTTTGACCATTGACTTGTGACATCTCTCGAATCTATACATCACTAGAAGTTTTGAACGAGCAAGCCATTTGGTGGGTCCAGCCTAGGAGCGCACATTACGTCGCACACAATGACCACCTGCATTACCTCAACACGTGTCCAGATCATCTCGTGAGTGTAGCCTAGGAGACTTAATTACGTTACACACAATCACCACCTGCTAACACATCACATCTCATCATGTGGAGAACAACCCAGGTTTGTGTTGAGATATTGTAACTTCTAAGAATATTATATTTATACTTTATTATTCCGGAGATGTTTCATTCCTCCGTAAAGACCTTATTGTATATTCGGAGATGTTTTATTCCTCCGTGGACAATGTGGTAACTTGGGTTATTAGACTTCCCTAGTGGGGGTCAGCCTTGTATGAGTCATGTGGGTTAAAGGGTTATTAGACCACCCTAGTGGGGTCGGCCCTGCCACATTATGTTAAGTAGTTAAGTTGGGGCCGACCTAGTTAATGAAAAAAGACAAGTCGGAGTAGTGTATAAATAGAGGAGGTGTGTTCATCATTTATCACACACTCATTATTCACTCACTTGTGAATAACGCATAGGAGAGAGAGGGAGATTTGCTATGAAGGAGACGGAGCTCATGTTTGGGATATACATCTCTGTATTGTTGATCATCTATATTGAGGAAGCTTTGCTAGGTTTTCTACCCCATGAGGGTTTCCCAAGATAAATCTGTGTCTCTTGTGTTCATATTGTGCTTGTTATTCTTTCAGTGATCCTATATATGCTATTGTTGTGAAATGAAATGCAATGTTGATATTTTCTGTCTTAGCATATTGAAACTTAACAGTCTGAAACCTGCATCTTTGCACATCAGGGCAACACAACTCTATGAGTGTAGCCTAAGAGACTCAATTACATCGCACATAGTGACTACCTGCTACGAAGTCACCTCATGCAAAGATCAACCTAGGTCTGAAGCGTGCATCTTCACATATGTGTGTTTCCCAACATAGTACAACAGTCAGGAGACTCAATTACGTCACACAATGAATACCTACTGCAACCTCAAGAGTGTAGCCTAGGAGTGCACATTACATCACCAAAGTGACAACCCACTACAACCTCACCTCAAGTGGAGACCCTCCCAAGAGTGCACATTACGTCACCGAAGTGACCGCTTGCGTCTTCCATGTGCTATGTTGCTCATCACTCCCTCTTGATCCGGACAACTCCAAGCTTGTTCCTGAAGTACTCAAACTTCACTCTTGATAGAGGCTTGGTCAACACATCGGCTATTTTCTCCTCTATTGCTACATACTGGAGCCTCACTGCTCCTCTTTGCACCATATCCCTGATATAGTGATACCTGATCTTGGTGTGCTTCGACTTGTCATGAAACACCAATTTCTTAGACAACTTCACACAACTCTGGCTGTCACAGAAAATACAAGTCGCCTCTAAATCGAGATCAAACAAACCTGCAAGTAACTTCTGAAGCCACACTGCCTCGCAGCTTGCCGAACAAGCTGCTATATACTCGGCTTTGGTTGTACTGAGTGCCACACTAATTTTCTTTCTACTAAACCAAGAGATCATACCTGATCCCAAATTGAAGTAGCTCCCTAATGTGCTCTTCTTGTTTGTGACACTACCGTCCCAATCTGCATCAACATAACCCTGCAGGTTAATCTTTTGATCTGACACATATATGAGACCATAATCAATCGTACTCATAAGGTACTTCAACACATGCTTTGCCGCAATCAGGTGAATGCGTCTTAGCTCTACCATGTATTGAATCAATGTGTTCACCGCAAAGCATATATTCGACCTCGTGTTCATTAAGTACATCAACGAACCAATCAACTGTATACTGTGGCATCAACTGTCTCTAAAGTAGTATCACACTACAACTTCAAGTTCAATGCTATTGGTGTGGTCATGGCCTTACAATCCATCATCTCGAATCTCATGATCTCTATTGCATATTTTCCTTGACTAAGGAAAATCTCATATGGATTCTGCCACACCTCAAGGTCTAAGAAATAGTGCATCATACCCAGGTCTTTCATCTTAAATTTTACGGCAAGTTTCCTCTTCGTTTCTGCAATGAGCTTCTCATCACCTATAAGGAATAGGTCATCTACATACAACAGTAGTATCACTGGTTTTCTATCTTCAACCTTGAAGTAAAGGTTAGAATCTGCTTTACTCTTGGTAAATCCCAAGCTTGTCAGAAATCCATCAATCCTTCTGTACCACATCCTGGGTGCTTGTTTCAAATCGTACAAGGATTTCTTCAAATTGCACACATGTGTCTTCCTATCATGTGTTTCAAATCCTAGTTGTTGCTTTACATACACTTCTTCTTCTACTCTACCGTTCAGGAAAGTTGTCTTCACGTACATCTGGTGTACCTTCCACTTCATCACTGTAGCTATCTAATCGAAGTGTATCTTGGTACTTGAGCACATGTCTTGTCATAATCATCTCCCTCTTTCCGAGAGAAACCATGATCCTTGCCTTGTACTTCTGTAGTATGCTTGATTTTGTAAATCTGATGAACCTTCATCACTTGTTCTTTGGAACAAGTCTTATCATCATTCTCTTGTAGGTCATAGCATACGATTTTTCCTACAAGTCAAATTTACTCATATGATTAGTAACATTCCATGTAATGACAACTTCTTATGAATAATGCACATAGTCATGTAACCAATGCATCTTAGCCAATGCTTCAACACATCACTCATCCATATCCTCTATACACACGGTAACTATCTAGATGTCTTCCATCTATACCAGAACATACCATTAAGAGCGTGCACTGCTCTCAACATGTTAGCAAAGAGGTTTCATCCTAGACTAGCTCCATCAAGGGCTCATGGGATGTTGTGCAACACTATAGGCCACTTACCCATAACATGCACTACATGAGCCTACTGCTAGTCAATCTTAGTCATATATACATGCATAAAAGAAAACTGCATCACAGATATACATGTAAATGTTATGAGCAATATCCTTAAAAAATACCAAGGAATTCAAATGACAATCATTAGAGGAAATTTGAGGTCTAAAATGGGCCTTATAAGAAAACGAGCCATCATATAAGAAAATGAGCCAACCATAATTTCTTGATTAGTTGGAATTCAAGAACCAATAGAATTTCAATAAAATGAAAAACCATAATGGTTGAATTGAGATATTTGTCATAAAAAAACTACTTTTTTTGTTCGTATTTTCAACATATGTCTTTGTGTTTTTACTCAAATTTCAAGTGCTCCCGCTCGAAATTTGAGTAAAAACACAGGGATATATGTTGAAAATACGAACAAAAAAACTAGTTTTTTTCTTTCTTCCTCCAAAATTAATAAATATTATTTTATTATTTTAACTATTATTTCATTATTGTAACTATTATTTTATTATTTTCCTTAGGAGGCCCATTTTAGACCTCAAATTTCCTCTAATGAAATACTTATCTTTCATGTGTTTTGTAGACTCCCTCTTAGTTCCTTCTTTCTTGTAGAAGTCACTGGAGTTTCTGGAATCGTACTCTGCTCCTTGATTTTCTTCTTCGTCTAGAATATAACTTTTTAAAGTCTTCATCCTTGGTCCTCATGTACTAGATTCAAGATCTCCTTTTGCTTGGAAACTGATTCTTCACATCATGTTTTGTCTGGATCTCGGATAGATTAGTCACCATGTTGCTTACGATCGGTAAAGCCTTGTAGTGTATATTATGCAGGCATTTTTGTGCCATAGTTCACTTGGTTCCATAGTGTCATGAACCAATGCTTGATCTGGTTGTCCATCAACTTGTACAAGCCTCCCTCTTGCTCTCCAATTACTATTGTATCATCAAAATTTCAAGACATATTCTTCATCACTTGAGGAACCTTCTCTTGCTCTCTTATTGACTGGTTCATCATCATCATCTGCAGCATGAGCATGATGCCTCTTCTTCTTTCCTTTATTGTTATGGTCTTTGCTTTTGGGGAAATCTCTTGCAAGATGTCCCTTTTCGTCACAATTGTAACATCTGTAATTTGAGTAGTTCTTATCAGGTCTACGATTCTTTCGGAATCTTCTAGGCTTCTTGTGAGATTGTTTTTCTTTCTTGCTCTCTTCCTTCTTTGTATGAGCTGCTAAGGCTTGATTATCTTCTTCACCCATCTTCTCTTCTTTGGATTTTCCATAGCCTACTGAATTTGGTGAGCTTCCTTCTAGAACAAATGCCTTGAATGAATGATTCCCATGATCTTAGGATACCATTCAATATAGTCATCACCATGGTATTCTGCTTCTTCAACATGTTCTCCAATAGCTTTTAATTGTTTTTTGATTTTAGAGACCCTTCTAAAATAGGATTGGATGCTTTTTGAGTTCTTCAACTTCACACCCTTGAGTTGAGTTCTCAAGGTCATCTTCCTATTAATTTTCTTTCCTTCATATAGTGTCTTTAATGCATCAAACATCTCGTTGGGAGTCTTCAATGATGAACCATGGGGGATCAAGTGATCATTGATGGAGTCAACAATGATCCTTTTTTCCCTAACCAAATTCTTCTTGTGTCTAGCCTTGTCTTCATCTTCCTCTGGCTCTGCAACTTCCTCCTTAACATAGTTAACCAAATCATTCTCTTCTAGAATGAGCAGTACTCTATACTTCCAGACTCAGAAGTTATCAGCTCCTTCAAGCTTATCCTTAAGCTTGATATTGTTTGTCATCTTGATAAAATGAGAATCTCAAATGGAAATAAAGATAATAGTACTTACCAATCAATATGCTCCAACCAAGTGCTTGCTTCAATGCCTTCTAAAATTTGCTACTTGGTTGACCTAGGGTTTGTCAGAGAAACCCTAATTTTCCAACTTTGGAATCTTGCAAATCAGAGTTGAGGGAAATATGAGCCTCCCTAAGGCGAGTTTAGAAAACCCCTCCTTCAGCCAAATCTGTGGACAGAACTGCAAAAAATTGGAAACCCTAATTTCTGCAGGTGTTATAGTGTTTGCATAATTAGGTCAAAAATTGAAAATTCTTAGATATGAAATATTATTCCACAGGAAGATGTGCCCTCCTAGGGAGAATTATATTGACCTCTTTTTCAGGTTGATCTATGGAGGGAAGTGCCCGGAATAGGAAGCCCTATTTTTCACTTTCGACAGTTTCAGCTGCACAATGTCTTCTTTCAGGCTAGCTCTGATACCAAGTTACAATTTTAATACTATAATGATGGTTATGTTAGATATTCAAACAATTTATATACTATCACAATAACCATATGCAATAGGATCATTGAAAGATAGACAAGCACATCATATACAAGCGTACACAAGATTTATCTTGGGAAAACCCTCTCATGGGAAAAACCCAACAAAAATTCTTCAGTATAGATTCGTCACAAGTACAATGTCAATCTAAGAGCAAAGGATCTTTCACACAAATATCCTGATAATAAGATAAGATAGAAAACCCAAGAATAAGATGTCTTCAATACAACTACTCTTTCTCCCAAACGAACTTGCTCTTCTCTCTTTACTCATGCAAACTTGCTTTAGTGAGTGATATCCCAAATGAGCTAGGCACCACTCTATTTATACTAGTCACAAACTGAACTTTTTACCTAACTAGGCCGACTTGACTTATCTAACTGGGCCAATTTGACTGGGGCGGTTTTTCCCATTGTTTGGGGTAGACTGTCCATTGTCTGGGGCAGTTTACCCACTAATTTCTGTGGGGTCGACTTGTCTATTTTACTTGATTTATTTTAGGGTTTTACATGATCAATTACAATATGAATATTTCCCAAAGGAAGTACAATAAAAATACAATAAAAATATCTTCCAAAGTTACATTCTTCAACAACTAGGAAATCACTGTTGAATCCAAATTGAAACAACTTGAAGTACTCTTGTAATTTTCATCACTCGCCTAGTGAGAATCAACAAACATGTGCGACATCAATGCACCATCTCTTGCATACTTCATACCATAATGCATTGTGCCCTTCAAGTAACATATTGCATGTTTTGTAGCTACTTAATAAATTTTCATTTTCTTAACCATAAACTAGCTCAAGGTGTTCACTACAAAACATATATGAGGGCTTGTATTAACTAAAAACATCTAGGAGCCAATCCATTGTATATATGTTGAAGGATCTACCAAATTAACATGCAACTTCAAAATCGTTGCCATGAGAGAAGCTAAGGGATTTCAATGCATAATTTATAATATCTTTAGAATCTTAATTGTGTACCTATCCTATCAAATAAAGATCTCACTTGGGCTCTACTGCAACTCTAGACCCAAGAAATAGTGTATCGATGTAATGACCTCCATCTCCAATTCTTGTACCAACTCTGCTTTTCACCTTGTTATGAGTTTCTCTGCTCTTTGTAAGTGTTAGGTCATCTACATACATGACCAAAACAAGTAGATCAAATCTATCAAATAAAGAATACAAATTGAGATATATAGAAGTTTTGGTGAAGCCCAATGCCTCCTCATCATTATAAGGTTTTGCAATGATAATGGAAGACAATAGTGCAACATATATGCAAAACTTAATAGGAGGATTACTTACCTAAAATTAAGTCTTTGGAAAACCAACTTGCTCCTTTTCCCATTGGCATGTTTGTATAAGCCACATCGACTTCCTAGTGGAATTGGGTGGTATTGTTGTCTTTGTACCCGCATTGGAACCTCACCATCCAAATCTAATTTAATTGGAATTTATGGATCAAAATTTGGAGTAGCAAGCTTCTCAACCTCCTCAATCTCTATCAGAGGCTATTAAGACTTAGAGGACCTTGCATGCTCGTCAAAATTGGCATCTCGACTTACAACAATATTTCATTGAGATGAAATATAGAGTTTCCAAGACTTAAAAGTTTCCTTGTATCATCCCAAAATACCTTTCAAACTAGAGAGCTCCAATGTGTCCTTTTCTCCTAATAAATATGAATATATACATGACAAACAAAACATGCATAACAAACAAAACATGCAAAAGTGATATCTATGGAGCACAAAGATGATCTTTTCCCTGTCGGAAAAATTGTGGACAGAGAAATACCCTTCTAGTAGATTCAACCATTTATCTAGGGCATCAACATCGATCTGGCCTTCAAATAAAGGGATATCAAAATTAACTTTTACCTTGAAGGAAGTCACATCTCCGAAATGGATGCTCGTTGAAGGTGTATTCGTCGTTGTTGGCATGCGTCGAAGGATCTGGGTGAAATTATCCATCATCTCATTCCTTTGTCGCGTGAGGGATTCCTCGAGCAACAACTTGATAGGATATCCTTCTTTGTCGTCTCTCTTTTCTTTCACCATGGGAGGCCGTTTGGGGCGGTGAGAGTGGTCTTCCCCAAGTGAAACTAGTTCGAGACCCAACTCTCTATATCCTGACCTCGTCGGGGACATGCACCGAGAACAATCAAAGAGCAGATTGCTCTAATACCACTGATCCAGATTTATGTGGGAACGAAATGAAAGAGTAGATACATAATCATAGACATATATATATTGCAAAGTACACAGTGATACAATAAACACATATTCTATTAAATAGCGGAAATAGAAAAGACTGTAAAATAAAAGCATCTAGAATGGTAGTAGCTATCTCTAAGAAGAGATGTGGTCGTTATGCTCATTTGTGACAAGCTGAATACAAAAAGAGGCGGAAAGGGCCTATTTATCATAAGTATGAGGGAAAGAATCCCAAACATCCAAAAACCTAACCTTAGAAGATGAACCGTCATAAAGTTTGCGGCCCCAAGGTGGTTAGCTGAACAGTCAACTTCTCGGGGTCATAACTTTTGCATACGATCTCTGTTTGGGGCGCTCAGTAGCCCGTTGGAAAGGTCTATCCGAGATTTACAACTTTCAACTAATTCCAAATGTATATTCTTGGAAACCATTTGGCCCCCCAAATCACCAAAAAATGTCGTTTAGGGCCTCAAAATGGCCCCAAAATTTTAGGACCCGAAAAACCGTAGAAACAATACTAGAAAATTGCCGAAATGAGAAACTGTTTTGAGCTAGTGGAATAGGTGGGTGGCCACCGATATCCATATATATTAGGTAATCTCTCCTCCACTATATGATCTCAATTCTTTAATATCCTTACTTGTTTGATTTTTATATAAGAGCTTTAAACTTTTGAAACTTCTCGAATACCTCATCTTTGGCCTTCATGAAGTAGATCCAGGTCTTCTAAGAGGAATTATCAATAAATGAATGTAATGAATGTCTCTTGATAGTGACGTTGAAGTCATGGGTTCACATATGTTTGAATGTATTAGTTCAAGAATCTCTTTTGACCTATGCTCACTTCTTGGGAAAGTAGTCTTGGCATGCTTGCCAAGTGCACAATCCTTGCACACCCTTGTTTTATCAAGCTTGAAATCCAACAATCCTTGCACCATGTCCTTCAACACTAATAATGTTCCATTGTAATGTACCTAGGGAGGTACCCAAGGGGATAATGTATGTAATGTATCCATAATCATGGAATAGTCCCACTTGGTAGTTGGTGGGTAATAAATAGGCCCACTAGGTAATTAGAGGAAACGATAGAATAATAAGGAGTAGTTGGCTTAGACCCTTAGGAATACTCATGTTAAAGTATAAATATACATGAATATCATTGTATAGGATATGTTGGGTGTTAAATGTGTTGTTTTATAGCAAGCATGGCTTGTGGAGTGGTTCCTTCTATAAGGAGTATTTGATGGTGTTACCTTACCTTACGGTTCCTTCCATAAGGAGTATTGGGTGCATATTGATATTTCATAAGTCAAGGGTTTATTCTCAGCTTTAAGGGTTCTATATAATTTGTGATTCAATTTTTGGGTTAAAGATCAATATATTTGTAGTGTAAGTTGTTAGAAAAACAGGATCATAGAGAAACAAAATAAAATAATGCGTAAATAAAATGAAACACCAATATACGTGGTTCACTCGATATGGGATACATACATAAAGAAACAACCAGTCCTTTCTTTTATTTCATCCAACAAAATGAAGGAATATAACCCACAACACATCCACCACAACCTCCTCTTCACTCTCTCATAGTCTCTCTCTCACACACTACTATACAATATTAATACAATTCCCTCTTTAAAAGAGGGTTGCCTTCTAGGGAAAAAATTCACAAACATGATCTTTACCATCAAATCTATAGCCTAATAATGAAGGGTCCAGATTGACTACAAAATTACATTATTTTCAATCGCATTTTTTGCCACATTTCAAACTAGGATTCTAACTTCTTCTTCAGATGATACTTGATGATCATAAAACTTAATGATACATCCTGGGTCTATCATGATTGGAACTGATAGTGAATTCTTAGTTTAATTAGGTAAATATAAAACAATGCTAAGCTTGAGAACACCACCTTAGGGAATTTGGAATGAGATGGATTCCACTCTTTCCATTGGGTACATGGCATCATCACCAAGCTCCACATGTATGCTCACCTCCTAATGCTAAAGTCTACTGAAGGCCTTCTTGTTGAAGGTCATATGTATAAATCCTCCATTGTCTACACCATCAGACACTAGCCACAATGTTATATGAAAGTCATGAGATTATGGTGATTGTTGTATCCAACTCCAAGTCGTAAACTCATCCACTCTACAAGGATATTTTGCATTCACTACAAACTATTTATGTTAATGTGGTTTTCCCATCCCCTTTTTCTTAGGACATTGAGAATCATAATGGCCAAGATTTTGAGACTTGAAACACTTGATATGGTTCAAGTCATTTTTACCCTAATTTGAGGAATTTAAATCCTCTTTCTTTCCTTTTTGACCCTTCTCGAGTCCTTTTCTTAATTCGATTCTTCATCTTTCCAATGAGGGTTAGATTATGCTTTTCCTCCTATATATATTCAATAATATCCAATCTCATCTCCTCTTGGATGGAATAATCTCATAGCTTTTCAATGATCGAAATTTTATCTTAGGAAAGAAGAAGCTGGAAATCCATTCAAGGCTATGGGTACTAACTCTTCACTCTCCAATTATTGGCTACATTATCTATATTTCTGATCCATGTGGCCCTAAACTTATTCCTAAGGAGGATCTTCTAAATTATGTTCTCAGTTTGATATAAAGTGACTAGAGCATCAAATTTCTCCTTGTGGTTTTTCGAGTGATGTGTGCGATCAAGTGATTGTTACTTGAGACAAGGATGATTGCCTTTCTCTGGATCATTTTCTTTTTATAATCTGCCAACTACATGGGATTGCTAGGCTCTAAAACTATGGTCTCCATGAGATCCCAAAGATCATGCTCCTCCAATAATATTTGTGCTCAAAACTTCCATGAGATGAAGTTGGAGGGACCTTCTAAACTTTGTGGGGGATTTTCACAACATAATATTTGTGGGGTTTTTTCCTTCGCGGGACATGTTTTGTGAATAATAAATCATGGAATACACCATGTTTATCATCTTCATACTCTCTCTCTCTCTCTCTCTCAATACACCATATTTATCATCTCAATATTCTCTCTCTCTCTCTCTCTACAACTTTCCATAGCTTTGGCTTGTGGGTTTTCAATTTAATCTCTCTCACACACCACAACTTTGACTTGTGGGTTTCCAATTTACTTTGAGGTTGAACACAAATTAACACTTTCCATGGTTAAATTTTTGGTCGAAGTTTCCTCAAGTGACTTGTCCCATAATAAAAGGTGCAATTAAACGGAATACTCTCTCTCTCTCTCGTTTTCACAAACATCACAACTTTGGCCTATGGGTTTTCAATATACTTTAAGGTTGAACATAATTTAAGACTTTCCATGGTTAATGTTTTGGTCAAAGTTTCCTGAAGTATTGACTTGTCCCATAATAAAAGGAATATATTTATATCACACTTAATCCTTTGGGTACATTTTCTTGCTTTCATAATTATGTGGTTCTCCAATTTCATGTTTCAAAACCCAAGTTGTTTCTTAGTTTCTTTCTAGTAGAGTCTAATTTTAAGACATTTTTCTATAACTTTCTTTTATTTTTATTTTTATTTTTTTAAATTCATAAAATCATTAATACCCAATGATGGATTTGTATGTTTGAATTAATAAAATTGAATATACAATTTGTTACAAGCATATTATTAGGTGTGTTGGTAACTAGTTTCAAAAGGGAATACCTCTTGTTGTTACTATGGTATTTTAGCTTCCTTGAAATAAACTATAATCTTATTAGTTGGAAATATGTTATGATAAATATTGACTATATTTTATATTCCAAAATATTTGTTGTTTTCCTTTGGGTTTTGATTCATTAGCCAAAAGTGGCGGTGGCGATATTTCATCCACCTATGTTCATTTTACTTAAAGAGTGTGGCATGCTTAGCTTATCCAAATAATGGGGTTACATGCAAGGGTTAGGCATTGTAAAAAGTTCTTATCCCAAACAAAAGTGTGGCATGTTTAACTTCTCCAAATAATGGGGATCTATGCTTGCCTACATGCAAGGGGTAGGTGATGGAAAATTTTCCTAGCCGTAGTGCTAATGGTTAAAGGAAGCATTTAAAAATTCCCTAATTGTGGGTTGCTTATGTTTTTTTTTAAGCAAAAGGGTGAAACCATTCTATTCCATAAAGAGAGAAATTACATTCACTGTTGGGACTGCATAATCATCTACATCAAAGTTATCTCTACGACTTGAAATAACCAACATAACGACTTGAAATACCCAAGTGATCACAGTCACCAAAACCGTTTTTTGGCTAGCAAGTCCTAGGATTAACCAGGTAAAGCCCCACAGTCCAAAAAAAACACAGTGCATCCCTTATAACCCAAGAAGACAACATCTTTGACTAAGCTTATACAAAATAAAGCTGAGAAAGTAAGAAACATAAGACTTTAGCAGTGGTACCCAAAAAGGACCCAGAACCAACCCGAAACAAAAGCAGGACAGCAAATCCATTAACTCGACGACCCATGATCAATAGCTTGGTTGGAGGGTGGTGGCACCTCCTTCGGCAGTAGCGGGTTGCTGAGTGTAACAACTTTCAGGGGAGCGTCAGTCCTAGGCTTTGTCAGGAAGGAAATGGCCAAATGTTCCGTGATAATGTCAAGCTTCATATGCATGAAACTGGATTCCTCAGCATGGTTGTAGCACCTTTCTTCAAGGTTTTTGAAACGCCATGAGTCCGATAACACATCCACCCTAGCTTCAACAGTCTGTGCAATTAACGTCTTTGTGACCCAAAACATCACAACTTCCTGGTTATACAGGACCATCTGTCCCCGAGTATTACCCGGGTCAGTATTACCCGTGTCTTGGATCCAGTCGACCATAGCTAGGACCTCCGACAGAGGCTCTCCCTCCCCGACACGTAACCAAAGATTCTCTTTGAGTTCCTCCAAATATTTCTGTAACTCATGAGGGAACAGTCAGCGAAATAACACCGCCGTAGGCGAAGCACTCCACTGATCTCTACTTGGCCCCCTCGGGCTTGACGCCCCCTACTCTCTTTGCTCGGACCCCCTGGTCCAAACGGCCCCTCCTAGCAGGTCTCCCTCGAGGTGGCATACTTAATTCTTTCTCTCTACCGTTACCCACCCAACGATGTAAGACAGACAACACAGGGGAGGTACAAACACAAACAAAATTACAACCATGGTGCCAGAAGCCGAACAGGGTATGGGAATTTAAAGGGGTAATCCCACTTATCACCATTAAACCTGCCATAATGAGCACAACATTGTGATAATCATCTGTGTACTCGTCAGTCATCATTCTCTCAGAGTATTTACTGATCTCACACAGCAGGAACGTGAGAGGCCGAGAGATCATCACCTTCACAAACCCCATATCACCGAAAATGATTAACAATAACAATAGCTGAAGGATGAAGGGTCGGCTTAATAAAATTTCCATTAATTAACGAAGAGCCATCTGTCCACTCCATGGCGTGGAGGTCTCCTCTTTATCAATCACATCAGCCTACATGTCAAGTGTAACACCAGCGGAGGGATCCTTAGTACATTGCTCAGCGTCAGATATCTGGAGGCACTTACTTGTGGCATGTCAAGGGCTGATCCTTCCCACCCATCTCCCTGGCACGTGGTTCCTTGATTAGCGAGGCAGTCTGCCAAGGAGTTAGCCTGCCGACGAACAGGGTGGAAGGTGACTGTGTTCATCGTGGAAAGGGTTTCTCCAAGACAATGAAGACACCATGCAAGCCGCCACGAGGGTGCCACCTTGGCTACGTGGGACCCATTACACAGTTTAGAAGCGAGCTGGAGAATCAACTACGAGTCACCTTCCACTTGGAGACGTGAATAACCACGTCGCCCATCCATGCAAAGTCCTTGTACCAGAGCTTTTCACTCCACCACGTTGTTCGTCTCCCTTCCCAAGGATCCATAGAAACTACCCATCACACTTCCCTAGTCATTGCGAAATGTTGATGTATATGTAACTTTGGAATGTATTTCACCTATGTATATTGTACTCCTACAGAGATGGTATTATTCCTCTATACGGAAGTGTCATCATTTTTATTGACAAGTGTCGCAAGTGTCGCAACTTGCATGTGATGGGTTATTAGACCACCAAGTGTGGGGTCGGCCTTGATTAGTATTACCATGGGTTATTAGACCGAGTTATACAAGTTGGCCCCGCTAGTTTATTAGGCAAGTCAGGTCATGTATAAATAGAGTGCGGGAGGCACTCTATTTGATCACTTCATTATTCACTTCTACACTCTCCAGAAAGTGGCGCACAAGTGAGGAAGGAGGAGTAGCTGCTAGGAGGACTATCTCTTGTACTTGGGTTGTATCATTGCTCTTTCTATCTCTGAGGAAGTTGTGGGGTTTTTCACCTTTATGGTTTTCCCCAGTGAAATTCTGTGTGTCTATTGTCTTATGTGATTGCTTGTTGTGCTTGATATGATTGATATGCTGTACATGTTATTCTCTCAGTAAAGATCCTAGAGTATGTTGAATTAATGCTTAAAATCTAACATGGTATCAGAGCTAACCTGAGAAGAAGACACTGTGCAGTTGCAGAAACTAGGGTTTCTTGTTTATTGGGTTTCTCTCCATAGATTTTGGAAAGGCAGTAAGGTATATTGACTCTACCCATCAAGGTGCATCTTTCTGTCCAATCAGAATTCAATTCTGGGCACTTTCATTTTTGGCCCTAAAAATTAGGGTTTCCACAAAACTAGGAATTTCTGAAATCTGAGACCATAGCTGGAAGCTCCTAAAAAAAAAAAAGTTTAGAGCTTTGTATCGAACTTTTTGGTTGGGTGAAGCTTCAGGAAACTCAAACCCTAATTCAAGGTCCTCCCTAGTGAATCCGGGAAGACTAAAAGGCATTTCTGAAGGGTGAAACTTTGCAGTTTTCAAATTCTGAGTATACCAGGCTAATCATATCATCAAGGTGCATCTTTCTATCCTTTCTGAATTTTGAAATTCAAAGTTTGAATTTTTAGGGTTTCTCTAACAAACCCTAATCCGACACCAGATCCAGTTTTCAGCAAATCAAGTGGTAAGATCAAAAATTTTCTATTTCCATTTGAAGTACTCTTTAAAATGTCTCACCACACCAAGCTTGAGGATAATCTTGAAGGGGCTGATAACTTCCGAGCATGGAAGTATAGGATTGGGTTAATCCTGGAAGAAAATGAGTTGGACACTTACATAAGTGAAGAGGTCCCTGTCCCAGAGGGAGAAGAGGCTAAGGCCTTACACAAAAGGAATTTGGTCAAGGCCAAGAGGATCATTGCTGATTCTATCAAAGACCATCTCATACCACATGTGTCATCTCTGAAGACACCCAAGGAGATGTTTGATTCCTTTACCAAGCTATTTGAAGGGAAGAACATAAATCAGAAGATGACCTTGAGGAATCAATTGAAGAATGTCAAGATCCAGAATGCGGAAATTATGAAGTCTTATTTCTCAAGGGTCTCCCAGATAAAAGAACAACTTGAAGCTGTGGGAGAAGATATAGAAAATGGAGAAGTGGTAATGACCACTCTTAATGGCCTTCCTAGGTCACGGGATTCCTTCATCCAAAGAATTTGTGCTAGGAATAAACTTATCTCATTCAGTAGGCTGTGGAAAGAATGCTCACAGGAAGAAGATCGAATTGTAGCTCAAGAAGAGAAGATGGGGAATGAAGACCAAGCTCTCAAAGCACACTCCAAAAGACATGGTGACAAAAAGACTCACCATCATGGCAAGAAAGAAAGGCATCACCATCAGAATCAGAGGGGTAGTCCCAAACCTCGAAGAAACATGTCCTATGTCCGTTGCTACACATGTGATGAGAAGGGACACTATTCCAGAGACTGTCCCAAAAATAAGAAGGATTTCTCTCACAAGTAGAAGAACATCAAAAGAAGACATCATGCTCATGCTGCAGAGGATAATGAACCTCCCAGGAAGAGGGCTAGAGAAGAAAGTGAAGATTCTTCAAGTGATGAAGAGTATGTTTTGATTTCTGCTCTCACTGGAACCATTACTCATGGAAGTAATGATTGGATTATAGATAGTGGGGCTTCCAAACACATGACATGATTCAAGGAATCCTTTATGAACCTATCTGAACATGAATCACCCCACAAGGTGAAACTTGGGGATGACTACCAGTATCCAATAAAAGCAAGTGGTGAAACCTCCTATAAGCTAGACTCTAGAAAGCCTATGAAGATGAAAGATGTACTATATGTTCTAGGTCTCGAGAAGAACCTACTCTCCATATTTGCATTGGATGCAAAAGGCATGAGGGTTGCATTTGTAAATGGCCAAAAGGTAAGACTATAGATGATGCAGTGGTGATTGGAGAGCAAGAGGGAGGACTATACAAATTGAAGGGCCAACCAAAACAAGCGATGGTCCATGATTCAGTAGAGCCAAGTGAACTTTGGCATAGAAGGCTTGCACACATGCACTATAGGGCATTACCAATTGCAAGCAAAGCAGTGGAAGGTCTTCCTGAAATCCAGACAAAGCATGAAGGAATTTGCAAAGGGAAAGAACACAAAGAAGACATTTCCAAGCAGTGAAAGCAAGGAAAAAAGAATATTAGAAATCATCCACTCTGATTTATGCGGTCTGATGTCATCCAATTCTCTGAGTGGGTATCTATACTATGTTTCCTTCATTAATGATTTCTCTAGGAAGACTTGGGTTTACTTCTTGAAGAACAAAGATGAAGTGTTTGACAAGTTCAAGGAATTCAAAGCCTTGATAGAAAACCAAATTGACATGAAGATCAAGATCTTCATATCCAACAATGGCGGAGAATTCACTTCAGGAGACTTCAAGAGGCTATGCAGTGATTCAGGGATTAAGAGGGAGTTGACTACTCCTTACAATCCACAACAGAATGGGGTTGTTGAAAGAAAGAATAGAACAATCATGGAAGCAGCTAGGGCAATGCTTCATGACCAAGATCTACCTATGCACTTATGGGCTGAAGCAGCAAGGACAACTGTATATGTGCAGAACAAAACACCTCATAAGATACTTGACAATAGAACACCAGAAGAAGTGTTCACTAGTAAGAAACCATAAATTAGCCATCTCATAGTATTTGGTTGACCAGGATATACTCACATCCCAAAAGAAAAGAGGACAAAACTAGATCCTTCAGGAAAGAGGGGCATATTCGTGGGTTACAGTGAAAGCTCGAAGGTTTACAGAATCTACTTCCCAGGATTCAAGAAGATTGACATCAGTACGGATGTAACATTTGATTAAGGTTTAGCATACATCAAATCAAGGAAGATACCTGTTGAAGACAATGAAAAACCCAGAATATCTAGAACACCAGACACCACTATGAATGAAGCAATTCCTGAAGAAGATCGTGAGATGGAAGATCCACAACAACCTGTAGATCCACTTCGTGAGAAGAACTCTCACAAGAGGAAACCAGCATGGGCTAGAGAGCTCATTCAAGATGCAGAAAGGTTTGGCATTCCAGAAGAGGAACACAAAGAAAGGAAAAGGACAAGATCACATACTAGCTATGTTGCTTTACTCTGTGACATAATGAACAAAGAACCTTCCAGTTATGAAGAAGAAGCAGAAAATAAAAGAATGGAAGGATGCCATGGTCGAGGAATACCAGTCGATCATGAAGAATGATGTTTGGGATGTGGTCCCAAGACCAGATGGGAAGTCTGTGGTGACTTCCAAGTGGATCTATAAGATCAAGCATGCTGCAGATGGCAGCATAGAGAAATATAAAGCAAGGTTTGTAGCTCGTGGCTTCTCCCAGAAAGAAGGGATTGATTATGAAGAGACTTTTGCTCCTGTGGCCAGATACACTTCCATTAGATCAGTACTTTCTCTGGCTGCAGTGATGAAATGGAAGGTACACCAGATGGATGTCAAGACAACCTTCTTGAATGGTGTAGTTGAAGAGGAAGTATATGTGGAGCAGCCACTCGGGTTTGAGACACATGACCAAGGGTCACATGTGTGCAAACTAAAGAAAGCCCTGTATGGTATGAAACAGGCACCCAGGACTTGGTATGGCAGGATAGATGGATTCTTATCTAGTTTGGGCTTTACCAAGAGTAATGTGGATTCCAATATTTACTTCTATTGGTTGAGGAAGGCAATCCAGTGATACTACTATTGTATGTGGATGACCTGTTTGTAACAAGTGAGGATAGATTGATTGCCGACACGAAGAGGAAGCTTGTTGTCGAGTTCAAGATGAAGGACTTGGGTATGATGCACTACTTTCTTGGTATGGAGGTGTGGCAAAGTGCAAATGGAATCTTCCTTGGACAAGGGAAGTATGCAGTAGAGATCTTGAAGAGGTTCGGGATGATGGACTGCAAGGCCATGGCCACACCTATGGCATCGAACTTGAAGCTTCTGTGTGATGCTTCATTTGAGCCAGTTGATGCCACGATGTATCGTCATATGATTGGGTCCTTGATGTACCTGATGAATATGAGACCAGATATCTGCTTTGCGGTGAACACCTTGAGCCAGTACTTGATAGATCCGAGACATGTTCACCTGATAGCTGCAAAGCATATTCTGAGGTACCTGAAGGGTACAGTTGACTATGGGCTCAAGTATGAGGCAAATCAAAAGTTTAACCTGGAGGGTTATGTTGATTCGTATTGGGCAGGAAGTGCCATTGATCGGAAGAGCACTTCGGGGTGCTGCTTCAGTATGGGATCCGGTATGATCTCTTGTTTTAGCAGGAAGCAGTCTTGTGTGGCACTAAGTACAACCGAAGCAGAGTATGTTGCAGCCTGTTCGGCTAGTTGTGAGGAAGTATGGATTAGGAAGCTACTGTCTGATTTGTTTGATCTCCAACTGAGTGCTACTTGTATATATTGCGACAACCAGAGTTGTGTGAAGTTGTCGGAGAACCCAGTGTTCCATGACAAGTCGAAGCACATTGAGATCAAGTATCACTATATCAGGGATATGGTGCAGAGAGGAGCAGTGAAGCTCCTATATGTTGCGACGGACAAGCAGAGAGCCGATGTGTTGACCAAGCCGCTAGCCAGAGTGAAGTTTGAATACTTTAGAGGGAGACTTGGTGTACTTCAGATCGAGATGCCTTCCAAGGGGAAGTGATGAGTCCGGAGACACAGATGCACATAGGGCTATTCTCACATGGTTAGAGGAAAGTCCTTCCATGTTGAGATGTAAGGGATGGGCCATTTTCACATGGTTAGAGGAAAGTCCTTCCATGGTGAAAAGTATGGGCTGGGTGGAGCCATTCTCACATAGTCAGAGGAAAGTCCTTCTATGGTGAGATGTAAGGGCTAGGCCATTCTCACATGGTTAGACGAAAGTCCTTGCATGGTGAGATGTAAGAGCTGGGCGTGGATTTTCTAACATGGTAAGAGGAAAGTCCTTCCATGGTCGTGATGTAATTTTCGAGCTTTTTCAACATGGTCATAGGAAAGTCCTTCCATGGTCATGATGTAATTGCTGTAGCCGTTCCGACATGGTCAGAGGAAATTCCTTCCGTGGTCGTTGATGTAAGTGTTGTGAGCCTTTCCTAGATGGTCAGAGGAAAGTCCATCCATACTGGTGAGTGTAAGTGCTGACCCTTTCCCGGATGGTCAGAGGAAATTCCTTCCATGCCGGTGAGTGTAAGTGCTGTGTGTGTGTGCATCTGGGTTGTGATCCGTGGATGTGGACGATGACGATGATCTAAAGACGATGATGTGACAGTATGGTACACAGGTTTTTCAGAGGCATATGATCAATCCTGAGATGCTCTTGTAGGTTTTGCAGAGGCAGTGTAATCAGTCCTGGGCGATCTTGCAGGTTTTGCAGAGGCAGTGTAATCAGTCCTTAGGTGTACCTACTTGATGGCTTGCTCGCAGAGATGTTGAAGACCTACATGGAGGCTAGGCCTACATCCAACATGAAAAAGGGATGGCTCTGTAGATGATGAAGACCCGTAGGTGGTGGGCCTACATCCAGTATGAAAAAGGACTGGCTTTGTAGAACTTCCTATGACGAGTAGATTGGAGATTGATTGAGATAGCAACAGCAGTGACGATGACGATGATGATGATTCGATGATGATGATCCAGTGACGATAATCCAAAGAAGAAGACTTGTGCTAGCAGATCTGTGTTGAGAAATACCTTTCTAGTTAAGAGGGAGTGTTGATGTATATGTAACTTCAGAATGTATTTCACCTATGTATATTGTACTCCTATAGAGATGGTATTATTCCTCTATACGGAAGTGTCGTCATTTGTATTGACAAGTGTCGCAAGTGTCGCAACTTGCATGTGATGGGTTATTAGACCAACAAGTGTGGGGTCGTCCCTGATTAATATTACCATGGGTTATTAGATCGAGTTAGACAAGTCAGCCCTGCTAGTTTATTAGGCAAGTCAGGTCATGTATAAATAGAGTGCAGGAGGCACTCTATTTGATCACTTCATTGTTCACTTCTACACTCTCCAGAAAGTGGCGCACAAGTGAGGAAGGAGGAGTAGCTGCTAGGAGGACTATCTCTTATACTTGGGTTGTATCATTGCTCTTTCTATCTCTGAGGAAGTTGTGGGGTTTTTCACCATTATGGCTTTCCCCAGTGAAACTCTGTGTGTCTATTGTCTTATGTGATTGCTTGTTGTGCTTGATATGATTGATATACTGTACATGTTATTCTCTCAGTAAAGATCCTAGAGTATGTTGAATTAATGCTCAAAATCTAACATGAAAGACTCCGCCATAACCTGCATGACCCGGGTTTCCTTTGGACGCCCCGTTGAAGTTCAGTTTTATCCATCCTGAAATGGGAGGAGACCAAACCACAGGGCTAGCAGGAATGCTTGGACGTTGGTGAAGGCTTCCTATATGAATTGGAAGAGCCCGAATTCCCCAGGTATGCAACATTCTCATCTCGGTATCAGGAATTACCAGGTCCTTTTCTGTCCACGGTGTTAACTTAAGAGTTTCATGGATACCTCGTTGAATTTGACTCCACACTAGCTTGCTAGTCTTTTTTTTCCCTGTAAATATACGTCTATTACGTTCTTTCCAAGTTTCCCAAAGGAGGAACCCAGGAAACAGTTTCCATATCCTATTTGGAAGTCGGCCATTGAAGGGATCCTCCCTCCACCATTTGATAGAAGCAATTAGGTCAGTATGAACTCTATCTGTCAAGCGAAAGGCCGTAGCCCCTTCATCCCATAATTCCAAGGTGAAACTAGAACCATCCAGGAGATGAGCAATTGTTTCGCCATTATCCCTACACAAGACACAATAAGACGTTCCTTCGATACCCCTTTTCGTGATATTGTCCCAGGTTAGAATTCTTCATTTCAGCACCAACCATAGGAAACAAATGATTTTAGGCCATAACTTAGCATTCTAGAGACACTTCCATTCCCGTCCCGCCGGCTGACCCTCCGTGAGCGTCTGGAGTGAGTAAGCTTCTTTGACACTAAACATACCTTTGGGAGAGTAGCCCCACCGAAGTAAATCCGGTCCCTCCTGAGATTTTATTTGTCTGTTATTGAGAAGTTCATATATCTGATCCCCGACCTCAACCCCATACTGTTCCTTCCACCAACTTAACGATTTCCACACTCGGAAGCCTCAACCATCCTGCTCCTCTTGCCAATACTGATTCACAGTCTGCCAATTATGGTTGTGTGCAGGAGAAGAGGGAGGTAAATTGGTCACGAGTTTTTGAAGGGTTGGCTCTTGTTTCCAAGCATCGAACCAAAGGTTGGCTGAGTAGCCCTGTCGTATCTCCCAGAAACTATGCTTTCTTATCAATGCATTGCCAGCCCTTGCCATGTTCCAAATGTGGGATCCTTTCTTAGGTCCTTCGATCTGAATCCAATCTTGTTGCTCAGTCAAAGGGGTATATTTCATGCAAAACTTGGTCCATAGTTCATTTGTGTGAGTGAGCCATCGCCACTAGATTTTCGCCCCACAGACAATGCTAAGCTTCTCCTGGTCTCGAAGGCCCAGACCACCATCAGTTTTGGGTTTGCATAGAGTATCCCTGTCGACCAAGGGCCATTTTCTGTGCTCAACATTACCTCCCCATAGAAAGGAGCATTGGATACTTCGTATTTGCTTCATCATAGATTTTGGGGCAGCCAAAACTGAGAAAAGATACAGAGGTAGCGCTTGCAGGACAACTTTGACAAGAACAATTTTTTCGGGGAATTTTAATGCTCTCAGAGTCCAGCTCGAGAGTTTTTCCTTCATTCGACTCAGGATTTATTCCCAAGACACATTTTTCAAAACAAAATCAGATAAGGGGGCGCCCAGGTATTTGGTTGTAAGGGAGCTCTTCTTAAAACCCAGAATCCTAAGAATATTTCTTTGGCAGATAGGAGGGGTATTAAAAAAGAAAACCAAAGATTTGTCCATATTGATTGTTAGTCCAAAGGCTTGGAGAAAAGTGTTTAAAGCCCTCTTGAGCTGTCTAGCTTCATGAACTAATGAGTGACCCATGAGGAGAGTGTCATCTACAAACTGCTGGTGAGTCAGAGCTTTCTCATAGGGTGGAAATATTAGACCATTGATGCTTCCTTGTTCAACTAAGTGAGAGATGAGCCTCCCTAACCCTTCAGTCATAATAAAAAAGAGGAAGGGAGAAAGAGGATACCCCTGCCGAATACCTCTGGATGGTTTAAAGACAGCTGAAGGATGACCATTGATCAAGATAGAGAAAAAAGCTGAGGAGGTAAGATTGGCTATCCAATGAATCCACACCTCACTAAACCCAAAGGAGCTCATAATTTCCTTCATGTAGGTCCAATTAAGATTGTCATAAGCTTGAGACAAATCCAGTTTGATCATAATACCAACTTTTTTGGTAACCCTAAGAGAGTGCAAAACCTCCTGGGATAATATAATGCCATCAAGAATCTGTCGGCCTTCCACAAATCCAGATTGTTCCATAGATATTAAGGAAGGGAGTAGAGTTTTAAGACGGTTATCCAGGACATTCGTGATAATATTATAAATGATGTTGCATAAGGCGATCGGTCTAAACATCTCAGGGCTCTCTTTCGTCGGGGTTTTAGGTATCAGAGTTAGAAAAGTAGAGTTAAGAGCTGGGAGAACCCCCCACATTTTCCTGGATTCCTCCACCACCTGCCAAACTTCGGTCTTAATTAGGTCCCATAAATAGTGAAAGAAGTTGACAGTAAAGCCATCCATGCCAGGAGATTTTCCATCCTCCATTTGGTTGATAGCACCCTCTACTTCCTGGAACTCAATAGGATGAGTGAGCATCTCATTTTGCTCCTTAGTAATAAACCTAGGGATGACACTTTTGATGTCCCTGCAGGCCTTAGTTCGATCAATCGGGGGTTTAGTTAGAACGGTCTTGAATTGATGAACCAGTTCCTACTCCATATCTTCGTGGGAGTCCATAACCTGTCTACTCAGAGTTCGCAGGTAGCTAATTTGGTTTTGATGCCTGTGATGGATCGTATCTTTGTGGAAAAACTTGGTGTTCTTATCCCCATCCCTTAGCCACTGGTTCTTAGATTTATGTTGCCAAAGAAGTTCATCTTGTGTCTTCCTCTCCTGGATTTGATCAGAAAGTAGTTTTTCCTCCGAGGCTAGTTCTTTAGTTAGCCCATGCTGCATAATGGTTTCCTGAATTCTTTCCATCTAGGATTCTAAATTAACCTTTTCTATAAGTCTGTTGCCAAAGACCTCTTTATTCCAGACCTTCAATTTCTGTTTTAGCAACTTCAGTTTTTGTTGGAATTGGTACATCCTCGTGCCATTTGGAGGAGTGATCTCTTGCCACCAGTTCTCCATTTGAGTCGAGAAATATTTGTGGGTTAGCCATAACTTCTCAAACTGGAAGGGTCAGATCATCCTGGTTCCAATTTTACTCCAAATTAGGGTAATAGGCCATTGGTCAGATCCTGCTGAGGCAATAAGGCGATAGGTCAAAGTCCCTCCTAAGAGCATAATACTTTCCGTGATAAGAAATATGTTAATCCAAGCTACTGCAATATGGTCCCCTCCTCTTCTGTTATTCCAAGTATACCCGTTGCTCCCCAATCCAATGTCAACCAGGTTACTTGAATCAATAAATTCATCAAAAAGGGTATTTTCAGGGGTGAGGACTCTTCTTCCTCCTTTTTTTTTCTGATAGGGACCTAATCAGATTAAAGTACCCTCCTATGATCCAATGAGCACCTTCAAAAGTCCTCCTCAGGTTAAGCAGGCTTGTGATGAAGTTGTGTTTCTCCGGATAGCTGCTAGGACCATACACATTAGTGACAATTCCTCTTGCATTGGTACCTATTATGTGGAATTCTGTAGAGAGGCTGAAGGTCGTAGAGAGAAAATTGGTGAGGGAAACCACTATGGGATCCCATAGGATTTCCAATCCTCCGGCATATCCTACTGCATCAAGCGCCATACTCATACACTGCGTCCAAATTCTTTTGGAGTTAGTTTCTAACCGAGTTCCGGAACACTTTGTTTATTGTAAGAAGACAACAGAGGGTTTCTCCTTCATGATCTTATTTTTCAGAGTTTTGTTTTTTTGAGGACCGTTGGTCCCTTGAATATTCCACGATAGAATTTTCATTAGGCAAGATATCTTACCGAAAGGAGAGCTTCCTGAATGGTAGGGTATTGGCCTGAGTCCACCAAACGTGCCCTGACTTCCCCAATCCTATCTCTGTTCGTCCTCCTGCCACGCTTAGCACTCCTTCTTTATACTTTCTTTTATACTCTTTGAGTTTTAAAGGTCATATCCCGAAGCTCGGAGTCAATTTGGTTTTGAGGATTGCTTCTTTTAAGAGTTGTAGTTGAGTATCAGATATCGAGTGAACCTCCTTGTTTTTGCATGCCTCTTCGATACTATCAAGATCTAGGTCTCCCAGTTCCATTTCATCCAGTTCCTCGTCCATTTTAGCCTTTGCTGGAGGGGTGCCCTGCGCAGAGGTGTTCAGACTAGAAATCCCCGTTTCCATGGCTAGAGGTTCTTCAACTTGGGGTTTTGTTACCTAAGCAACCAAAGGGGTTGGCATTTCCACTGGGGTGGGATCCAAAGCCACAAAACTATTAGTTATGTTAGCCCTTTTGCAAGGGTCTGGGCCATTGTGCTTCCTTCCCGTTCTTTTCCAATTGGGTACTTTAATAAAACCTTTAGAGTCTCGATTCTCCTTATGTTTATCCATAGGGAGCTCAGCTTGGAGGGTCAGATGGAAATCTCGAACTAGATGGACATGAGTATGACAATGCCGACATCGGAACGGGATGTGCTCGTAATCCAGGGTTTGAAACCACTTTGAGTCTTCCCAAGTTAGGTTGATCCCCTCAGGGAGGTCTTTAGAAATGTTCATATAAACATAGATTCAAGCATAAGACACATACTTGCCTTGTTTAGTAAGGTCTGAGATCTTCACGAAATGTACCAGAGCGCGTGTGATGGCCTTCAAAATTTCAGGATCCCAATATTCAGTCGGTAGTGAGTAGAGTCTAATCCATACCGGACCTATGGACATGTCCTCCTTGTCGGCATTAAAGTGATCCTTCCATATTCATAAGTATAACCCTGCTGAGTAATAGAAATAAGGGCCTCCCTCAAAGATACGATCCTTGTCTTCCACACTTAAGAATACCACTGTGAAGAATACTTTCGAGCCCAATAGGAGGTCGAAGTGGCCTTTTGGTTTCCATGTGGAGTTAATCCACCTGGTAAGCGCTTTCTCCGAAGGCCAAATGCCAATGAATTTTCCAATCAAGGCATGATCTGTCATATATTGTATTCTTTCCTTGATCCGAGCTGGGTTGATCGGAATAGCAGGACTACTTAGATATTTTGCAATACAAGACCCTTTCCCATGAGTTCCTTGCCCCGCTTTAGGGTTTTCCTTCGGAGTAGAGCATCCCTCTCCTACGATTCCCCCCTCCTGAACTTGCAAAGGAGAAACTACCCGCTGCTATGAGATTTCTTTCGTTGGAGGAGGGGTTGGGACCCTCCCCTGTGAACTAACCATCCTGTGAAATATCAGGATGAGCCACTAGGTGTAACCCCGGTCTTGCAATGATCTGCGGATCGACCGTTATTACTATGCACTTCTTGGAGCGCATCAATCTTTTTTTCAACTTCGTCACGACCTGGGTTGCTTATGTTATTATACATAAATGATTCAATTAATTAGCTTTATTATCTCATTTGGTTTTTAAATCTCTACTTATTTTTTTGTAACTAAGAGTACTTATATTAATATTTGACAAAATATACATAGATAGCATAGTATGAATAGTCATTCATAGTCTGAAAGTCAAGAAACCACACCTGCCTTGTTGGGAAACTAGGTCATAAGAACAACTATAACTATCCTCTATGTATATTCACAAACTTTAAAGCATTGAAACTATCTATGTAAGAGGCTCGATAATATTGAAATTTAAACTAAAAAAAGCTAGATCTTGGAGACTTGCTAGTCTTGAGTATGAGGAACTTGGGCAGGAGGCTGGTCCACAACATTCTAGTGAACAACAGCAGAAGGCGTGTCCTGTGGAGGCTTTGCAGAAGGAGGTTCAAAGGTTCCCACCAGAAGGCGTGTCCTGTGGAGGCTTTGCAGAAGGAGGTTCAAAGGTTCCCACCAACCTTCTCGCTATCCAAGTGACTACCTTCATGAGGTAGTCATTCTGCTCCTCCAATGTTTCCATTCTATACTCCTCCAATGTTTCCATTTGGTTGTCGCTCCCAAGGCTACCATATTTTTGGTATGCCAATACAGCATGAGAGTCCTGTAAATTTGGGAATTTATGGTTTTGGTCAACCCAAGTCCAGAATGATCCCTTGAAGATGTTTCTCTATATTTTTGTCTTCCTGGTAGGCCTTGGCTAGCTTTACCTCCGCTTCAACAACAAACATACCTGCCTCTTCCTCCTCCAAGACCTCAACATTGTAAAAGTTCGTTGCTTCCACGACTGCCTTGGCCTCCAATGTTGAACTAGTATGAGGGGAGACATCTTCCACCACGGGGCGCCATAATGTTGTGAATGAGGGGGGCATATATCTAAACAACACAATGCAATGAATTGAATTTTTACTCTAAAGAGTGTGGAGCTAGAACCAGAAGGCCATGTAGTCTTCTTCCTCCTTTATCATATTGCAAACCATTATTGCTTCTTACCTCAGGAGTGCCAGGCATTCATTACGAGCTCAAGTTAGGGAGTTGGCCATCATTTCCCAGTGTGTGATTGTCCTCCTTCTAGCGCGAGTCTTCAAGCTCTTCTCCCTCCAACCTTGCGCCATAATACTCCTCAATTGTAGAATTGTGCTATCGTATGACTATTTTAATGATCGAGGCATAGTATCCTTCCACCTCCTTTCTCGACCAGTGAGCCTCCATTCCCTTGACACGCATGCATCCTTCTCCATAGCCACACGAGCCTCCTATACACTTGCCACTCAGACCTCCCTCTCGTAAGACACCCCATTCGGAAAAACCTTTCTATTAATTAAATCATAAATGGATTTTTTTGGGGGGCAAAGTTTATAAATTAGAAAATAGAAAATAATTTGCTTTCACCTTATAACCAAGATGTATGTAGATATAATCTTTTTAAACATTAACATTTGGACTTGTGCAAAAAGTACTTTCTTTACCTTTATATATATCTTTTAAGAAAAACATTTTGGATTAGTGTGATTAGAATTGATTTTATTATTCATAATTTCATCAACATGAACATTTGGACTTGCGCAAAAAGTACTTTCTTTACCTTTATATGTACCTTTTAAGAAAAAGATTTTAACCTAGTATGGTATTGATTTTGTTGTTCATCATTTTATCCATATTGATTGAATCTCTAATTTTTAATTGAGTTAATATGCAAAGCTTGAATTTAAGGCAATTTTTTGACAAATGTTTTAAGTTGCTATGACTTTCAACTTCTTGTGAGACGATAGCTTAAAAGATGTTACGAGCATTACCATGTATTGAATATATGGTATTATTTATTTTTTAACATTATAAAACTACTTTTTAATATTTCATCTAAATAAAGATTTATTTGGTTTTCATGGATGAATATTTTTATAATGTTTGATTAATATTTACCGATGTATTCATAAGCATTTATTCATGAAAAGCATAATTATTCAACAATAATACTATATAACTATGTAATTTGAAAATTTAAATGAATACTAATTACATACAAAATCATTATATTATATCCTCACTAAATTCATTATAAACTTAAAAAAAATATCAAAACTCAAAAAGATTTTCTTCAAGATGTATCCATGAGCATTTATATTATATCTTCACTAAATTGATTATAAACCCAAAAAAAATACCAAAACTCAAAAGGATTTTCTTCAAGATGTATCCATAAACATTTATTCATGGAAAGCATAATCATTCAACAACAATACTATATAACTATGTAATTTGAAAATTTAAATAAATACCAATTACATACAAAATCATTATATCATATCCTCACTAAATTCATTATAAACAAAAAAAAAAATACCAAAACTTAAAAGGATTTTTTCAAAAAAAATTTATTTTGTAAAAAAATAAAATTATAGTAAAAATATAAAAATTTACTTTGATTCTTTAAAATTAGTTTCATCATCAAATCCTATTCCTGGGAGAAATCGAGATTTTTAAAAAACTAGAATGGTAGGTTTGCAACCACTACTTTCTAAATTGAGAAATCCACTTCTTGTTGATGTTAGTGCCATTTTGTTTCAAACAAGTTTTCTCTAAAAGGGATATCCCATGCATCCATTTGACTTTCTTCCTTCATAATATAATTATTAGGCATCATATGTACATATATCATTGGTTTGGCAATTCATTTTTTCTTTCTTTCCCCATCATTGTTGTTTATGTTCTTTTCCTTAAACCAAGGCATGTCCTTATAATGTAGAAAATCATCCCATTTTTTCATTACAATAATTTTTTTAGACAAAATTAGGAGTCAAAACCCTAAAAACTACATTTTTATTTCAAAGAAAATTCATTACTTTTGTTTCTCTATTTAGTTGGTTTAAAATATATTTACAAATTCATGTGTAGTGTCAAAATAGAGATATACTTTTGGATAGAAAATCAAACTACATTGACTTACATTAATTAGTTTTTTGAAATAATTTTTTTTACAATGTTTTACCTTACTTTATGTAATTTTAATATTAAATATAATATTTTGAAAAAATAAAATAAATTTAACAATTTTTAAATATAATATTTTAGTATTTTTTATTGGTCTAATATCACTTAGATGGGACAAATTCCCACGAAGTGAATTGTATTTTCAAAATTAAAAAATAAATAAAAATAATTTATAAAACAAAAAATTAAAAAAACACGACATGAGACATGTCATTACTTACAAGCATGTGGTATCGTATTGTGTTTCCAAGTGTTGTTTTCATGATTGACCAAGCTGACATCTCTCGAGCATTTGTGTTTACATCTGTTGAAGTAAGGTGTTGTTTTGGAGTCTCTTTGTTTCCTGAAGTCTCACTAATCAAAACAGTTTTAGTAGGATATGCAGACGACTCACTGATTTCCACATTTGATATCTTAAGACGTTTCGAAATGGGATGTTGTTTTGTAATCTCTGTGTGCAATACGGCTTTTGCTGCTGAATGTTTTGAGTGCCCGTTATATCTTGGAGATGCTTGGAGTTGTTTCAATGGCATCATTTGGATTTTTGTTAATTTGTCCAAAATTGTTCAAATAATATTTAATAAAAAATGTGTGCACACTTAAACCCTACTTCTTGGTTATATGCATTGCATTTGAAAATTTTCCCATATTTTAATGTGGAAATTATATTTTATGTTCTTTTTCAATTCTTATTTGTTGAAAATGTAAAAGATATTTTATCTTAATTTTTTTATTGGTTGGAAATGTAAAAACACTTTTAATTTAATTTACCTTAAATGATTTTGTTGTTTCATTTTGGGATACAAATTATTTTAAAAAAGATGAATTTGTGTTTTGTATTAAATAATACATTATTGGTTGATTTTAATTTTAATTAATTTAGATTAAAAAATTGTATTTAAATAATTCATATTTTTTAACTTTCCATTAATTCAACTAAAAAACACTAAGTCAGATTGTAAGCTTATATGGGTCACTAGTACATAAAGTGGAAGTGTTATATAGCTACACATAAACCGTACACAACCTGGACATACACAAACTATCCAATGTAATCCACTTCCAATTCAAAATATGATTACCTAAGAATCAACTCATGTAAGCCTCCTTTAATTAAAAATCAAATCTCCTAAAAATCATCTAGTACTATGCCAAAGCAAACAAAAAAACAAGGGATAATATGCATGATTGAAACTAAATGTTTTCTCCTTACATTTTTATCAACGTACTTACTCAATGAAAACTCTAGCTATGATGGTATAAAAATTGTCACGAAAAAAACATCTCAATCCATACTACCACTCCAAGAATAAATTGTTACTAATCTATACCCAATGGTTCTAAAGAATGTATTATTTATGGATTATACATAATTTATCGATTGTATATATTTCATGAACAAGAATTTGTTCTCTATGGAATGAATATATTACTTACCCATATCCACAAGAAGAAAGCATGCTAGAAAGCATTATGCACATTATAAGGTAACCATCAACCCATTTTTATTCTACAGAATTAATGAAATACAATTTGAGGGTGGTCGAACCAAAACAATTTATCCATTACCTGCACTACTAGAGTTCCTTTAACGATAAGATGCCTCTCTTGAATTTTTTAGGCCATTTCTATTATTATAAGTTGTAACTTCAGTCCAACCAACAGAACTATCTACACATTTAGGTGACTGAATAGTGATGAGTCTAAGAAGTCAATCAAAGAACCTTCCAAGATCATTAACTCACCCTTATCATATTTTCATGTACGTACAATTGCGGGGATAAAAGATATATAAAATAGTGTTGACCACCCTGTTCAAACAAAAGTACATTCAATCATAAAAACGAAAGTTAGCTCGATAACAACAGAAACACAGAAACTTTGGAAGTAGAGATAGTGTGATGAAAACCTACTATACACATTGACAAGCAAAAAGGCCACAACAAATCCCCACAAGGGGGACTGCAAATAAAAGGTGAGTATTAGAAAAAATCAAGGGGAGATTCAAGGTTAAATAAAATCCTAACGATAGGGCAGTGCAAGTTTAGAGGAAAAACTATTATTATTGTTGAAAGGCCAAATTATTTATGCACAGACTTATCTCTAATATTTTCAAGCTCTTTCGGTGCATTGACTAGGATAAAAACCCTTTATCACATCCACACATCAATTCATTGGAGGAAATAGCATCGCCTCTTATGAACGGTGCCTCTGATGCGCCTATGAAAAAGAAGTCTCATAGCAGTTTGTCGAATGGATTTTCAATAGTGCCCCTCATCTTATTACTTATTCCTTCAATGCTTATGTATTGTTCTTCCAATGATGATTCATTTCCACTTCGATCATGTCACATACAATATATATTTGCTTAATATTTGAAATTTACTCGATGTTTTACCCTCAAAGGAACCGATGACTCCCATGTCCCATTGCCCAGTCGCCATTCCCTGTTACGTTAAAAAATGACATCTTAAAATAAAATTGTCGGTTTCGCAAGATTGTAGAACATAAAAAATCACGGTTTTACATGTTTTAGACTGTAAAATACTTCTTCTTGTTCATTAATAGAAATACTCATATTCTCATCCATTCATGGTGTGAATGTCATTTATTATACATTGGGTTAAATTTGCTTATGATATTATGGACCATTGTTATTGATAATGTTAATGTTATTTATATATCACATGTACTTGTTAGATATTGGTTGTCAAGACTAATTTGCAAATTACAAGTGCTTGGATGTGCACGGATTGAAAGCTCCAACGGGGATCTACATCAAACGTTGGATCGAGGTTGGTTACATTTCTCCATTATTTTAACATTGTCATTTATAATAGCATTGTTTTGAGAATTGAGTAGATTTCTGGTAGTCATCTGTCTGTTGTGGTATTCCCAAGCCATAGTGAGTTTTCTCCAATACAGAAATGGCGACTCCGTTGGGGAAAACATCCATGTTTGGGAAAAATTTTGAGCATTAGTCCATAATTAGAGTTGTTGTTTATCGAAGCTCTATGTCACTGATTGGCCGTTAAGATACACTGTAGAAAACTTGCTTTTTCTAAGCCTCTGGACTCTTTATTTGACCATTTTCTTTTTCTCACCCGTGAGCTAGCTTAGTTCTGCCCGTGTATACCTGCCTCTGTTTACACTACTGCTCGTGGGTACCCGCAGGTATTCCTTCGACAGTAGCGTGTAACTTCGGCTTTTGTTGGTTTATGGCTATTGGTTGTTGCTGGGTGAGCTTGGTTGGTTCCTGAGTCTTTGTTGGCCTCTTTCTTGACTGTTTTATGCCTTGGTTGTGACTAGATCTCTTCGTTTCTCTTGGTTGAGCCTTCTTGGTTTTTACCAATCTTTGGTTTTAGCCTCTTGGTTTCTTCCTTTTGAGCTCTTTCTTTTAGTTGAGTCTCGTTGTTTAGGATCTGCTAGGTTGTCTTAGTGATATTCTCGGCATTTCAGTGACTGAATAGTAGGATTTTGCTTGCATTTTTTCATTCCATATATATTGAAAAAATACAAAAATATTCATTTAGTTTTTTGCATTTTCTTTTCTGTTTATAAGAGAAAATACAAAAATATTTTATTTCCATGTACTGCATTTTTCATTGAGTGCTTGTTTCCTTCATTTTAGGTTCTGCTTGTGCATTGAAAAGATAAAAGTTTGCATATTTATTTCGGAATTGTTGGTTGATTTTGCATATTAGTGACATTGTTTTATTGGATAGATGAGTCTAGGATTGGACGATGTTGCATACTATTGAGTCTACACATCACTAGTTTCACGACCATATCCCTTGAGTAATCACAGCCACTATAATTAATGCTTAATCATAAAATTGATTAGAATTATTTTATTTATAGGATACACCAACTAGCATAGGTTTAGAGTCTTGGAATAGATCATTGTGAGTTCACAATCCAAGACTACTGAACGAAACATTAGGTGTCTGAACAGGGAGTGGAGGAATCCATGGTATAGATCGGTGTTCTCATGAAAGCTATACTCAATCCAGAGTTAAGCACGAGGTCACGGGAGGTTGGTTAAGGAGATATCCCTCTGATACCGGCTGAACGTGGGAGATATATCCAGGATTTGTTCGTATCTGGGGGTACCAAAGGTTCGTCCTCTTGTGATTCGGGATTAGCTACCCTGCCCATACGACGGGTCCCACCTGCGACTGTCCCCTTGAGCATTGGTTATATTGCGGTAGACATAGTTGCCTCACCTAAGTACCGCATAGGGTACTTGCAATGGTTATGTTGTTTGTGTCCTGAGTCAGATAGGGATTGGACAACACAGTTGTGTTCGTGCAGTGGACTTGACCCTGTCGACACAGTGAAGCTTGGGTGTCTCTATAACTGATTCTGTTACCTCCGGCTATAGTTTGGGAGTCTCAAGCCTCTCTTAGGAGAGACATACCGGCTCTAGTGTCGGGAGCTCATTTAGCCACTCTGTTTGTCTGCTCTTGGCTGTAGTTTCTCTAGGTGTGTGCTTTTGATTTATTGTTTTTGATCGATAGTTGGCCTTTAGGAGACGCCGTGTCTCTCTCCGGAGAGAATGTGGCGCGGAGCCCTACTCTCCGTCGGTCTCGTTAGTTGGTTGGTTTAAATCCACTCAAGGTTACACGTCATATTGCTAGAGGACGCCAGAGGGCTCCCTCTGAGTCTTCAGATTCTTACGAGACTTACGTTGAGGACTACATGGTTGCACATCCCGATATCGGGAAATACCTTTCTACTCCTTCGGGTAGAGTTAAACATACTTCCGATCCCTAGACTCCTCGTGAGGATTGGGGAGGTGATCCACCTGAGGCTCAACCTAGTTCTATTTGGCCTAATCCACTTGACCAGGATCCGTTTGATCCTTCGAATCCGGATAATTATCTTTACGGGATGCCCGACTTACCCGAGGAGGAAGAAAAGGACAAGCCTTTCGTTCCTTCATTTCCACGTGATTTTAGATATAGGAGGCCTGAGACTCATGATGATTCCAGCCCTATGGTCAACCCCACCGCACTCTCTTTTGGTATTCCTAGTCACAATACTGTCGAACCTTCCACTATGGTTGGTACTCATGCTGACACTAGTCAAAGTGTTAGCCATACTATACCCACTGGGGGCACTACCCTAGCTGGGGGCACTACGTTGTCCACCCACTCACATAGTATGGGGACTGGTCAGATTCCTAACCATGCTAATGTTGGAACGATACCACCTCCTAGGAATACCCAACCTAGTCAGAATGCTGTTCGAAACACGACTCGCCATCCACCACCTAATACACATGTCGCTACTCATCAACGCAGGACTACTTTTACACATGATACCATTCCTCCCAACCACGGGGGTGGACACATACCACATACTTTTGTGTCCACTGCCGCTGCTAGTAATAGTAATGTAGGGGGTGGGAATATTTCCTATCCACATGGACATCACACCACCAACCCTACTACTGGTCACACCCATATTGGGCCTGGGAATACTTCTCATGCTTATGGTCATCACACGACTGCTCAAACTAATCCTAATATTGGGGGTGGGAACATACCATACCATTACGGTCAATACAACATGGTTCCCACTATGAATAGTACATACATGCCCCATACCCATGGTGGAAACCCTTACTACAACACAATCGGTGTTGGCCACTAGTATCACCCACTACCCCAATATGGTGCTCAAAACACACATATACCTGCTTACTCTCAAATGGTTCAGGCAGGGGGAGGTTATCCATCTTATGGCCATGGGAAAGCTTACGGGCCGTCCGGTCCTCATTATCAGCAGTTTAACCCTCATGGTCAAGCTTTTGGTCCATCTTACAACACAGTTCCGTTTAACCAACCTTTTATGGGGGCTTATAATCAAGCTTTCCAGCCGTAGCTCCCGTTCTTTGCACGTGTTGGAGTCAAGGTCGTAGCTACGATAAAGCTGCGAATTTTGGGAAGAAAGCACAAGTATGGAAGGAAAGTGCTAATTTTGGGACAAGCACTAAGTTTTGGGCAAGAAGGAGACGGTGCGCAGTATGGTGCCAGATAGACAAGCTCAGCGAAGATTACAGACCGGAAATCGCGGAGCTCGCGCGCACGACAGAAGAGAATGAAGGTTGAATAGAAAGCTCAGCTACCATAATAAATAAGGCGATGGAGTAGAGGGCTCAGCTACCCTCATTTAAAGGCTTAGTACAGAATTTATGGTTGCTCGGATCAAGGAGGAGCAACGGACCAGAGCATTGAAGGCGAAGGACAAGCGCCCATACCCACAATCTGCGCCGAAAGTCAAGGAGCCTACAGGAAGCGGCGACGTGACTGCAAGCGGCGCCTACAGTACACCTAGCCATGTGCGTGGTTAGGGTTTTTGGGAATCACTGTTGGGAAAGGCCCACAGTCTTGTAAAGGTGCGACCGCCATGGCCACCTATATATATGAATAATTGTAATGGATAGATGTTAGTTAGAGTTAGCAAGTAAGAAGTAGATACTCTTGGGATAGATTGTTAGTTAGACTGTTAGATAGTCAGTCTCGAGGATAGATCATGTGTTGATTATCCTTTGTTAAGTGTTCTACCGAGTCTGTAGAACTAGAGAAGAATCGGATAGCCGCGGAGCTAATCCCTGAGTAGCCAGACAGTCTGTGTGACGTCTGCGCCTTTGTAATCTCTGTAGAGAAGAGACTAGATTGAGAGAAGGGCTCCCAGCTGTGTGCGTGGAGTTTCCTGTAAAGATCTAAGGCTGCAGCTGTGTGCGCAGCATATTGTATAACTCTATGGTTTTCTGGTTAATATAACACTCCCGAGGACGTGGTTTTCCTTGAGGAGAAGAGCCTCACATATTTCCCCTTGTTATAATGTTTGCGTGAGTGATTAACTGTTTAAGTTCATTACATGTGTATGCAAAACTCTTGTATTATCTTTGTGACTGTTGGATTGAGTTTGGGAAGGTCCATTGATAGCCATAAGTGTTAATAACTGAAGAAGTGGTGGAGCGCTGTCGCTGCAGCGATCGAGGACTGCGATACTTCGCTATTTGCGCAGGGCGAGGAAGTACATAACGCTTCGACGCAAGGATTAGTTTCCCTCTGCGCCAGAGAAGAAGGACTCCGCGCAGTTGCGTCGAGGGGCCTGCGGGAAAGTCGGACCGCCGATATCTGAGGAACCAGAAGAGGAAAGAACAATCTTCGCGTCACCACGGTTGAGGAAACCTGATTCCTTAGCCCCCCCATAGCCACTTCGGGTGAGACCTCGAGCTGCTGCGCAGCTCGTTGCCGAGAGGGCCAGTGCGCCAAGGGGTTTGTTGCTGCGCTTCATTAAAACCCGGGTCTGCCCAAGAAAGCAGCCAACAAATGGTTCCGTTGCCTTCAGACTTTTTATTCCAGTGACGCGCGAGATCGAGGACAACAAATGGTTACGTTGCCTTGAGACTTTTTATTCCAGTGACGCGCGAGATCGAGGACAACAAATGGTTCCGTTGCCTTGAGACTTTTTATTCCAGTGACGCGCGAGATCGAGGACAACAAATGGTTCCGTTGCCGCGTGACTAAAACTTGCTATTTTTGCGACGTAGAAGGTTGTTGTTGAGCCAACAAATGGTTCCCTTGCCTTATGACTTTTTGATCATGTCACCTCCGTTGCTCTGAACCTTGTTGTTGAGCCAACAAAGGGTTCCGTTGTCTTGCGACTTGTTGCTGTGAGACTTATTATTTCTGAGACGTCTGAGATTGTTGCTGAAGCCAACAAAAGGTTCTGTTACACTGAGACTTGCTCAGTTGACAAATGTGCTACTGGAATCCTACAGCTAAAGAAATTGGAGACTGGTTTGATTTAAAGGCTAAAGAATTCGCTGAACAAGAAAATAGAAGCTCTACGCTCCAAACAGAAGACTGGTTACAGAAGTATATTTATACTGACCTTCACGAAATTTTCTTTGTTACATTTGCACTAGAATTGCACACTTGGATAGCCAAGTTAGCAGACTCTAGACCTACTGTGCGTATTAATCGACCCGTCGCTTGGACGCCTGAGCTAGTCAGTATTGTGAAGCGGATAGACAATCTTGTGTCCCGCGCAGTCGACTTTTGGTTGAATAGTCTACTGAAAGGTTTCATCACCGAGTTTGCAGTAGATACAAGAAAGAGTTTCAGTGAAGCTGAGAGGAATTTATTCCAAGTACACAGAGGTAAGTTCTTAAATTCTCTGAACTTATGGATTAAAATGCTTCTGTATGAAAAAGGAAAGCTATGTATTACTTCTGATGAATAGCATAGACAAGTAATGTCCGTAGATTCTGATAGTGATCCTGAACTTATTGGTTGCACTCGTAGTGGAAAATGATATAAAGTAGGCCTTGACCAATATTCTTTTGAGTCTAGCCCAGACAATAGCCAAGTCCCTGGACCAAGCCATATAGAAAGGCAAGGAAGTGCTCATATCCCTTATCACCCTTTTACACCGCAAAAACCAGACAAAGCTCAGTATAACCCTACAGTAACACCTTCAAGTAGCCCACACGGTACTTCTAGCACCTCTGTACCACCTTTATTTAACCAGCCCAGAAGCACTGCTACAGCAGCCTCACCTCAACCTAGCACAAGAAAGATGGGTGATGACATGAAGCTACCAACTTTTAGAGGAACAGGGATAGAAGACCCTGAGCAACACTGGTTCTTATGTGAAGCCATTTGGACAATTAAGCAAATTAATGATGATGCTGTTAAACTGGTTCAGTTAGCGACCACACTAAGAGATAGAGCCTTGACTTGGTTCATGAAATACTCAGCAGCACAGAATAGAACGCTTGCTGAGGTAAGAAATGCTATGATTCGGGAATTTAAGAAACCTAAATCAGAATCACAGTGTATAACAGAACTCAAAGACATCAAACAGTTACCTACAGAATCAGTATGGGACTTTGACCAGAAGTTCAAAGCCTTGATAGATCAAGTAAGCTTCGAGTTTGCACCACAGCAGCATAAAGAATGGTTCATTGCTGCACTGCTTCCACACATTAGACTTCCTCTCATGCAACAGAATCTCAATACTCAGGAACAAGCTCTAGAGATGGCTATGAAACTAGAAGCTTCGCCAATTGCGGGAACAAGCAACGATGTTGCGCATTTACAGGACCAATTAGCAAACTTAACCCTGCAAGTGCATGATATTAAGAAAGGCAAGGAGATTAAGGAAGAAATTTGGTGTACAAAATGTAAAGCCCAAGGTCATTCAAAGGACCATTGCCCCGTTTTCATAGACTATATTGCAACTGGAGCACCTAACCCTTTACCACAGGCACAAGGGCCTTGGTGTGAAATCTGTAGAACTAGAGGTCATAGGCCACAAGAATGTCACTTACTTCAGAAATATGTACAAACTCCAAAGAATCTATATTGTAATTTCTGTAAATCAGTAGGTCATGATGAGAACAATTGTAGAGCATATGATCTTATGATAGAAAGAAAGCATGATGTTTATAGGGTACAAGCAGAGACACAAGGACCCACAGCAGGTCCACCGTATGACCAAACCCGCGACGCCCGAGCAGGAAATTACAGGGGACGCGGACGCACAACAAATTTTGGTCGCGGAAGAGGACAGATCACTTGTTATAATTGCGGAGCACAAGGTCACTTTGCTAGGGATTGCCAAAATCCTACAACCCTCTGCAGGTATTGTAAATCTTCTGACCATATCATTGAAGAATGCCCTCAGTTATAGGCTAAGATGCAAGCAAAGACCCCACAGGTCAATCAGAATATTCAGTTGATTGCAGCAGAAAAAAGAGAACCAGACCCTACAGTTAATATAGTGACACGCAGTGGAGCAACCACTGGTGCGCAAGAGATGGGAATAGGAAAGCAAGCGACGCAATGGGTGCGCCGCGCTAATATTAAACCAGCTCCACTTAACCTGCATAAGCAAAAAGAAGCATTCAAGCAAGCTCAAGAGTATTTCTCAGATCCGAGAGCTTCAAGTTCTGCCGCAATTCCGCCGAACAATATTAAATCGCAAGTGCTAAGACAAGACAACCTTGTACAAGAACAGGCCACTACAGCTGGAAGACCTGACGAGGAGCATGCACTAGGCAGTGTTCATGCGTTCCTGCGACAATGTTTAAAATTGTTGCGCAATGAAAAGGCAACTCTAGAACTCCAACACCTGTTGGATCAGTGCCAATAGTCTGCTTCGACAAACACACCGCAGTGTGCTGTTCACCAGATTAGGAGTCACATTAGAACTGGAAAAGAGATGAGACTCATAGCGCAGATTGGAGCATTTGAAATGGACGAAGTCATGTTAGATTTGGGCTCAGAAGCCAATGTTCTCACTATGCAGACATGGGAACAGATGGGAAGCCCTCAGCTTACAAGATCCCCTATCCAGCTAAGACTCGCGAATCAGCAACGAGTCTCTCCATTGGGCAGACTACCCAATGTACCTATTGATATTGAAGGAGTCAGAAGCTCTGCAGATTTTGAAGTAATCAAAATCATGGATGATAGTAGACCATACCCAGCACTTCTAGGAATAGACTGGGCATTTGATAATTTGGCTGTCATTAACTTGAAGAAAAGACAGATGACTTTTGAGGATGACCAGATTAGGGTCATCGCACCACTTGATCCTATTCAAGGACCAAGGTATATAGAACCCATTCGCGCAGAAGAAGAAGCGCGCCACATGGAAAGTTTGTACCAAATGACTACTAACCACAGTGACTATGTCAACCCCACAGCAGATGGCCATATCAGCTGGCGATGCGATAGCTCGTGCACATCAGACTCAGATGCAGGATTGGAAAACTGGCAGAATCGTTTACATGAGGTTTCTGCAAGACGTTGCGCTATGATGACTAAATCCATTCGATGGATTGCACAGAATTAACCGACACTCCAATTTTTGATGGTTCAACTGAAGTAACTAAATTCATACAGGAATATGAACAAAAGCTTCCAGAACCGCAGCGCATACAGGCACTGGACGTAGCATTGCGCGCCACACCCGCAAGATGGTGGGTTGCGCATAAGGAGAATATTCATACATGGCAAGACTGTCGCAGACTGATACTGCGCAGATTTCAGGACACCACAGCCGAAGTCCTACACAAGTATGAGGGACAGAGTGACCCCAGGTCACACATTGAAGCATGTATTCAGCAATGGTCAGATATTCCGCAAGATGAATGGGTTCACCTATTCATCCACACATTGGATACAGTCCCAAGGAACTGGTATACTGAAACAGAATTACGCAGAGGCACTCTCACTTGGCCTCTAATGATAGAAAGTTTTCAACTTACCTTCAGTTTTGAGTCAGAACATCCAAGTATTGATCAGGCTCTGAAGTGTATTAAAAAGAAGGTATTTGAACCATGTCTAGTAACAGAATATTCCCAACCAGATTGGGCTGTCCAGATAGAACATGCCCTGGAATGCTATAACTTCACCGCTGAAGATGAGGAGGACGATCCTCGCAACATCAATATCCCATAATCAGAAGGGACGTGCAATATTGAAGGTCCTGAGCTTGATATTCCTGCCATCACAGAACACATCAAGCTCAAGAAGATTAACATTGGTACAGAAGCTGAACCAAAGTTTGCTTCTATAGGAGATTATTGGGATGATGAAACTGTTGGACATGTTTCAGAATTATTGCGTGACTACCAGGATATCTTTCCTACCAAGTTCACAGAAATGAAAGGCATCCTAGGAGACTTAGGCGTGATGCGCATACCTCTGAAACCAGATGCCAAGCCAGTAAAGCAGCGCCCATACAGGTTGAACCCGCGCTATAAAGAAAAAGTCAAAGAAGAAATTGATAAAATGCTTGCAGCAGGTATTATTGAGCCAGTAGAGGAAAGCGATTGGATTAGTCCTATGGTGGTCCAAGAAAAGAAAACGAAAGGTGAAATAAGAATCTGTGTTGACTTGCGCAAACTCAATGATGCATCAGCGCACGATCCATTTCCCACTCCTTTCACAGACGAAGTACTTGATAATGTTGGAGGACAAGAGGCTTACTCTTTCACTGATGGGTTTTCGGGATATCATCAGATCAGAATTCATCCGGATGACCGCCACAAGAATACTTTTGCAACTGAATGGGGCTCATTCCAGTATACGGTAATGCCCTTTGGTCTTAAAAACGCACCTGCTATCTTCTCTCGAGTTGTTGTTGCTGTTTTTAAAGAATTTATTCACAAGTTTCTAGAAGTCTATTTTGATGACTGGACTGTATTTGGCCTATTAAAGAACCATATTGCAAATCTGCGCATGATGTTAGAAAAATGTAGACAGCATCAGATTTCCCTTAACTTGAAAAAATGTATCTTCTGTGCGCCCTTTGGTATTTTGTTGGGACATATTGTATGCAGACAAGGACTCCTGATGGATCCTGCGAAGGTTGCCATCATTGCTAATTTACCTGCGCCCAACTCAGTTAAACAATTGCGCACTACATTGGGACATACAGGATACTACAGAAAATTCATCAAGGGTTATGCAAAGATCACAGCGCCTATGGAAAGATTGCTCAAAAAGGATTCGAAGTTCCAATGGACAGAAGAATGCCAACAGAGTTTGGACACACTTAAAGAAAAGATGATCACAGCGCCTATTCTAGTTTTCCCGGACTGGAGAAAACCTTTTCATGTTCATGTTGATGCTTCTTCCATAGCATTGGGGGTTGTGCTTACACAGCCTGGAGAAGGAAGTATTGACCACCCGATTGCTTACTCCAGCAGAAAGCTATCTACAGCTGAGAAGAACTACACCACCACAGAAAGGGAAGGATTAGCTATGGTGTATTCCTTACAGAAATTCAGACACTACCTGTTAGGCGCTAATTTTAAAATGTACACTGACCATTCTGCTTTGAAATATTTGGTCAATAAACCAGTGTTAGGAGGAAGAATTTGCAGATGGCTACTGCTCTTTCAAGAATATGATTTCGAGGTCATTGTAAAGCCAGGCAGACTGAATGCAGGGCCTGACCATCTATCCAGGATAGAGTCAGGAGAGGAACCTACAAGTCTGGAGGACAATCTGCCTGACGCACAGTTGTTTTCTATTCAAGCAGCAGACGAATATTATTCTGATATTCTTGAGTTTCTCACTACCGGGCAAGCGCCGGCTGAGTTTACAATCCAACAGAAGAAGCAACTTGTTGTCAGAGCCGCAGACTTCACTTTGATAGCAGGCCAGCTTTATAAGTTGGGCCCTGACGAAGTTTTGCGCAGATGTATTTTACCACATGAAAAGAACTCTATCATCGCAGAAGCGCATTCAGGTACTGCAGGAGGCCATTTCGCAGGAAAGCCGACCGCGCAAAAGATATTAGCCGCAGGTCTTTGGTGGCCGACATTGCACAAGGATACTAAGGAATTCTGTAAATGTTGCGATGTGTGCCAGCGCACAGGAAAACCCTCAAGGAGAGATGAAATGCCGCTAAGACCCCAGATTACACTGCGCGCTTTTGATAAATGGGCCATTGACTTTGTAGGACCTATTAACCCACCAGGAAAAAGAACTGGCGCAAGATACATCATTAAAGCTACTGAATACCTCACCAGATGGGCTGAGGCGAAGCCAGTTAAGAACTGCGACGCTGCTACGGCCGCGCAGTTCATTTTCGAGAATATTATCACTCGATTTGGATGTCCAGTGATTCTCATGAGTGATCAGGGTACACATTTCCTCAATGAGACTATAGAGGCCCTTACTGAAGAATTCCAAATTAGTCACCATAAGAGTACACCCTACCATCCTCAAGCTAATGGTACGGTGGAAGCATTCAATAAGATTCTTGAGAATGCCCTGACGAAGATCTGTAATCAACAAAGAGATGATTGGGACCTTAGAGTCACAGCTGTATTATGGGCTTACAGAACCACTTGCAAGAAACTAACAGGTCACACACCTTTCAGTTTGGTGTATGGACAAGAAGCAGTTATGCCCATGGAATACATTATTCCCAGTCTTAGAATTGCGCAAATTACAGAAATGGCAGATCCTGATACTATGAATGAAAGACTTTCGCAACTGCTTGCCTTAGACGAAGACAGACTCTTAGCCGGATTCCATCAACAGGTACAGAAGGCAAGACAGAAAGCTTGGCATGACAGGCATATTAAGAATAAAGTCTTTCAGGAACGAGACTTGGTACTCCTCTATGACAGTAAATTTACCAAGTTCCCAGGCAAGTTTCGTGTACACTGGTTAGGCCCTTTTCAGGTGATAAAAATAACAGACGGAGGCGCAGTTCAGCTTGCAAAGCTTGATGGAGAATTACTACCTACAATGATCAACGGGAGTCGGCTCAAGCTTTATCGCGACGGCCACTCCGCTCTGTCGACCTAATATATTGCTAGTGATGCAGATGCCCAGTGTAGTTGAAAGAGGCACCGCATTCAGTCTACACGGAAGTTGCGAGACACTCAGTCTCCGGCTTCCTGCGCAGTTCCTAGAAACATCCGCGCATGTCTAAAGTTTGGTTGGAGCGAACATAGTTGCGCTCTTGTGAAGCTCCTCCCCGGACCGTTGAACTATCGCTCTTGCGGAGTTCCCTTTGATAATTTGCCGCTTGAAAAAGTTTTGTTGTGGACCCTTAGAGGCACAGTTCCCTAAGTTGAAATGACCCGCCGGAAATTTTGAATTACAGCAGTTATGTAGCCGCGTCTGAATAAATGAAGGATAAGTCCGCTATTTAAGTCTAGCCGTTCTGACGGATTCGGCTTGATCTCCGAGAGATTTGCATTTAACTCAGGCGCCGAAAGCATTAGCTTCTCCTGGAAGGCTGTCAGAGCCCGTCAATCACACTAAATGCACCCCTACGGCGAGGAGGATAGCGTGTTGTCAATTCATCTATATCCGCCTATAGCTACGTTACCCCACTTGGTCGCATTTACTCACCTCTGGCTATAAATACCTCACACTTGTATAATTTTTGGGTTACTTTCCTCGAGTTGCTAGCTTGTTTACGAATCCAAGTTATTGTTTTCAGAGCCGAGTCGTGCAGAATATTTTCCCTTGTTTTCAGCGTCCATATCCTACGAAGGTCCGCCATTTGCTGCCCAGAGTTTTATTCCCTACATCGATTCAAGACGGAGAACCTATCAACTGAAGAAGTTGTTCGTCAATTCCTGCACCGAGGCTTAGATTTCGGCATGACTACTCCCGTCACGGCTTCGACTTATGTACATCCTGGTTATCAGGATCCCAGACAGTCTCCGGCTACAAGAGCGTCGCCATCCCAACCAGAAGAACCTGTTCCAGATCCGTTGGCGACCATGGCGAACTATATTCCGCCGCGTCCAGATGATGCGCCAGAAGTACAGATCCCGAAGAATGCAAAGTATCCCATTCCGCTACCGCCACTACCGGCTAGTGTGAGGGTAGAAGGGCAACTGTTGGGACACATTCCACTGGTCAAATTCTCTGATTTCAATCTGGGAGACTATAAAACGTATCCCCAGTTTGCGCCAGATCGATATCTGACGATCGTGCACAATCCCGTCCGAAAGGTCGATGAATTTACTCCAAAGGGATTTGCAGCAAACTTGGAGAAGCCAGGTTTGTTGAATTTATTGAAGCTACCGCACTTTGGGCGTAGCAACGAAGTCAATGCAGTTGTTAAGACGCTGCTTACATGTGTTCATGGAGGTTACCTTTGGATAGGGAGGCCAATTGATTTAAATGTTGATTTAATTCACCGCATTACTGGTCTATCTAAGGCTGGTAAGGATCCCAATATTCATTTTGTGGGAAAGGACAAGGACAGAAAATTGACTGCACAGGTGGTGCAGAAGTATAACTTAACAAGAGGAGGTCGGGCTTACGACCTCACTGCAGTAGAAGATGAGGCACTTCGATTTACAGGAAGTCTGCTTGCAGGCAGACTTCTCACAAAGTGCCGACCGAAGGAAGTCACTGGAGCTGTCGTGGAGCTCGCCATCGCAGCTGCGGAGGGAGAGCAGTACAACTAGTCTCTCTTCCTGCTGAATTCTTTCTTGGCTGATTGCCTGAATGTGCAGGACAATGCAGCCCAAGCATTCCATTTTTCATGGCTTCTAATTTTATGCGCTCTCGTTGGGTGGAAGGAGCCCCCGAATACTCAGTTCCTTCCGCGCCGCGCAGGAGAGGTTGCCGGCATGCGCTACATCAACCTCTGGGATTCCCCTAATCCCGCGAAGCGCAAGATGAATCGCGCTGTCTTTTGTGAGTACTACTTTCTCCTCCGTGATACCATTCAAGAAATGCCAAGGCTGAGCGAGGAGACAGCCACATTATATGAAGGAAAGTTGGCTTTTACTGCCGACATACATCAACTTTACCTCCGCCCTTGCGGCATTCCAGATGAATGGGCGCTAGGCCTTTACAGAATGACTACCGAGGATGTTGAAGAAACCATCAAGTCTTGGTCCGATGAGTGGAGGGAGGCCGCCGATCTCGCATCCGCGCTGCCAACCGCCGCTACGAAAGAGAAGGATAAGGGCAAGGAAGCCCGTGAGAAAAGAAGTGATGAAGGCTCCACAGAACCGGCCACCAAGAAGCAAAAAGTGTCGCATCCTGCTGAGGCTATTCCCTCGGGGATCGACCAGTACATACACGAGCAATTTCGTGAGCTGCGCAATGCGCATGCTCACATCAGAAGTGCTTTAGATTTGCAGTTCGTAGAATTGAAAGGTCTCGCAGGAAGAGTTGCGCAGACCCATGCGCCAGCATCTACTTCGCAGGCGCCACAAGAAATTCCAAGTGCCGAGCGAGTTGAAGAACTCATTGAAAGGCATACTGTCGTGCATATTCCGACTACCAGCATGACACTTCCAGATCCGCTAACTACACTACAGGTAAGCGCCGTTGGGCCCGTTGAAATCAATTTGTCTCTAATTCCTATAGAGACTCTACAGCTAGTGCATGAGAAAGTTTCTCTTGAGTTGAGAGCTAGAGAGCTCTCTACATTTCAGGAAAATCAATGACTGCAATCGCAGGAGTTAGAGTTGAAGGCAATCCATCAGAATACCTCTGAGAAGCTTGCACTTTATGAGGTGCAAGACATCGGTATCAGAAACGCAGTGGATGAGATTGCCCAGTTATTGCCGGCTTGTGAGATTCAACCAGACCTCCCTCTGGTTGCAAAAGTTCAAATTATTGGCGAAAGGGCGAAAACCCTGGAGCAAGAAATAGTTGCTATGGCTGAAGCTCGCGTTGCTGCGCATCCTACGGATGATGCGCAGGTTCAATTTGAAGCACTGAACAGAACTTCCACGCAGATGAAGGATCGAGTACAGGAAGCTGAGAACCTGATGAACCAGGCTATGGAAGCTTGGACGGAGCTTGTAAAGCTCCCCTTTAAAGTTGGACTGTCAGAACAGGTGCAAGCTGCAGAACAATCTCTCACTGTTCTGAATGAAGAAGCTAAGGCCTTAACAGGCTTACCAAAAATGAAGAAAATGGGTGAAGTGCACAAAATGCAGCAGCAACTGCACAAGCTCAGAACTGAAGATGAGAAGCTCACCAACAGCATTCAGCCATTCATGGATGACTATGCTGAAATCGTTGCCCAGGTTGAGACAAAAATCAAAGAGATTGCTGAATCTCAGGAAATCATTGATACCATCACTCCAGACGAAGCAACCGCAGAAACAGTGCAGACAGCTGTAGAGTGTGTCGATGAATTGGACTCCGCTATTGCGAAGTGGAAGAAAACATTCACGGAGACACAAGCAAAAGCAGATGCGCAAATCAAGCGACCACACGCCAGTGCGAGTGGCTCGAGGGCGAGCCACAAGTGAGTGTTAGGGGCTTGTTGGAGTCAAGGTCGTAGCTACGGTAAAGCTGTGAATTTTGGGAAGAAAGCACAAGTATGGAAGGAAAGTGCTAATTTTGGGACAAGCACTAAGTTTTGGGCAAGAAGGAGACGGTGCGCAGTATGGTGCCAGATAGACAAGCTCAGCGAAGATTACGGACCGGAAATCGCGGAGCTCGCGCGCACGACAGAAGAGAATGAAGGTTGAATAGAAAGCTCAGCTACCATAATAAATAAGGCGATGGAGTAGAGGGCTCAGCTACCCTCATTTAAAGGCTTAGTACAGAATTTATGGTTGCTCGGATCAAGGAGGAGCAACGGACCAGAGCATTGAAGGCGAAGGACAAGCGCCCATACCCACAATCTGCGCCGAAAGTCAAGGAGCCTGCAGGAAGCGGCGACGTGACTGCAAGCGGCGCCTACAGTACACCTAGCCATGTGCGTGGTTAGGGTTTTTGGGAATCACTGTTGGGAAAGGCCCACAGTCTTGTAAAGGTGCGACCGCCATGGCCACCTATATATATGAATAATTGTAATGGATAGATGTTAGTTAGAGTTAGCAAGTAAGAAGTAGATACTCTTGGGATAGATTGTTAGTTAGACTGTTAGATAGTCAGTCTCGAGGATAGATCATGTGTTGATTATCCTTTGTTAAGTGTTCTACCGAGTCTGTAGAACTAGAGAAGAATCGGATAGCCGCGGAGCTAATCCTTGAGTAGCCAGACAGTCTGTGTGACGTCTGCGCCTTTGTAATCTCTGTAGAGAAGAGACTAGATTGAGAGAAGGGCTCCCAGCTGTGTGCGTGGAGTTTCCTGTAAAGATCTAAGGCTGCAGCTGTGTGCGCAGCATATTGTATAACTCTATGGTTTTCTGGTTAATATAACACTCCCGAGGACGTGGTTTTCCTCGAGGAGAAGAGCCTCACATATTTCCCCTTGTTATAATGTTTGCGTGAGTGATTAACTGTTTAAGTTCATTACATGTGTATGCAAAACTCTTGTATTATCTTTGTGACTGTTGGATTGAGTTTGGGAAGGTCCATTGATAGCCATAAGTGTTAAGAACTGAAGAAGTGGTGGAGCGCTGTCGCTGCAGTGATCGAGGACTGTGATACTTCACTATTTGCGCAGGGCGAGGAAGTACGTAACGCTTCGACGCAAGGATTAGTTGCCCTCTGCGCCAGAGAAGAAGGACTCCGCGCAGTTGCGTCGAGGGGCCTGCGGGAAAGTCGGACCGCCGATATCTGAGGAACCAGAAGAGGAAAGAACAATCTTCGCGTCACCACGGTTGAGGAAACCTGATTCCTTAGCTCCCCCATAGCCACTTCGGGTGAGACCTCGAGCTGCTGCGCAGCTCGTTGCCGAGAGGGCCAGTGCGCCAAGGGGTTTGTTGCTGCGCTTCATTAAAACCCGGGTCTGCCCAAGAAAGCAGCCAACAGCACGCTTGAATCTCCCGGATCTTTCGAAGCTCATGAATGATCCGGTGTGTCACGACCCTACTTGGCCCCAGGTCCCTACCAAGCTCCCTTAGGACATTCCAAAGTTTGAAGGGAAAGGTGGTGAGGACCCGGGAGATCATGTCACGACATTTCACCTTTGGTGCTCCTCCAACTCTTTGAATCATGATTCCATTCGATTACGACTATTTCAACGCACCCTCACGGGGGAAGCCGTGAAGTGGTATGTGGAGTTGCTCGGAAACACCTCTAGGGGATTCAACGAGATTGCTTTGGTTTTCTTAGACCATTTCCAATTGCCGGTTCGTTATGATACTGGTACTGAGTTGTTGTCCACCTTCCGTTAGAATAAGGCCACACATATTTCTGACCACGTTCAAGAATGGCATCGGCAGAAGAGATTAGTGAAAGCCAACATTCCTCCAGAGTTCCTGTTGGAATGGTTCCTTAAGTATTTACTTCCATATATTGCTAAGGATGTTTCGATGTCCGGCATTATGACTGAGGAACAAACTATCTTGAAAGTCCAGCAGTTAGATCTACTTTATTCTCACTCTAGCATTTTGTATGACATTATTCCTGATGCACCGAGAACAAGACATGAGCCCACGTCAGTTCCTAGACCACATGACGATGGCATCGTGGGGTCCACATGCACTCGCCCTGTAGACTTGGTAGCTAATCAAATGCAAAATTTGTTGCTAAACCAGTCTGCTCCCGGACAGGTTCACACCTTGTCCACTTCCACTCCGTCGTCTGATGTACACAATGTGCAATCAACGAAACCGTCGGGTAACCAACAGCCTGGTGGTAAGAAAAAGGGGAGAAATAATCGTAGGGGTGGAAACAATGGAAGTAACAACAATAGCAATCATAATACTCCTTGTAAAGAGAATTCCAACCCTCCTTGGGAAGGCAGTAATGCTGGCGAGGATCGTAAACCTAGGCGTAAGGTGAAATTCCCTTGCAAGCTTTGTGGGGAGGATCATCTTACTCACTTATGTCCTCGTATTGAAGAAGCATCGAAGAATTTGGCACAGAGCCCAGCTGTGCTGAAGGATCCCATACCTCATCACCAGAACATGGCTTCGCATGCTCCCACCACTGGTTTTGGTACTAATGAAACGACAACGTCTTCTTCCAATACTAGTGGTTATGGATGTGTGAATATGGTTCAGTCGGAGGTTTGTGTTGCTACTCGTCAACATGATTATGGTGCACCACAACCGAATTTGGGGAATGAGCCTCCCCCTCCTCCTGATAATTCCTTGCATATTGAGAAGCCTTCTATTATGCCGCGGATACCGAAAGGTGTTCTCAAGCGCTCCATGCATAATCCTAATGCTCGAGCCGCCCAGAACTACTCCATCGTAGAAGATTTGGGCCAAACTCCATGTGCCATGTCGGCTCTTGAAGTTTTGCAAGCTTGTCCTTCTTAGAAGCATGCCCTTTTGAGTGCGTTAGGAGTTCAGGATGGGGGAAGTCCTAGTGTTATCAAGTTCGATACTACTGATGTCCAACCTCGCTTGCCTTACCACGTGGCTTTTCAAATCCAGGTGGTTTTCCTTAAGAGCTTCGTCAAACGTACTATGGTTGATGAAGCTGCTTCCGCGTCAGTAATGTCGTTAACTTGTTGGAAAGCTCTTGGCTCTCCTCCTCTACTTGCGTCTAGAACTACACTCACTGAATTCGACGGTAGATCTTTTACGCCGCATGGAATTATCCCTTCCCTTGTTGTTTCCTTGGGAGGTAAGTCTGTGCCTATTGAAGTCGAAGTGGTTGATGCGCCCATCAACTACAACCTTTTACTGGGTCAGAATTGGATGTACGCTATGAAGGCTGTCGTGTCTACTGTATTTCAAGTTATTTTCTTTCCCCATGAAGGCAAGATTGTGACGATCGATCAGTTGGATTATGTTGGCACTCCTTCCACAGCATCCATGGGATCAACAGTCCCGCAAGTTTCTGATTCTCAGTCGGCAACTGGGAACATAGGTGTTGGAATGTACCCCTCGTTGATGGGAACTTTTAACCATTCTGCACTTGTGAATTTTATTGGAACCATTTCCGACAGTGCACCTCCTCCTTTGAAAAGTATGCCATTCCAGACTTCCTATTGTGGTGATCCATGGATTTTTCCATCCGCGGATTCTATGTCTGGAGACATTGCGCACGTTGGGATGTCTATGCCTTTATCTGTAGCGAGCTCACTTATGATCACATCCAACAAACCACTGCAGATCCGAATCTCTCTTCTTCCCAGACAGTTGAAGAAGATCCCGTTACGCTGCCAGTTTGGGCAGCCAACTCATCTTGCTCTCACGATTGCCTCGATGATACTTTGCCATCGGATGAAGCTATCCTCGAAGCCATGTGTGGTAGTGAGAGGCATTAGGAAGATATGCACCATCGATCTTATTTCCTTCCCAACCTTGAGCTCATTGAGCAGGAGGAGTTTAGGATGACTCTAGCCGAGATGTTTGGTCACCCTGTGGCTCTTTTGCAGTCGCATGATGTTTTCTTGGAGGGGAATATGGCCAATATTTCCCCAACCACTTCGATCAACATCTCCCGCACTCCCGAAAAGATTGAGAATGTTTACGTCGGTGTCGATTGCACTCCTAAGGAGATTGCTATTTACACTGATGTGTTTACCGAACTCCGGGAATCTTTCACCTGGTCATATGAGGAGATGCCAGGAATAGACCCCCGCATTGTTGAACATGAGATTAAAACGTATCTTGATGCTAAACCGGTTCGACAACGCTTACGTGCTGTGAACCCTAGGAAGGAAACTGCTATTAAGGCAGAGGTGGAGAAACTGCTCAAAGTTGGTTTCATCTACCCGTTCCCCTTACCGAATGGGTGTCAAACCCCGTTCCTGTGGATAAGAAGCAGGGGACAATCCGTGTATGCACTGATTTCAGAGATTTGAACCGTGCATGTCCGAAAGACAACTTCCCCACACCATTCATTGTTCAAATATTGGATGCTTGTGCGGAAAGTGATATTTTTTCATTCATGGACGGATTCTCGAGTTATAATCATATTCAAATCAAACCTGCGGACCAACATAAAACGGAATTTATTTCCATGGGGAACGTTTCCTACCGGAAAATGCCCTTCAGCCTCAAGAACGCCGGAGCTACTTTTCAGCGAGCCATGACCTATGCCTTTCACGATCTTAAAATGATTATGGAAGATTTCTTGGATGATCTTGCTAGCCATTCTCGCAAGAGAGTGGACCACCCCAAGCACCTCCGTATGATTCTCGAACGATGTATTCACTAAAAAATTTGATTGAATCCAAACAAATGCATCTTCGCTATTAGGACTAGTCTCCTTCTAGGATTCATAGTTTCGAAAGAGGGTATTAGAGTCATTCCTCTCAAAGTTGAGGCAATACTTCAGTTGCCTCCTCCGCATAATCCATTTCAACTTCAAAGCCTCCAAGGGAGAGCTACTTTTCTGCGTCAGTTTATAGCTAACTATGCTAGTATTACTAAAGGTTTCGCACACCTATTGAAGAAAGACACACCTTTTATCTGGGATGAGCGAGCCCAACAGTCTTTCGACACCCTTAAGAAAGCTTTGGTATCGGCCCCCGTGCTTAGTCCGCCAAACTTTACACGATATTTCATTCTTTATGTGGCCGTGTCTCAAGAGACTATTGGCATGGTCCTGGTTCAGGTGGATGATGCGCTCGTTGAGCATGTTATCTATTATCTTAGTCGAAATTCAGTAGACGTTGAACTAAGGTACACCCACGTAGAAAAGCTGGCACTTGCGACTATTCATGCAGTCCAGCGGTTACGACATTACATTTTGCTTCGAACAACCACTGTTGTAGCTCATATCAATCCGTTTCAGTTCGTACTTTCACGACGCCTTATCAGGGGTAAGTATAATAAATGGATTGTGATCCTTCAAGAATTTGATCTCGAGTTTGCTTCTACAAAATCGGTGAAATCATTGGTGTTCGCTGAACTTATGTCGGACCTTCCATAGCTTGATGAGGATGTCATTCATGAAGATTCCTTTGTGGATGAACACCTATTCCTTATCTCGTTCGAGGACCCTTGGTATGGGGATGTCGTTAGATATCTCCAAACTTTGAAGTTTCCTCCGCATTATTCACGAGACGAGCGATAGCGTGTGAGACATCATGCTAAATATTATACTATCGTCAGTGACACTTTGTATCGTCGAGGAAAGGATTCCATTCTCCGTCGTTGCTTGACTAATGAAGAAGCGGAACGGATACTTAATGATTGCCATGCGAGGGCGTGTGGCAGTCACTTATCTGGGCTTGCTACGGCCCAGCGTATTATGCAAGCGGGTTATTTTTGGCCTACTATCATTAAAGATTGTATTAACGCTGTAAAGAGATGTCAACCTTGCCAGGTGTTTTCTTGGAACATACACTCGCATCCAGCGCCCCTCCATCTGGTCGACACTGTCGGTCCCTTCACTAAGTGGGGGGTAGATTTCATGGATTAAAAACCAGCTTCAGCTGGGGGGCATCATCATATTATTGTGGCTGTGGATTGTTTTTCCAAATGGGTTGAGGCCATGCCTACCGTTAAAGACGATGGTGCTACTGCAGCCCATTTCGTGTTCAACCAGATTATCACTCGATTCGGTATCCCGAAAGAGATTGTCACTGACCATGGCAGTCACTTTCAAAATAAGATGATGTAGGATTTGTCTCTCAAGCTTGGGTTTCGTCAGGAATTCTCGTCTTCCTACTATCCTCAAGCGAATGGTCAAGTTGAAGCAGTAAATAAGTCTTTGAAGACCATTCTCCAACGTACCATCCAACAAAGCAAGACCAATTGGCATATCATGTTATATCCTGCTTTGTGGGCATATCGAACCGCAGTTAAGACTGCCATCGGGTTCTCACCATTCCAATTAGTTCATGGTGTGGAGTCACTTTTACCGATTGAATGCGAGATCCCTTTGCTCAAGCTAGCCATAGAGCTCCTCCTTGATACGACAGAGATTGAGCAACGTTTAGTACACCTCGAGAAACTTGACGAACACTGTCGAGATGCCGCTGTGGCCATTGATGTTAACAAGCGTCGTGTCAAGGTTCAATATGATAGGTCTGTCCGTCCCCGGCAATATGCTGAAGGTGACTTGGTACTCTTGTATGACCAAGCTAAAGAACCCCTGGGGGCAGGCAAGTTCAATCCCATGTGGCACGGTCCTTACATTGTGAGGCGGGTCCTTGAAAAAGGAGCTTATGAGTTAGAATATAGTTTTTTTGTACATAGTCTAGGTTGCCTTTTTGGTTGTCAGGTCTGCTGATTAGCCTATATTTGATTGATAGATGTCAGCGGGATGTCCTACGTTCTTAGGTTTCGCAGATGGTGCTAGCCGACATACGCAGTAGCTTGCTTCTGCTGCCTGGGTTATCTTTTCACCTGACCATCTAGTTGTGTCCTCAGGAGGTGCTTGTCTCGGTCCTACATCTAACAATGTGGCTGAGTATAGTGCCGTTGTTGAGCTACTTCGGGATGCCATTTCACATGGCATCCAGTCTTTAGAAGTCTGCTAGGATTCACAACTAGTTGTGTCTCAGTTGAATGGGCAGTACCGTGTACGAGACCCTACATTACTACGGATATTCCTTAAGGTACGACTCTTGGAGAGACATTTTGTTTTCATTACATATATTCACATTCCGAGAAGTCATAATTATATATCTGATGCATACGCTAACTATGTATTAGATTGGAATTTGCCACATTCATCATGAAGCACATAAATACAAAGACATTCATACATTTGTACCATACACACATATAGTAGAATCAAGAACCAAAGTTGTATATATATATAAATATGTCCAAAAATGGTTGTGTCATACAAGACTGGAGCCCGTAGCCCTCAAAAATATACATATCGATACAAAAAATGATAAGACCCTGGGATATCTACTCCCTCCGAGGAGGTCTAGCTGCCGCCTCGACGGGATGTGTCTCATAGTAGTACTGTACTGCGTTGGCCATCTGTTGCAGTATCCGCACCCACTCACCAGGAACACCCACTACCTGGCGCTGCATAGCCTCAGGTAGTCGAGCTACCTCTATCAGTGGTACTCGGGCAACCATCCGTGATATGTTGCGCTGCAACGTCTGGAGTGTGCGCCCTGCTGCAGCATCTGCTGCCACCTCATCTCTACCCCGACGACCATGTCTCGAGAAGCCCTCGAGTCTCACTGGGCCTTTGTCTGCGAGCAAACAGTCACCCATTAGCACATGATACTACCACCAAAAAGATTTTTTGTATTTCAACTATAATAAAAAAATCCATAAAAATTTAAAAAACACAAAACCAAAAGAGTACTCACCTATGTCTCCAAAAGCTGCGCCTAGTGGGAGCGGCATGTCACGGTCCTGTCTGAAGTCTATCCCCGCATAGGGATAGTCCTCTATAGCGATCACTTGCCGGTTCCACCAGCGGAAGAACTCCTCAGTATATGGTGACGCCAGACGGCCACCACCCTGTCGTGTCAGTATCTCATCCCACCGGGTCAGGGATGGATCTCGGAGACTGTGAGGAGAGACATCCACCCTCGGGCTAAGTCCCGAAACTCTCTTAAAGAATAAAATGTAGAGGATGCTACCATACCCAAAGTGTTTGGACTTCCCCTCTTTGCATTCTGTCAGTTGTGTCTTCATAGACACCAACAGAGTAGTACACCAGTCAAATATAGTAGGCTGCAAGCATTGTGATGCGTAGAACATCACCAGTCTGGATGCCTGATGTAGTGCTTTGGATCCCGTGATACGCACCAAAGTTGCCACAATGATCTTTGTACTCAGATCCGTTATGAGGTTGAATGGCACTTGACTTCCCACTGGTTGTGTGTTGGCGGGACAATATCGTACTATGTAGTCTTGCACAGTGATCCCACCACCCACGGTCCGTGACCGAAGACTAGCCACTTCCCCTCTATGGGACAAACCGGTAATGAAGTAGATATCCTCCACTTCCAGTGTCAGTGTTTTCCTTTTGAGGCTGAAGTGTTGAGCATCCACATCCCAGTAGTTGATCAAATGACGGAGTAGTAGGTTTTGGGCCCTTAAGCCCCCGAGACTCCAGTATTTATATAAGCCACATGCTTGCAATGCTTGTTGTGCTTGAAAATCGTTGCAGATGGCCTCATCTACCTTGTCATGCTCTCTCTCCCTCCACTCTAGAACCATCCTGGAGTGCAAAGCAAGAAATTTTTAGTCAATATCATGTTTAAAAATTTCTTCACGGCCGTACCCATGGGCTAGATTGTAGACAGTTGCGGGTAGATGCGGGCAGTCAGTTTTTTGACTGCGCATTTGATTCCCTACCCACGACCCGCACACTTACAGCCCGCGGGTAGCGCTGAAGCCATTTAGGGCTTGGACAAACAAAAAATACCACCGACTAAAATTGAAATAAAAGCACTTAAATGAAAGGTATGGCAGTGACCACTAACCTACTCCAGACGGTTCGCTGAACGGTTGCTCGTAGCTCCCAGGATCGACGCTTGAAGTTTCAGGTGCAAACTTACCACTTAACTCCAAAATGGTGAATAGTGCAAATGAATTGAAAATTACAAATTTTTATTACTATTTATAATTTTCTGGACCCACTTTTCTATAGTTTTTCCATTTTTGGGCCATTATGAACTAATATCGTGTCATGGAGTAGTATTTTTTCAACAGATTTCCTCAGTGAGAGTTGTTCTGATCCATTTCACACCTACGGCAGGTACGTTTCACACCTGGCATATAGGTTAGATGCCATTTTCACATGCATTATGCATTTGACCTTTGACCACTTTTCATAAACCCTAGGTGAGACCTCGCTTCGTGACTGACACAGAACCTTCACACTATTATAGAAGTGTCGTCATGTGGCGGTAGGGCTTTCCCAAACATGGGTACCCTAGTTAGAACCCCATTATGCTCTTGGTTCCCATGCCGTTGTTTGTCCTCAGGATTGGGAGTCCTTTGTAGTCACGCCATGACGTTACGATGAAGACTCATACTCTACTTTGTCTTATGCTGGCCATCTTCCTTAAGGACTCCCCTTAGTTATATCATGTTGTGATTGCATTGCATCACTTGCTTGCCGCTTGAGCCTTCTGCCGGCACCCGCTTACTCAATTGTTAGCCTGGTGCATGAGCACTTTCCCTGTCGAGCCCTGCAGAGCTTATATATTTTCCCTTCACAATTTGATGACCCTTTGACCTTGAGGGAACACACCCCCGAGTGTCCACATCCTGCACGCACTTCCTTGCATTGAGCATAGGTATGTTCCACTGCTTGGGACTAGTCTGCTAGCTATTTGACACTCGTTCCCTCACTTGTTGTACTATAAGCAATTTTATTCTTTTTCAAGCTTTTCCCAAATATGAAAAAGACAAAAAAAAAAAAAATCAAATATTCCAAAAAGCCGGATGAGATTATGGTCACTATTTCTTGTTGGCAGCTGTTGTGTCGCCTTTGAACAGAGCATTCATTCCACTCCGTACATTATGAGTCGGGACTATAGTTGGGCCTTAGGAGTTGTACTTGTTTCTCAGTTTTATCCACCGATTGGTTAAGCTTCCAGTCATTATGGAGCCCTCTGTAATGCCTCATGCATTGCACAGTTTATGTCAAGTCTATGCTGCCTGAGTCTATCCATCTGCTCATGCTCTTGTTTGAAGGAAGCCTTGAAACCAGTGTCATCCACTCCTCAGATATCTTGACTATTTCATGTCGGCCATCCTTATTGAGTCAGTCCGTTTCACTTGAGATCTTCCAAATCTTTCAGCACTGCTGGTACCTCGTGCTGGTTGATGGGGGATGCCTTAATGCCCTCCTTCCAGCGAGTCTCGTTCCGTCGACTTCAACTCATTTATTCCGGGACTTGAGGCTTAGAGTTCGGTTGAGTACCTTGAAGCTTGCAGTCATTAGTGGCAGGTTCTCTCGCCATCGACAGTTTTGGGAATACATCAATGTCCCCTGATCGATGGATTCATCCTAGTGTTCGACTTCAACCCATTTATTCACACTCTGATGATTGTGATCTGTGCCTTGATGCCCATTTTCATTATTGGTGGGTCATCTCATGTCTGTTAACGGTATACGTCAATGACCAGTAATCAGACAATGTCTCATCAGGTTCGACCCCAACTCCTTTATTCACTTGATGAGACTTGCACCGTCGAAGACTTGTGTAGAAGACCCCAGGCGATTGTGGCATTCGGTATGCTACATATGACTTTGACTTTACATTTGAGATATCACCTCTCAGATTTCAGCAGTTTGTACCTCCAGTTTTGTACCAGTTGTCTTCTTTTCAGTAGAAGACCATATCTTACTGTAGAGGGATCATGGCTATGATAACTTGTGACATATATTTACTTATGTACTGCCTATTCATGGCCATTGTATCAGATTGTTGTACTATACCAACATGTATTCAGAGATACTATTGTACTATGACGAGTGAGCCGTTCTTTCCACTTGTGTCTCCATCACTCCACTTCTGAGTTTTATAATGTATTTCGGCCATCATAGCACATTTCAGTCTCTGACCTCACACATTAGGGGGCATTTGTTACACAGAAATCTTCCACCCTGTGAGCATTAACATTCTTTGGCCTGTAGGATCCATTTCAGTGACTCAGATCCATTTTCATCCTTTAGTGATACCAGTTTACCCTATTTTTGTTCCTACCCGCATGTTGCATCACTATAGCATGCGTACCTGCGAGTTGCATCCCTATAGCCCGTGGGTATCAAGTAAAATGGTAACAACCATTATTTTATTACTTTTTACTCCCAAAAAGCGGTCATTGGGTGACCTTTGGCTCTCCATTTTCCCAAGCAACGTCTCGATGAGTCCTTTCACCTACCTTTGAGAGGACTATATATTCAACACATATGGCTTATGGATGGGAGGAGGAAGAGAATAGTAAAGGCACTCTAGTGGATTTTTTCCCTATCTTGAGTCTGCACTCATTGATCCTTGTAGTTGTGAACCAGTTATGTTCACCTTCCAAACTCCTTGCTAGTTTTAGTTTGCCTTTCATGGAGGATTGAAGTGGTGGAGGCACAAGTGGATTGATCTAGATCTTGGTTCAGATTGGTTTCCGGCAAGAGGTCGTATCACTTTGTAATTCTTCTTGTTCATTAATAGAAATACTCATATTCTCATCCATTCATGGTGTGAATGTCATTTATTATACATTGGGTTGCATTTTCTTATGATATTATGGACCATTGTTATTGATAATGTTAATGTTATTTATATATCACATGTACTTGTTAGATATTGGTTGTCAAGACTAATTTGCAGATTACAAGTGCTTGGATGTGCGCGGATTGAAAGCTCCAACGGGGATCTACATCAAATGTTGGATCGAGGTTGGTTACATTTCTCCATTATTTTAACATTGTCATTTATAATAGCATTGTTTTGAGAATTGAGTAGATTTTTGGTAGTCATCTATCTGTTGTGGTATTCCCAAGCCATAGTGATTTTTCTCTAATACAGGCCCAGCAAGGGTAAAAGGTAGTTCAAGTTAAAGTATAAATAGATTGGTTGCACCACTCTACTTGCTCATTCACTCATTCATCCAACTCGCATAGTTGAGAGAGAGGAGTGCGCACAAGTGGAGGAGGAGTAGCTGCTAGAGACATATATATTTTGGGGTTTCATCTTTGTGATCTTTGTATTGGTGCTTATTCTATCTCTGAGGAAGTTGCAGGGTTTTTCACCTTTATGGTTTTCCCCGAGGAAACATTGTGTCTCTTGTGTCAATGATTGTTATGTTGTAGATGTTATTCTCTTAGTAGGATCCTAGATAATATTTGAATTAAATTATAAAAATTCTAACAGATATTTGAATGCATAAGGATTCCATTCGAATCCTCACAAAAGTAGACTTACTAAAATAATGCAAAACCCCCCTAGGTGGCAAGTGTGTTCTCCAAGTCACACCAAAGGCTCACGAATTTTTGATTTAGTGATCAGATAGTGATGTATGATGAAGAAAATGCCAAATCCCAAAAATGGAAGGAAGAAACATCATGGAGGATGAGTGGTCCAAAAAATAGTTTCCCTAGTGAACTAGCTTTTACCTTTCACCCAAAAAGTGGTAAAAAGCAGTAAAAGCAGCAAGTGCGCCAATCTAACTCAGAATTGTCTAAAAATAGCCATAATCTATTTTAGGACATCCAGAAATATCCTTTAGTGATTTTAGGAAACTTATGGTCCACACAATGACTCATATGCCAACTATCTAGTCTAGTACATAGTAATTAATCATAGAATGATTAAATAATGCTACTAATGTATTAATATGACATATATAAAGGGTTTAATTATTCCAACACCCCCCCATAAGTCTGAATTTATGTGCTAAAAATTAGAATTAAAAACTAGGGCCCAGTAACAAGGCATGGACACCCTGTACAATGCTGCCTGGTCCACGAAACAAGGAAAGAAGTAAAACCTCATGAGAAAAACCTTCCCTCAAAAAATGGACATATCAAAATTGAAAGATTGTTGATCAATCCTTCACTCCACCACATGTTCAACCATCCCAAGCAGTGATCTAAGATAGCTGAAAGTCTTCTCAGTAAAAGCTTTGGTGAAGATGTCTGCAGTTTGCTCACCTATTAGGCAATACTGCAAATCAATGATCTGGTCATGCACTAAACACCCGATGTAGTACATATGGATCTCAATATGATTGGTTCTCTGTCTCTATACTAGATCACTTGAGACCCTTAAAACACTCTGATTGTCACAAAAGATGACAGTAGGAGTACTAAAGGAAATCTCAAACTCTGAAAGAATACCCTGCAACCACACATACTGAGTAGCAGCATTCACTGCTCCTCTGTACTCGGCCTTTGTTGAAGATAGTGCAATTGCACTCTGTTTATTGCTAGACCAGAAAAAAAGACCACCTCCAACCATGGATACAAATCCATATGTGGATTTTCTATCAAGGCTATCACCATCCCAATCTGAGTCAGTAAAGCCAAGAAGATCTAGGTTGGAATCTGCAGCATAGTGAATCCCATCAGTCTTAGTGCCTGAAAATTAATGAATATTCTTTTTGCATCCCTCCAATGGAACTCATGTGGCTGATCCATGTATCTTGATACCACAGTTGCTTGGTTTTTCAACCAAACATGTGCAAGGATGCACTTGCTAACTACTAGCAGCAGTCTCAATAAAGATATGTAAAAACTAATGTAATCTAATCTAACATTAACATGTGCAAAGAAAAATAAAAAACTAGATTTAAGAACATAAGCAATAAGATCTATGAGGAAAACAAGAAATTTAAAAAAATTGATTTTATATTACCTCAAATGGTGAGGATGGTGAGTTTTGAGCAGCTCCAAGGTTGAGAAGCTCCAATGTCCAATGGTCTCTTCTTCTCCAATGCTTCAATGGGGATCTTCAAACTCGAAATGGGAGGCAATGGCTCTCAAAGGGAATTTGGTAGCATAATGATAGGATGAAATGTGGATGAAAAGTGAGGAGCCCCTATCACCTTTTTATATTTTTTGGTGATTGGGAATACCATTATGGTTTAAGGAAACCAATGGTATTAACCAACATGGTTTAGGTCTATTTTTTCCTCTTTTTCCTTTTTGAATATTTTTTATATTTTTATTCCCTTTTAATATTTTTTGGGAATTTTGGACCCTTTTTGAGATTTTTTTTAGGAAAAATACATATTTTGAGGGGAAAAGGGTGTATTATGGTCTTTTTGGTGACCTTTTGATGGTTTTAGAGGCTCAAATGGTGGAAAAAGTGGACAAATGGGTCATGTGAATAAGGGAATGAGCTAGTGAGCACTTTTTGGGTGTTAACAGATTGCCTCCTGATGTATGAGGGCAGGAGCTCATCGTATGGCAGATAGACATCATAGTTCTTTTGTCTTTTTCCCTGGGGTTTGGAGAAGAGAAGAGACCGATTGGAGACTGGAACAACGGCCCCTTGGAAGCTGAAAAAAACTGAAAAAATACATGGCCTCAAAATGAATTTGGAATAATCTCTGATTATGGACGAGGCAAGCATACCCATGCTCGTTTCAAGACATATACATAACAATTATGCCAAAGAAGGGGGACCTGAATAATACATACAAATCTCTTGGTACGACATAATGGTCTAGAGGGGACACAATTCTGGGACATACTCATGGTCATACCATGACTGATCTCAATAACTAATACACTGGAAAAGAGCAAAAACCATTCTAAATAAGGTTTCAAAAGGGTGGATGAACTGCTGGAGATGAAGGTGTCCAACATCTGTAGGGACTCAATTAGACTCTCAAATGTGGTAGAGTCAGTAAATGAGTCAACTTCCGAGGAGTATTTGTAACTGTATACTCTAGGGAGTATAAAATTGGGATACATCTGAATACTGTCGCGAAGCGCAACTCGGATATCCATAGGAAAATGTAACTAGTTGTTTCCTCAATTAGGCTCTCAAATGTGGTAGAGTCAGGTGATATCCGGGGTCTTCAACAAATAACTGAAAGGACCGATACCTTGTACGAGTCTCAACAATGCGATCAAGGTGTTGAAGTTGAGCATGTGAGAAACAATCATTTGGAGAGGCACTGAGGACACCTTTCAAAATGATCCGTAGGCACTCATCACTAATGGTGATGAGTCCAAGGTACAGGGACCTCTGGGTCTATCCTCTGGAATAGATTTGGTTGGCGTCGACAGAGGGGGACCAAAAACTACCAAGGCAATGATGTTTCCTTAATAGGAGCACGAGGTGCACAACTGATATGTGATAGTAATGATGGTAGGACTGACATACTGTGGGGATGGGGAATAACTGAGGTCATAGAGTGGGTGGACTCAAACTTTCTTTGTTCAGAGCATGATGACATGGTTGACCTGGCAGCATAGGAAAATTAATTTTAGGTGTGGGGATCATAGCTCAGGGGTATGTATTGTAGACTGGAGAGACTCTGGGGGAACAAGTTGATGGATGCTATTGGGAGACTCTCAAGGTGACATACTGCAGAATGCTCTGAATAAAGGAGACTATAATGGGGAAGCTGCCTTATGAGTAGACATGATTTGTTGTGGCGCCAAAAAGCACCGTTGGATCCTTCTTCGTGGTTTTAATGAGCTCCAAGAAGGGATAAAAGTGTGCTCTAAAATGGTACTGTCCTGTGGATTTATGCGAGCCCAGGACTGTTCATGCTCGTGGTTGCTTTCGGTTTTAGAGAGTCTGAAAGCAGAAAGTAGAATCCAATGGTGTTCTTTTTCGTATGTTAGTCTCCAAGGCCCGAAAAAGCATAAAATGATGCAAATGGAGAACTCTTCTAGCCAATGTGACTAGAGTATTCATTTTTTTTAATTAGTCTACAAGGTCCGGAAAAGGGGTAAACTTATACCAGGTAGACGCCCTTTCAAATACTTTTAGCGAGCATGAAAGGAAGCAAGATTGCTCGGCGATCGTTTCATTATTTTAGGAGTCAGAAAAGAGCTTAACAGAAACTCCCTAAGTGCCTTTTTCGTAAAAGACTTGCTCGGCCCGAAAAGGGATAAAATTATACCGAACACAAAGGTATTGGTGAGAGCGAGGAATGATCTCGAGCATCGTCACGAGCGCGGAAAATTGAATCCGGTGACATAAAGATCGTAAAAAATGGGCAACGACCGATGTGGTATGCAAACCGAGGCGACGGGTGGTATTTTCAAAAAATGCTCGAAAATTATGGGGGTGAGATCGAGAAATGATCTCAAGCATCATCACGGGCACAGAAAACTGAATCCGGCAATATAAAATTTGTTCAAAACAGATAATGGCCAGTGTGGCATGCAAATCGAGGCTACGCGGGGCATGCAAAAAATGCCCAAAAAATCTGGTGGTGAGAGCGAGAAATGGTCTCAAGCATTGTCATGAGCACGAAAAACTGAATCCGGCGACATAAAGATCGTCAAAAATGGGCAACGGCCAATGTAGCACACAAATCGAGGCGACGAGGGGCATGTAAAAAATGCCCAAAAATGGGACGTGGTGGAATCGGAAAAAGGAGTGGACTACCATGAAGTTCTCGCTGCGTTGATTCCAATGTGACCAACGGTTTGAAAAACGGACGTTGTATGATGCTGAAATGGTTGATTGAAAATGGTCAAATTTCTATAAATAGCAAGTGGACCCAATGTGACAAGTGTCATTTTCACCGTTGACTTTCACAGAGCAATTTAGTTGGGTTAGAGCATTTTCTTGATTTGTGGGAGATTCGACCGTCAGTTTTTCATTCCGCGAGTTTCAGGTAAGCCTATGTGCCTTAGCCTTTCAAATTGTTTACTTTTGTTGGGCGTCGGGGTCTCAGAAGCTGCGAATATTACACATTGGCTTGCCAACGCGGAAAATCGCGGGTTTTGGGTCATTTTTCGCGATGCACATCGCGGGTATGGGCTGGATATCCGCGATGTGTATCGCGACTGTGGGTCCGACAGTCGCGATGTTCATCGTGGCTGTGGGTCCAACAGTTGCGATGCTCATCGTGGCCGTGAGGGCTTACAGTCGCGATGCTCATCGCGACTGTGAGGGATGATACCCGTGATGTTCATCGCGGCTGTGAGGCTGAAAGTCGTGATGTTCATCGCGGCTAAGGGCCCGAAGGCCGCCATGGGGATTGCTTGGGTCGGGAAAAAATTTTGTTTTATTTTTCTAAAATTTTTTTGTGGTGTTTTGGCAGGATGCTGAGGAGGCCGTTGGTGTCATGGAGGGAGAGAGAGATTGATGTGGGACTAATGGGCAGTATTCAAGATGACCCGGATGTGTGGGAGGCCTTGGCTTTGGGCAGACTACTAAAGTTTGCTCAAATTCCTATCATGCGTTCAATCAGAGATCTGCTGAACAAGTTGGTTGACTTCTGGGATTCGGAGGAGGTGGATTTCATAGTGTAAGGTGAGCGACTGGAGATCACCTTGACTGATGTGTACTTTCTTACTGGCTTGCCCCATTTGGGTGAGATAGGGGACAACCAGCCAAGGATTCAGGCTGGTATGGATATTGAGGATCTCCTGGAGAGATTCTGCATTCCAGGAGCCCATGCACAGAACAACGCACTGAGTATCTCGGATTTGTAGGAGCCGGAGATGCAAGTGGTGGCGGCTTGTGTTTTGCGGGTGCTTGGTGCATAGGCGCCCCATTGTTTGTTTGGGGGGAAAACGGTGATGGTTCACAGTGTCTTGAGAGGGACCTACTTTGCTTGGGGGAAGATGTTTCTGGCCTGTGTTCAGCGGGAGCTGAACAAGGTTAGCCGGGAGGGAGGAGAGTTCAGTTATGCTTCTTTAATTTGTTGTTTCTTTTTTGAGCGGGTACCTACCTTGCGGCCACATGTGCCGGTTTGGGAGGGATTGAGGAGTCAGCCGCGGATGGTGTGGTGGGGGAGATGATGCCCCGGGGTGGTGGTGGCATTCGGCAGTTCTTTTCGTCGGATATGTATGACCAATGGGAGCAGATGCCCGTTGTTATTGATGACTATCCATATGTGGGTATGGACTTCCGGGGAGACCCTGAGATGCCTCGAGCTCAGGGACAGGCTTGGGGGTTAGACGGTACGTCTTTGTTTTTGTTTCTCTATTATATCATGTTTAGATGTTTTGTTATGAGTATAGCTAGAGATTTTTATATGATACTTACTTGGTTCATTGTGGGTCACTGCAGATGTTGGTCCGAGGCCTCCAGTGGACCATATAGGACGTCGGGGACGGATGATGATGGTGGTACCTCCACCGGTAGCGGCACCGCCGCCTCGTGTATGAGGAGTTGTGCGTCAACGAGATGATGCCTTAGAGGACGTACATGATACCTTGGAGGCGCTATTAGTGGATGCACCAGATGATGGTTGGAAGGATCTAGATTGCCATGTTCTCGACCGTTGTTTCGATGCTCCCTGTGAGTGGCGGTCGATCCTATTGAGAGTAGCTGTGGTGATGGCTGAGAGGAGGGCTCGGGATCAGTATGATCCGGAGGATCCAGAGGAGCCCGGTGATCGTGATGATTAGGTTATCATGTACCTGCCCCCAAATGCTGATGATCATATGGGGATGTATTTTGTTGATACACATTTTTTGTACGGTTGGTGTACCTTTTGTATATTTGGGTGCTAAGGGCACTCCTGACATTGTGACACTTATGATGATGATATAAATATATATATAGATATGCATTTTTGGTACATAGTAATGTATGCACGTGGATGCACATCTTGTCTTTTCTTTTATGTCTAGGTTGCATGTGGATGCAATATTATGATTTTTATATGCCCATGGAGGCACTTGTTTATGCACGTGGATGCAATGTTATGATGATTTATTTATTTATTTTTATTTGATTTTTTGATGCCTATGTGATGCATGTCGTGATGTCCTACATGTGTTGGTTGACGTGCCAATCTAGAATGTTGTTAACCATTTGGTCTGCTACACTGTTTTGATTTCTTGGGACATGAGTGAACGAAATGGATTCAAAGTGTCGAATCATTTGTTTAGTGCACAGAAATTTTCTAAATAGACAGGGATCGTGTACCTGGTAACAGTTGTTGAGTTGGGAAAAAAGGAGTTGGGAGTCCAGGTAAACATTAAGGTGACTTATGCCCATTTGGAGAGCAGCGTCCAGTAGACCGGTTACGGCATCATACTCAGCTTGGTTGTTTGTGGCAGCACCTATGCACACTCCGTCGAGGTGGATCAACTCATGTGAAGGGGAATAAATTACCCAAGCCGCTGAAGCGAGATTTGGAGACCAGCGACTTGCACCATTGGCAAAACTGATGTGGTAGAGTGGAACAGGATCCATCTGTGTTCATGCAGGAAAAAATGAAAATGTAAGGTTTTGAAAGTTTATAGTGAAAAAATAAATTAAAAAACTGTACAATATGGACTATGGTGTCCAGGAGTTTTTTATGGGTAGAATCTTTTGAGGTACAACCCGTTACGGGGGTTGCGCATGGGATTGCCTTCCGAGTTGGTCAAAATGTATGCCCCATGTCCAAGGAAAGTCTGTATGATATATGGGCCTTTCCACATAGATTGGAACTTTCCTTTGCCTGTTTTGTCATGGGCTTGGTCGTAAACAAGTACCAGGTCTCCTTCACTAAATGCTCGTGGGTTAACATGTTTATCGTAATGAAGTTTAGATCTGTTTTTTGCGGCTTCGATTGTTTGGAGAGCTGCGCGACGATCTTCGTCGGCCTGCTCTAAAAGAAGTAAGCGCTCTTCAATTAGTGGCGTATTGGGGAGAAGTTCTACAAAAATTTGTAATGTTGGTATCTGGCATTCAATGGGGAGGACAGATTCCACGCCATGAACTAAATGGAATGGGGTAAAGCCGGTGGTGTTTTTGGTCGACGTGCGGTAAGCCCATAATGCAGGAAACAACATGTGATGCCAATTGGATTTATGTTTGTGGACAGTGCGCTGGAGGATAGTCTTCAAAATTTTGTTAACAGCTTCGACTTGGCCATTCCCTTGGGGATAGTAGGCGGAGGAGAAATGATGTTCAAAATTAAGGAGTATTGACAATTCTGTCCAAACGGAGTCCTCAAAGTGAGAGCCGTGGTCTGAGACGAGTTGCTTTGATACTCCAAAATGAGCGATAAGTACATGGTTGAGGAAAAAATGGGCTGCAGTGTCGGCTTTGCAATTGTAAGTAGGCATGGCTTCTGCCCATTTAGTAAAGTAATCGACAGCCACAATAATGTGTTTATGGCCGCCCGCTGATATGGGATTGCAATCCATGAAGTCGATGGCCCATTTAAAAAATGGTCCAACGTTGACGACTGGATGAACGGGGGCGGGGGGGGTTCTCTCCTTGGGGGCAAACAACTAGCAATTTTGGCAATGTTTGACTGCTGTGATACAATCAGTGAATAATGATGGCCAAAAATAACCTGTGCGAATTACCTTTTGGGCGGTGGCCATTCCAGAGAAATGGCCGCCGCAGGAGCCTCTATGACAGTCGTTAAGGACTTGTTTTGCTTCGTCTTGGGAAAGGCATCATCGTAGGATTGTGTCGATGCCACGTCGATAGAGGAAATCACCCAAGAGGAGATAATGGGGGGCATGGTGACGAATGCGATGGCGTACGTCAAGGTCGATATTGGGTTGAAACTTCTGCGTGCAGAGGTATACCAAAATGTTGCCGTACCAAGGGTCATCAAACGAGATGATGAACAAATGTTCATCGATTATATCAATATGGATAGCTGGTGATGACGACGAAGATGGTAGGTCCGTAATGAGTTGAGCGAGTGCTAATGCTTTGGTACTCTTCAAGGTTTTAAAAGTTAGGTCATATTCTTGTAAGATAATCACCTATTTGGCAACACGGCCTTGTAGAAGGCGGCGATTCAAGAGATAGACCATTGGGTTGGAATTTGCCACAGTCGTGGTATGGCTGAGGAGAATATAATGTCGTAGCTTCTGTACAGAAAAAAACGACGGCAAGGGCCATTTTCTCTTCATGTGGGTAGCATAGTGGTGGGCCTGATAAAGTTTGGCTCACATAGTAAATAACATGCTCTTGGCGAGCGGAGTCTTCTTGGACGAGTACTCCAGAGATGGCGTAATCTGATGCCAAAATCTAAAGGGTAAAGTCTCTTGTGAAGTCTGTAGGAGAAATCAATGGGGCACTTGTAAGTGCTTTTTTCAGGTCTGTGAAGGCCCCTTTTGCTTGGTTGTCCCAATTAAAATGGGTATGAAGGCATAGAAAACGGAGGAAACCATGTACTGTGGTGGCATAGTATGGGACAAAGCGACGAAGGAGGTTGGACTTCCCCCGCAGGCTTTGTAGCTGTCTTAATGTACGAGGTGATGGTAGGTCTACTATGGCTTGGACTTTTAGAGGATCGACGGTGATCCCTTTTTCTGAAATGATAAAACCCAGCAAATGACCTGTTGGAACGCAAAAGACACACTTGAGTGGGTTCAAGCGGATTTTGTATTTTCAACAATGCAAGAAGACTTGTCAAAGATCATCTAAATGGTCAGATCGTTTCTTAGATCGAGCCATGAGGTCATCCAGATAAACTAATATGATGTTATTTAGGTCATGAAAACAATAAGTCATAGCTCGTTGGAAAGTAGCTCCAGCGTTCTTGAGACCGAAAGGCATGACGCGATAGGCGAAGGTGCCCCATGGGGTAGTAAAAGCGGTATTGTATTGATCTTCTTTATGGATTTTGATTTGGTTGTATATGGAGAAACCGTCCATAAAAGAAAGTACCTCATGCCTCGCACATGCATCTATTAGTTGGTCAATAAATGGTGTTGGGAAGTTGTCTTTGGGACAAGCTAGGTTGAGGTCACGGAAGTCAGTACAGATGCGGATGGTGCCGAATTTCTTATTGACTGGTACTGGGTTTGAAACCCAGGTGGTATATGCAATTGGGTATATGAAACCTGCTGCTCGAAGCTTCTCAATTTCTGCTTTAACGGCTGGAAGCTTGGATGGGTGAATGGGATGTTGTTTTTGGTGGACCGATGATATGTTGGGCCAAGTGTCTATGTGATGTTCTACGATGGTAGGATCAAGAACAGGCATCTCGATATAAGACTAGGCAAAGACATATCGAAATTCTTGGAAGAGTTTCTTATAAGCTTGGGTTTCTTTTTCAATGCATGATGTGCCTAAAGAGATAATCTCAGGTTTTCCGGGGATGGTGGAGATGTCGATTTTTATAATGGGTGAAATGTTAACCATGTTACCTTCTTCAAAGGCTTCTGGAGCTGGGATTGGATCTTTAAACCAATCGACCTTGGTTGGTAAGAAGTCCTTGGATTCAACGGATAGTTGGTTTTCCATGGTGGATGTAGATGCCTCGGGGATGAAGTATGATTGATGGTGCATATCATCCCAAGGGTAGTCCAGTGCAGTGAGTGTTTCTAGAATTTCCTCAGCAGTCCGGAAGTAGTGTGTCATTAAATCAATTGGTTCAGGTTTATAGGTAGTTGAAATCATATAAATAGTATTGATTTCTTCTGAACGGGAAGATTCTGGGGGGAATATTTCCTTAATAAGCGGGGGGGATATCTCTAGGTCGACATTATTCAACTCGTATAGTGCTGATCTGTAATCTGGGAGATCAAGGCAGTGATGTGAATAATGGTCGTAGATGCCGCATATTGCATAAGGGTGGTTTTTTCACAATGATTTATCGCGAGGTTGAGGGGGTAGTTCTAGTTTGACAAATGGAACGTTGGTGTCATCATCCAACATATTCATGTGTTCTTGAAGTGCCCGTAGATGTGGACATAGATGGGTAGCATGGCCTATATCATCGCACAAGGAGCACTTAGGAGGAACACGGATTGTTGGGGGATTCTTTGCCAACTTTGGAGTTGTTGGTGGGTCCAGTGGTGTAGGTTTGTGGTCCTCTGCCCCCATGGTAACGGGATTGAGGGGGGACATAACTAAATGTTAATGTAGTGGCCCCTGTTGGAGGTGGTCGGTTTTGGGGGTTCGGTATACCAGGTGGTGGATGGTTTTGGGGGTTCGTTATGCTAGGTGGTGGGTGGTTTGAAATATTAATGGGTTGTACTGGTTGTAAAACAACGGCCGGATTCGGTGGAGGTGTTGGGGCAGGTAGGTACCATAGAGGTAATCCTATCGTTAACGCTGGAAGGTTAAGTGTAGCCATTACTGGCGTGCTGACAACTCCTGAAAAAGGAAACAAGAATGGGATAGTGTGAATCGGTGTTGTTCTGATATGACTAGGCACTATGGGTGGTTGAGGTTGTTGAGTATGTTGTTGTTTGTTGTGCGAGGGTGCATAAATCAGATATTTCAATTACCCGGAGAGGGGGTGGGATAGAAGGGAAAGTGGTGGTCATGGGAGTGTCCAAATGTATCCCAGGTCCGGCTGAGGAGACGAATGATGTGGGTGCACTCTGAACGGGTTGTTCGATCATGGGAAGAACATTTTCAGGCACTACAGGGGCATTGGGATCATAGTATGTAATCTGGTCGATTTTGACTACGCGTCCTTCATGGGGGAACATCATGAGGCAGAAAATTGAAGAAGTGACAGCTTTCATTTTATACATGTAGCTTCGTCCCAGAAGGAGATTGTAATCAAGTTGGGCATTAATGACCTCTATATCTATGAGAACCAGTTTTCCCCCAAGCTGTAAGGGTACATTCACTAACAAACCCTGATGTTGAGCTGCACAGCCATCGTAAGCTTGCAATGTGGTAGTTGATGGTTGTAGCGTTGGGAATCCAAGTTTCTGCCATACGAAAGTCGACATAACTCAGGTGGAGGAACCTTCATCGATTATGCATCGATGAACGATGAGGTTGCGAATGGACACAAAAACCAGAAAAGCTAGAGATGAAGGTAGACGAGGTTCGGCTTGGTCTAAGTCGAAATCCATCATGTTGGATTCGTTAGGGTCTGTGGCACCGATGGCAGATAACAATAATTTTCTCTGTGCAGGACAATTTTTTAGGATTTCTAGAGCAGACATAGCGGCAGGGGACTGGGCTAAGTCTTCTACGATGTTGTAGTTCGAAGCTGCACGAGCGTTAGGGTTATTGTTGATTTGTCTTAAAGGGATGCGAGGTGCTTTTGGACTCCCGTCCATGGGTATATTATGTATGCGAAGTGGTTGATCAATTGGGAGAGTACTCGAAGATGGATCAGTATATGTGGCCTCAGGGGCTGAGCTATATTGATTTCGACGGGTTTGAAGATTGACATAATTTGACGACATCATTAGCAAATGGCGAGTGTTGGACTCTGTATGCTGGTAATCGGCTGCCGCATAGGTAATTTGCTGCTGTGTTGCAGCGGATCCTTGAGGGGGATCATTTGGATAAGTGTTTACCACGCCTTGGTTTGGTAGAGGATTTTGCAATATCATGGGTTGTGGATGAGGAGGAGGTGTTGGCTGTGCAGCATGTCCTTGTCGTTGGGCGTCATCAGTCCAGAGTTGACGCACTCTGTCCAAATGAGGGAAATTGTGCATGTAATGGCCGTAGACTCAACATATGGAACACGGGTGGTTTGTTCATAAATTAGGGTTTTTTCCCTGTTTTGGTGGGCGATCAGGGTTTTGATTTGCAGGAGCAACGTTATTATTATTGGGAGGATTAGGTGGTTGTCCTCCTTGGTTTTGTTGTTGGTTATTTTCACAGTTTCTTCCTCTTCCGTGATTCTGTTGACCTCCTTGATTATGCTGGTTGTTTTGGTTTTGAGGTTGGTTTTGCTGTGCGTATACATGTCCTTGGGCAGTAGGTGGGTTTTGAGGTCTTGCAGGCTTTGGAGTAGGCTGCGGTGGGTAGTAAGCTGGAGGGTTATGAGATGGACCTGGTGCTTGTTGCGGTTGTGGGTAACCTTGAGCTATTGGAAGTGTTGGAGCAAAAGGTGTTGTCTATTGAGGATAATAAGCTGAATGGGCTTGTGGCTGAACCGAAGTCTGATGGGCCTGCTGGTTATAATATGGAGATGGTGCATAAGCTGATGGTGCTTTCCCATAACACTGTGGTGGACATGAAGGTCCATGAGTGTGGTGGGTGTGCATTACTGGAGCATACGAAGTTGTAGCTCCAAAATGAGATGTAGCCCTAAAAAGGTCTGGGGCGTTGTTTGTACTCATCATGGTAAAAGGTTTGTTTTGCACCATAACCTGGCCGATAATACCGTTGGCGGCATGGGATTCCCCCGACGCATCATTCCGGGATGGATCACTGCGCGAGGCGTCGGGTAAAATGGTGTATAGATATCCAAACTGGGCATATATGAGGTCGAACTGCTGAGCTTTTAAGATGGCTTCTTCTTCCGACTGGGGTCGTTCAGAAGCTACATCCTTGGCTATGAGAGGGAGGAGTGATTTGAGGAGCCAAAGCAAAAATATACGGTTGTCAAGCTTTATCTTGCAGAGACTACGGCGCTTATGCCACTCATGGATATGATCAGTGATGTGTGTAGCGATGTTCTGTCTACAAGACAAAAGTATTTCCACTCTTGCATCATAGCGTACAGGTAGTTGAAAGAACTGAAGGAAAGTTGAGGCGATGGATGTAAACGTGGGGTGCGTCCCATGTGGCTGCTCAATGTACCATTTGGCTACAGAGCTAGTGAAAGTTCTTTGTAAAAGTTTGAGTCGAATAGAATTATCTACTATGGAGTTTGAGGAACACCATAGGTGAAATGACATGATATGGTTTTGGGGGTTTTCCCCGGGTGATTCCATGAAGATGGGTAACTCCTTTTGGCCAAATATGACGGTGAAAAACGAAAATTTTATCCATGTATCAAATTGAAGCCGTTGAAACTCATATTTGCCAAATGAATTTTGACATGCGGTTGAAAAACGAAATGTAGAGAATTATGTTGGCTTTCCAATGATATTTTTTTCGAAATATTCCAATGTCATTTATCGTGTCGAATTTTCATTTAATGAAACATGTGTACTTAAAAATTTGAAGAGAAATTAACAAGTAGTTTGTGTTCGTGCACGATAATTTAATGTTAAAGTAATAATTAAAAAAAATGAAATATGTGAACATGATCTAGACAGAATGCACTAGGGCTTACATATTTTTCTTTTAATTTTTCTCAAAAAAATATATTTATTATTATTTTTCTAAAATGACCAATGAATATTTTAGTCGCATTTTGCACACATGTGTGTTCATGCACCAAATATTTTATTTTTTTACATAATTTGAAAAAATAAAAATACCCTTTTGAAGATGACGCGTTTATCTAGGACTTGTGTATTTTTTCAAATTTTTCGGATGTGTATTTTGAATTTTGTGGATTTATCTTTGAGCTCAATCGAAATTGTCGGCATGGTTTTTTAGAGCAACTTTTAGTAGAAATTTAAAAACAAAAGACATATGAAAATAAAAATTCGTAAATTTTATCTATCTAGATAGAGGATTCGATGACGAATCCAATGGTATCAAGTCTGCTCATTAATGAGCATTTAATGACATGGTTTAACTCTGTGGAAGGCAGACAAAAAAACCATTCTGCAAGAAAAATGGCTATCGACCTGTTTTTAAGCCCTCGATCAAGCTATTTGCTCGATCGAGATGTTTTCAATACCTCGATCGAGGGCTTAACAGACCCTCGATCGAGGGTTTAACAACACCTCGATCGAGGTATTTTTTAATACCTCGATCGAGGTGTTGTTAAACCCTCGATCGAGGTTCTGTCAAAATGGCTCGATCGAGGGTTTTCGTGTGTAAAAAAATCCTATAAACACTGGGGTGAAACCGCGAAAGGAGTTGGAAACAATTAATGTTGCCAACTACCCTTTCCTCATAAAAACATGAACGAACATCTATATAACCAGCAAACAAGATTTTACAAACAACAATTTACCTCATTGCTATTTTTTTCTGCATTAGAGCTTTGTCAATTTGATCTTGTTGAATTAGAGATTTGTAATTTTCATATTGCTAAATTAGATCTCATTAGACATGTAAGATTTCTTTGTAGACATAATTCAAGATTTCATACTAACATTTTGTTGTTTGTTATAACAATTTGAAAAAAAAATTGTTTGTTTTCATTGTAAGTTGATTCATGTAAGATTTCTTTGTAGGCATATTTGAAGATTTCATACTAACATATTGTTGTATGTTATAACATTTTGAAAAAAAATTGTTTGTTTTCATTGTAGATTGATGGGGAATAAAAGAAAAAGACAAAGAAAACATGCTAGACAACAAAATGCCAATGAAGAACATGAGAAGAGTAGAGAACGAATGAGACAACAAAGAGCAAGGTTGAGAGAAGAAGAAGATGCACATTTGGTGCAACAAATTCCAATGGAGCACAACCAAGGTAAATTATTGAATTACATGCTATCATAATTTAAATATCATGCTACATAATTTACAAAATTAGTAACAATTTTCCAATAAATTTAACTAAATTTCATAATTTAATTTGTTTCATATTTATTTGTAATGATATTCTTATTTATTTCATCAATTTGTTATTTAAATTTTAAAGTTTGCAACAATTTTTATGTTAAATGAACAATTTTCAAGTGGCTTTAAACAAATGTTAAATTAAAACAATTTTCAAATGAAATGAAACATGTAAATTTAGATTCTACTTTCATGTTAAGATATGAACATATTTTTAAATATTTTCAAATTATTTCAAAGTTGCTTTAACAATTTTCAAATTATTTCAAAGTTGCTAACAAATTTCAATTTTATTGTCCAACAATTTTCAAATGAAATTTGTACACAACTAGATTCTATTTTCAAGTTAAAATGTATGTACATATTTACTATTTTCAAATTTATAAACTTTACTAACAATTTTTAATGTTATTAGAATAATTTTCAAATTAAATGTACACTTGGACATTATTTTCAAGTTAAATTGTACATATTTAACTAATTGCAATTTTTTTAGTTACTAACAATTTCAAGTTAAATATAATTTCAATTCTTGTTTTGTTAGAAAATTCAATTTCAAAACAAATGAATGAATATTTTGAAATGAACATGTTGTGATAGTTATGTATTAGTTAGAATTTATTCAATTTGAAAACAAATGAATGAATATTTTCATAGTTATGGTGGTTGGCAATATTTTCATAGTAATGAATATTTGAATACAAATGAATGTTCAAAGAGCTATTTAATTATAATGTTTACATTGAAAAAATTCCATCAATCGCATGTACTTTTATTTACATATAACATGACATATCACCATGGTAAGATTAATGATTAGAATCATATGTTTTGTTAGGACAAATTAAAAATAATTATTTGCAATGTTTGCAACCTTGCATTGATATGTGAAACATTATTGATAAAAAAAATCATTAATTTGCAACTTATGCTAAAAATTACAATTTCCATAATTGTTTATTGTTGAAATTGCAAAATCATCAACTATTGAAATTCTAGGGTAGAAGTGTTGTAATCATTTATTTTTTTTGGTGATTTGCAACTTGTATTTTAAATATTTATTTGTTTATTTTATACCATAAAGTTAAAATAACATTTTTCTTGTAATGTATTTAAGTAAAATAGACATAAATTGCATAAAAATTTTTTTCCCACAATTATGTAATGTGATGATTATAAATTATATTAATTTTTATGCCCACAATAAATTTTATCAAGTTATTAATAATTATCTTGAGTTAAATATATATATTTGATTTTCAAACTTTACTAGTAATTATCAAACTAAATGTACAATTTCAAATTGCATGTACATATTTAATTGTTTTGAAATTAAGTTGTATAAACAATTTTCTTGTTTTAATGTATTTTCAATACTTGTACATTTTTCTCAAGTCACTAGCAATTTTCAATTTGTTAATTTACATGTACAACAAATTTCAAGTTACTAGCAATTTTAAAATTAAATGTACAACTTGTATTTAACATGACATATCACCATGATAAGATTAATGATTAGAATCATATATTTTGTTAGGACAAATTGGAAATAATTAAATTTGCAATGTTTGCAACCTTGCATTGATATGTGAAGCATTATTGATAAAAAATCCTTAAATTGCAATTTATGATAAAATTACAATTTCCATTTAATTGTCTATTATTGAAATTGCAAAATCATCAACAAATGTGTGTTTGCATTAAAAATTATGAATTTCTCCTCAATCATATCACTATGTAATGTTTTTAATTAAATATCGTATTTATCTCTAAATCAATGTTTTTTTTCCCACATTTAGAGTATAATAGGTATGTTATCATAGGTAGAAAATCAATCTTAAATTTTTATTTCATGTATATATAACATGGGATGCATGATGTTGTCCTTGAAATTCTAGGGTAGAAGTGTTGTAATCATTTATTCTTTGCATAGTGTTTTGCAACTTGTATTTTAAATATTTATTTATTTATAAATTATACCATAAAGTTAAAATAATATTTTTCTTGTAATGTAAAAGTAAAATGGACATAAATTGCATAAAGAAAATTTGCCCACAATTATATAATGTGATGATTGTAAATGATATTAATTTGTATGCCCACAATAATTTTTATCAAGTTATTAATAATTATCTTGACTTAAATATATATAGTTGATTTTCAAGTTACTAGCAATTTTAAAGTTAAATGTACAAGTTACTACCAATTTCAAGTTACAAGCAATTTCAAATTTTACTAGGAATTTCAAACTTTACTTCTAGAACAATTCTCAAGTTTAATTAAGTTAGCAATTACAAGCATCTGTTGCAAGTTCGGATCTGGGAATAATCCCTGTCCGCTTAACTGTGGGAAGTACTTGGGCATAAGCCCTAAAACTCATTGTGAGGAGTACCACAGGAACCCTAGAGTAGCTGGCGCATTGAGAGGACCTGCCAGCGAAAAGGGCAACGACCCCTACCTGATTGACTAGTTTTTCCCTGTGATGTAAACCAAGAGCTGTCGTTTGTGGCCAAGCGGTTATCAGTTTTATCTGAGCCGTGGAGTGAGGGGTACTGCCCCAATACGCAAGCCGTCAGACAGCATTGGTGGCCGAGTGAAACACCTAAACTTTTAGGAAGCCAAACATACCTGGGGTCCATATCTATTTTCAGTTGAACTGTTGTCGATCACTTCCGCGCCATTTCACTAACACAGGTCTCAGGGTTTTGGTGTAACGGTTTGTATCATTTGAGCAATTTCAAATTTCAAGTTACTAGCAATTTCAAATTACTCAAGAGCAATTTCAAATTTCAAGTTACTAGCAATTTCGATTTTTTCTTAGAACAATTCTCAAGCTAAATGTATTAGTTGGAAAATTCAATTCACATGCAATTTTCAATTTTTCAATTTTCACATCAAATTTCAAGTTACTAGCAATTTTAAAATTCAATGCACGACTATCAAGTAACCAATTTTCAGTTTGTTAATTTACAAGTTATGCAGGGAGAGATTATGGTTAGACATCACATCATGGTGATCAAGAATCACATGACGCTGTGCCTCCTCATGATCCTGATCAACCATCACATGACACCTTTCCCTCTCACATTGAAAATATAATTGGGAGTTGTAGTGGGGTTGGAAGGGGTGGAAATTTTTTAAAGGATTGTGCAGTTGTTTCTGCACAAGAAGAGACTGGGAACTCGATCCCTGGTTGAAGAGTTAGAGAGCATATTAATAACATAATCAAGTCATATTTTGAATAATATTCAATGATGGCACAAGCTCAAATCCTACATGGGTTGATAAAACACAAAAAATTGAAACGTGCCACAAAGTTGTTGGGTTTTCAAGATGTTAAAACAAAAAAGACATGCGAGAATGCAATAGAAAATGTAAGAACTGCATTATCTTCATTTGAAAAATCAAGAAACAATGATACCCGAGTTGCTCGTAAGGAAATTACAACGGTTGTTGTGGCACAGAGCACCTCAAGAAATCGAATGGTATCAACAATGGCATCATTGCTCAATGTTTCAAAAAGAACATTGCTCAAATATACTAAATTCAAGGTCTGGATAGATGAAAGTGATGAAGCTGCTTGGTGGGCTCTTATTTGTAGGGAACCCTATTGAGATAGGACGGCAACGGGCATTAGAGAGAAGGTGATAGAGTTTTGGGATAGTCATTCTCGTGCTATTCCAGATTGAAATCATGTCCTGCGACAACGTTTATCCAGAGGCATTTATCAAGAGCACTGTAAGCATGTGATGGAGATGACGGGAGTTGCACTTTACGAGGAATTCCAAGAAACCAATCCTGGTGTTCAAATATCATTTAGCATGTTCAACAAATTGAAACCGTGGTATATTAGTCCGAATACGATTCACGACACTTGTTGCTGTCGTTACCACGTTGAATTTCAACTATACTATGACACATTTCTGGATTTTTGCAAAAGGCACTGGAACGGTGTACTATCTCCTCAGACAGTGCTAGATTTTATTTGTATGATACTATGCAACATGAATCATGAACACGTGTTTTTCAATAAAAGGTGTGTAGGTGGGAGAAAATGCCATGAATGCGGTGATTTGACATTGTTCCATAGGAACTTTCCTATCGATCCAACACACCATGGATTGTCAGATATCACTGTTAGGTGGAAGAGGTACGAGTACGTCACCATGAATCCAACACCTTCTTCATTTGTGCCATCCAAGAGGATCGACTTGCTCGATGATGAGATTCCTGTTTCAGATTTCATGGAGAAGTTTCAAAGTCATATTTATAAATACATAAAGCACTCCCATAGGTCCAGGTGGCAAGCTTCAGAATTCAAACATTCCCGTGAGGTATTTGATCTGGGCACAATATTATCAGTGGTAGACTTTGCGGAGAACTACACCTTTTCTCCTCAGAGAGAGATACAGAGTGAGTACTATCACTCCGACCAGGTGTCTATCTTCGTACATGTATTGTATAGACATGCTCAGGAAAACATTGATGGTAGGGATAGAACTCCCCAGTCACGTGAAGTGATCAAGGAGTACCATTTTTATGTTAGTGATGATCGTGAGCATGACACATTGTTCGTTCAACACTGCTTTAGGTTGATTTATGATTCATTCAGGAAGAGAGGCGTATCATTTACTGAACACTGGATTTGGTCAGATGGGTGTGCAGGGCAATTCAAGTCGGCATGCTCATTTTATTGGTTGAGTCGCCTACACAAACAGACAGGAATCCGACACATCTGGAACTTTTTTGAGACAAGGCATGGGAAGGGTGAACATGATGGCGCAGGTGCATGTGTGAAACGAGCACTTTGGAGGTACCAGATGAGTCATGGTGCAACCCAACTCAAATGCTCCACTGAAGTAGTTGATTGGTGCACACGTCATTTGGGACATCAGGGTCGCGAACAAACAAGGCCAGTGTGCAGGTAATAAACTCCAAACTCAATTAATAAGCTAATAACATTCAATATCAACATTTCCAAAAGAACACATGTACTCGATAGGAATTTACATATGAAAAACTAAATTCCATGTAGGTTCTTCTGGGATGTTGCCCTTGGAGATGTTAATAGATCCATGCCATGGTATTGTGACACCATCCCTGGTACGAGGGAATTGCATTCTGTTCGAAGTAAAGATATGGGGGACATATTTTCCATTGAAACGAGGAAGCATGCCTGCTTTTGCGATTTTTGCATTGATGCAAATGGATGCGGGCTTGATCACTGTGAAAATGATTTATATGTCAAACCATGGAAATATGTATCTCTTAATACAAAGGACCCACATCCAATTCCAACATGGCAAGAGATGCACACTGAAGAGGCAATGGTCTCATTAGATTATGATCGAGTTTCCGATATGGTTAGGGAAGGTACAAGAGTCTTCATTAAGTTAATTAGTTCATTATATCTTACACATATACAAATGTTGTAGAAATTTGCACATAGAACATTTGAATAATATTTGTAATGTATCTTGTAGGTGATGTATTCATTGTCATTGCACCCCTCCACAACCAAGAAAATGTTGCATACTATTTGATGCGGTGCACGCAAATAAAGAGTAGATTGGTGCGACCCTACCAAGATGGGGACTTCACATACCAGGTTGGAGACATGGTTCTAATGGGACACTTTTTTGAAAAGGTGAAAATACAGGGTGCTCACATTATTTACAGATATTTTATGCCTGGATATATATCATGTCAATATAGTCATTTGGTGGTTGCAGCTCGGATACCTCTAATAGAAATCAAGGTGAAGAGAGGTGATCCAAAGAGATGGAAGATGACAGAAGTTGACCATGATCGTATTATGGAGACTTGCATTCCTATAACCCATTGGCCAGATGAATGAGTTACATGTATGCCACTTGCATCATTGGCATAGTTTTCATGTTGTCTTGTGTAATATTTTTTTGGAGATTTTTGTGGAGGTTGTTTTATAAATGTATTTTTGTCTAGATGCTTTAATGTCAAGAATACAAATACCAGATGGGAGGCTTTTGTGAAATTTGGGTCATGGTGCTCCAATGTGAATACACTTGAACATGTACATGTTCTAATTTTAGATTTTGATTTCAAATACAATTGTAATGTAATTGAGAATTTAAAATACATCTATACAATGTGGAATGGTAAAATTTAAATTTTGAATTGTACAATGATTACCATTTTGTGCAACATTCTTTAACATATGAATTTAGAAAATTTTGGGCATTATAATTATTGTTTGGACCACACATTCTTGTATTGATAACCTAGAATTTTTGCTATTTATGACTATTGTGTTTCCCTTGTTTGTTCATAATCTATCATTGAAGCTTCAACCAAAGGTCTCATACATACCCATGTGTGGTATATATGTGACTCTTCCTTAGCTATATTTTTTGTGACGTGACCGCAATCAATCCATAGTTTTTAATTTTTCTTACTAAGGGAAATGAAGGGCACCAAAACACTCCTTCAATTTGATTTCCTTCCAAAGCAATTGATTAATAATTAGATTGACCTTGCTAGTAGAATTTTTACATTCGTGGGTGACATTTAGTTATGGTGATTTGGTGGTTGAAAATCCCTTTGCTTGACACTTGTTATAATTCACATAATTCTTGACTTCATTTGTTATAGACACTCAAAAAATATAATAAAGTTCTATAATTTCTTCGTCTTCCTCACTATTCACAAATGGTGGTTATTTATGTGAAAAAATAAGTTATCAATGTTACATGATACTTGTTAGACATGTCCATGTTTACAAAAAAATATGTATTGAATAATAAAAAGAGATGATACTAATTAGATATGTCTATGTTTAGGAAGAAACATGTATTGAATAATAAACAAAGATAATAATATTTCCATATTAACTTGACTTGATTATTTGAAAATTGTCATGCCTTTAACATATAAAGAGATAGCTTGTAATCTACTAACCTCTATTTCCATCATTTACATATTCTTTGAAATTTGTCTCTATAATTACCTATATGAATGCAAAGGACAAAACCAATATCCACCTCCAATAGAATGTTCACACTCAATATTCATTTAAATAATAACTCACAACATCAACTAATATCATGAGGATGTTGATCCATCTTCCACATTTTATTTACATTTCATTTTATGAAGTAAAGATGTTATGTTTTCTCCCAACATATTGCCTCGAGACGCAAGTTCCATTAGTCCTCTTGAACCAATTATTTATAAAAGCATTAAGAAAACAATTTATTAATTAATTTGAAATAGTTATCATTAGAATAAAATTTTAAAGAAATATCAATTGAATAAAATAATTTTTATTTTAGAATATTATTACTTAGTTTGAACGTTTACTTTCAAACATTAATAATTAACTTGAATGTTTATCATTACAATTAAGTTTTTGCTCTTAGCCAAATTATACTTAAGAGGCTAGAATGCTAACAATAAGTTATGTCTAATCATAAATAATTATTATAATAATCAAGTTTTAAAATATTTTAATTATATGAAATCATTTGTACAGAGGAAAAAACACTCATTAATTAACTTTGGATAATTATCAGAATAATTGAAAGTTTTTGTAGTAAATCATATTATATTTGAAAGTATAATAAGTTTTGCACTAAAGCATGTTATATTTAAGAGTACTTGGTCACATAATATATAGCCTTGAGGTAATTTACAAAAGTAATTGCAAGAATAATCATTAACTTTACAAAAGGAATTGCAAGAATAATCATTAACTTTACACACTTGCATTCAATAAAAAGTTATTTTGTACATGTTGATGTGAATATATTCAACATACAAGCATAGTACATGCATCTACCATAAATCATAAATAGTTGTACATAAATCATATGAAATAGTTGTACAAACATAGTTTCTACCATAGTTGTACAAGCATATGCTATCAACATATTTCCATTTCTTATATTAACTAGGTGGTTATCCCCATTGCCAAGAAAACAAACCATACCTTTATGACTTTAGATTAGAGCACACACTTAAAATAAAATAACACAAAGATTACCTAGATACTATATAACTTGTAATTATATAATTTTTTCTCAAGGGATATTTCACACTCTCAATGGACAAAAACATTCTTATATACCACAACACATTGAATTTTCAATTGAAATTACACATTAAATTTTCCATGTAATTGAATTGGAATGTGGAAACTGTAAGTGAATTGTAATGTGTAGACAACATAATGCAAAATGTCAATTTCAATTTTCAATTTCAAATGTATTCTGATTTTAAATTTTGATTTCAAATACAAAATTGAGAATTTAAAATACATCTATATACAATGTAAAATTGTAAAATTTAAATTTTAGATTGTACATTGTATCATAATTTAAAATTTTTATTTCAAATGCAATTGTAATGTTATTGAAATTGAACTTGTAAATTGGAACAACACATTGTATTCTCAATTGAAATTACACATTAAATTTGAGATTTTAATTTTAAATTGTAATTGAATTGGAATGTGTAAATTGTAATTGAATTGTAATGTGTAGACAACATAATGTAATCAAAATTTCAATTATTAATTTCAAATGTATTCTAATTTTACATGTTGATTTCATTTATGCAATTGTAATGTAGTTGAAAACAAGCTTTTAAATTGCAATTGAATTGGAATTGAAATTGCACATTAAATTGGAAATTTTACATTGTAATTGAATTGGAATTGTAATTTCAATTTTAAAATGTAATGTATGTATTCAATTCTAAATTTTGGAAGATGTTTTCTAATGTAGTCGAAATTTGCATTTTAAATTGAACTAAATTGTAATTACACATTAAATTTGCATTTGAAACGACAAAACATAAATTTATAACTATAATAACTATGTCCAGATCTAATATAAAAAACAATCGATTTCAAATCATAAACAAAATACACATGAAAACATCAATATGATAAAATATACAAAATATCCAAAAGTCCATATCCAAAGTCCATGTATAAATGATATAAATCCATATCCAAAACATGATAACGTATATATAGATCATCCAAAACAATATAATATATATAATATGAAAATATCCAAAACATGGAAATGTATTGATCATCAACTCATCGGCCACTACCCCCACGAGGCCTGTCATCGTCCCTCTGACTGCCCTCCTGTGCAGCAGCCCGCTGCTGTCTCTGAGACTCTAAACCCTCAAGGAATTATGCCATATCCGTCGTGTCAATGGTGATATCCGGGATCTGGGTAGGAATACGGGTAGATGGCCCTTCATTAGGATAATGTACTTGAGGTACATCCCAACTATGTGTGAAATCCATTGCAGCATTGAAACCCGCCTGTTGCGATGCCTATGTAATATGCCAAATTACATGTAATAAGTTAGATTTATTAAAATTAAAACTAAATTTAACATAATTTAAAAGCTATCCGTAAAAAATTGAAACATAAAGTACAAAAATCAATTACTAAATGTGACTAAATAACAGGAATTGGAACATAAATTAAAACTCACATGTGTCTCTGGACCCGGCTCGTCAGAATCTTCGCGGTCCTTATGTCCATAATCAGGATCTACCGCCTTTCCGTTGCCCTGTACAATTTGAAATTCATTTGAAGTTAAGATCTACAACATAAATCTCGAAAATTAAGAAATAAAACACAAATTATTTAAACTGAGAAATAATATTCAAACACAAATTAAATTGGAACATAAATTATAACTTACCCCGACTGGAAGACCAATAGATGGCTCGCTAGCAAAGAGTTGATCCATGAATGGGGTCCCCTGCATGGATCAATAGAATACAACTCCCTTAAGTATTATTGACCATTCAATTTGTGACATTGATATGATGTAACATGAAGAACATATATACATAATTTTACAAAAGTATACATGTCGTGTAGCGACGCATCTATGATATAACTGAAAGTATGCATCTCGCACTGACTCAGCATACCACAGTAGGGTCTCGCGATCAAAACTCCTGAGCATGTCACTAGATACATGCTCTATCTCTGGCTCTGTAGGTGGAGGGGGGTGGTCTAGATGCCTCTCCATGCGCAACAATAGCAACACTGCCCAAGGCAGTGAACAACGAGTCTGCAAGGTCAGCTCTAGCCTTTGCAGCAAACTGGGATGATTGTGCCACATCCCCCGACCTGATAACCACCCTGTCTAGAAGCAGTATCAACCTCAGAGCGGGTGGCACGAAGGCAGGGTCTCTCTGATCTCCAAGACGTTGGTAGGAGCGTCCCCTACTATCCCCATAGAACTGGGACCCTGTGCTACTGTAATCCGGGTGCATGTCCAAAACAAACTCTGCATAAACATGTTTTGCAAAGTACAATGGGACCTGGTCATGGTGAGGGAACATGCCCCACACTCCCACGAATCTATCATATATATGTGGTGCAACGACCTCCAACTTAAACTCCCTGAGTCTAAGCGGTTGACCGGGGGCGCGGTCAGGAGGGATGTCGAATAAAGCACCCTTGATGTCATGCCCTCTTATGGCGACATTGACATACTCCCATTTGTGGATCCCAATGACACCATCTCTCCTCCTCTGGCATGAATGTTGCCAAATGTCACTGAGAGGTCCTACCCTCATGTAGAGGGTCAACATCTCATCAACCGCCGATAACATCATTGACAAAGAATGTCGTGTGGGAGAATCCTCCCTCAAAGTGCTCACACATGAGCTCACCCACTCTCACTGGGAAATGATTTCAGTGAGAGTGATCCGTGCAACCTCATCATCGTACGATCCCCCTGATGGGGCACCTGCGATCCAAACCAAAACACAAATGTTACTAAAAATATATATTATAACTTGCAGCTGAAATTCAATGCATTATATACTAAAAATTTACTGAAAAATGTGCTAACAAAAAATACGCACCTGATGCACTCGTGTCTTGTTGTACATCCTCCTCCTAGGGATCCGCATGTATGTCGTCGGGATGAACCGACACACTATCTCTCCTGCTGCCGCCACCAGTGGAAACCGACCCCGTCCTGGCATCACTCCTCAGTGAACGTGAGTGTTGCCGATGGCCGCCCTGTCGGGCAACATCATATCCTCTCGTGCTTCGTGGAGCACGAAGCACCGAATCTCTCTCTTCAGGACTATCTGCATCACATTTCAACTTCTAATTCTAATTTTCTTTCAAATTCTATTCCAAATTTCACATTTCAATTTCAAATTTTCTCATTTCAATTTCAAATTCTATTCCAAATTTCACATTTCAATTTCAAATTCAAATTGAATTCACATTTCAAATTCTATTCCAAATTTCACATTTCAATATATACATTAATGTATGAACATTTCATTAATATTATGTGTTCGATACAAATCAATTTTCATAAAATAATGCAATTTGTGGAAAACCTAGCCGGGCTTCTATCTTTTTTGCTTCGATTCATCTAAAAATTTTATTGGAAAAAATTGGAGCAACCCTTCAATTGCAAAGTTATAAAATAATTTTCAATTTCATTATGGATAGGCTTGATGCAAAATTAATTTTTTTGAAAGGATAAGGTTGTTGTGTCTTTCTATGAAGGGAAAAATGGGTTTTGATGTGCATTGAAGGTTTCAATTTCGAAGCATGATTATATAACAATGTGCTCCACCTAGAGCATGGATCTAATACCATAAAATATTGTAATTACCAACACAATCATACACTGTATATTGGATCTATTATATAGCAATTGAATCCTACTAACAACCTGTAACAACATGATAATTTTTTTCTACATAATTGAAATAGCTCCATCCTAAACTAGCGCACACACACATCAAACTTTTGTTGGTGTAGTTATTGAGCATATAATATGTTGGTGTAGTTATTGGGGAGTGAATTAATAATCTAAACTAACAATAAAAATGTGGATCCATGCGATAACATAAAGAGTAGAGCATTGATCCCTCAAAGAAATATGAGAGATACTCCCACCTTGGCCCTTTGCATTGCTTTATGGAGTTAATGATACAATGAAGGAACAATACACTAAACATTGTCCTCATGTCAAGAGTTTGGAAGGAAATAGAAAGTCATGAATGAGAGATAATTGGGATATGTGATCCCAATGTTGCAACTATGGCATTTTCATTCAACCTTCGACCATGTCAAAAGAGTCACAACCATTTATTAAAAGATTTGATTGGATGAAATTCCAAGGAGAATCCTGGTTTTGTGAATGCCTTCATTAGTTGGAGTTCTAAAATGGAAGTAACATGTGACCTTGACCTTCCAACCAATCTCCATCCTAGATAAATTGTAAACCAATGAATGAAGAATGCCATTTTTTTTTCTATAGAAGTAGGATAAGGTGTAGGAGAAGCCCCAAAATCATATGATTCATATTTGAGATTGTAATAAGGCTTCTGAGCTTTGGTCATTGATATTGAATAAATACAGTAGACATTGTTGATATGTATCTTTTTTGTGAATTTAATATGATAATTGATTTGGTGTAATTTAGTCTATTTATCTTTTAAATTGAAATTACAATAATTATTTTATCTTTCAAATTAAAATTACAATAATTATTGGTAACCTTTGGTCTCGTGCCTACATCAAAGATAATTTGTTGAGAAATCCCCAAGCTAAGTATTAAATACAAAGACATTTCAACATATGAAGGTTTCTTGATTAGTGACATCCAAACATTTTTCATCGAAGAATTGAAAAGGAAATCCCTCGGGCAAACTATATATACTATTATAACTCCACCCATGTAGCTTTCATACCTACTTCATCTAGACATTAACCATGAACTTTACGATGTGCTCTACAGATTATCCAAATTGTGCATTTAATATATACAGATACATCAATATAAATATCCTTAAGGGAACAATCATTACCTTCTCTAAAGTGTGTTTTCTAATTCGTATAACAATGTTGCTATAAAATAAAAATGACAAATCAAATCATCTATGTTTTGACATTGCTGAAATTTTAAATGGCTCTATGCAACCTTATGTCATAGTGGACAGTACATCCCCACTAAACTAAATAAAATAATAAATACTAGCCAATAACAAATCAAATTACCCATGTTTTGACATTGTTGAAATTTTAAATGGCTCTATGCAACAACCTTATGGCATATTGTACTGTGCATGAGAAAAACATGCATCTCTTCTTAAATTAGTGGATTCCTAGGTGAATTTGTATTTTGAATAAATGAAAAATAATCAAATGATGAAAGAATTATAAAAAAGTTGTGTTTTCATGATTTGGAAAATTCACTAAGTAGAACCATTTTCATAGTTTTGATTTGGGTAAAATTGCTTAGTCTCTCTTTCAAGTTAAATTCTGTCATATTCATTGATAATACTCTTGACGATGAATATATATATTTATTTTTACCAGGATTCCTTTGGACAAAGCCCCTTGGCACTGCCATTGTCATACTCAAATACAAACGTTGCCTTAACTAAAAAGTGAAGAAACTAAAACCGACTTAGTACATGGAGTTGATTGAATAAATTTATGATGCATGAGCACCGTTGGTTTCGAGCAATTGGCATCAACCAAAAAATATTTCAATTATGAGTTAGTAGTACTATAGGTTGGATAAGATGGCTATGTATCATTTTGCTACAAATCCATTCTATAAATTTGTGTTGATGCAAAACCTATCTTGTCGTGAAGACATAAACCTACAAAACTCCTTGGTTGTGGGAATGGCCATGATACCAATCAATGCTATGGATCCTACATAGCCCTGAGTGAATCATACACCCTTACCCATGTGTCATGCAATGATTTGAAATACAACGAATGGTCTAAGGCATAGGTCAAGGGATTCAATGGTGGAAACGATTAGATGATTCAAAGGTGTTTTTATTGTTGAATTGTAGTTTGTATTCCACAAAGATGGTGGAAAAATCTAATCCAAACACATGTAGTCTAGTCCAGCAAAATGCATTTGTAGTGGCTTATATCATTCAGAGACATCATCTAATAACGTTAGGCCACCTGATGTTGGGAATTTTTCCAAGCTATCCATTATGGTTCCAGGCCAATTTATCTTCATTGATGCTCACATTGTGGACATACTTTTCATGGCCTGAGAGGGGATCCTATTTAGGACAATTTGGCAAGTTAGTTATGGTTATGGATATGATTAATAATATATGATTATATATTATTAATATTCATTTTTTAATTTTTTATATTATATTATTAATATTAAATATTATTTTTTTAAAATAAATTAAATAAAAATTAATAAATAATATATGATTATATATATTATTAATATTCATTTTTTAATTTTTTATATTATAATATTAATATTAATATATGATTTTTTTTTCAATCCTTTTGGCGTTCTCGGAGGATTGAAAAAAAATTGGCAGCATTTATGCTTGCAAATTCACATACCAAATAATTTTAAAACAAATAAATGCAAAATAAATTTAAAATCCTAAAAGTATTTCAAATTTAAAATAGTTTTTGGTTTTTGTTTTGAAATGGTTTTCTGTTTTAGGTTCAAATGATTTTTTTTTCAATCCTCTTGGCGTTCTCGGAGGATTGAAAAAAAATGGGCAACATTTCTGCTTGTAAAATCACATTTTAAAATAAAACCGGTAGCATTTATGGGGTGAAATGCTACCGGTTGATATAAAAACTAAATAAATTAAATAATTTAAACAAATAACTAGCAAATATGTAAAACCCTAAATCTATTTCAAATTTGGTTTTTGTTTTGGTTTCAAATGGGTTTTTGTTTTGGTTTCAAATAGGTTTTTGTTTTAGTTAAATCAAATGGTTTTTTTTCCGATAAATTTGGTTTCAATGGCGGTTTAGTTTCAATGCCTACATCCTATCCATTTCTAGAAAACCAAATTAAACCTAGATTTGATAAAAAAACACAAATTTATACATAAAATATGAAATATATATATTTTTTTAAATTACAAAACAAATGGGAGATTTCCACCCACCTGGTGGAATAGATGACATGATGGCTTTGTTGCTGGGAGGTGGCGTCAATGTGGGGGAGGTGGCATCGGGAAGGTGCTCAGTCGAGGTCCTCGGTCGATCTGTCTCTGTCTCTATCACTGCATTGCACGAAAGCAGGACCGGCCGGGCCCTGTTTTGTTTTTTTTTCTTTGTCGCATTCCCTCGATCGAGAAAACCCTCGATCGAGGGTCTGTCAACCCACCGCACAACCACCCGGACCCTATTTTTTTTTTCTTTTTTCTGACGGATCGAACAAACCCTCGATCGAGGTTTTAACACATCCTCAATCGAGGTATGTTAAAGCCCTCGATCGAGGTATTTTTAAACCCTCGATCGAGCGTATAAAACCTCGATCGAGGGCTTGAAATTAGCTCGATCGAGGGTCTGAAAAATGATTTTTCACCTTGAGATCCGCCAAAAATGGTGAACCACATTCGTGGATTCACCCCCCAGCTATTCCTTCAAATTTTGGGATGTCTGAGGGGAGCATTTGGGCATGGGGGGCCAAGTAGGGTCATGTCGGATGGGATCATTTGTTAGCCTAGCCAAGTATGGTAGCTTAAGGCTAGCCATAAATGGAAGAATGGCTGAGGGGTGTGATGTTGTCATGGGGGCATAAGTGCTGGTGGTGGCGTTATGTATTAGGCCACTGCCCCCTAGGGGGATATTTGTCATGGGAGGTATGTGCCCTCCACCCATAAGAGTGTGGGAGGGGCTCGCGCAACCAAGTGCAATGGGATTCATAGATGGGTTGGGAAGATGTCCAAGAGGTGTTGGAATCTGAGTGGTAGCGGGGATAGTAGGTATAGTTTCCATAGTGGGCATACCTAAGTTAGGTAAGGGTCCTGTATTGGGCAGGGGGTCCCATGGTAGGCATACCTAATGTATGTGTAGGTCCCATATTAGGCATCCCTAAGGGAGGTGTGGTAGTGGTGGCTACTATGGTGGTCGTTGTGGTGGCGGGGGTGGATGATGTTCCACCAACAGCCCCTGTGAAAAAGTTGTCGTAATGCGAACCAGCCATGGCGCTAGTGGGTGTGGTGTATGTGGGATTTTCGGATTCTGCCTCAGAATCAGATGTGAAATGAGGCGCATTAGAATCGGATGACGTGGCTCTATTCCGATGACGTGTGGAGTCAAGGGAACCATACTGCTAGGGGTCTCCCCGGAAGCGCCGAGAACGTCTCGGGGAATCAACGGTGACAGTTGGTGAATAAAAAATACTAGGTGGTGGTGAGTGGAAAGCTCTAAATCCCTAATGCAACCGTGTACTCTAACAACTGTGCTATAGTAAGTGGAGTAATTAAGAAATGTGGTCAGGAAACCAACATGCAAACATCTCCTAAAAATAGAAAAACGTGTACTCTATGACCAAAGGGAGGTAATGGAGCATGCAAACACCTAACTAAAAAGTATTATGACTCGACAAGGTATATCCTCTACAAGGTGATGAAATCCAAGTCAGACAATATAAATTGTAGAATCAAAGGCTAGATATCCCCCTACCGGGAGGGACACCGGGTAGACAATCCTAAAAGTTTGGCCACTAAGATACCCCGTTCATGACACATTCGGTTGGGGGAATCTGCAGTTTGGTTCTATCGCCGCTGTAGTCCCATAAGGGTGGTACAACGAGAACTACGAAAGGTATCCTTCGGTTACTGAATGGATTGCGGTATTCCACTCAGGCTTCCGGAACCAGTCTGGCTACTTCAACCCTCCTAAGGGAGAGGCCTTCCTGATGAATTGGTGTTAAACCATGTCAACAAATAATAAGGGATTTTGGTACCCTAAATGTCAATCACTATGTCTCACATGAAAAATGAGCGAGGGGTGTTATTTGGATACTTATCCCCTCAGTCCTACCTAGATGCAAAATTATTTTTGTGTTCCCCAAGTGGGGTTAGAATGTTGTTTAAGTTAAGGTAACTTTTAAGGCTCGCTTGAAATTATTGTGACAGATTGTGTGCTGGTGTAGGTGTATACCAAAACAATGTGCCTCGCATGGGCGATTTAATCACAAACTAAAATAAGGATTTTAATTTGCCAAAAAAAATGAAAGACGTTTCAAATGTAAATGCTTTAATAACCTTTTCAAAAAATATGGATTCTTTAAAAAGTAAAGCAAATAACAGATGTGAAAATAAATGGATTTTAGAGTCTTGCTTGGGAAAACTATTGAGCAATTTTTTAGAAATATGGTTCTAACTTTGCAATGTATAAAACTTAGAATCTCATAAATACTTAAAAAATCTTTCTTTCACTTAACTGATAATTTTCAAAAAGATAAATGAATTATCTAACGAATATCAATTTAATAATGTTGCAATAATGACGCACTGGGCTGTAAAAAATTGCAGAAATTGATGCTGGAAAAATGGGCTAATTGGGTGAATTTTTTTTGAAAAAATTGGCCGAAATGAAACAGAAAATATCATGGCTGTCAGGTCAAAACCCGCGATGAGTTGCGTGGCGATGTCGGAAAAAGCCGCGATGTGAATTGCGGTGCAGTGGTAAAAAATCGCAATGAACCGCGTGGAAAAATGCCAAATAGTCGCGATGGACCACGCGGGAAAATGCGAAATAGTCACAATGGACCACACGGGAAAAGGTTTCCTAGCCGCGATGAGCCGCGCGGGGAAAAGCCGAAATGTCCCGATGGACCATGCGGAAAAAAGGCTCACAGTTGCGATGGACCACGCGACTATGGGTGTCGAAAGTCACGATGTACGGGCGGAAAAACGGCCGTCGAAAAATGAACCCGAAAATTGAAATTTTGGGCTGTTTCGGGCTGCAGAAAGGGCCAATGGCTAGGGCAGCTATCAAGAAGCTGACTAGTATGGCAGATCTACAGTTTTAAATTGGAAAAACAACTGAAATAAAGATTTAAAACAAAATTTTAAAATTCGAAAAAATAGCGGAGTCGCCAAAAACTGTTGCTTGGTTTTTCAGCCAAGCATGTGCAAGGATGCACCTGCTAACTAGTAGTAGCAGTCTCAATAAAGATATGTAAAAACTAATGTAATCTGATCTAACATTAACATGTGCAAAGAAAACTAAAAAACTAGATTTAAGAACATAAGCAATAAGATCTATGAGAAAAACAAGAAATTTAAAAAATTAGATTTTATATTACCTCAAATGGTGAGGATGGTGAGTTTTGAGCAGCTCCAAGGTTGAGAAGCTCCAATGTCCAATGGTCTCTTCTTCTCCAATGCTTCAATGGGGATCTTCAAACTCGAAATGGGAGGCAATGGCTCTGAAAGGGAATTTAGCAGCATAAGGATAGGATGAAATGTGGATGAAAAGTGAGGAGCCCCTATCACCTTTTTATAGTTTTTGGTGATGGGGAATACCATTATGGTTTTAAGGAAACCAATGGTATTAACCAACATGGTTTAGGTCTAATTTTCCCTCATTTTCCTTTTTGAATATTTTTTATATTTTTATTCCCTTTTAATATTTTTGGGGAATTTTGGACCCTTTTTGAGGGTTTTTTTGAGGAAAAATACATATTTTGATGGGAAAATGGTGTATTATGGTCTTTTTGGTGACCTTTTGATGGTTTTAGAGGCTCAAATGGTGGAAAAAGTGGACAAATGGGTCATGTGAATAAGGGAATGAGAAGTGAGCACTTTTTGGGTGTTAACAACCACACTTAAAGCGTATGCAAGATCAGGTTGAGTATGAATCAAGTATAACAAGCTGCCTATACAAGGTGCTGTCAACCAAAGGTGTAGATTCTGCTTCTTCAAGTCTAACTCTTGAAAGGAAAGGAGTCTTTAAAGGCTTGCAATCAGCCATATTGAACTTCTTTATCAGGTCAGATGCATATTTGGACTGAGATACCTTATTTCCATTCTCATTTTGAGAAATCTCAAGCCCCAAAAATGGCTTAAGAATTCCCAAGTCACTCATGAAAAAAGCTTGATGCAAAGCAGTCTTTAATGAAGCTATTTGATTAGTAGAGATACCTGTGATTAATAGATCATCAAAATATAACACTACAATCATAATTGAACCATCAATTAGCTTCATGTAAACATTAGGATCATATTTTCATCCCACATAAGATTGTGACAAGAGAAAGTTGTCCATTTTGGCATACCAAGCCCTGGGGCCTTGCTTACGTGCATATAACGACTTCCTCAAGCTGCACACATAGTTAGGATCATATGTTTAGCCTTCTGGATGCTGCATATAAATATCCTCCTCAAGATCCCCATGGAGGAATGCACTCTTGACATCCATGTGGTGCACTTCCCAACGCTTGGATGCAGAAATTGCCAGAACTAGTCTTATCGAATCCTTCTGTGCAATTGGTGCAAAAGTCTCATTATAGTCAAGGACATGGACTTGGGAGAATCCATTTTCCACCAGCATATCCTTATATTTCACTTTTGTAGCATCATCTGTACACTTGTTTTTGTAGATCCACTTACACCTTAACAATTTTCTGCCTGGGGGGCGCTTGACGAGCTCCCATGTCTCAATATTTTGCAGTGAATGAAACTCCTCATCCATGGAAGCCTTCCATATTGGGTCATGTAAAGGTGAGATTGGGTTGATTGCTGATACGAAGAGGAAGCTTGCTGTCGAGTTCGAGATGAAGGACTTGGGTTGATGCATTGCTTTCTAGGTATAGAGGTGTGGCAGAGTGCAGATGGAATCTTCCTTGGACAAGGGAAGTATGCAGTAGAGATCCTGAAGCGGATGATGGACTAAAAGGTCATGGCCACACCTATGGAATATAACTTGAAGCTATTGAGTGATGCCTCATCAGAGTCGGTTGATGCCACAATGTATCATCAGATGATTGGGTCCTTGATGTACATGATGAACACGAGACCAGATATTTGCTTTGGTGTGAACACATTGAGCTAGTTCTTGACGGATCCTAGACATGTTCACCTGATTGTTGTAAAGCATATTCTGAGGTACCTGAAGGGTACGGTTGATTATGGGCTCAAGTATGATGCAAATCAAAAGGTTAAACTGGAGGGTTATTTTGATTGAGATTGGGCAGGCAGTGCTGCAGATAGGAAGAGCACTTCGGGGTGTTGCTTCAGTATGGGATCAGGTGTGATCTCTTGGTTTAGCAGGAAGAAATCCTATGTAGCACTGAGTACAGCCGAAGCAGAGTATGTCGCAGCTTGTTTAGCTAGTTGTGAGGGAGTATGGCTAAGGAAGCTACAGTCTGATTTGTTTGATATCCCGTTGGATGCTACTTGTATCTTCTGTGACAACCAGAGTTGTTTGAAGTTGTCCAAGAACCCGGTGTTCCATGACAAGTTGAAGCATATCGAGATCAAGTATAACTATATTAGGGATATGGTGCAGAGAGGAGTAGTAAAGCTCCTGTATGTTGCAACGGACGGGAAGATAGAAGATGTGTTGACCAAGCCACTAGCCAGGGTGAAGTTTGAGTACTTCAGAGAGAGGCTTGGTGTTCTTCAGATCGAAGATAATTCCAGGAGGAAGTGATGGGACACATATGCAAGAGCCCTTCCAAGCATGGTGGTAGGTGGGTCCTCCCCATGGTTGTGGATGTAAATGTTATGGGATGAGCATCCAGATGATGCTCCATCATGAACATCCGTATGATGTTCCATATTACGATAATCCGTATGATAATGAACATCCGTATGATGATGATCTGTATGATCATGATCATCTGTATGATGCTTCGTGTGAGGATGATCCGTTTGATCATGAGCATCCGGATGATGCTCCGTGGCCATGGATATCTTGCAGGTTGTGCAGTAGCATGTAATTAGTCTTGGGAGACTCTTCAGGTTGAGTAGTAGCTCGTAATCAGTCCTGGGATGCTCTTTCGAGGTTTTGCTTGTTTGCATGTAATCAGTCCTGGGAGATCCTCCAGGTTGAGTAGTAGCTCGTAATCTGTCTTGGGATGCTCTTTCGAGGTTTTTCTTGTTCACATGTAATCAGTCCTGGGAGATACTTTAGGTTGAGTAGTAGCTCGTAATCAGTCCTGGGATGCTCTTTCGAGGTTTTTCTTGTTTGCATGTAATCAGTCCTGGGAGATCTTGCAGGTTGAGTAGTAGCTCGTAATCAGTCATGGGATGCTCTTTTCAGGTTTTGCAGATGCACATAATAAGTCCTGAGATTCCAATGGATGGGTCGCTCGCAGAGATGATGAAGACCTACATTGAGGCTGGGCCTACATCCGGCATGAAAAAGGGCTGGCTCTATAGAAATTCCTATGAAGATAAGAATTGAGATATAGCACCAGTGATTGAGATGACGAGTACAAAAACAATGGCGATGATTCTCTAGTGATCCAAGGACGATGATCCAAATTCAATATTGAAGACTTATGCCTATATGTATTGATGACGTGTGTCAAGAGAATACCTTCCTAGTTAAGAGGGAGTGTTGATGTATTTGTAAATTTGGAAGATATTCACTTGTATATTGTATGTAAGTTACATTTGTACTTTATTGTATCCCCGACAAAGATGTCTTATTCCTCCGATCGGAAGTGTCGTCATTTGTATTTGCAAGTGTCGCAATTTTTATTGTAAGTGCCATAACTTATATTTGATGGGTTATTAGACCACCTTAGAGGGGTCATCCCAGTATCAGTTAAGTGGAAGGGTTATTAGACTCCCCTAAGGGGTCAACCCAGTTAGGGTTATGGTTTTCCTCGAGGAAACATTGCGTCTCTTGTGTCTATGATTGTTATGTTGCGCATGTTATTCTCTTAGTAGGATCCTAGATAATATTTGAATGCAAATATAAAAATTCTAATAGATATTTGAATGCATAAGGATTCCATTCAAATCCTCACAAAAGTAGACTTACTAAAATAATGCAAAACCCCCCTAGGTGGAAAGTGTGTTCTCCAAGTCACACCAAAGGCTCACGAATTTCTGATTTAGTGATAAGATAGTGATGTATGATGAAAAAAAATGCCAAATCCAAAAAATGGAAGGAAGAGACATCATGGAGGATGAGTGGTCCAAAAAACAGTTTCCCTAGTCAACTAGCTTTTACCTTTCACCCGAAAAGTGGTAAAAGAAGTAAAAGCATCAAGTGCACCAATCTAACTCAAAATTGTCTAAAAATAGCTAGAATCTATTTTAGGACATCTAGAAATATCCTCTAGTTATTTTAGGAAACTTGTGGTCCACGCAATGACTCATATGCCAACTATCTAGTCTAATACATAGTAATTAATCATAGAATGATTAAATAATTCTACTAATGTATTAATATGACATATATAAAGGGTTTAAGTATTCCAAAACCCCCCCATAAGTCTGACTTTATGTGCTAAAAATCAGAAATAAAACTAGGGCCCAGTAACAAGACATGGTCACCCTGTACAATGCTTCCTGGTCCACGAAACAAGGAAAGAAGTAAAACCTCATGAGAAAAACCTTCCCTCAAAAAATGGACATATCAAAATTGAAATATTGTTGATCAATCCTTCACTCCACCACATGTTCAACCATCCCAAGCAGTGATCTAAGATAGCTGAAAGTCTTCTCAGTAAAAGCTTTGGTGAAGATGTCTGCAGTTTGCTCACCTGTTGGGCAATACTGCAAATAATTGATCTGGTCATGCACTAAACTCCCGATGTAGTGCATATGGATCTCAATATGCTTGGTACTATGTCTCTTTACTAGATCACTTGAGATCCTTATAGCACTCTGATTGTCACAAAAGATGAAAGTAGGAGTACTAAAGGAAATCTCAAACTTTGAAAGAATACCCTGCAACCACACACACTGAGTAGCAGCATTCACTGCTCCTCTGTACTTGGCCATTATTGAAGATAGTACAATTGCACTATGTTTATTGCTAGACCAGAAAAAAATACCACCTCCAAGCATGAATACAAATCCATATGTGGATTTTCTGTCAAGGCTATCACCATCCCAATCTGAGTCAGTAAAGCCATGAAGATCTAGGCTAGAATCTACAGCATAGTGAATCCCATCACTCTTGGTGCCTGAAACATAATGAAAGATTCTTTTTGCATCCCTCCAATGGAGCTCATGTGGCTGATCCATGTATCTTGATTCCACACTTACAGCATATGCAAGATTAGGTCGAGTATGAATCAAGTATAACAAGCTGCCTATACAACGTGTTGTCAACCAAAGGTGTAGATTCTGCTTCTTCAAGTCTAACTCCTGAAAGAAAAGGAGTCTTTGAAGGCATGCAATCAACCATATTGAACTTCTTTATCAAGTCAGATGCATATTTGGACTAAGATACCTTAGTTCCATTCTCATCTTGAGAAATCTCAAGCCCCAAAAATTGCTTAAGAATTCCCAAGTCACTCATGGAAAAAGCTTGATGCAAAGCAGTCTTTAATGAATCTATTTGATCAGTAGAGCTACCTGTGATTAATAGATCATCAACATATAACACTATAATCATAATTGAACCATCAATCAGCTTCATGTAAACATTAGGATTGTATTTTCATCTCACATAAGATTGTGACAGGAGAAATTTGTCCATTTTGGCATACCAAGCCCTGGGGGCTTGCTTAAGCGCATATAAGGACTTCCTCAACATGCACACATAGTTAGGATCATATGTTTATCCTTTTGGATGCTGCATATAAATATCCTCCATAAGATCCCCATGGAGGAATGCACTCTTGACATCCATGTGGTGCACCTCCCAGTGCTTAGATGCAGAAATTGCTAGAACTAGTCTTATCGAATCCTTCTATATAATTGGTGCAAAAGTCTCATTGTAGTCAAGGACATGGAATTGGGAGAATCCATTTTCCACCAGCCTATCCTTATATTTCACTTCTGTACCATCATCTGCACACTTGTTTTTTTAGATCCACTTACACCTTAGCAATTTTCTGCCTGGGGGGAGCTTGACGAGCTCCCATGTCTCATTCTTTTGCAGTGAATCAAACTCCTCATCCATGGAAGCCTTCCATATTGGGTCATGTAAAGGTGATATTGGGTTTATTTCTGATATGAAGAGGAAGCTTGCTGTCGAGTTCGAGATGAGGGACTTGGGTATAATGCATTGCTTTCTAGGTATGGAGGTGTGGCAGAGTGCAGATGAATCTTTGTTGGAAAAGGGAAGCTTGCAGTAGAGATCCTGAAGTGGTTCGGGATGATGGAATGCAAGGTCATGGCCACGCCTATGGCATCGAACCTCAAGCTATTGAGTGAGGCTTCATCAGATTCCGTTGATGCCACAATGTATCGTCAGATGATTGGGTCCTTGATGTACCTGATGAACACGAGACCAGATATTTGCTTTGGTGTGAACACATTGAGCTAGTTCTTGACGGATCCTAGACATGTTCACTTGATTGCTGTAAATCATATTTTGAGGTACCTGAAGGGTATGGTTGATTATGGGCTCAAGTATGATGCGAATCAAAAGGTTAACCTTGACAGTTATGTTGACTCAGATTGGGTAGGCAGTGCTGCAGATAGGAAGAGCACTTCAGGGTGTTGCTTCAGTATGGGATCAGGTGTGATCTCTTGTTTTAGCAGGAAGCAATCCTACGTAGCACTGAGTACAGCTGAAGCAGAGTATGTCGCGACTTGTTCAGCTTGTAGTGAGGCAGTATGGCTAAGGAAGCTACTGTCTGATTTGTTTGATCTCCAGTTGGATGCTACTTGTATCTTCTGTGACAACCAGAGTTGTGGGAAGTTGTCCGAGAACCCAATGTTCCATGACAAGTCGAAGCATATCAAGATAAAGTATCACTATATCAGGGATATGGTGCATAGAGGAGCAGTGAAGCTCATGTATGTTGCGACGGAAGAGCAGATAGCAGATGTGTTGACCAAGCCACTAGCCAGGGTGAAGTTTGAGTACTTTAGAGAGAGACTTGGTGTTCTTCAGATCGAAGATACTTCCAGGAGGAAGAGACGAGACACAAATGAAGGAGTCCTTCCAAGGATGGTGGTAGGCAAGTCCTCCCCATGGCCGTGGATGTAAATTCTGTGTGAAGAGCATCCAGATGATGCTCCGTCATGAACATCCGTATGATGTTCCATATGAGGATGATCCGCATGATCATGAACATCCATATGATGCTCCGTGCGATGATGATCCATATGATCATGAGCAACCATATGATGCTCCATGCGAGGATGATCCGTATGATCATGAGCATCCAGATGATGCTCTGTGGCCGTGGATATCTTGCAGGTTGTGCAATAGCATGTAATCAGTCCTCGGAGATCCTTCAAGTTGAGTAGTAGCTCGTAATCAGTCCTATGATGCTATTTCGAGGTTTTTCTTGTTCGCATGTAATCAATCCTGGGAGATCCTTCAGGTTGAGTAGTAGCTTGTAATCATTCATGGGATGCTCTTTCGAGGTTTTGCTTGTTCACATGTAATCAGTCCTTGGAGATCCTCCAAGTTGAGTAGTAGCTCGTAATTAGTCCTGGGAATCTTTGGTGAAGGTGTCTGCAGTTTGCTCACCTGTTGGGCAATACTTCAAATCAATGATTTGGTCATACACTAAACTCCCGATGCAGTGCATATGGATCTCAATATGCTTGGTCCTCTGCCTCTTTACTGGATCACTTGAGACCCTTATAGCACTCTGATTGTCACAAAAATATGAAAGTAGGAGTACTAAAGGAAATCTCAAACTTTGAAAGAATACCCTGCAACCACACACACTGAGTAGCAACATTCATTGCTCCTCTGTACTCGGCCTTTGTTGAAGATAGTGCAATTGCACTCTTTTTATTGCTAGAGCAGAAAACAAGACCACCTCCAAGCATGAATACAAATCCATATATGGATTTCCTGTCAAGGCTATCACCATCCCAATCTGAGTCAGTAAAGCCAAAAAGATCTAGGATAGAATCTGCAGCATAGTGAATCCCATCACTCTTGGTGCCTAAAACATAATGAAATATTATTTTTGCATCCATCCAATGGAGCTCATGTGGCTAATCCATGTATCTTGATACCACACTTACAACATATGCAAGATCAGGTCGAGTATGAATCAAGTATAACAAGCTTCCTATACAAGGTGCTGTCAACCAAAGGTGTAGATTCTGCTTCTTCAAGTCTAACTCCTGAAAGGAAAGGAGTCTTTGAAGGCTTGCAATCATCCATATTGAACTTCTTTATCAGGTCATATGCATATTTGTACTGAGATACGTTAGTTCCATTCTCATTTTGAGAAATATCAAGCCCCAAAAATTTCTTAAGAATTCCCAAGTCACTCATGGAAAAAGCTTGATGCAAAGCAGTCTTTAATGAAGCTATTTGATTAGTAGAGCTACCTGTGATTAATAGATCATCAAAATACAACAATATAATCATAATTGAACCATCAATCAGCTTCATGTAAGCATTAGGATCATATTTTCATCTCACATAAGATTGTCACAAGAGAAAGTTGTCCATTTTGGCATACCAAGCCCTGGGGGCTTGCTTAAGCGCATATAAGGACTTCCTCAAGCTGCACACATAGTTAGGATCATATGTATATCCTTTTGGATGATGCATATAAATATCCTCCTCAAGATACCCATGGAGGAATGCACTCTTGACATCCATGTGGTGCACTTCCCAGCGCTTGGATGTAGAAATTGCCAGAACTAGTCTTATCGAATCCTTCTGTGCAATTGGTGCAAAAGTCTCATTGTAGTCAAGGACATGGACTTGGGAGAATCCATTTTCCACCAACCTATCCTTATATTTCACTTATGTACCATCATCTGCACATTTGGTTTTGTAGATCCACTTACACCTTACCAATTTTCTGCCTGGGGGGAGCTTGACGAGCTCCCATGTCTCATTTTTTTGCAGTGAATGAAACTCCTCATCCATGGAAGCCTGCCATCTTGGGTCATGTAAAGGTGAGATTGGGTTGATTGTTGATATGAAGAGGAAGCTTGTTGTCGAGTTCGAGATGAAGGACTTGGGTTGATGCATTGCTTTCTAGGTATAGAGGTGTGGCAGAGTGCAGATGGAATCTTCCTTGGATAAGGGAAGTATGCAGTATAGATCCTAAAGCGGTTCTAGATGATGGACTGCAAGGTCATGGCCACACCTATGGTATCGAACCTGAAGGTATTGAGTGATGCTTCATCAGAGTCGGTTGATGCCATAATGTATCGTCAGATGATTGGGTCCTTGATGTACCTGATGAACACGAGACCAGATATTTGCTTTGCTATGAACACATTGAGCTAGTTCTTGATGGATCCTAGACATGCTCACTTGATTTTTGTAAAGCATATTCTGATGTACGTGAAGGGTATGGTTGATTATGGGGAAAACGTATGATGCAAATCAAAAGGTTAACTTGGAGGGTTATGTTGATTTAGATAGGGCAGGGGAGTGCTGCAGATATGAAGAGAACTTCAGGGTGTTGCTTGAGTATGGGATCAGGTGTGATCTCTTGGTTTAGTAGGAAGCAATCCTACGTAGCACTGAGTATAGCCTAAGTAGAGTATGTCATGGCTTGTTCAGCTAGTTGTGAGGTAGTATGGATAAGGAAGCTACTGTCTGATTTGTTTGAACTCCAGTTGGATGCTACTTGTATCTTATGTGACAACCAGAGTTGTGTGAAGTTGTCCGAGAACTCGATGTTCCATGACAAATCGAAGCATATCGAGGTCAAGTATCACTATATCAAGGATATGGTGTAGAGAGGAGCAATGAAGCTCCTTTATGTTGCGACGGACGAGCAGATAACAGATGTGTTGACCAAGCCACTAGCCAGGGTGAAGTTCAAGTACTTCAGAGAGAGGCTTGGTGTTCCTCAGATCGAAGATACTTCCAAGAGGAAGTGATGGGACACAGATGCAGGATCCCTTCCAAGCATGGTGGTAGGAGGGTCCTCCCTATGGCTGTGGATGTAAATGCTATGTGAAGAGAATCCGGATGATGCTCCATCATGAACATCTGTATGATGTTCCATATGAGGATGATCCGTATTATCATGAACATCCGTATGATGTTCCGTATGATGATGATTCGTATGATCATGAGCATCCATATGATGCTCCGTGCGAGGATGATCCATATGATCATGAGCATCCGGATGATGCTCCATGGCCATGGATATCTTGTAGCTTGTGCAGCAGCATGTAATCAGTCTAGGGAGATCCTTCAAGTTGAGTAGTAGCTCCTAATCAGTCCTGGGATGCTCTTTGGAGGTTTCTCTTGTTCACATGTTATACGTCCTGGGAGATCCTTCAGGTTGAGTAGTAGCTCATAATCAGTCTTGGGATGCTCTTTCGAGGTTTTTCTTATTCGCATGTAATTAGTCCCGAGAGATCCTTCAGGTTGAGTAGTAGCTCGTAATCAGTCTTGGGATGCTCTTTGGAGGTTTTGCTTATTTGCATGTAATCAATCCTGGGAGATCTTGCAGGCTGAGTAGTAGCTCGTAATCATTCCCGAGATGCTCTTTTTCAGGTTTTACAGATGCACATAATCAGTCCTGAGATTCCACCCGATGGGCCGCTCGCAGAGATGATGAAGAACTACATGGAGGCTAGGCCTACATCCAACATGAAAAAGAGATAGCTCTATAGAACTCCCTATGAATAGAAGAATTGAGAGATAGCAGCAGTGATCGAGATGATGAGTACAACAGCAGTGACGATGATTCTCCAGTGATCCAGTGACGATGATCCAGCTCCAATATTGAAGACTTGTGCCTATATGTATTGATGACGTGTGTCAAGAGAATAACTTCCTAGTTAAGAGGGAGTGTTGATGTATTTGTAACTTCAGAAGATATTCACTTGTATATTGTATGTACTAGTTACATTTGTACTTTATTGTATCCCCAACGGAGATGTCTTATTCCTCCAATCGGAAGTTTCGTCATTCGTATTTGAAAGTGTCGCAATTTTTATTGTAAGTGTCGTAACTTATATTTGATGGGTTATTAGACCACCTTAGAGGGTTCGACCCAGTATGAGTTAAGTGGAAGGGTTATTAGAATCCCCTAAGGGGTTGGCCCAGTTAGGGTAAAAGGCAGGTCAAGTTAAAGTATAAATAGAGTGGTTGCACCACTCTATTTGCTCATTCACTCATTCATCCAACTCGCATAGTTGAGAGAGAGGAGTGCGCACAAGTGGAGGAGGAGTAGCTGCTAGAGACATCTATCTTTTGGGGTTTCATCTTTGTGATCTTTGTATTGGTGCATATTCTATCTCTGAGGAAGTTGCGGGGTTTTTCACCTTTATAGTTTTCCCTGAGAAAACATTGTCTCTCTTGTGTCTATGATTGTTATGTTGTGCATGTTATTCTCTTAGTATGATCCTATATAATATTTGAATGAAATTATAAAAATTCTAACAGATATTTGAATGCATAAGGATTCCATTTGAATCCTCACAAAAGTAGACTTACTAAAATAATGCAAAACCCCCCTAGGTGGCAAGTGTGTTCTCCAAGTCACACCAAAGGCTCACAAATTTCTGATTTAGTGATCAGATAATGATGTATGATGAAAAAAAAATGCCAAATCCAAAAAATGGAAGGAAGAAACATCATGGAGGATGAGTGGTCCAAAAAACAGTTTCCCTAGTCAACTAGCTTTTACCTTTCACCCAAAACGTGGTAAAAAGCAGTAAAAGCAGCAAGTGCGCCAATCTAACTTGGAATTGTCTAATAATAGCCAGAATCTATTTTAGGACATCCAGAAATATCCTCTAGTGATTTTAGGAAACTTGTGTTCCACACAATGACTCATATGCCAACTATCTAGTCTAATACATAGTAATTAACCATAGAATGATTAAATAATGCTACTAATGTATTAATATGACATATATAAAGGGTTTAATTATTCCAACACCCCCCCATAATTCTGACTTTGTGTGCTAAAAATTAGAAATAAAAACTAGGGTCCAGTAACAAGACATGGTCACCCTGTACAATGCTGCCTAGTCCACGAAACAAGGAAAGAAGTAAAACCTCATGAGAAAAACCTTCCCTTAAAAAATGGACATATCAAAATTGAAAGATTGCTGATCAATCCTTCACTCCACCACATTTTCAACCATCCCAAGTAGTGATCTAAGATAGCTGAAATTCTTCTCAGTAAAAGCTTTGGTGAAGATGTTTGCAGTTTGCTCACCTGTTGGGAAATACCACAAATCAATGATCTGGTCACGCACTAAACTCCCGATGTAGTGCATATGGATCTCAATATGATTGGTCCTCTGTCTCTGTACTGGATCAATTGAGACCCTTATAACACTTTGATTGTCACAAAAGATGACAGTAGGAGTACTAAAGGAAATCTCAAACTCTGAAAGAATACCCTGCAACCACACACACTGAGTAGCAACATTCACTGCTCCTCTGTACTCGGTCTTTGTTGAAGATAGTGCAATTGCACTCTGTTTATTGCTAGACCAGAAAACAATATCACCTCCAAGCATGAATACAAATCCATATGTGGATTTTCTATCAAGGCTATCACCATCCCAATCTGAGTCAGTAAAGACAAGAAGATCTAAGCTAGAATCTGCAGCATAGTGAATCGCATCAGTATTGGTGCCTGAAAATTAATGAATATTCTTTTTTCATCCCTCCAATGGAGCTCATGTGGCTGATCCATGTATCTTGATACCACACTTACAGCATATGCAAGATCAGGTCGAGTATGAATCAAGTATAACAAGCTGCCTATACAAGGTGTTGTCAACCAAAGGTGTAGATTCTGCTTCTTCAAGTCTAACTCCTGAAAGGAAAGGAGTCTTTGAAGGCATGCAATCAGCCATATTGAAATTCTTTATCAAGTCAGATGCATATTTGGACTAAGATACCTTAGTTCCATTCTCATGTTGAGAATTCTCAAGCTCCAAAAATTGCTTAAGAATTCCCAATTCACTCATGGAAAAAGCTTGATGCAAAGCAGTCTTTAATGAAGCTATTTGATCAGTAGAGATACCTTTGATTAAAATATAATCAACATATAACACTATAATCATAATTGAACCATCAATCAGCTTCATGTAAACATTAGTATCGTATTTTAATCTCACATAAGATTGTGACAAGAGAAAGTTGTCCATTTTGGCATACCAAGCCCTGGGGGCTTACTGAAGCGCATATAAGGACTTCCTCAACCTGTACACATAGTTAGGATCATATGTATAGCCTTCTGGATGCTGCATATAAATATCCTCCTCAATATTCCCATGGAGGAATGCACTCTTGACTTCCATGTGGTGCACTTCCCAGCATTTGGATGCAGAAATTGCCAGAACTAGTCTTATCGAATCCTTCTGTGCAACTAGTTTAAAAGTCTCATTGTAGTCAAGGACATGGACTTGGGAGAATCCCTTTTCCACCAGCCTATCCTTATATTTCGCTTCTGTACCATCATCTGCACACTTGGTTTTGTAGATCCACTTACACCTTAGCAATTTTTTGCCTGGGTGGAGCTTGACAAGCTCCCATGTCTCATTATTTGGCAGTGAATGAAACTCCTCATCCATGGAAGCCTTACATATTGGGTCATGTGAGGCTTCCTAATATTTTTGAGGATCAAAATCCACAATCATATAACATCTCTCAGATAGTTAGGGTTCATTCACATTGAGAGCAGTCTCAAATTGTGATCTAGTCCTCTTAGTATCCTGAGGATTTCCCACTAGTTCACCAGCTGCTTGAAGAGTCTTAGAATCCCACTTAGGAATTGTTGGTGAATTAGGATCTTCAATAAAATGGTCCTCATCATCATAAATATCAGAATCAGAAAATTCAAAAGGGTCATCACTTACTTCATCAGGTGGTGGTGTAGAGGTCTCTCCAATTTCAACACTCTGAGAGGGCTCTTCTTCGAATTGAACACTTCTTTCAATGAAGAATTTTTGAGTGGCCATGTTCAGAAACTTGTATCCCTTTGATTCCTTTGAATAGACAAAAAAAATACATGGTTGGATTTGGGCTTGCATAGCCCTCCTCTTCTCAAGTGGAATTCTAGCCCAAGCCTTGGAGCCAAAAATCTTGAAATGAGAAATATCAGGTTTGTGCCCAATCCAAGCCTCAAAATAAGTGATTCCTTTTAGTGCTTTGTGTGGAACCCTATTCTAAATATATGTGGCACAATTTATTGCCTCATCCCATAGTCTTGGAGGGAAAGACTTGGCCTCTAGCATACATGTGGCCATCTCCTTAAGAGATCTTTTCTTCCTCTTAGCAACACCATTCTGTTGAGGTGTATATGGAACTGCGTGTTGCATCTGAATGCCTGAAGAGGAATAAAAATTTTGAAACTCATATTTGATGTACTCCCCACCATTATCAGATCTGATGATCTTGATATGTCTACCAGACTGGTTCTCAACAGAGGCCTTGAAAAGCTTGAACCGACTGAAAACTTCAGACTTTAACTTGATGAACTAGATCCAACAATACCTGGAAAAGTCATCTATGAAGGTGAGAATGTATTTGGCATGGTTCGAGGAATCATGGTGAAATGGACCTGATATATCACTGTGAATAAGCTCCAAGGGTGCATAGGTTCTCTCAGTTTTGGATCTCCCATACTTATGCTTAGGGTGTTTTCCTAGGATGCAACTTTGACAGACACCTTTGGAAAATCTGATATTGGGCATCCCTATGACAATTTCTTTCTCATGGAGTCGGGAAATATATCTATAGTTTAGGTGGCCAAATATTTCATGCCACAATTTTATTGACTCATTGGCATGGGTTAAAAGAGCAGAAGGTGAGGGGAATGGCACAAAATGAGAAAACTTCTAGATTCTAGAGCTATGGTCAGCAGTGCCTAATGCAACAATTTGGCTTGTTGACATTTCACAGATCTCAACATCATTTGGTGTGAAGGTCACCTTTTTGGGTGAACCTATGTGGGTCATCTGGTATACTGACAAGAGGTTAGCAACAAGTCCAGGAACATACAAGACATTATTGAATGAACCAAAATCAAGATCTATGATGCCTTTACCTTTGCTTGAAGTTTCAGAATTCTCACCCAACACAATATTTGGACCATAGGAAGAGTCAAGTGAAGTAAAGAACTCACTTGTAGACACCATGTGCCTTGAATCTCCAGAATAAATAATGAGTGAGGTAGGATTGGATGTGGTTTCCATCAGTGCATGCACTCTCTCCTTATCTTCATAATTTTTTCCTCCATCCTTCCTCCTTGCACTCTTAGGAAGAGGAATGTTGGCTTTCTCCAGGAGTAGAGCCATTTGATCAATGGTTTTATTCATGCGGGAGATTTTAGGATGAAATCCTTTGCTGCAAAAACTACACTTTTCATTCTCATTCTTCTTATTTGGATTCTTCCTTGAGTGGGAGGAATCTTCAGGAACTCTCTGCTTGTCTTTCTTCTGATCAGTGGACTTCTTGAAATTGCCCTTCTTATTCCCTTTCGAACCCTTTCAATCTCCAACATTCAGACAGTGGTATTTTGATGGATTTCTTATGGCTCCCATCAAGACCAATTTTTCTTTTTCTTGTGTAAGAGACTCCATGAATTCTGAGAGAGTAGGACTCTTCCAGTTTCGAACTGCTTTTTTGGTTGCATGAAAGGTTGAAACAAAGACTGAGTAATCTGGGCCAAGCTTGGAGAGAATGGCCAAGATCATCTGCTCATATTTTTTATCAATTCCACATTTCTTCAACTATAGAACAAGTGAATTGAATTTTGAGAATAAATCCCAGAGGTTATCGAAATTTTGCGGAGTCAATGAAACTACTTAATTATCTAGTTGGTGGCCTCTTAATTCATCAGTCTTGCCAAACACTTCTCGAAGCTTTATCCAAACTTCATTGGGAGAGGTAAGACCATCAATATGGAATAGAATATACCTATAAGTAGTGAGACACAATAGACCATAGGCTTCATCTCTTTGATTATGTCACTTTGATTTCTCCATTCCCGAGGTTAGCTCAGTCTCAATTGCCATAGTCACCCTGTAGAGGCCTTTTCTCCTCAACATGATCTCCATATGCGCTTTCTAGTCAAAATAATTGAATGGAGTGAGGATTATATGACGTGAATAATCCATGTCATCTCTGAAATAGATTCTAGAGTGATTTTGGTATGCCCCTGGATGCTTAGTTGTGCCCTCTGGATGATTGAATGCGCCCTGTGGATGAATTACTGTGCCCTCCTTAAGACTTGTTGGATCCTGCAAGACAATAGAAGGATAAAGGAATATCTTGATAGCTCTAATACCATGTGAAATTTAGTTCACACCAATATCTTATCAATAAATTACACACTCTCACAAAATATCTCACACAACTAGTCAAGAACACTGAAATTTAGTCACATAAGATGCAAACTGAATTACTCAAGAGAATAATATTACATCATAAAACCTAGGGAAAGTAAATGACTATCAATATATAACAATACATCATATATTTGAATGCCTAAGGATGCCATTCGAATCCTCCCAAAAGTAGACTTAATAAAATCATGCAAACCCCCCCTAGGTGGCAAGTGTGTTCTCCAAGTCACACCAAAGGCTCAAGAATTTCCAAATTAGTGATCAGATAGTGATGTATGATGAAAAAACATGCCAAATCCAAAAAATAGAAGGAAAAAACGTCATGGAGGATGAGTGGTCCAAAAAACAGTTTCCCTAGTCAAATAGCTTTTACCTTTCACCCAAAAAGTGGTAAAAAGTAGTAAAAGCAGCAAGTGCGCCAATCCAACTCAGAATTGTCTAAAAATAGCCATAATCTATTTTAGGACATCCATAAATAGCCTCTAGTGAGTTTAGGAAACTTGTGGTCCACACAATGATGCTTTTGGTCCACACAATGACTCATATGCCAACTATCTAGTCTAATACATAGTAATTAATCATAGAATGATTAATTAATGCTATTAATGTATTAATATGACATAGATAAAGGGTTTAATTATTCCAACACTAAGGAATCTTTTAGATTCTCCCTCTCAACATATGAATGGGAAGAATCAGAAGTTGGATCCTCCATCATGGGAGTCTCATGCTCCTCCATATCTGAATCACATTGAAGTTCTTTAGAGTGCTTGAAGGAAACCTCTTCGTGAAATGTTACATCTATGCTGACTTCAATGTGCCTTTGTCCTAGAAAATAGATTCTATAATATTTGGAGGATTTTCTATATCCAAAAAATGTGTCTTTCTTTCTGTATGGATCCATCTTTGTCCTCTTCTCTTTTGGCACGTGAATGTAAACAAGAGAACCGAAAATATTTAAGTGTCCAACATCTGTCTTTTCATTAGTGAAAACTTGTTCATGAGTCTTTTCTCCCAGGATAGCATTATGAATTTTTTTATGTATATAAATAGTAGTGCTGGATGCTTCTTCCCATAAGGAAGTACGTAGATCATGATCACACATCATAGATTTTGCAGCCTCATAGATTCTTTTGTCCTTTCTTTCAGTAACCCCATTCTGCTGGGGGTTGTAAGGTACATTCAGTTATCTTCTTATCCTCGTCTCTCGACATAATTCATTAAATTCATGAGACTCAAACTCTCCTCCATTATCATATCTCAAAGTACAAACGTGATTTCCAGTCTGATTCTGAACCAGTTCTTTAAACTCTTGAAACTTGTTGAAATTTTCACTCTTTGCCTTCAGAAAATAGATCCAAGACTTGCGAGAGAATTCATCTATGAAAATCACATAGTACAAATAACCGCTCAAGGATGGTGTTGACATAGGACCACATAGATCAAAATGTATAAATTCCAAGATCCATTTGGATCTTTGGTAATACTTGGAAATATCTTCTTGGTGTTCTTACCAAGAGAACAACCTCTATAAATACCATCATCTTCATATTGAAACACATACATTACTTTTACCATCTTCTTTAAGTTGGGTAGCACTTTGAAATGACGATGACCAATCCCCATATGCCACAGTTCACAAGGACTAATTGTTTCATGGATCATGGATTGAATGAGATTTCTAGGAACTTTGTAGAGACATCCCTCTCTAACTCCAATAACATATGCAGAGTTCAAGTCTGTATTATTAGGCCACAAGAGTGCTTTATTGTCCATAAATATTACTCTAAATCCTATATATTCTAGAACTGAAACAGATAGGAGGTTATTCTTCAGGCCGAGAACAAACAAAATTTCATCAACATGCAGTACATCTCCTAAATCCAAATGAAAAAAAGTGGATCCAAATCCTTGGATTGAATAGATGGTATTATATCCAAGTTCCACCTGGAAAGAGAACTTCTTTTCCTTCATATTTGTGATAGTGATCCTAAATACAGTCATGTTTTGGGTGTGCCACTATCCACCAGCAATGTCTCAACACTAGTGGTAATGGATCTCGATAGGGATGAGACAAGATAGTACTCCTTCCTTGTCTCCTGATCATTAGAAGAATTATTTCTTGTAGGCTCATCTTCTGTAGTAGTAGAAGCGTGAAACATACACTTGGACTTTCCTCTTTGCTTTGCACAAAAGTCTCTTGCAAAGTGACCCTTATTATTGCAGTTGAAGTATTTATATTTAGAATTATCAAATTTCCTGTTGTATTCTTTTTACTTTTGATGAGGAAACTTTTTCTAAGAAAAGGATTTATTTCCTCTCTTCATCTGTTCCTTAAGAGAAAGGATCTCTTCTTTGGAGGAAGCATTTTTGCTTTGAATTCACCCTTCCCTTCTTATTGTAGGAAATCATGCCAGAGTCTTTCAATGTTTGGTTGCACTTATCGACCATTTACAATGACCAATAATGTATCCCATGAAGATGGAAGACCATTGACAATAGTCTGTATGAGATCATCATCATCAAAAGTTACACCAATACTCAAGAGTTTATCTCTGAATTGAGATATGTTTGTAAAGAAGGAAGCAACAACTTCATCCTTCTCCATATTCAGATTACGAAGTTTGTTCTTCAAGGATCTCTTCCGACTGGGAGCCTTCTTCTCATAAATATTGTTCTGAAGTGTCAAAGAATTCCTTTGCAGTCTTCAATGGAGTAATCATTGGCATCAAATTGTCTTTCACATAATCATAAATAATTCTCTTTTCTTTGGCTTGATTCTTATTGAAAGTAGTGCACCCAACATTAGTAGTAGGCTCTTCAAAAAAACTGGATACATATCCATCCAAATCATGCTCTTTTAGGATATTTAGAATCCTATCCTTCCAAGTATTGAAGTTCAAAGTTACTTCAATTTCGTCTTCTGTTCTTACTAAGATTGAAGCCATTATTATTCAAGTACCATGCTCAACTTAAACCACCCAGGATCAATGTAGGCTCAAGCTTGACTACTGAACTTAGCTCTTTCATTCCCTAAGATCAATTACCATGTTGATTTTTAATCTTAATTGAGGAATTGCAATAGTACTTGAAAACAATGAATAATCAGAATCATAAACATCCATAGTCGACACAGAAATTTACCCTGGGGAAACCCTCTATAACTTGAGGGAGAAAACACCAACAAAATATTCCTTGGTATATTGAGAGATTGCATAGAATGTTTCCTTTACAATGAGTAGATTACATCAAGCATCCCTGGTGCAATATCAAAGAGAAATACAAGAACCCCTAGTGAAATTATAGAGCAATAGAGATAGATGAAAATAAGAGAACTCAAAATAATATTCTGCACTAAACCAATTCACTGATTTTGTCACATGCACAAAAGTTACGAATTGCCTTCAAGAGAGAATTCACTTTGACATTGGTTTCATCAATATTGCATAACAAGTGTACCATACTTCTCATTGTTTTGGATTTTATCTTTATCTTTTGACTTCATGATGAACTCACCCTTCAACTGGATGCTAGATCACTTATTTAGGTGGTTGAATCAAGTGTCATCATGCAAGTGTCGTAACTCAAGTGTCACAACTCAAGTGTCATAACTCAAGTGTCGTCTTTTAGTTTAACTCAAGTGTCGTCTTTTAGTTTAACTCAAGTATCGACATGCAAGTGTCGTAACTCATGTGTTGTATTTTAGTTTAACTCAACTGTCGTCATGCATAACACGTGGTTAACTAAATATTCTTTGTTAACACTTTAATTAACTCTTTTTACTTAAGTCTTTCTTGTTAACACTTAGCTAACTCTTTTAGTACAATGATCACTGAAGTCAACAAATTTGAGTTCTCTCTTATCTTAACTCATTTTATCTTTTTCTCTTGTCTTATCTGCATGGTCCACTTGTGCCAACTTAATTATTTATCATATCAAATATACTAAGGATATTTTTTCAATGATGTGATCATATCATTCTACTCTCATTCCAAGTGGTCATATGCTAAAGTAATTCACTCTAGAGGTGGCCAGTCTCTAGAGGAGACTTAATAGCTTATCCATCTCTAAGACCATGGTTAGCAGTACATCACACATCATTCATGCTTCGACAAGCAAAGCATTACCTCAACACATGAGGCACCATCTCAACACGTGAGGATCTATCTTGATAGACAAGACCTTAGTCTTGACAAACAAGACTATACAACACTATCACTTTGACATATAAAGCGCTTACCTCAACACATGAGACTTTAACCTTTACACATAAGGCTTAGTCATTCTTGAGTCCAACTCAAGATTATACTCCATGTTTCCCGAGTCCAACTCAAGATCCTATAAGGCACTACCTCAACACACGAGGCTCAATATTGGCGCCCAAGATTGACTTGGAGAATGACTCATGATGTTGTAACTTTAACACACAAAAATAGTAAAATTAGAAATAATCTATAGTATATTTAAACACATGTTCATTTTGAACTTGCCACCTTTAGCGACTATATATTAAAACATTTGTGTAATTATTATACATTAACTTTTTACAATTTTTATTATCCCACATTCATAAAATCAGTTAAGTTAAAAATATTCGATGCTATATAAAATCACTGATGGCTTATACATTTCACCTTTGCGACTACCCATTATAGAAGTTGGAGCAATTTACTCACATTGAAGGTTAGTTATTTATTTTTTAGTAATTTTGTTAAATTTGTAGTTTTTTTGGCATAGTTTTTTTGTTTTTACATAGTTTGATAATTTTACAATTTTATTAATCCCACATTCGTAAAGCCGATTAATTTTAGTCCAATGTAGACTGTATAAAAAAAAAAATTCACATTTTGCGAACATGGATTAAAGGCTTTGGCACAATATACGAGGGATTTCAATACCACCAAGGAGATTCAATTGAGGAGTTTTTAGCGTTTTCAAGGTTAGTTGTATTTTCATTTTTTTTGAATTTTTTGTTAGCATATATTTTTTTAAAGTTAATTTTGTTTAAACCTTAAGGGGGGAGTGACAAACATGAGTGGCTATTGGGCCCTAACCAATGGGGTCGCCCCTTTGGGCACTCATTGGAGCCCATGTTCGGCTCCAATGGGCACCCAAAGGGACACCCCTTTGGGCACCAGTTGGAGCCCGCACTGGCTCCATCAAGCACCCAAAGGTGCATCAATAGGCCACTCCATGGATCGATACGATTCTAGGAATCGCGTCGCTCCATGGGGTGGCCCGTGGCCGCCCCTTTGATAATCGCGTCATTCCATGGGGTGGCTTATGGCCGCCCCTTTGGGAATCGTTGGAGTGACTCCCACTCCAACAGGCACCCAAAGGGGTGACCACACGCCAGCACCATGAATGGCACAATTTTTAGAATTGCGACTCTCCACGACGGTGGCCTATGGCCACCCCTTTGGGAATTTGTTGGAGAGGACACACAAAGAGGTGGAAATAGGACACCCCCGTCGAGCGAATCCCTCTCCACATGGGTGTCCTATGGCCTCCCCTTTGGGTGCTCGTTGGAGCTAGCGGGCTCCAAAGGGTTGCCCCTTTGGGTGCCTGTTGGAACCGACGGTGGGCTCCATCGATCACCCAAATTTACCATGCATTTGGATAGGGCCCAATGGGATTTTATGAAACGGGGGAATCTACTCATGTAGGCTGTTCCCCTTACAAAATTAAACAAATGTTATGTTTTAATGTTTTTTTAACTATATTTGTAAATGTAATTATGTTCTTTTGTCGTAAAAATGGCATAAAAAAATATCTATCAACATTTCTAGAGCAAGGGTTGCAATGATGACATCTAAAAAAGAAGATGGGCCTTCTAAGAATGTTGAAGGTGGCGATGAAGGTCAAAACACTATTAATCGAAAAACTAGGAATCATAGAGATTGGAAATATTCAATAGAAGAAAAGAAAATGAATTATTCTTGGTATGTGAAGGACAAATATCTGAATGATCTAGAAAGTGTTTACTTATATTGTGATGAGTTCGAATATATTTAATCAAATTGTAAACCCGTGGGTTTGGTGCGAGATATGTGTTTGGTGCTGGGTATAGATACTCTTTATGTCCTATTGAAACAAGCCAAGACTTATTAGAAAATTCGATAATGTTTGAAAGTATCACATTATAAGGTGCAAGAATATTTCACAGGTTTATGTGCAGAAATTGTGCAACATATTGAGAAAGGGAATGTAATTTTTGATACTTTGCTAACTATTAATGTTTTCATTTATTACATGTAGGTCGATATGTCAATCTAAAATTTTCAATACCATTATTTTTATTTTTTTTGCAGCATTTTTCCATGTCGCTTTCCGAAATGTTGGGCGCAATTTATTCTATAGAGGAAAATCATATAGATATCATTAATGGATATCATGACAAGGAAAGAGGAGAAAAGAAGAAGAACCAACAAGTTTCAAATATTCATACAACATAAGTTCAACCACAAAAATAAAAGAAAGGAAAGGAAAAACAATAAAATCAGATAAAACAGGATACATTTAAAAGGATTGCAATCCCAACTGAAGATAATGAATAGATTGATGACATTGAGGTTGTTATACCTACAAGCAAGAATAAGAAATAAACTGGACAAAAAACAACAAGGGTTGAGGATGTTTCCCTTCCTAACATTGATATATATTTTATTGATTTAGATGAAACTCTTTCATGACATAAGAGAAAGAGATCTAAGTTTGTTGAATCTAATGTTAGCTTTGAATTAAATAGTGAAAATTTTGGGGCTAGTAGGGAAATCATTACTCCAAGTGTTGATCTAGAGGATGGTGTTGTCAAGTCAACGCAAATTCTATTATATTTCGATTAAATGTGAAGAAAATCTATAGACCCACAGAAGGTTAGGAGAATTTTCAAATTATAAATCCACATCACTTGCATATTCACAACTTGAAAGCATTAATGAGGTGCAATCCCTATGCACATGTGGTTAACTACCTAGTTCTTGTTGACCCAAAACAAGTTCCTACTAGACATGCATTTGATTGATCAAAATTTTTTAATTATAAATATTATGTCATTGGGGGGAATCATTCTGTTGAGGCTATAAGATAATTGATACATGAATATCCCGATAACCCTCTTTTTGAAACAATGAAATGTGTTGTGTATGTTGGTTTAACAGATGTAGAAACACAACTATTAGCATGGGATCATAACACAGATAGTGAATATAGGATGTCCATGACATTCATTCAAAGGGTGATATTTATTCATAATGAATTTGAACAAATATGTAGTGGGGATAGATCAAAGGTTGGTGCAATGTTTCAGAAACAATGTTGGCTGGAAATAGGTTTCCCGATTAAAGAGGATAATGTGAAGGGAAAAAATGTCAAAGTGATGCATTCAGAGATGTAAATGGATATTTCCAATTGGAATTTAGAGTGGGGAAAATATGGTATTTGATTGATGAGATCTTCAGCTTATGGGAGAACATTGGCATAAAAAATCAAAAAGTTAAAACGTCTAAATCCGTTCCATGGAGCAGTTGTAAGACAAGTATTGACATTAAGAACTTGCCAGAAGATATGACTATAACTCCTTGGAGATAATTGCAAGGAGTGACGGATTAAGAACTTATCACTTCAATATTATCATGTGTAAATTCATGTGAATTATCAATGGAGGAAATGTGCAATGAATTTGAGAAGTAAGTTTATTGATTTATTATTTTATGTTTTATAACAAAAAATTAGGTTTAACATGTTTTATGTCTTAAGTATTTTGTTATATTAATAGATATAATTTTTAACATTATTTATGTTTAAATCATCTATTCAAAATATTTACATGAGAATACAAGAGGAAATAATTATAATGTTGAATGAAAAGAGTTGGGATGATGTCAAATGCAACTATCCAGAGTTGAGCTCCATAGAAAACTTAAAACATTTTTTTGTTACATTCAAAAAGGTATGTTGGTTTATGATACATTATATTTTATTTATTTGTAAGTTAATTATTTCTTTTTTATTACTTATATATATGATATTTGTTTTTAAATATGCCAAAGAATTCTACAGGTGGAGTACTAGAAGCTTTTAAAATTCATATTCAAAGAGCCAAATTGGAATGAGAAAGAAGACAACACCTTGAAAATGTTGAACTTGATGATACACTTGATCATTACATTTGAAATGGGCTCAACATTGTGCAATATCAAGTTATATGTGGTGATTGTGAAAAAATTGCAAACATTGTTCCTAAGAGGGAATACTCCTTAGTCATTGCAGATATCCCTCATGGTTATAATATCACAAACATTAATTATGAGTGTGAGCCTGCTACAAACACAAATAAGTAAATAATACAATTAAATAATCATTAAATATAGTAATTAAATAATTAACTCAAGAGGACACGACTCCTCAAATAGGTACCCCCAATCATATAAATAGGGGACCACAAATGTAATATTGATATCATCTATCTAATATATTATTCTTATTTATCATTCATTATGACAGTTGGATACAACTATTAAGAGTCCAACTGGATACGGTTGATGCATTTGGTATCAGAGTGGTCTCGCTCCTTGGGTAAGCTCAGATTCGGCTCCTCATTCCACTATTTTCATCATCTACCATCTCTCTTCATTCCATTCGCTGCACTCCAGTCTTCTTCATCCACTCTCAGTTCATTCGTCATCCCTCATACACCATTCTCCAACCCTCTCTGCTCCTTCTACATCTTCCTGCCACAACCTCCTCTTTACCCCCTGCCATGACCCCCCTCACGCACAGCTACAAGTCTCCTCTCCCTCACCCTCGCCGCTAGTTCACGCCCAGCGCCTCCCTCCTTCGCAACCTTGCTCCTGTTCAGCGCCATCCCCCTTCCCTCCTCTCTTCCCCCTCTATGCCATTCCACTGCGCCCTCCCTTGTACCCTTTCCCTGCACGCCACATACTATTTATGTATTTGTAACTTCAGAAGATATGCACTTGTATATTGTATGTATTACATTTTTACTTTATTGTATCCCCAACGGATATGTATTATTCCTCCGATTGGAAGTGTCGTCAGTTGTACTTGCAAGTGTCGCAAGTTATATTGTAAGTGTCGTAACTTATACTTGATGGGTTATTAGACCACCTTGATGGGGTCGGCCCTGTATGAATCATGTGGGTCAAAGGATTATTAGACCACCCTAGTAGGGGTCGGGCCAGTCAGCATTATGTTAAGTGGTTAAGTTGAGGATGACTTAGTTGAGTAAAGGTCAAGTCAAGTTAGTGTATAAATAGAGAGTGTGTCTCTCTCATTTTACACATTATATTCTTCACTCACTTCGCATTAGTGAGAGAAGAGGAGGGTGCGCACAAGTGGAGGGGGAGAATACTTCTAAAGATATCTATCTCTCGGGTTTGATCACGGTGATCCTTGTATTGATTCTTATTTTATCTCTGAGGAAGTTGCGGGGTTTTTCACCTTCTTGGTTTTCCCCGGTGAAATGTTTTGTGTCTCTTGTCTCTTGTATCTTATGCTTGATATGATGTACATGTTTTTCTTTCAGTTAAGATCCTATATCTATTGAATTAAATGATGAAAAACTAACAAGGTATCAGATCTAGCCTGAAGGAAGGCATGGTATGGCATTTATGAGACTTGTTTCACTTGCGACAAATTGGAAGCTAGGGCTTGATATAGCAAAAACCAGTCATTGTGGAAATTTCGCTATAAGTCCATTTTGGTGAAGGTTCAGGTTCTAAAACTTCTATAGTTTGTAGATAACATTCCCATGTACCTTGTGTCCAAAGAAAAGCATCTAATTCGTTGTACTTTCTGATTTATGATATGTACAAGTTAGGGTTTCTGCCTCTTCCATATCTCAGTCATAAATAGGTGACCTAGGTAAAAAGGTCACAACTTGGGCTAGGAAGATCCAAATGAAATTTAGTAAAAGGTGACAGGTAGGGCACAGACTTTACTTTCACAGGTCCTCTTTTTAGAGGCCGAAATTGGACCAATGACACGTGGCATGCCATACAAGTTCGCTCTCCTGTTTTATCCCATAAATAGGTCACGTTGCGACACTTGGCATAACTCTCTCTCAAAGAATCCAATTGAGGTCAGACCTGTGGAGTTGGAAATATGACAGGTCAGGATACCAAAGACCGAAGTTTCAAACCCTGTGGATTCACAATTTCAGAGATGCACCATAAACAATCAGGTGCATATTTCTGTCAAAACAGAATTGGATTCTGAGCACCTTCATTCTTGGCTTGTCACTGTTGCAGGAATTTAGGGCTTCAGAGAAAGTTGGAATTTTTGGAATCGGAGTCCACGGCTGAATGATCCTCATCAAAATTGAAATTTAGAGATCAAGATCGAATCTTTTGGTTGGGAAGAAGGCCTAGCTTGATCAAACCCTAGTTTGGGATTTTGATCGGAAAGGTGGAAAATTAGGGCTTCTGCAAAAGTTGGAATTTTTGAAATTTGTGACCACGGCTGGAAGCTCCTCAGAAAAATCAAAGTTTAGAATGCAAGATCGAACCTTTTGGATGGGTAGAAGACCGGGTTTAATCAAACCCTAGTTCAAGATCCTATCCAGAAGATCCAAAAGTTTCAAAGGAATTTTTTGAGGGATCAAATTTTGGAGATTTCAAAATTGAAGTATACCAGCTTGATCAGTTCAGCAAGGCACATCTTTTCATCCAATTAGAAGTTTGAAATTCAAAGTTTGAATTTTTAGGGTTTCTCTAACAAACCCTAATCCAGATCCAGATCCAGTCTCAGCAAATCAAAGAGAATTGAATTTAATCCTAGAAGAGAATGAATTGGACACCTGCATAAGTGAAGAAGTTCTAGTTCCAGAGGGAGATGAGGCTAAGGCCTTACATAAGAAGTCTACAAGCAATCTCGACAGGTATGACTTGAGGAGATACATGTATGTTTTGAAATATGTTCATGATTAAGTTTATGATATGTTTGTCTTCATATTATTTAGGTTAGTACAATATTGATTAATGTTAGACTTGTCTTATCACCCTAGCAAAAGTATGAATGCATGTAAATGATAGAATACATTCATTGATTAGGGTTATGACACTTATGGTTGTACTAATGCACTGTGATCTTGTATGAGGTTGATGTTGTCCGCTAACATGAAAGGTACACCAAGAAAGTTTTAGATCAAGAACATATGACTATGGTGACATGAAGACAAAAAATCATCCATAGTCATGGATCACATAGAATCTCCACTTACGAGGTATGTATGATTTGGTTCTACAATGGTTAACTTATGAGATATGCAGGTTACTAGCACAAGTCATTGAAAAGAACAAGAAGACATTATGTGGGTATGTTAGACATAACTAGCAAGCATGACAATCCAGGTATGTTTTTCCTATATCAAGTTAGAATCCTATCTTGTGTTAGGATCTCTTAGATAAGTATATTTGGCATGATTGATAATGATTATTCATAAAGTTATAAGTTTGGACAATCATGGGTTTATGCATATTTGTTTCTTACTTTGATTGATGATATGACTAACCAGAAGAGTCCTATGGTCAAAATGAGTAAAAGAAGTCTTCCCTTAAACCTTGAATACTAATTCTTATTACCTATGTGTGAAATGATCATGACCATAGATGTTAAGAGTATTTAGGATCATAATGTTTTGATAGTATTGAGATTATACTAATATATGTATGGTTATGTATGAGATCTTGAGGATAACACAATGATGACTCTAGTAAGCATGCATAGTGGTCCAGGATGGATATTAGTTCAAGGACAGATAATCCAAGAAGCAAAGATCAAGAGGGAGCACACTCCAATAATTCCTGTAAGGAAGCAAAGATTAAGAGGGAGTCCACCCAACAACCAAACAAAGATAAGTATTTGAATTGTCATTTATTATATATATGATTACTTAAATGATGTTGTTCAGATATGTACATACTTAGGTTCCTAGATTTAGGATGTATATTATGATTTTTAGAAAAGTTGCATCAATGAACAAGATACTACTAATATAGTAATGGGTAAGTGGCCTATGGTACTGTACAACATTCCATTTCTACTTATCTAGAATGAAACCTCTTTGCTAACATGTTGGGAGTTGTGTACACTCTTAACAAATGTTCTGGTAGAGATGGAAAGAATCTAGAAAGTTACAGGACATGGATAAATGTTGTATTGAAGCATTGGTTAAGATAATTGCATGACTGTATGACATATATCTTTATGCATAAGAATGTGTTTTTGAAAAACTATGAGAAGTTTCTAATCATGCAATTGAATTTGACTTGTAGCAAAGATCATGTACTATCACCTACAAAAGAAGGAAAACAACATTTGTTCTAGCAATGAAGTTCAAGAAAATTATCTATTGAAGACATTGAAGAATATGAAGTTCCCAAGATCTAGGATGCAGTAATAGAAGGATGCCATGATCGAGGAATACCAGTCGATCATGAAGAATGATGTTTGGGATGTGGTCCCTAGACCAGAAGGGAAGTCTGTTGTGACTTCCAAGTGGATCTATAAGATCAAGCATGCTGCATATGCCAGCATAGAAAAATACAAGGCAAGGTTCACAGCTCGTGGCTTCTCCCAGAAAGAGGGAATAGATTATGAAGAGACCTTTTCTCTTGTAGCCAAATATACTTCCATCAGAACAGTACTTTCTCTGGCTGCAGTGATGAAATGGAATATACACCAGATGGGTGTCAAGACAACTTTCTTGGATGGTGTAGTCGAAGAGGAAGTACATGTGGAGCAGCCACTCGGGTTTGAGACACGTGATAGGGAGTCATATGTGTGCAGTTTGAAGAAATCCTTGTATGGATTGAAGCAAGATCCTAGGAATTGGTATGGCAGGATAGATATCTTTCTATCTAGTTTGGGATTTACCAAGAGTAAAGCGGATTCCAACCTTTACTACAAGGTTGAGGAAGGAAATCCAATGATACTACTTTTGTATGTGGATGACCTGTTTGTTACAGGAGAGGATAGTTTGATTGTCGATAAGAAGAAGAAGCTTGTTGCCGAGTTCGAGATGAAGGACTTGGGGATGATGCACTATTTTCTAGGCATGGAGGTGTGGCAGAGTGCAGATGGGATCTTCCTTGAACAAGGGAAGTATGCAGTAGATATCCTGAAGCGGTTCGGGATGATGAAATGCAAGGCCATGGCCATACCTATGGAATCAAACCTGAAGCTTCTGTGTGATGCTTCATCTGATCCGGTTGATGTCACTGTGTATAGTCAGATGATTGGGTCCTTGATGTACCTGACGAACACGAGACCAGATATTTGCTTTGTGGTGAACACATTGAGCCAGTTCCTGACGAATCCCATAGGTGTTCACTCAGTTGCTGTAAAGCATATTCTGAGGTACCTGAAGGGTACAATTGATTATGGGCTCAAGTATGATGTGAATCAAAAGTTTAACCTGGAGGGTTATGTTGATTTAGATTGGGCAGGCAGTGCTGCAGATAGGAAGAGAACTTCTGGGTGCTGCTTCAGTATGGGATCAGGCGTGATCTCTTGGTTTAGTAGGAAGCAGTCCTGCGTAGCACTGAGTACAGTTGAAGCAGAGTATGTCGCAACTTGTTTGGCTAGTTGTGAGGCAGTATGGCTTAGGAAGCTACTGTCTGAGTTATTTGATCTCCCGTTGGATGCTACTGGTATCTTTTGTGACAACCAGAGTTGTGTGAAGTTGTCTAAGAACCCGGTGTTCCATGATAGGTCGAAGCACATTGAGATCAAATATCACTATATCATGGATATGGTGCAGAGAGGAGAAGTGAAGCTCCTGTATGTTGCGACGGATGAGCAGGTTGCAGATGTGTTGACGAAACCACCAGCCAAAGTGAATTTTGAGTACTTCGGAGAGAGGCTTGGTGTTCTTCAGATTGAAGACACTTCGAGGAAGTGATGGGACACATTTGCAGGATCCATTCCAAGCATGGTGAGAGGAGGATCCTTCCCATGGTTGTAGATGTAAGCGCTATGTGATGAGCATCATGACGATGCTCCAGTTACTGCTCTGGATATGCATCAGTTGGATTCTTTGTATGATCAGTTGGATCATGTATATGTATATGCATCAGTTGGATGCTTTGTATGATTAGTTGGATCATGTATATGTATATGCATCAGGTGGATGATTTGTATGATTAGTTGGATCATGTATGATGACATGCATCAAGACGATGTAGTGACGATGATCAGGATGATCATGTGTGATGAGTATCAGGACGATGCTCTGGATGACATGCATCAGGACGATGATCAGGATGATCATGTGTGATGAGTATCAGGATGATACTCTGGATGATATGCATCAGGACGATGCTATGATGATGATTAGGATGATCATGTACATCAGGATGATGTATGGTGAGTATCAAGTTGATACTCTATGGTCGTGGGCAGGTTGTGCAGATGAGCATGTAAGTTGACCTGGGACATCTTGTCGGTCATGCTGCGGCACATAAAGGATCCTGGGATACTCTTTCGAGGCATTTCTCTATGAGGACATGTAACTAGACCTGGGAGATCTTTCCAGTCATGCTGCGGCAAATAAAGGAGCTTGGGATACTCTTTCGAGGCTTTGTCCTATGGCATATAATAGCACCCTGGGAGATCCGATAGGTTGAGCAGTACACTCATAATCAGTCCTAGGATGATCTTTCAAGGTTTTTCCATGACCACATGTAACTAGACCTGGGAGATCCGATAGGTTGAGCAGTACGCTCGTAATCAGTCCTGGGATTGTCTTTCGAGGCTTTGTGGTGACCACATGTAAGTAGACCTGGGAGATCTTGACGGTCGTGCTTCGGCACATAAAGGATCCTGGGATACTCTTTCGAGGCATTGTGGTGGGGGTCACATGTAAGTTGACCTGGGAGATCTTTTCGGTCGTGCTTCGGCACATAAAGGATCCTGGGATACTCTTTCGAGGCATTGTGACACACGTAATAAGTCCTGAGGATTCCACAGTATGGCCAGTGTTGATGAAGACCTACAGGAGGTGGGCCTACATCCATCATGAAAAAGGGATAGCTCTGTAGAACTTCCTATGAGGAGAAGAATTCAGAGATAGCACCAGTGATCGAGATATCGAGTATAGCAGCAGTGATGATGATGATGCTCCGTGATCCAGTGACGATGATCCAACTCCAGAACTAAAGACTTGTGGCGCTATGTGTTGATGACCTGTGTCAAGAGAATACCTTCCTAATTAAGAGGGAGTGTTGATGTATTTGTAACTTCGAAAGATATTCACTTGTATATTGTATGTATTACATTTGTACTTTATTGTATCCCCAATGAAGATGTATTATTCCTTCGATTGGAAGTGTCGTCAGTTGTACTTGCAAGTGTCACAAGTTATATTGTAAGTGTCGTAACTTATACTTGATGGGTTATTAGACCCCCTTGATGGGGTCGGCCCTGTATGAGTCATGTGGGTCAAAGGGTTATTAGACCACCCTAGTAGGGGTTGGCCCAGTCAGCATTATGTTAATTGGTTAAGTTGAGGCCGACCTAGTTGAGTAAAGGTCAATTCAAGTTAGTGTATAAATAGAGAGTGTGTCTCTCTCATTTTACACATTCTATTCTTCACTCACTTCGCATTAGTGAGAGAAGAGGAAGGTGCGGACAAGTGGAGGAGGAGCATACTGCTGAAGATATCTATCTCTTGGGTTTGATCATGGTGATCCTTGTATTGATGCTTATTCTATCTCTGAGGAAGTTGCAGGGTTTTTCACCTTCTTGGTTTTCCCCGATGAAATTTTTTATGTCTCTTGTCTCTTGTCTCTTATGCTTGGTATGCTATACATGTTGTTCTTTCAGTAAAGATCCTATATCTATTGAATTAAATGATGAAAAACTAACACATACTTGTTGCACCTTCCCTCCTTTTTTCATTTCCCGCCAGCCACCCGTGTTTCCCCTTCCACCCAACACCCCCACCTCACTGTGTTCCCTCTTCCTCCCACGCTCACGCATCCCTCTTCATATCTCCAGTGCCTCCATCATCCACCTTCCCGTCCTCCTTTCTGCCACCAGCTCGGCCCTCCTCCCTCCGCATACCTCCAACTCCTCCATTCTGCCAACGCCACCACCTCCCCCTCTACTGCATATTCCCGAATCCTCCCTTTCACTTGAACTTCCCACCACGGCGCCTCAAGTTTCCAACACCCACTTCCCCCCTGCACACAATCGCTCCACGCCACCTCCTTCCCCCGTCATCTCCTTCCCAACTCCTCACACCACTCCTCTCTAGCTCCGTTCCCAGCTCTCCCTTGCTCTCCTTGCTCCGCGGACATTGCTTCACCATCGCTCCAACCAACCTGCAAAACAAAAAAATTATAATATAATAACAAAATATTATTATTACTAATAATAAATTTTATTATTATTGTTTTAAAAACTTTATAATAAAAATAACAATATAATATAAGAATATTATTATTTCAAATAATAATAATAATTATATTTCTTTTCAAATTTTTACATGCATCATGAAGTCATCCAATGAAGAATTGATAACACTTCTTGAGCATTTCAAGAGGGAGAAAGATGAAATGGTCACTCCAAATCCACCCACACTCGATGATGACAATGAAAGTTATGAGGATAAGAGATTGAATTCCATCATCTCCCGCAAAATTAGAACAAGAAGAGATGGCCTTAATGAGAGTCAAGCTAGTGTTTATGATAAGTATCCAAAAGATTGGGTTGCTCTTTATGATGACGATGACAGTTTTGAGGAGAAAATATTTAATACCTATGTCTCCCATGGAATTGGCATAGGAAGAGATGACCTCGATGAGAGTCAAGCTAGTGTTGTTGATACGTATCCAAGAGAAAACATATGCACAGAAGATGAGGAAGATAAAATAAGGAAACCCATGATAAAGATTGAAGAAAAAGATGACAACAATAAGGAGCAAGAAAAAACACTTGCACATCATTCCCAATCAGCTTTGTTGGATCAATCTATTGACTTGATTGATGAATTTGGAAGCTATAGAAGTAGTCAACATATGCTTAAACAGGTTGGAAGGATTAATGATGGCTCTACAAACACAAGTGTAAATCATAATGAAAATTTTTTGTCTTTGCCAATTGTCGCTTCCATTTCCAATGATGATGAATATGATAGTGGACCTAATGTTGCTAAACAAAATGACATAGTAGATATTGCATCCACATGTCTAGGAAGTCTTATTTATCAAGTTACTACAGATGAACAACATTTATGTTTCTCTCGAATTGAAACTTTGGATGCAGTCATGTGGGAATCAAGAATGAAGGCCCTTAAAATTCCTTTCATTGAAGAAACCATGGAAGCTATAATTCAAAGAAAACAAGTACAAAACCTAGATATTTCCAATCAAGTTGATGTCTGTTTAGATGTGCATCATCTCTATGACAATCGCCACACATATTTGAGATTGTCAAGATCAAAGTGCACAGTCACTAAGGTTGTAAGATGGAATCCATCTACAATAATATGGCTCCAGGAAATTGATAAGGCTCATATGGATATTTTCAAACTTCAAATGCTTAAGAATGACCATTGTCTTGATTTCCAAGATCGAAGACCATATTTTAAAAATACCTCCATCATTATGACATTCAATGTTGGAACCACAACCAGTGAAAAAAGTGGAAGTAATAATGTTCCACAATTGTTCATACATGGAATCCAAAAGCCGATATGGAAGACAAATAATTACAAATTGTATTGTTTGAAAAACTCAGCACTCAAGCAGAAAGGATTACAACACAAAGGTCCAAGCTCACATCCAGAGAACAAATAAGTAAATATACAATTAAATAATCATTAAATATAATAATTAAATAATTAACTCAAGAGGACACGACTCCTCGAATAGGTACCCCCAATCATATAAATAGGGGACCACAAATGTAATATTGATATCATCTATCTAATATATTATTCTTATTTATCATTCAATATGATAGTCAGATACAACTATTAAGAGTCCAACCGGATACGGTTGCTGCAGAGCCTTATATTACCATTCATTCAATAAAGTGGTTATGAGATTTATGGATGTCACAATGTCACCACTTTGTATATTTATTTCTTTCCATTCAGATGCACAAGGAGGAGCAGTGCTATCATATTTCAATGGTAAAACAAATGCCAGGAAACAACTTTATTGATAAGATACAAGTGTTTAAATTTGGAAATCAATTTTATTTATTGGTAAGTTAATTGAATTCTTATTTTTTATTTATTTATGTTACAGGCACAAGCCTAATATTCACATCTCCAATAGTGAAGATGCATTCATGAGTGATGTTGAAAACATACATGTTGCAAGTTGGATATGTTGAAGAACGTTATAGAAACATTATGTAAAATCTTAGATGGAAGGAGTAACACAGATAAAATCAGCAAAGTTTGTAATGACATTATGGAATCCAATCATGTAATGGGAATTTTGATTTATTATTCTAGTGATGGACAACTAGACAATATTTGTTTTTATTATTTCTTTTTTTATTACTTATATATATGATATTTGTTTTTAAATATGCCAAAGAAGTCTACAGGTGGAGTACCAGAAGCTTTTAAAATTCATATTCAAAGAGACAAATTGGAATGAGAAAGAAGACAATGCCTTGCAAATGTTGAACTTGATGATACACTTGCTCGTTACATTTGAAATGGGCTCAACATTGTGCAATATCAAGTTATATGTGGTGATTGTGAAAAAATTGCAAACATTGTTCCTAAGAGGGAATACTCCTTAGTCATTACAGATATCCCTCATGGTTACAATATCACAAACATTAACTATGAGTGTGAGCCTTATATTACCATTCATTCCATAAAGTGGTTATGAGATTTATGGATGTCACAATGTCACCACTTTGGATATTTATTGCTTTCCATTCAGATGCACAAGGAGGAGCAGTGCTATCATCTTTCAAGGGTAAAATAAATGCAAGGAAACAACTTTATTGATAAGATACAAGTGTTTAAATTTGGAAATCAATTTTATTTATTGGTAAGTTAATTGAATTCTTATTTTTTATTTATTTATGTTATAGGCACAAGCCTAATATTCACATCCGCAATAGTGAAGATGCATTCATGAGTGATGTTGAAAACATACATGTTGCAAGTTGGATATCCTGAAGAATGTTATAGAAACATTATGTAAAATCTTAGATGGAAGGAGTAACACAAATAAAATCAGCAAAGTTTGTAATGACATTATGGAATCCAATCATGTAATGGGAATTTTGATTTATTATTCCAGTGATGGACAACTAGACAATATTTGTTTTTATTATTTCTTTTTTATTACTTATATATATGATATTTGTTTTTAAATATGCCAAAGAAGTCTACATGTGGAGTACCGGAAGCTTTTAAAATTCATATTCAAAGAGCCAAATTGTAACGAGAAAGAAGACAACGCCTTGCAAATGTTGAACTTGATGGTACACTTGATCGTTACATTTGAAATGGGCTCAACATTGTGCAATATCAAGTTATATGTTGTGATTGTGAAAAAATTGCAAACATTGTTCCTAAGAGGGAATACTCATTAGTCATTGCAGATATCCCTCATGGTTACAATATCACAAACATTAATTATGAGTGTGAGCCTTATATTACCATTCATTCAATAAAGTGGTTATGATATTTATGGATGTCACAATGTCACCACTTTGGATATTTATTGCGTTCCATTCAGATGCACAAAGAGGAGCAATGCTATCATCTTTCAAGGGTAAAATAAATGCAAGGAAACAACTTTATTGATAACATACAAGTGTTTAAATTTGGAAATCAATTTTATTTATTAGTAAGTTAATTGAATTCTTATTTTTTATTTATTTATTTTATAGGCACAAGCCTAATATTCACATCTCCAATAGTGAAGATGCATTCATGAGTGATGTTGAAAACATACATGTTCCAAGTTGGATATGTTGAAGAACGTTATAGAAACATTATGTACAATCTTAGATGGAAGGAGTAACACAGATAAAATCAGCAAAGTTTGTAATGACATTATGGAATCCAATCATGTAATGCAAATTTTGATTTATTATTCCAATGATGGACAACTAGACAATATTTGGTGGTTATTTACAGAGTAGGAAAGAAATGTTCTAAAAGACGTCATAAAAAAATTTAAATTTCCCACTAGTTTTTCTTCAAACATATATAATATATTAACAAAGAAAGGAGAATTTGATGGCCCGTAAAAACTCACCATTTGCATACGTTTATTAAGGTAAATTGGTGTATTAATATTCTAGTTTTTTTCTAGAATTTGGTTGTTGTATTTAATTTATGAATAAAATAACAAGTATATGTCCTATGTTTCATTTTGTTCTCCCACTTTCTCTCCCAAATAGTTTTTACAACAACATAAAACAAGTTTTATATGATATCAACAAGTACGTGAGGTAGGATCTCACAATTTATAATAGAAAGGTTAACTACACAATTGTCCTAAATGTGATTTACTTGCGTGGTATGCATATATGTATTAGTGTATTCAATATTTCGGCATATTTAAGTTGCATGAAAGTGTTTAGGTGGTTGTTGTCCAAATAATTCCATGAAGAATATATAAGGTATTGGAAAATATAAATTCCTCGACTAATGTGTAAATTGAAAAAGTATCTTCCTCCAGTATTTTTCAATGCACAAGAACACTACCTCATACACCAAGTTGAGAAGATTGAAATATGTGGACTTCTATAACACACAAGGTCAATGTGGATAGTGGAGAGGCACTTGAAGGCATTGAAATTTTTTCTTAGACAAAGATCATGCCCTGAGGGTTCTATGGTTGATGGCTATATGGTCTATAAATCCATGGTGTATATTAGTTAGTATATTACTAAAGTAGCATCACCATATATTAATGTGCCTCACATTTGGGACATTGATTCCAAGAAAAAAAATGAAGGGGATTTTTTGTTGGGAACGGGGAAATTTTTAAGGATCCATAATTTTCTTAAAGTGTAGAAACATTGGTGAATCTTACTAATTCTTAAATTTGCAACCATAAAAAGTTTGGCGATTTTTTTTAGAAGTATTCAAATTTATAAGGGATTTATATAATTTTTGGACAATTTTGGTGATTTTTAGAGTAAAAAATAATTATCCCATGGAATTTGGGTGAATCATCTTTGAAAAAAAGGAAAATTGGCAAAAAGAATTTGGAAAAAAAGGTTGAAAAATAGCCTATGGGCTAAATTTCGCCCCTAAAATTTTCCTTGGTTGGGAAATGGTAGAATCGGGAAAGTCAAATGTAATGAAATAGTAGATCATATCAGCTTATATAATAGTGTATATTATATTCTTTCAATTTCCTACTTGTTTCCTTAATTAGTAATCTTTACTATGACTACCTAATTATTCAATTGTTTTTTTGTCACACAACTGCTCGAGAGTGGGATGCACTACATTTATACATTGCAAATAATATTGGCTACATGAAGGCATGGATAGAACGATGCAATGAATTTTATGGAAAATTTGTCATGTCCCAAAAATTTGCATTAGGGCACAATGGCCTAAGCCCCTTGGCCATAGTCATGATAGTTTGTCAAATTGATGCTAAGGGTCAAATAATTGCCAAGCATAATGTCCAAGTTGGTAATAATGAAAAATTAGATCCAAATGGACAAGGTGGGTCACATCAAAAGAAAATTCCCAAGTATTGGTTTGTAATATATCCCATCCAAATGAACTATCATGGAGGAAAATTACTAGTTCCCTAGGTTAGGGTGGAAGCATTAAAAGTTGGAGTAAAGGAGCTACAAGACCCAAAATGACCTTACACTTACAAATTCACATTAAATGGGTCTATTAAATAATAATACAAAGAAAATAAGGTGGCATTGGATCATGAGGGCACATAAGAGGTTGTGGGACCCACATGTGGCAAGATTCCTCACTACACCTAGCATGATACTCTCACCAATTCGAGTTCAAGATGAAGGGTAACATAATTTGGGGAGTTTAAGAGGTATTATTAATGGAATGATTCATGTAAGGTTGAATTGGATTGGAATAATAACTCCCATGGAAGAGGAAGAGGCATCTTAGAAGAATTGTGACACTTGGAGCTAGACTCCCTAACTCCTATGACAACAATGATGAAGATTATATGACACCTATGACAAAGTTTAGACCTAATTACTGAAATATGGCATATATGACATGTTAGGGATAAAAATAGCCTACAGGAGGGTGCACAAGGGAGTTATGGAAGCCAAGAAGATTTCCCATTCGAATTGAGGGAAGATGGAGACTAGGAATTGTTGGACAAGTGGCACACATTGGAATCTCTTCCCAACTTGAGTTGGCATGAGGATTTTGGAAGGAATTCGACCCATAGAGGACTTGAGAAAATTATAAAAGAGAAGAACAAATAAGGAAAGCATATTTTGATCATTTTTTATTTGCATCTTTGCAATTTGGAGAGATTCTAGCTTGTCCATGCTAGTGGAGTGTTTACTCTACTTGCCTTAGTACCAATTTCGAGGGTGAAAGATTCCCATCCTAATTGGAAATTGGAAAGGCCATTCAGACCTTTAATTTGGATCTACAATAGAGTTACTTTTTGCAGGTTGAAGCTACAGGGAAGCTCATGATTCTTTCTTCTTCAACTTGTTCCCATCTCCATCTCACATTTCTCTGCATATTTTGGCTCTTGGAGGAAGGTGCCTTTGGTGACATGTTGATCTATTTTTGAGAGTCCAAGATACACCATTTATTTGTATTATGATATATATACTCTTTATTTACTGCTCAGAAGACTCTCAGGTCGAAATACCAAGTGAAACTATGTAAAAATACCAAACAATGCATAAATGGTGCCATTTTCCCTATATCTTGTTATGAGAGCTTGAAGTTGCTATATTTCGATTGGTATCAGTTCATATCTGTGATTTTTATGAGGCATGGAGAGTAATTAATTTCCTGAAGAATTTTCATATACATTACATAAGCCTTTGGAGCACAAATCTCGAATTTCATAGCAAGTGGTGAAGTTTCCTATCATTTCCCCCTATGTGAAGACATGTCCACAAACCTCTGATTTATGGGAGTTGCAGCAGCCTTTAGAAACTGATTAATGATGCATTTGGGTGCCCATTGAAGTCCATTAACTAATCCATGTATATTTTCTTAAGTTTTGGAGGTCCGTACTGCATTTGGGAAGCCATTAGTGACCTCTACCCTTGGTGGTTTGAACCTCGAATTTACTACTAAATTTCCCTATTTTATCCTGAAGTTAAATGAATGTTGCAGAAGTATTTTGAGAGTTTCCAAGGATCCATCAGCTTAATTTTGATGTTTCAATACCTTTCCAACACTCTCAATCCCAATTTGAAATCCTTAGGAATCTTTTGGAGCCATCTGCCCTTGGGGGTTTCAACATCGATTTTCCTAGTAATTTTGCCTTTCATTCTCTAATTGTAAATGAAAGTTGCTGACGTATTTGTAAAGTGTCCAAGAATATAATATTTTCTTTAATGTGTCCAAACACATCTCAATACACAGCATACGCCATTCGAAAATATTTGGGATCATTTGGGACAGTTTGGGGCTTTACTATTCCAAGTTTCGAAAATTGACTAAATAGGGAAAAATTCCAAATTGGAGAAATTACAGTGGTATCATAGCATGGTCCTTGCACCCGTGCATTAGGTTCATCCATTGAATAATAAATTTCATCCATGTCTTACTATTATTATGACTCATATGAGTACAATTCCATGATGAACTACAAAGATTGAGAGCAACATGTAAAACCTTGCTCCAACAATATCAAACATATCTTGATATGTATAAGGGAGGTACACAAAAGGCCATTCCTTTTGAAATTTTTTCTGATTGGGTGTTTGAAAATAGGCCCAATATAGAATATTTGGAGTTAGTGAATAAAGGTCTATACCCTTCTTGTAAAAGACCTTGGAGAGAAAATCATATGTGTGTGAGTGAAAAGAGCAGTGAAATATTTGAAGCTTCAGGGAATGCATGTGTTTCCTACTTGAAGAGAGATTTTGGGATTTCTTCAAAAAGAGGTTCCATATATATTTATCCTAAGGAAACCAAGCGGAAAAATGCATCAACTTTCTTGAGGAGCGAAAGGAGGAGACCCATGAGCCACCTAGTTTTGAAATAGGTGAAGTAGAAGAAGTAGTACATGAAGAGGATCGAAAGTCACTCCCAAGTGACTTTGAAAAATATGAACAGACATCACATGTGCATGATCCTACCCTTATGGATCCTACAAATTATGATACTTTTTCATATTCTGGTCATTTGGGTGAATTGGTTCATTCTCCTACATCTTACACTTCCATATTTCGCAGCATTCATCCTAATGAAGTATGGGTGAAAATTTTATTGTTGATGGTACCACATGAGGAGTATGAAACTCCTATATATCCTTTAGATGATGACATGATTAGAGCACCATCTTATTTACATTTCAAGCAGCATCCTTTTTTACCTTATGATGATACATATATTCACGGATGCACCTATGATGTTCACTTGAGTCACTTGAAGACTCATGATTTTCCTTGCTCCTTGCTTAGTTCAATTGATGTTGGAGGAACTTCATCCAATACTTGGGTGAAGAGATATATGATTGGAGCACATTCTTATTGGTATAAACATCCTTTTTTGTTTCTTGATGATACACATATTCAGGGATGCATAAATGGTACTTCTGTGAGCCCCTTGAAGGCTCATTGTTTTCTTTGTTCCCTACTTGGTTCAGATTTTAATGGAGATTATTCATTCACTTCTTGGATGAAAGAACACATGACTGACTATTTTGATGCATATTACATCCTTTTGGAACAACATTATAGGACATGGGATCCTCATCTATGTCATTGGAGTAGATTTGATTGGTCACTTGAAGCTTGTATGCACTTGGCAAATGGTGGTCTACTTACTTGGAGGTATAAGCACTTTCATGATTCTTTGATGAGGCACCTCCTTAATGTACATTTTTATTATGTTGTTATGTAATTTGATGATATATATTTCGTACTCATGATGTTTGTAAGAATGCATACAAGAAAATGGGATTCAGGAATTCTCTTTCCTAATGGTATGGGTTGGAGATCACTCTTAATTGTTGGAGTGCAATACAAGCAATGGAACCCTAGGATAAATTTTAGTCTCATTGGTTTCAATTTTGGGGGGACACAAGAGGTATGGGATATTGAGCCCCACTTAATAAATTGATTTTAATCAGAGTAGTGCAGCTGCAATCATGGTGGTTCCTCTCTAAAATTTTCATAGAATCTTGAAGACTCAAAGTTGGGCAACTCAGTGGCAACTTCAAAGAATTATACAGAAAGGGATTTCCAAAATATGAAATATGTAAAAGAGTAATTGTGCAAATTTTTTTTGATGAATTTAATTAATATTTTGGTGTTTAGTGGTGATGTCAAAGGGGATATCAATATGAAAAATAAAATCCACATCTCCTTTCTTTTGGAAACACACAATTGTAGTGCATGAGTGCCACTACTCAGAGTTTTAGAAGCAAAGTTTTGAAAGAAAATTTTTGGAAAGAAAGCAAGTTCTTCAACGCCCATGTTTTAAATTTCTTGAGGACAAGCAATATTGGGAAGGGACGATTTGTCATGTGCAAAAGATTTGCATTAGGTCACAATGGCCTAAGCTCCTTGGCCATAGTCATGATAGTTTGTCAAATTGATGCTAAGGGTCAAATAATTGCCAAGCATCATTTCCAATTTGGTAATAATGAAAAATTAGATCCAAATGGATAAGGTGGGTCACGTCAAGAGAAAATTCCCAATTATTGGTTTGTAATATTTCCCATCCAAATGAACTATCATGGAGGAAAATTACTAGTTCCCTAGGTTGGGGGTGGAAGCATTAAAAGTTGGAGTAAAGGAGATACAAGACCCAAAATGACCTTAGACTTACAAATTGACATTAAATGGGTCAATTAAATAAAAATACAAATAAAATAAGGTGACATTGGATCATGAGGGCACATAAGAGGTTGTCGGACCCACATGTGGCAAGATTCCTCACTACACTTGGCATGATACTCTCACCAATTCAAGTTCAAGATGAAGGGTAACATAATTTGGGGAGTTTAAGAGGTATTATTCATGGAATGAGTCATGTAAGCTCGAATTGGAGTGGAAGAATAACTCTCATGGAAGAGGAAGAGGCATCTTAGAAGAATTGTGACACTTGGAGCTAGATTCCCTAACTCCTATGAAAACAATGATGAATATTCTATGACACCTCTAACAAATTTCAGATGTCATTACTAAAATATGACATATATGACATGTCAGGGCTAAAAATAGCCTCCAAGAGGGTGCACAAGGGATTTATCAAAGCCAAGAAGCTTCCCCATTCAAATTGAGGGAAGATGGAGACTAGGAATTGTTAGACAAGTGGCACACATTGGAATCTCTTCCCAACTTGAGTTGGCATGAGATTTTTGGAAGGAATTAGACCCATGGAGGACTTGAGAAGTTTATAAAAGAGAAGAACAAATAAGGAAAGCATATTTTGATAATTTTTTATTTGCATCTTTGCAATTTGGAGAGCTTCTAGCTTGTCCATGCTAGTGGAGTGTTTACTCTACTTGCCTTAGTACCAATTTCGAGGGTGAAATATTCCCATCCTAATTGGAAATTGGAGAGGACATTCAAAACTTTAATTTGGGTCTACAATGGACTTATTTGTTGCAATTTGAAGCTACAGGGCATCTCGTGATTCTTTCTTCTTCAACTTGTTCCCATCTCTATCTCACATTTCTCTGCATATTTTGGCTCTTGGAGGAAGGGCGCCTTTGGTGAGATGCTGATCTATTTATGAGAGTAAAAGATACACCATTTATTTTTATTTTGATATATTTACTCTTTATTTACTTCTCATAATACTCTTAAGTCGAAATACCAAGTGAAACTATGTAAAAATACCAAACAATGCATAAATGGTGTCATTTTCCCTATATCTTATTATGAGAGCTTGAAGTTGCTATATTTCGATTTGTATCAGTTCATATCTATTATTTTTATGAGGTATGGAGAGTCATTAATTTCCTAAATAATTTTAATATACATTACATAATCCTTTGAAACACAAATCCCGAATTTCATATCAAGTGGTGAAGTTTCCTATCATTTCCCCCTATGTGAAGACATGTCCACAAACCTCTAATTTATGGGAGTTACAGCAGCCTTTAGAAACCGATTAATGATGCATTTGGTTCCCATTGAAGTCCCTTAAATAATCCATTTCTATTTTCTGAAATTTGGGAGGTTCGTACTGCATTTGGGAATCCATTATTGACCTGTACCCTTGGGGGTTTGAACCTCAAATTTACTAGTAAATTTCCCTATTTTCTCCTGAAGTTAAATGAATGTTGCAGAATCATTTTGAGAGTTTCCAAGGATCCATAAGATTAATTTTTATGTTTCAATACCTTTCAAACACTCTCACTCCCAAATCGAAATCCTTAGGAGTCTTTTGGATCCATCTACCCTTGGAGGTTTCAACATCGATTTTCCTAGTAATTTTTCCTTTCATTCTCTAATTGTAAATGCAAGTTGCTGAAGTATTTGTAAAGTTTACAAGAATATAATAGGTTCTTTAATGTGTCCAAATACATCTCAATACACAGCATACACCATTAGAAAATATTTTGGATCATTTGGGACATTTGGGGGCTTTACTAATCCAAGTTTCGAAAATTGACTAAATAGGGAAAAATTCCAAATTGGGGACATTACAGTGGTATCAGAGCATGGTCCTTGCACTTGTGCATTAGTTTCATCCATTGAAGAATAAATTTCATCCATGTCTTACTATTATTATGACTCCTATGAGTACAATTCCATGAATGAACTACAAAGATTGATAGCAACATGTAAAACCTTGCCCCAACAATATCATGCATATCTTGATCTGTATAAGGGAGGTACACAAAAGGCCATTCCTTTTGAAAAAAAATTTGATTGGGTGTTTGAAAATAGGCCCAATATAGAATATTTTGAGTTAGTGAAGAAAGGTCTATGCCCTTCTTGTAAAAGACCTTGGAGAGAAAATCATGTGTGTGAGTGAAAATAGTAGTGAAATATCTGAAGCTTCAGGGAATGCATGTGTTTCCTACTTGAAGAGAGTTTTGGGGTTTTATTCAAAAATACGTTCCAAATATATTGATCCTAAGGAAACCAAGGGGCAAAATGCATCATCTTTCTTGAAGGAGCGAAAGGAGGAGACCCATGAGTCACCTAGTTCTGAAATAGGTGAAGTAGAAGAAGCAGTACATGAAGAGGATCATAAGTCACTCCCAATTGAATCTAAAAAATATGAAGAGACATCACATGTGCATGATACTACCCTTATGGATCCTACAAATGATGACACTTTTTCATATTCTGGTCATTTGGGTGAATTGGTTCATTCTCCTACATCTTACACTTCCATATTTTGCAGCATTCATCCTAATGATGTATGGGTGAAAGGTTTCTTTTGATGTTACCACATGAGGAGTATGAAACTCCTATATATCCTTTAGATGATGACATGATTAGAGCACCTTCTTATTTACATTTGAAGCAACATCCTTTTTTACCTTATGATGATACATATCTTCATGGATGCACCTATGATGTTCACTTGAGTCACTTGACGACTCATGATTTTCCTTGCTCCTTGCTTAGTTCAATTGATGTTGGAGGAACTTCATCCAAAAATTGGGTGAAGAGATATATGATTGGAGCACATTCTTATTGGTAGAAACATATTTTTTTATTTCGTGATGATACACATATTCAGGGATGCAAAAATGGTACTTCTGTGAGCCCCTTGAAGGCTCATTGTTTTCTTTGTTCCCTACTTGGTTCAGATTTTAATGGAGATTATTCATTCACTTCTTGGATGAAAGAACACATGACTGACTATTTTGATGCATATTACATCCTTTTGGAGGATAATTATAGGACATGGGATCCTCACCTATGTCATTGGAACATATTTGATTGGTCACTTGAAGCTTGTATGCACTTGGCAAATGGTGGTCTACTTACTTGGAGGTATAAGCACTTTCATGATTCTTTGATGAGGCACCTCCTTGATGTACATTTTTAATATGTTTTTACTTACTTTGATGATATATATTTGGTAATTATGATGTTTGGAAGAATGCATACAAGAAAATGGGATCCATGAATTCTCTTGTCTGATGGTATGGGTTGGAGAGCACTCCTAATTGTTGGAGTATAATACAAGCAATGTGAAACTGGGATAAATTTTAGTCTCATTGGTTTCAATTTTTGGGGGACACAAGTAGTATGGGAGATTGAGCCCCACTTAATAAATTGATTTTAATCAGAGTAGTGCAGCAACAATGATGGTGGTTCCTCTCTAAATTTTTCATAGAATCTTGAAGACACAAAGTTGGGCAACTCAGTGGCAACTTCAAAGAATTATACAGAAAGGGGTTTCCAAAATATGAAAGAGGTAAAAGAGTAATTGTGCAAATTTGTTTTGATAGATTTAATTAATATTTTGGTGTTTAGTGTTGATGTCACAGGGGCTATCAATATGAAAAATAAAATCCACATCTCCTTGCTTTTGGAAACACACAATTGTAGTGCATGAGTGCCACTACTCATAGTTTTAGAAGCAAAATTTTGGAAAGAAAGCAGGTTCTTCAACATCCATGTTTGAAATTGCTTGAGGACAAGAAATATTGGGAAGGGAGGATTTGTCATGTCCCAAAAATTTGCATTAGGTCACAATGAACTAAGCCCCTTGGCCATAGTCATGATAGTTTTTCAAATTGATGCTAAGGGTCAAATTATTGCCAAGCATGATGTCCAAGTTGGTAATAATGAAAAATTAGCTCCAAATGGAAAAGGTGGGTCACATCAAGAGAAAATTCTCAGTTATTGGTTTGTAATAATTCCCATCCAAATGAACTATTATGGAGGAAAATTACTAGTTCCCTAGGTTGGGGGTGGAAGCATTAAAAGTTGGAGTAAAGGAGCTACAAGACCCAAAATGACCTTAGACTTACAAATTCACATTAAATGGGTCAATTAAATAATAATACAAAGAAAATAAGGTGGCATTGGATCATGATGGCACATAAGAGGTTGTGGGACCCACATGTGGCAACATTCCTCACTACACTTGGCATGATACTCTCACCAATTCGATTTCAAGATGAAGGGTAACATAATGTGGGGAGTTTAAGAGGTATTATTCATGGAATGAGTCATGTAAGGTCGAATTGGAGTGGAAGAATAAATCCCATGGAAGAGGAAGAGGCATCTTAGAAGAATTGTGACACTTGGAGCTAGATTCCCTAACTCCTATGACAACAATGATGAAGATTATATGACACCTATGACAAAGTTCAGACCTGATTATTGAAATATGAAATATATGGCATGTCAGGGCTAAAAATATCCTCCAAGAGGGTTGACAAGGGAGTTATGGAATCCAAGAAGCCTCCCCATTCGAATTGAGGGAAGATGGAGACTAGGATTTGTTGGACAAGTGGCACACATTGGAATCTCTTCCCAACTTGAGTTGGAATGAGGATTTTGGAAGGAATTCGACCCATGGAGGACTTGATAATTTTATAAAAGAGAATAAAAAATAAGGAAAGCATATTTTGATCATTTTTTATTTGCATCTTTGCAATTTGGAGATCTTCTAGCTTGCCCATGCTAGTGGAGTGTTTACTCTACTTTCCTTAGTACCAATTTTGAGGGTGAAAGGTTCCCATCCTAATTGGAAATTGGAGAGGCCATTCAGAAATTTCATTTGGATCTACAATGGATTTATTTTTTGCAGGTTTAATCTACAGGTAAGCTCGTGATTCTTTCTTCTTCAACTTGTTCCCATCTCTGTCTCACATTTCTCTGCATATTTTGGCTCTTGGAGGAAGGGCGCCTTTGGTGAGATGTTGATATCTTTGTGAGAGTACAATATACACCATTTATTTGTATTCTGATATATATACTCTTTATTTACTTCTCAGAATACTCTCAAGTCAAAATACCAAGTGAAATTATGTAAAAATACCAAACAATGCATAAATGGTGCCATTTTCCCTATATCTTGTTATGAGAGATTGAAGTTTCTATATTTCGATTTGTATCAGTTCATAGATATTATTTTTATGACGTATGGAGAGTCATTAATTTCCTGAATAATTTTAATATACATTACATAATCCTTTGGAACAAAAATCTCGAATTTCATAGCAAGTGGTGAAGTTTCCTATCATTTCCCCCTATGTGAAGACATGTCCACAAACCTCTGATTTATGGGAGTCGAAGCATCCTTTAGAAATTGTTTAATGATGCATTTAGGTGACCATTGAAGTCCCTTAACTAATCCATGTCTATTTTCTAAAATTTTGGAGGGTCGTACTGCATTTGTGAAGCCATTACTGACCTCTACCCTTGGGGGTTTGAACCTCGAATTTACTAGTAAATTTCTCTATTTTCTCCTGAAGTTAAATGAATGTTCCAGAAGTATTTTGAGAGTTTACAAGGATCCAATAGATTCATTTTTATGTCTCAATACCTTTCCAACACTCTCAGTCCTAATTCAAAATCCTTAGGATTCTTTTGGAGCCATCTACCCTTGGGGGTTTCAACATCGATTTTCCTAGTAATTTTGCCTTTCATTATCTAATTGTAAATGCAAGTTGTTGAAGTATTTGTAAAGTGTCGAAACATATAATAGTTTATGTAATGTGTCCAAATACATATCAATACACTCCATACACCATTCGAAAATATTTGGGATCATTTGGGACAGTTTGGGGCTTTACTATTCCAAGTTTCAAAAATTGACTAAATAGGGGAAAATTCCAAATTGGGGACATTACAGTGGTATCAGAGCATGGTCCTTGTTCCTGTGCATTAGGTTCATCCATTGAAGAATAAATTGCAGCCACGTCTTACTATTATTATGACTCCTATGAGTACAATTCCATGAATGAACTACAAAGATTGAGAGCAACATATAAAAGCTTGCCCCAACAATATCAAGCATATCTTGATCTATATAAGGGATGTACACAAAAGGCCATTCCTTTTTAAAACTTTTCTAATTGGGTGTTTGAAAATAGGCCCAATATAGAATATTTGGATTTAGTGAAGAAAGGTCTATGCCCTTCTTGTAAAATACCTTGGAGAGAAAATCATATGTGTGTGAGTGAAAAGAACAATGAAATATTTGAAGCTTCAAGCAATGCATGTGTTTCCTACTTGAAGAGAGTTTTTGGGTTTTCTTCAAAAATAGGTTACAAATATGTTGATCCTAAGGAATCCAAGGGGAAAGATGCATCAACTTGCTTCAAGGAGCGAAAGGAGTAGACCCATGAGCCACCTAGTTCTAAAATAGGTGAATTAGAAGAAGCAGTACATGAAGAGGATCGAAATTCACTCCCAAGTGACTCTGAAAAATATGAAGAGACATCACATGTGCATGATCCTACCCTTATGGATACTACAGATGATGACACTTTTGCATATTTTGATCATTGGGTAAATTGGTTCATTCTCCTACATCTTACACTTCCATATTTTGCAGCATTCATCCTAATGAAGTATGGGTGAAAAGTTTCTTTTTGATGGTACCACATGAGGAGTATGAAACTCCTATCTCTCCTTTAGATGATGACATGATTAGATCACCTTCTTATTTAAATTTCAAGCAACATCCTTTTTTACCTTATGCCGATACATATATTTATGGATGCACCTATGATGTTCACTTGATTCACTTGAAGACTCATGATTTTCCTTGCTCCTTGCTTAGTTCAATTGATGTTGGAGGAACTTCATCCAATACTTGGGTGAAAAGATATATTATTGGAGCACATTATTATTGGTAGAAACATCCTTTGTTATTTCTTGATGATACACATATTCAGGGATGCACAAATGGTACTTCTGTGAGTCCCTTGAAGGCTAATTGTTTTCTTTGTTCCCTACTTGGTTCAGATTTTAATGGAGATTATTCGTTTACTTCTTGGATTAAATAACACATGATTGACTATTTTGATGCATATTACATCATTTTGGAGCAGCATTTTAGGACATGGGATCCTCACCTATGTCATTGGATCATATTTGATTGGCCACTTGAAGCTTGTATGCACTTGGAAAATGGTGGTCTACTTACTTTGAGGTATAAGCACTTTCATGATTCTTTGATGAGGCACCTCCTTGATGTACATTTTTATTATTGTGTTATCTATTTTGATGATATATATTTGGTAATCATGATGTTTGGAAGAATGCATACAAGAAAATGGGATCCAGGAATTCTCTTTCCTGATGGTATGGGTTGGAGACCACTCCTAATTGTTGGAGTGCAATACAAGAAACGGGACCGTGGGATAAATTTTAGTCTCATTTGTTATAGGTCAAATATCCACTTCTCCGTCCGTGATCACATCTAGCTGTTGATCACACAAAAGGACAACTTGGATTGAAGAGCATGATGACCCTAGATGATTAATGGATAAGACTTACCCCTCTGCAGCTGACAAAACCCTCTTTTTACCTACTTTTAGGGAAAAACGCTACCCTACAAGAATTATAGTAGCGTTTGCCTCCAGAAATACTCTACTCCACTTCATTAAAGTAGCGTTTTCCCTCAGAAACACTCTACTTTGCTTCAATAGAGTAGCGTACAGCCTCATAAATCCTGCAAACGTTGGTTGTAAAGCAGGAAAGTTGCATATTGAACGCTACTCCACTTAAGAAAAGTAGCGTACACCTTAAAAATTAATCAAAAATATATTAATTTGACGAATTAGGATTAGTTGAAGTTGTTTTTGCAACTTCCCCAACTTCCCAATCAAACTATCTCTCGATCCAAATTGCCTACTTTGTCCCCTAAATACAAGGGGGATAGATGAGAGAGGGGAGGAGAAACTATGCATTAAGGGTTGTTACACTAGAGGAATTCCAAAGTTAGTGTGAAGAGCAGGAGCCTAGGATCCGGTTGCACAAGCACTCTAAATGATCAGGTATAGATTGTACTGATTATTTGCTTTTGACAATAAAGGTCGAAATGTCCTTCCCATCCCAATAAAATGTCTAATAGATTGCATGTTTGTTTGGATTAAATGCTTGATTGTATTTGATGTCTAAATTGTATTTCAATTTCATCATTATTATATTAGTCAAGATACGCTGAGGAAGGTATCTTTGTATCGCAGCTTCGTCAAATAGAAGATCAAGTGGAGGATCGATCGAAGGAGCAAGAGAAAGCTAGGATCGAACGTCATTAACAAGGTATGCTTTCATAAACCTTGATCTCTTTCCTTTTGTAGAAGCCTATGTGATATGATCTATGTATTTACCTGTCACCCCAAAAGTTGGTAGTGTCCCTCTCCTCGCTATAGGGTGGATTTCCCGAACAAAAGACTGCCGACTCCGCTGGGGACCAGTTGTTTTCTGTTCTAGGAGACTTATTTAACTTTTTCTTCCAGTACTTTCTGATCTTTTTTATCCTCTGAGAGGCTCTGTAGGTTACTATAGCCTGTTGAATTTGCTTGAATCATCCCAGTTTGAAGTTTTAGAGCTTGTTTCAAACCCTTTTTGGAAAAAACACTGGTGTCTCTTGCACAAAGTAGCGTTCACCTCTTGAAAAACGTTGGTTTGGTTATTGTACAGTAGGGTACACCTCCTGAAAAACGTTGGTTTGCCTACTACATAGTAGAGTACACCCCCTAAAAAACGCAGGTTTATACACTACACAGTAGAGTATTTTCCTATAAGTCTCTATTTGCTTTTGGGATTGGATTTCCACTTGTTTGGTTTGATTTCCAACCTCTTGCCTTATCTTCGTAACTGATCCTTGAAGTCTTTATGCCTTTGTTGAGTCTTGTTTTCCTCTCGTAAGTCTCTTAGGTCATCTTTTGCTTGCTTGAGCACTTTTCGAGGTGTCTTTCTTGCTTGTGACTCTTTTTGAAAACCGTGCCTTGTTTCTTGTTGAACATAGCTGCATGTTCGTACCTTAGTTACTTGTTGCATGTATACAAACCTTTGCTTACGACATTTGTTGTTTGTTGCAACACTAGTACACTTCGATGGTGTCTTGTCCTTTGTTTTAGGGTTTTTATCCCAAGTTGAGTCCTTAGGGTGTTTTCAAAAGTTTTTGAGTCCAGACACTTCCTAATTGCTTTGTCAATTTCAGTTCAAGTAAGTTGAAGTACTTTAGTTTGCTTCCATTTGAGTCTTTGTGTTTGTAAGGTCATCTTTGGTTCACTTGCCTACGTTTTGATTGGCTTAGCTTTCTTAGGGTTTTTGGTGCTTTGGAGCAACTTTAGAGGTTTTCCTTTCTGTCACAAGCGTCTTTTATCCCTGTTTTCTTTTCGCTTTGATTCCAAGCCCAAAGTCTTTTCCTTTGAAAAACTTTGTAGGACAAGTCTTTATCAAGTCATCGGTTTGATTGTTGTGAACTTTAGAGTTTGTTTCCTTACTCGCATCTTTTTTTTAGGTCTTACTTACTTCCATTTTCGAGCCCTTTTTCTTTTACATATATTGAAAAAGCAAAAAATAAGCTTGGTAGTTTAAAGTAGTAAGGCTTATTTTCATTTCGAAGTAGCGTAGTTTACCTTGTTTTGAATTTGAAAAGAAAAGAAAAAAGAAGCTTGTTTTAGGTTTGCTTAGTTTTCATTTTGGAAAGAGCATAAACAGAAAAAGAAAAAGAGTCTTTTTGTTGTTGAAATTTGTTTCATTTTGCGCACTTTACTTTCTGTTGCAACCACACCACACAATGCACTACCCCGTTGAGTAAAAAAGTAACCTTAAAAATATTTTTTAATAAAATCAATTAGAAACAATTTTCTTTTTAGGGATACACGACACCAACTAGCTTAGGCTAGAGTTTCGAGCTTAAAACACCTTAAACTGCTCGGAACTAGTTTCATTACCCAACAATCGTAGTAAGACTTTCATATAGGTAAACCCATATATATCAAATAACCTTGGGATGCTCTGCTCAAACCAGAGTTAAGCACGAGGCCGTGGGAGACTGGAATTGTTGAGGATATCCCCTCACTTTCCTTTTTGACCATAAACCAGAGTCGATTCATGTACGGGGGTCCTTTCGAACTTCGGGCTTTGCTACCCTGCCCATGCGTTTTGACTAGGCTGACGACTGTCCCCCCAAGATATTTCGTATGTATGGTAGGATTAGTATTAGACATTTAGGATCTTACACAGGTAGAGTGGGCGGTTATTCGTACTTCACCTCGGACAGGCGTGGAAGGTAACCCTCTGGCAGTAATCCCAGGAAAGTGGTTTGGTGATTCAAGCGCTTGCACCCAGTGGACCTCCGGCGGATGCCACAAAACTGACCATCAGTACTCTGTTAGTTTGTTCTGGGCCCTAATCATCCCAAACTTACTTCCGAGAGTATTTGCTATCCATTTGATTGGTTTGATTACTTAGGATTTTTATAGTGGTATGTTGTTTGCCCCTTAGTCTTAATGGCCACTAGGTTTTTACTTAGTTTTATTTTTATATAATTGTGGAATACCAACAGCTTCGTAGGTCTCGGAGGTTGCAAAACCTTCCCCCACTCAGTGTGGAGCCACTACCGCCACCACCATGACAAAGGATAGACTCCAGTGGTATTTTTGAACTTACTGGTGAAATAGAGGTTCCTGGTGAACCACAACCTAGAACCCCGGATCAACAAGTTTTTAATACTGTCGAGGTTGAGGATATCACTTCTGGTGAGTTTAACACTCCTTTTAACCCTCCTCTAACCGGACTTAACGATCTGCTTCTGGTACCTATTGGTTTCCAGCAACCTGAGTATAGTGCATATTTTTTCACACCTGGGCATATTATGACTAACCTAGGAGACGAACAGGGAGTCCCACAGATTCCCACAATGGGTATGAATACAAGGATTGTAAATCTTTCTTCCATTGCTACACCAAGTTCATCGCAGACATCCTCTTCTTTAACTCCATCCTTCAGTTTCAACGCTGGCACTTTAGGCATGCCAAGCTCAGTAGCTTCAACATCCGCCTCAGTTGCCACCCCTACTTTTGGACCCAACAATGCAGTGAATTCCACTCCACCTCCTGCAACTCAACAGTCATACCATATACCTAGCACTTGGATTTCCACACCCAATGTTGGGCCAAATCCCTCTGCAACTAGGCCCGTCATGAGTACCATGACGGCACCGTCGTGGTTTTAAAACCTTTGCAAGTTACAATATGAATCAAAATAATGTATCTGTAGGAAACATCCCCTTTTCTTTGTTTTCTGGAGGGGCTAACATTTTAAATCAACAGTATGGCAGGGCTAACACCCAGCTATAGTGGACGAATACACAAGGTACCAACCCACTTTCGTTTGGATGGGGGAATTTCAATAACACTTTCACACAATAACAAATGGCTGGGGGAAACCCCTACTAGCAGATGGTTGGGGGAAACCCCTACCAGCAGATGGCTGGGGGAAACCCCTTCTAGCAGATGGGTGGGGGCAACCCCTACCAGCAAATGGCTGGGGGAAACCCCAACCAGCAGTTCATGGGTCAGACTATGGGAGGTTCCCCCTTTATGACTCCAGCTTACCAAATGCCATCTTATAGACCTCGTTTACCATTTTTGGAAACTCTGAATTTGCCATACCTTTCCAAGTTAACGAACGATCCGGTGTGCCATAACGTTACATGGCCACCAGTTCCCACTAAAATACCTTCAGACATTCCTAAATTCGAAGGTAAAACTGGTGAGGATCCTGGTGACCATGTCACCACTTTTCATCTCTGGTGTTCTTCGAACTCGTTGAACAAAGATTCTGTCAAGTTGATAATTTTTCAAAGAACTCTGACTGGTGTTGCAGCCAAATGGTACATTGAGTTACCTGCAGCCACCTTTTTTAACTTTCGGGATCTTGCGACAGTCTTTCTGAACCACTTACAGCTTCTTGTTCGGTATGACACTGGGACAGATCTTTTGTCTACCTTTAGACAAAACAAAGCCACCCATTTATCTGATCATATTCAGGAGTGGCGAAGATGGAAGAGGCTCATTAAGGCCAATATCCCCCCAGAATTCTTATTAGAGTGGTATCTGAAATCACTCCTTCCTTACATTTCTAAGGAAGTAGCTACTTCTGGGGTGTCATCGGAAGAAGAAGCCATTCTAAGGACCCAACAACTAGACTTGGTTTATGCTCAGTCTGGGCTCCTTTATGAAATTATACCTGACGCACCATGATCAAACACTGATCTAGGTAGACCAAAACCTGGACCACATGTTGACGGCATTGTAGGTTCAGATGATTCTGTATCTTTCGAAGCATGGACTAAACAGGTTCATGCCTTATCAGTCAAACAATCGACTACAGAAGTGACTTCCGTCAAAACCTCTCCTTCTATTACTGAATCTGTACAGTAGGTCCAGACTAATCAAAAGGGCCCTCGACAACCCAACAACAAAAATAAGGTCAAGAAAGGAGAGGGGAACCGACCAAAGCCCCAAAACCAAGAAAATGGCGAGGAGGGTAACAGAGAAAAGAAGAAGGTTAAGTTCCCTTGTAAACTTTGCAAGAAGGATCACCTCACTCACCAATGCCCTCTGATTGAAGAAGCCCAGAAGTTGCTTCAAGAAAAGAAACCTGTTGTCCTGAAGGATCCATTTCCCAAAGGGTAGGGCTTAGCTTTTGGCACCTCCAATGCTGGGGGCACCACCCATGCTTAAGTTGGTCAAACTTTTATTAATATGGTTAACTCTGACGCTCTTTTACAAATGCGGGCAAGAAATTATACCCCGGATACGCAGTATAAGGATAAAGATATTCCTGAGTCTTCCACTCCTCTCCACATACCTGTGGATTCATTGCCCAAGATCCTGAAAGGTGTCTTGAAACGGGCTTCGCACAATCCCAAGGCACAGGCTACTTTCAACTACAATGTGGTTGAAGATCTAGCCCAGACCCCTTGTGCCATGTCCACCTTAGAAGTTTTGCAAGGTTGTCCATTACAACGAAATACACTTCTGGCAGTGATTGGAAGTATGGAGTCATCCAACATGACTGCTCGATTTGATATGAATGATATCAAATACTGGTTTCCATATCACGTTGCTCTCTAGATAGAGGTGAGTCATGGTTCTAAAACCATTAGACGAGTCGTTGTAGATGAGGGCGCGTCTACGTGCATAATGTCAATTTATTGTTGGAAAGCCTTGGGTTATCCCGAGTTAGCCCCCTCTAACACACTGTTTACTGCATTTGATGGCATAACTTTCCGTCCACATGGATTCTTACCATCACTTGACTGTACACTTGCCGGTAAGACAATTGTTGTAGAGGTTGAAGTTCTGGATGCTCCGCTTGATTACAATATGTTGTTAGGCAGGAACTGGACATATGCCATGCGAGCTATTCCATCGGCATTTTTCCGAGTTTAATGTTCCCGCACGAAGGCAAGATCGTTACGGTCGATCAACTTTCGTTCTCTCGGAAAAACAACCAGACTTCATCGGAATCCACAATTCCTTTAGTTGATCAATCTGCCCCAGCAAGTGAGAGTTTAGGAGCAGCACTTTATGGGTCATTAATAGGCACTTTTGACCTACCCGCTCCCGTTCTTTTCATGCGTTCTGATGAAGGTACATCTACTGAAACTTTCACGATCGGTTTAAGGACTGATCTGTGGATCCTTCCTACTGTATCAGAGCCATCAGTGCCCTTATCCGTTGCAGAAGTAGCATACATGGAAGCACAACATGCTACAACGGAATATATCGTGACTCCGCCAGTCTCCGCTGAGTTGAATATGGACCCTGCTCTTGCACGGTCAACGGACTCTACCCTCTCTCTTGATTGTTTGGAAACAATTTTTCCTTCTAATGAAACATTTTTTGAAGCCATGATAGGCCTGAGACAACCTTGGGAACATTTACACCTCAGGACCTATCTACTTCCTGTTCTAAACCTGATAGAGAGAGGTGAGTTCCCTTTGAGACCCAGTGAGAATGTTGATTGGTCCTCTGCCCTTTCCACTTCACAAGTTGTTTTTGCTGAAGGGAATAGAACAAGTATAGTGAGAACCATTCCCGTCAACATTCCCACCGAACCTGGGGTCACAGAACATATCTTTATTGGAGCGGACTGTTATCTTGATGAGATCATTCCGTACACCAATATTTTTAATGATTTCCGTGACATCTTTGCCCAACCTCATCATGAGATCCCAGGAACTGACCCTAGTTGAAGAAGTGCTACTGTGCTTTTTCATGTATTATAGTTGTACATTTTGTAGTACTATTTTTTGCTTGTGATCGTTAGTTGACCTTATGTGTATTTTCTCGCTTCGTGTTTCAGATGTCGACTGAACACTTTTAGGATTTGCTGATGACACCAGTCGCCACACCCGATAATTGGCTTCAACAGCTTGGGTCATTTACTCACCGACTGGCCAACTAGTTTCTTCGGGGGGGGTTTGTTTGGGTCCCACAACGAATAACGTAGCTGTGTATAGTGCGGTCAGAGAACTTCTCCGAGATGCTCTTGTCCAGGGCATTTCTCATTTGGAGGTAAGACTTGATTCACAACTAGTTGTATTTCAGTTAACGGGTGTTTACCATATTAGAGATCCTATTTTGCTACGACAGTTTTTGCGAGTTAAATTATTGGAAAGACAGTTTGATTCCATCATATATCAACATATTCCAAGAAATTTGAATGCATTAGCTAATTCATTTACAAATTATGTTTTAGATTGGCATTTGTATCATACACGTCCATAAATAAACATTTGCACATAAAGTTAAACACACACATGTAAATATAAGCCGATACTGTATATATATCTGATACTGTATCAAAAAATAGTATGAGTTTGGAACACAAGTCTATCACAAAGTCATGTCATAAGATACAAAATTGGGCTCAATGGCCTCAAAATATACATAAAATATCCTTCTCCTATGGAGAAGGTGGGGCCTCATCAGCATCCACTACCTCGCGGTAGCATATGACCAGCCTGGATACCTTCCACAGCAATCTAATCTAGGTTGGGGGCACACCGACTACATCCTCCTGCATGTCAACGAGCATCCGCTCAATGTGATATGTAGGAATGCCATGAGTCAAATGACTCATCTTCCTCTCTATAGCCCCTAGCGTAGCATCAACTACACCGACATCAACGGGCCTCACGAAAGTAGTAGGATGTCCCTCGGGACGAACTGGTCCAACATCTGCATATGACACTTTGTTTTAGCATTTTCAAGCTCACCATAAAAATAATATACTTTAAATTGAAAAAATTAAATAATTTTCAAAACAAAAAGATACCTATATCTCCCCAGGAACCACCTGGAGGAAGTACCAGCTCCGGATCATAACGGAAGTCTAAACCAACATACGAAAACTGCTCAAATGTCAGTACCTGTCTCTCCCACCATCCCCAGAAATCATCAGTGTGATAGGAGAAATGGCTTTCACCACCACCCTGGCGGAGAAAGATGTCACCCCAACGGCCCAATCTCGGCTCACGAGGATTGACTGGGGGAAAAGGCATGCCCAAGCTAAGATCAGGGACCCTCTCGAAGAAGAAGGTACAAAGGATGCTGCCATATCCAAAGTCCTTCATTCTCCCAGTCTTACTCCCCGAGAGTTGAAGCTTCATGTTTGCTAAGAGACTTGTGCACCAATCATAAACCTGACCTTGCAAGCATTCGATACCAATGTACATGTAGTGCTTTGAGGCTAAGTGTTGTGCAGCACTCCCAGCTCCCATTCAGTTCAACATACTGATAATAACCCTCAGAGGGAAGCTTGTAAGAGTAGAAATGAGAATTTGACTTCCACATTTCTTAGTACCTTCCACACAGTAAGCATTCACATAATCTTGTACGGACATGGCACCCACATTACGTGAAGTCCCTTTCAGGTTTACAGGATCTCCCCTCCTAGAGAGCACTGTAATGAAGTATATGTCGTCAACAGTGAGCTCCAAGGTCTCTCCTCAGATATTAAACACATTTGCATTGGCATCCCAACACTGAATGAGTCTTTGAAGTAAGCAGTTGAGTGCCCTCATGTTTACGGTTCGGTAGAATTTCAACAAACCACATCTTCTAAGCACATGGAGAGTGGTAGGATCTTGCATAGCCACCCTATCCACCTCTTCATGCTCCCTCTCCCTCCAAATAAGTGCCATCCTGTCAAAAGAAGGGTCAATTTTTAGTTTTTGAGCTTTTTCTAGATATTTTCAGGAAAAAAACGCTACTCTATAACTACACAGTCACGTTTGGACGCTACTGTCCTTGAGGAACAGTAGTGTTCACCTTCAAAAATACCCTACTTTACCCTTATACAGTAGCGTACACGAAAATCACGAGTTGAACATGGCTAGAAAAGTGATTTTAAGCATGAAAATTGACAAATGATCCATCAAAATGCAAGTTGGGATGAAAATAACTTACCTGGAAGAAGAATGAGGTTGAATGGTGGCCCAATTTAATCGCTATGAACGGATGAAGATCAAGGGTTTGCTCCAAAACTTGCCCTACAATTACAAATGTGATATTTGAGTTTTCAAAATGAAATTACATATATGAATTTGAATTTGATTTTTTACCCACTTTTTTGAAAAGTCTATAGTTTCAAATTTCAAAAAAAGGGGTTCTATTTAATCATTAATACCTATAAATGTTGATGAGATGAATTTAACCTATGTTTCTCAAATTTTCACTAGATTTTCGTAGCATCAATCTATTATGACTTAATTTCTTTATTGACGGACCAAGTTAAGTACTTTATGGTTGAAATTTTATGTCATTGAATATTTTTTTGTCATTAATACTAACACGGTTGTTGAGATCCTAGTCTTTGGCAGGTCATGAGTTATGATCCTAGTAGCTGTCATTTAAGTCATTTTAATCCCTTGTTTGGACTATTGAAACCTAAACAAGATTGCCAAGCAAACTTGTCCTCTTCAAGCTCGTTAAAGGAATTGAAGGCTCATCTGCTTAAGTATAAGTTTAACCATTTTCCGGACTTTTGCGGATTACTTACGAAAAATGAATACTCTAGTCATCCGTGGCTAGAAGAGTTCTTCTTCCATTGTTTTACACTTTTTCAGGGGAAGAGACTAACTTTACGAAAACGGACCTTTTGGAGCCTTCTTTAGGGTTTTCAGGCTCTCGAAATATGAAAACACCAAGCAAGCACTCACCTACTCGGGATCGATGTGAAATCCATGAGAGGGTGTATAGACGATTGTTTAAGTTTTTCAGACTCTATAAACAAGAAAACATCGGCGAGCATTAACCTACTTGGGCTCGATATTAAAATCCACGAGTAGGTGAATGGAGTTATTGTTTAAGTTTTTCAGACTCCTTAAAATTGAAAACACCGACGAGCAAGAACAGATCTCGGGTCGATATTAAAATCCAAATATCAGTACTATAAAGTATTCTTCTATCTCTTATTCGAACTCTGTAAACAATGAAGAAGGTCCTGATTCTTCCTCCCATGGGCTCGTTAAACTCTTTACATGGTTGGATCTATTGAGTTTTCATTCTTTCTTGGACTCATTAAAACAACAAGAAAGGTATTCTTTTATCTAAAAAGAATAAGGGATAAGAAGGGTATATCACATCTTACAGTTTCAAAGGTAGTTCAGTCAGTCTTATCCTTGAACACAGCACCTATTTGAGTCTATCATTTTAGTTGGGTTTAGCTTTTTACCTTAGGGTGAACCTGATCTCCAAGTTGTTTAATCCCCCAGTTGGTTATTCTTCCAACCATATGGAGGGTCTACTAATGTCTCCTACATTGCAGGCTTATATCACTTCCCCATCATGTTGAAAACTGCCTAAGTCACTTTGTGTCGTGCTCACTATTCAAGGATACAACCTGTGTCGTCCATTCTGCAGTTTACCTTGACCTCATGTGTCGGCCATCCTAGTGTCAATCTTGTTACTTGTACTACTCCACATCAGCTCATACCATGTGATTGTTCCTCGTGTTGGATGATGGAGGATGCTTTAAGGCCTCCCTTCCAACAAACTTCTTCCCACCGACATCAACTCATTTTTCTTTGGGAATGAAGTTTAGAGTTTCAGTTAGTACCTTGGGGATTGCAGTCACCAGTGGCAATTTCCGTCGCTATTGAATTATGAGAATACATCAATGTATCTTATTTGAAAGGTTCCTCAAGTGTTCGACGTCAAGTCCACTTATTCACACTTGTTGGATCGTACTAGGTACCTTGGGCCCCATTATCATTATCGGTAGAAGCCCTCGCATTTGTTAACGGTATACATCAATGACTGGTAATCAAACGATACCCCCCATGTTTGACTTTCAGCTCATTTATTCACATGGTTAGGGTTTGTACCTTGGGTTGTTTGGATGAAGACCTTGGGATTTTGATAGCATTACCTCATTATGTTATCACCCAAGTTGCGCAAAACTGAGCCTCACTCATGTTTGGCTCTCCATGAGACATAGATCTAGTTTGTTGTTATGGCTATGATCTCTCATTCTGACATGGATCCACGTTTGTATTTCAGTGTCCATGCTATATATACATCTCCTAGTTATGTATCGGAGATCATGTTGTATCATGCTACCCATCTATATGATGTCAAGATTGTAATTGCTCGCTGACCTTGACTGTTATTTCAGGTACTTTTGTGACTTGGTTCTGCAGTTTCCTGCTCCTCTGCTGACTTGGAATTATAATGTATTTCGTCCATCGCTTCCCTCTGACCTCACACATTAGGGGGCATCTGTTATAGGTCAAATTTGCACTTCTCTGTCCGTGATCACATCTAGTTGTTGATCACACAAAAGGACAACTTGGATTGAAGAGAATGATGACCCTAGATGATGAATGGATAAGACTTACCCCTTTGCAGTTGACAAAACCCTCTTTTTACCTACTTTTAGGGGAAAACGCTACCCTACAAGCATTATAGTAGCGTTTTCGTCCAGAAATACTCTACTCCACTTCATTAAACTAGCGTTTTCCCTCAGAAATACTCTACTTTGCTTCAATAGAGTAGCGTACAGCCTCATAAATCTTGCAAACGCTGGTTTTAAAGCAGGAAAGTTGCATATTGAATGCTACTCCACTTAAGAAAAGTAGCGTACACCTTAAAAAGTAATCAAAAATATATTAATTTGACGAATTGGGATTAGTTGAAGTTGGTTTTGCAACTTCTCCAACTTCCCAATCAAACTACCTCTCGGTCCAAACTGCCTACCTTGTCCCATAAATACAAGGGGGATAGATGAGAGAGGGGAGGAGAAAATATGCATTAAGGGTTGTTACGCTAGAGGAATTCCAAAGTTAGTGTGAAGAGCAGGAGCCCAGGATCCGGTTGCACAAGCACTCTGAATGATCAGGTATAGATTGTACTGATTATTTGCTTTTGACAATAAAGGTTGAAATGCCCTTCCCGTTCCAATCAAATGTCTAATGGATTGCATGTTTGTTTGGATTAAATGCTTGATTGTATTTGATGTCTAAATTGTATTTCAATTTCATCATTATTATTTCAGTCAAGATACTCTGAGGAAGGTATCTTTGTATCGCAGGTTCATCAAACGAAAGATCAAGTGGAGGATCGATCGAAGGAGCAAGCGAAAGCTAGGATCGTGATCTCTTTCCTTTTGTAGAATCCTATGTGATATGATCTATGTATTTACCTGTCACCCCAGAAGTTGGTAGTGTCCCTCTCCTCGCTATAGGGTATATTTCCTGAACAACAGACTAGCGACTCCACTGGGGACCGGTTGTTTTCTGTTCTAGGAGACTCATTTAACTTTTCCTTCCAGTACTTTCTGATCTTTTTGATCCTCTGAGAGGCTATGTAGGTTACTGTAGCCTGTTGACTTTGGTTGACTCATCTCAATTTGAATTTTTTGGGGACACAAGTAGTATGGGAGATTGATCCCCAATTAATAAAGTTAGTTAATCAGATTAGTGCAGCAACAATCATGGTGTTTCCTCTCTAAAAGTTTCATAGAATCTTGAAGACTCAAAGTTGGGAAACTCAGTGCCAACTTCAAAGAATTATACGGAAAGGGGTTTCCAAAATATGAAAGAGGTAAAAGAGTAATTGTGCAAAAAAAAATTGATGGATTTAATTAATATTTTGGTTTTTAGTGGTGATGTCACGGGGAATATCAATATGAAAAATAAAATCCACATCTCCTTGCTTTTGGAAACACACAATTGTAGTGCATGAGTGCCACTACTCAAAGTTTTAGAAGCAAATTTTTGGAAGCAAAGTTTTGGAAAGAAAGCAGGTTCTTCAACGTCCATGTTTGAAATTTATTGAGGACAAACAATATTGGGAAGGGAGGATTTTTCATGTCCCCAAAATTTGCATTAGGTCACAATGGCCTAATCCCCTTGGCCATAGTCATGATAGTTTGTCAAATTGATGCTAAGGGTCAAATAATTGCCAAGCATGATGTCCAAGTTGGTAAGAATGAAAAATTAGATCCAAATGGGCAAGGTGGGTCACATCAAGAGAAAATTCTCAATTATTGGTTTGTAATATTTCTCATCCAAATGAACTATCATGGAGGAAAATTATTAGTTCCCTAGGTTGGGGGTGGAAGCATTAAAAGTTGGAATAAAGGAGCTACAAGACCCAAAATTACCTTAGACTTACAAATTCACATTAAATGGGTCAATTAAATAATAATACAAAGAAAAAAAGGTGGAATTGGATCATGAGGGCACATAAGAGGTTGTGGGACCCACATGTGGCAAGATTCCTTGCTATAATTGGCATGATACTCTCACCAATTCGAGTTCAAGATGAAGGGTAACATAATTTGGGGAGTTCAAGAGGTATTATTCGTAGAATGAGTCATGTAAAGTCGAATTGGAGTGGAAGAATAACTCCCATGAAAGAGGAAGAGGCATCTTAGAAGAATTGTGACACTTGGAGCTAAATTCCCTAACTCCTATGACAACAATGATGAAGATTCTATGACACCTATAACAAAGTTCAGACCTGATTACTGAAATATGACATATATGACATGTCAGGGATAAAAATATCCTCCAGGAGGGCGCATAAGGGAGTTATGGAAACCAAGAAGCTTTCCCATTCGAATTGAGGGAAGATGGAGACTAGGAATTGTTGGACAAGTGGCACACATTGGAATCTCTTCCCAACTTGAGTTGGCATGAGGCTTTTGGAAGGAATTAGACCAATTGAGGACTTGAGAAAATTATAAAAGAGAAGAACAAATAAGGAAAGCATATTTTGATAATTTTTTATTTGCATCTTTGCAATTTGGAGAGCTTCTATCTTGTCCATGCTAGTGGAGTGTTTACTCTACTTTCCTTAGTACGAATTTCGAGGGTGAAAGATTCTCATCCTAATTGGAAATTGGAGAGGCCTTTCAGACCTTTAATTTGGAGCTACAATAGAGTTATTTTTTGCAGGTTGAAGCTACAGGGAAGCTCGTGATTCTTTCTTCTTCAACTTGTTCCCATCTCTATCTCACATTTCTCTGCATATTTTGGCTCTTCAAGGAAGGGCGCCTTTGGTGAGATTTTGATATCTTTGTGAGAGAAAAATATACCCCATTTATTTTTATTCTGATAAATATACTCTTTATTTACTTCTCTGAAGAATCTCAGGTCGAAATACCAAGTGAAACTATGTAAAAATACCAAACAATGCATAAATGGTGCCATTTTCCCTATATCTTGTGATGAGAACTTGAAGTTGCTACATTTCGATTTGTATCAGTTCATATCTGTGATTTTTATGATGTATGGAGAGTCATTAATGTCCTGAATAATTTTCATATACATTAAATAAGGCTTTGGAAAACAAATCTCAAATTTCATCGCAGGTGGTGAAGTTTCCTATCATTTCCCCCTATGTGATCCGAATTTTAGAGGGCATATGGTCTAAATTCGGATATATAAGCCATAAAAATATTAAATGGAGAGGCCACCCCCTCTCATTTATCATAAAAGCATTAAATGGAGAGGTCACCCTCTCATATCCATGGTATTTGGTAGCACATGGTTTTGGCCCATGGTATGGCCTCAAGACACATTGTAATAATGCTATATAAATGCCTAGCAAGCCTTCTCATAATAACAAGTTACTCATTTTGTTCATATCCTACATTTCTCTTATTTTTATTGAGTTATTGTTGGGGTATTGGTTCTGAGTGTCTTTCTTAGTATAGTTTAAGAGGTGAGGTTCAAAGAACCATCTTTGAGCCTCACCCCTCCATGTGGCATATTTATTCTATGTTTTTCCATCTATGTTATTCATAGCCCAGATCTCACTACTTTGTCTTTCTCAAAGTTGGTTCATTGTTCGCTTCAATTTTGAAGCTATCTCTTCTCCTCCTCTCTCAGCATTCAAGTATTCTGGGTCTCGGCCCCCAAGATCTGGATCATTGGTATCAAAGCGGGTATTCTCTCCATTGGGACAAGATTTTGAAGTATGATGTGGATTCAACGGAGGTTCCACAACCTCTACAACAACCCATGCTTCTCTACAAACCCTTGGCATCTCTATACTCAACACTCTCACATTCAGCAAACTTTGAACAGCTTCCATGGACTACAAAAAATGTTTCAGAGGCTCTACCATAGCTCATCGGAAATTTATTTCCGTCATCTCAAATGGGTATTTCACAGAATTTCATTTCGTTTCCCGGTTTGCGAGATATGCTTGTTTGACGTAGCACATGTTTGTGCATAATGAGACCGGACGTACAACAACTTTAAACAAGTTCTACAGACTCCACAGAACTTCTCAGAGGCTCTACCATATCTCATTGAAAATATCTTTCCGTCAGCTAAAATGGGTATTTCGTGGTTTTCCATTTGGCTTTCTGGTTTGAGAGATATCATCGATTGAAACAACATATGTCTGCAAAATAGTGTGCGCGCGTCTCTTAAAATTCAACAAATATTTTCTCAATATCCAGGCCACCCCAGAGCAAGTATGTTATATGGATGGAAAGGTCTCTTCGATATCTCAAATGGGTATTCAATGGAATTCAATTTTAGTACATGCATCAGAATCTATGAATGGATTCGCAGCAAGACATCAACTGCACCAAAGATCATGAATTTTCAATTTTTTTAAATCATAATGTAATCATGGTTATGGTTAACCACACAAACCTTATGGTTCTGGGTCAACCACAAAAAATCCATGGTTATGGGGGAAACCACACAAAACCCACATTTATGTATTGTAATCACAGTTATGGGTCAACCACACAAAACCCATAGTTATATATTGTAATCATGGTTGTGGGTCAACCACATAAAACCCACGGTTATGGGTCAACCACACAAAACCTATGGTTCTGAGTCAACCACACAAAACTCTTCTCTTCATTGGAATCAAGTTTTTCATTGCCATCATGGTTATGGGTCACCCTTGCAAAACCCACGGTTATGGGTCAACCACACAAAACCCTTCTCTTCATTGGTAACTAACACATTGTAATCATGGGTCTCTTTTTAGCATGAAATGATGGATACCATCATGTTCTAAGAGGGGAGGAATGATCCGAATTTGAGGGGGCATATGGTCTAAATTTGGATATATAAACCATAAAAACATTAAATGGAGATGCCACCCTCTCTCATTTATTATAAAAGCATTAAATGGAGAGGCCACCCTCTCATATCCATGGTATTTGGTAGCACATGGTTTTGGCCCATGGTATGGCCTCAAGACACATTGTAATAATGCTATATAAAGGCCTAGCAAGCCTTCTCATAATAACAAGTTACTCATTTGGTTCCTATCCTACATTTCTCTTATTCTATTGAGTTATTGTTGGGGTATTGGTTCTGAGTGTCTTTCTTAGTATAGTTTGAGAGGTGAGGTTCAAAGAACCATCTTTGAGCCTCACCCCTCCATGTGGCATATTTATTCTATGTTTGTCCATCTATGTCATTCATAGCCCAGATCTCACTACTTTGTCTTTCTCACAGCTGGTTCATTGTTCGCTTCAATTTTGAAGCTATCTCTTCTCCTCCTCTCTCGGCATTCAAGTATTCTGGGTCTCGGCCCCCAGGATCCGGATCACTATGTGAAGACATGTCCACAAACCTCTGATTTATGGGAGTTGCAAGAGCCTTTAGAAACTGATTAATGATGAATTTGGGTGCGAATTGAAGTCCATTAACTAATACATGTCTATTTTCTAAAATTTGGGAGGGTCGTACTGCATTTGGGAATCCATTAGTGACCTCTACCCTTGGGGGTTTGAACCTCGAATTTACTAGTAAATTTCCCTATTTTCTGTTGAATTTAAATGAATGTTGTAGAAGTATTTTGAGAGTTTCCAAGGATCCATCAGCTTAATTTTTATGTCTGAATACCTTTCCAAAACTCTTAGTCCCAATTCGAAATCCTTAGGAGTCTTTTGGATCCATCTACCCTTGGGGGTTTCAACATCAATTTTCCTAGTAATTTTTCCTTTCATTCTCTTATTGTAAATGCAAGTTGCTGAAGTATTTGTAAAGTGTCAAAGCATATAATAGTTTCTTTAATGTTTCCAAATACATCTCAATACACTACATACACCATTCGAAAATATTTGGGATCATTTGGGACAGCTTGGGGCTTTACTATTCCAAGTTTCGAAAATTGACTAAATAGGGAAAAATTTCAAATTGGGGACATTACAAAATTATCAAGGGAAGGAGTGGTGGAGTTTATTAAAATATCTCATCAATATAGAGATATAAATCTTATGAAAATGGAAATTGATGTAGTGAATGAATGGTGCAAAGAATAGACAAGTGATCATTACCCACATTTTTTTGTTATGTATATTAGATGTGCTAGTATTATTTGTTTCTCAAAATTTTAAGCAATTGTTAGTGCAAATATGTTTATCAGTTGACAATATTTCATTTAAAACATTTCAATCAACACACATACAAACATATTGTTGTAGGTGAAACACTACAAGGCTATTTTGTGCAATGGCAAAAAAATCCGCATCAAGCGATTGGATGATAAGAAGAAAACCTATGATTGTGGAATAACTACAATTTTTTAGGTTAGTAATGTTTTGTGTAGCACTGACAAGCTTTCAGAATTATATGAAAATAGATATTATGGATACCTGAAAGATATACTGGAGATAGACTTTGAATCATTCAAATTAGTCCTCTTTGAATCACTGATAGGATTCCAGAAGAAAAACCTATGATTGGATGATAAGAAGAAAACCTAAGATTGTGGAATAACTACAATTTTTCAGGTTAGTAATGTTTCCTCTAGCACTGACAGGATTCTAGAAGTATATGAAAATAGATACTATGGATACCTGAAAGATATACTGGAGATAGAGTTTGAATCGTTCAAGGTTTGTCGGTATAGGTTACGAATGATTGAACGTGATCCTGATAGAACTATTATTGAGCATGTTGATCGATTCTCCATGATAAATACAAGGCTATTTGAGCTAGGTACATAGCCTTATGTCCATCCAAGTCAGTGTGAGAAAGTGTTCTATTCACGGGTGCCAAATAAATCGAGTTGGTCATATGTAGTTAGGTATGATCCAAGATGAAGGTCTGTAAAATATATTGTATCGAAAGAAGTTGATAATGAATAAGATCGCGAAGATGATGTAGAGTATCAAGTAGTCATGTCAAACCAACAAATTGAAGGTGACACATATTAGGAGAAGGTAGATGTCAGTGATGAATAATTTGAAGATGAGCTAGACCATGAATAGTTAGATGTGGAAGAAAAATAAGTTGAAGAAGAAGTTGTTGTTATGACCAATCCTTTCATCCATTCAGATCTTGATGATTCAGATTCAGATTCTAATGAAGAAATATAATATTAATGAATATATATGTCTTGAAAATACCTATGATGTACTTTTTCAAGTTGATTATGCCAGTTTTTGTGAGATGCAACTACAATTTCCAAATAATCCTAGATTGGCCCAATATTCTTTCAGGAACCCAATATTTGGCCTTTCATGGGGAGGCCAACAACATGGAATTTCTCCACAACATTAACATGGCTGGAAGAGGGATCAACATAAGCCTACTTCTTAGAAGGATTAGGAGGTGGGGGGACCTCTTCTTATTACTCCATTGAATGATCAAATTTGGGTTTAGTCTCAATATTATTTTTACACGTAGAAAACATTTTGGTCCAAGGGATATTATAGTTAGGAATATGAACCTTGTAAATCTTGAGTTTGGTCTTAAATTATGTAATGGAAATGTTTATCTTAAGAAATTGATCAGTTGAATCTTATTCTTTATTTAATTGTTTTGATTTGATGGATTTTCAATCATCTATATGGTATGGATGTTGTCAACATCATCATTGCCATCGTCATCATCACTAACATCATCAGGGAATGTTTAATTTAATTTTTTACATTAAATTTTTTTTTTTTTTGTGTGTGTGTGTGTATTAACACAAACATAAATATAATATATATAAAAAATTATATATTACATAATTAAAAAAACATATAATTTTAACTTACCTCGACCCCTCTCACATTGACCACACTCGCCTTTCTCCCTTTCCTCCCTTCCTCCTGCTCCTGAACACTAGTAACCACACTCCCATTCCTCCCTTCCGCCCACTCGTGAACATTACTAAGCACACTCCCTTTCCTCCTGCACACAGCAAACGATGCATTACTCAAATTGAAAGTAATTATGAGACTTGTGCGGCTCATACCAGATCAGATAGTGCGTTACTTAGAGACACTAAAGGGGGGAAGAAGGAAAATATGTTGAAGGGAGCAAGAAGGTAGAGACATAGATCACGTGAGCATACTAGGGAGAGCGTCCATGTCTCTGAAACAGGTGAGTGATCTGCCTCTTATTGACATCAATCCTCTCTTGCAGTGAACTATTAAAATTTGATTTCTTGCTTGATGTTGGTCGGTTTAGGGATTCCTCCGTTTTTTGTCGGTTTTCTTTTAGGGCTTGATACACTCTTATAAATTGACCTCTTAATTACCATAATGAACTTGCAACGATAGTTTTAAAATGGGTTTCACTGCTAAGGTGAGCTAAATATGAATATCATTGGCTAATTAACCTAAATGAGTAATGAAATACATCCATCCATAAGAAAAACCTAAGCAAAAAAAAATTCATTCCAAATTTGGTTCAGTAGATAGGGTGCACTAAGGACCAAAATCCACCGCAAACAATTAAGGATCTACAAAATTAAAAGAACATACTTGTATTTCCTTTAAAACTAAGATGTTGGAGGGTTGAACTAGAGATTTATAATATCAAACATATCAAAATGGAATAAAAGCATGCAAACTCCAATAATTGATAGGAGATAGGTAACCCAAAAAAAATTAAATTTCCCTCAATGTCAAGTCTGTCAACTTTTTCAACATTGTTCAAAATAAAGTCTTTTAACATTATTCAAAAAAAAATCTTTAGCATTATTTTGAAGGTTTAATTCTCTAGTTTTGCAACAAGTTTTAGGTAGATTCCCTATTCAAATATTTTGTCATATTTTGGCATACCCAATATTATAGAAGAAGAATAGGGGGTCTAGGAGCAACACGAGAGAGTTGGCTAGTTAAATTTGGTATCATGTCCCCTAATCACCACATCTGAGGCTCTATAGGCCCTGCAATCCAAACTATGACAGGGGCCATAATGTAGGAAACCTCACAAGGAAGTAGGAGTAGATGAAGGTCCCAAACCCAAAATCATGATGAGATTACTTGTTAAGAAAAAGATCCCCTTTATAGAAATTTTCAAACCATGGATAGATCACTTGGGGAAGCAAAGAATATTGGAAATTGATCCTCCCTCGCAACCAAAAATAACTCCCTTACAACCAAAAATTGATCCAATGTTTTGGAAACATCGACCCCCCTAGTTGTGGTCGGATTTCTTACTCCTTCCTGAAATTGCAGGTCAAATTTGGGAGGAGAGTGGACATGCTCACGGGTAATTTAGTAATGTCTAATTGTTCAACAAGAGGTTCCACCATATGAAATTCTTTACTAGAAGTTTGTGTACCAATTTCCTCTCTAATTTCACCCAAACTATAATTATCTCCAAGCAAATCCATAATTTCCTCCTCATCCACAACAACTTGTCTTGATGGAACAATCATTAAAGGTTCAAAATATGTTGGAATTGGATTGAACTCTATTTAAATCTTGTATTTCTCTTGAGTGTGGTGATGGATTAGAAACAACAGTGGAATTCAATCAACTAAACAATATCATCATAAATGCCTCTATGGATAATCACAATCCTTTGATACAAAATTACAAATATGGACACCATTTCTAATAGTTTCATAGTAGGATTTGATATCAAGTTCAATTGTGGTGATGTAAGGCATCATGTTCTTCGTTGGATTCCTATCGGATTTATTTATGATCCGAACCCTCTAGGTTTATATTAAAATCTAGCATTTACTTCCTTCATGCAACCTAAAGTGACTAATCTAAAACCCTTTATAGGTTGGTTGTGGCGGTTTGAGTCATCATGTTTGGACTTGATTGCCTCGAAGATTTGTGTATGGGATAAGGCTTGTGTTTCTTCACCAAGTTTTACACAGTGATTTTTTCATGTCATCAACAAGTTTTGTACCATGCTAGATCTTATCACCAATTAAGGTCTTTGTCAGTGTCATCCTTGTTTGGAACATATGTATTATGTCACCTTTTCCTATCCTTTGTAGGTACCATTGGGTCTAGAGTCCCATATCACACCATCTAACCAACTTTGTTAGCATGGCCCTAAAGTATCTCATCTCATCCTTTTGGGTTCATCACCTGAGCTATTGAATTCCACTCACATTTAATTTGACTTAATCTCTATGGTCTCCAACACCCTCTTAACATTACACACTATTTATTGTCCACATTCACTTTTGGTTGAGTTATCTCATTAGGGTTCATGGATTGTTTATGTAGATTGTTGTAAATTTACTCCTTGTCATAGAAATGAAGAGGAAGGGTTTCATTTTTTTAATTATTTTTGTATTGAGGAAAATTTAGTATTCTCCATATATAGAATTATTACACTAGAAAACAATTTTTTCATGTTGATAATGTAGGTACATCACATGAATAGAATAATTACATGGATGAAATAATAATTACATGGATGAAATAATAATCACATGAATAACATAATTACACTAAAGTTGTAAACTCTAAATTAGAGATTTCATGTATTCGTACTCATTGGTGATATTATGTAAATGGTTTCCTTGGCTTGAAGAAAATATTTTCTCCTTGTAGTCAAGATCAAAATCCACAAAAGTAAATGTAAATGTGTTTTTTGAGATGTATAAGAAAAGTAATGGAAGTGATTGTTGATATTGGTAATATACAATACATACTAATTAGGCTTGCAAAGTGTTCAAATTATTTTCATGCAGTTTCATTTCCTTGTCATTTAAATTCACTTGTTGTACACATAACTTGTGCACATGTGTTTCACACCTTAATTTAAACACCACTTGGTTCATGAACCCAAGTGTATCCTAAAAATAAATTGTAATCTAAACACACTAAATTCCTCACTTGAGGGCCAAAAAGAATTTTGTAGATAGGCTAGGACTTTGGGGATAGGCATACAAACAATTCCCCCTAGTCATTATACATCTAAGACATAGTGGTTGACTTTATAGGGATCCAAAATCCTCTAGTACTGCCAGAAATGGTTGAGTCCAATTCATAGATGGGCCCATCCTTTTAGGGTGGTATGTGACTAGACCGGAACCAGATGGTTGAGTGGTGCACCTTCCCCATTCAATATTGAAGATCATCTAGGTCATTCATTTCCTTCAGGATGAAGCTGCAAGAAACTCATCTGACATGTCCGGGAACGAGGTAGATTAGTGACCATTCTATTAGGCATCTTACCTAGAGGTGATCCCATTAGGTGGGGGGGCTCTAGGAGAAGATAGAAGTGAGCAGAGAGTCTCTCTACAACTATTCCCTTTGATCTTCACTCATTGGATTGGATAGGATTGAGGCCCCTATTCATGTATGGTGTTTGGAAGACCTGAATCATCTTTCTACTTTCTTTATTCAAATGGGACTTGATACCCACATTGTTGAAAAGATTTGAGAGAGATTTTATTTTCATTTTACTTTGCTTATTGTAGATCTACTTTAGGCCTAGTGGGTCTTTTCTTTTCCTAGGGTGTTCTTTTCATTTTTTCTTCTCATTGCTAGATTAGATCACTTGTTCCACCCATGGTACACTTGTTGTTTGATTTAGTACCATTTACATAGTTGATATTATCTGATTGGAGCATTGCTTACATTATCTTTGTTTGTAGATTTGTATTGTTGGATTGGTTGTCTTGGATCATGTCTTAATAGCTCCCCCGTAGGAAAAAAATTTAAGAACCCCCTCTAAAGTGATATGTATAATAAATGGGCGAATCCACATAATATATGGGAAAGTGTGAACATTATTTTATCAAAAATATAATATACATATATATATATATATATAGTGAATCTTTTACCAAATTATATAATTTTATAAAATATGGACGAATCTTTTATACAATTATAAAATATTGTAAAATCACGACGAATCTTTCACGAAATTATAAAACATTTTAAAAGTCTTAGTAAATCAATAAAATCTTGTAAAATCTTAACTTGTTAAGAGTCCATACACTCTTAAAATGAGAAAACAATTTTCTTTGTTTCTTTTATAATTCGTAATCTTTAATCTATCTTTAAATTAAAATATAATATCTATAATCTAATAGTAAATATTTTTTTTATTAGATTATGAATTTATAAGTCATCTATTGAATGAACAAATAAATAGTCTAAAAGTTCAAAAAAAACATATGACTTTGATGTTAATCATTAAATCCTTCCTCCTTTGGTGTAAAAGCAAAACAGAATCATTGCTAAAATTATCATTGTTTATATTATCTTTTCCCTTCCCCATCTTTGGGAAAGATATCACACTTTCTCTCACCTACTATACAACCATAGTTCTGCTTCTTCAAATTCCCATCCATATGATTCTTTGAACTTCGAGATTGCATAAATATCTCTAACTTCTACAAATTCCCCGAAGTTATCCTTTCCTTCTCTCCTTTTTCTCCATGCTACTCAGTTTTATGTGTACTCATCCTCATTTTATATGTTTATAACATTTATATACACAACTAAGTATATTTATAAACAAGAGCTGCTAGCAGCTTAATCCCTGCCTTTTTACAATTTGACCAAATATTTTATTTAAACAAAAAAAAATGAAACACAAATTCAAATAAACATTAAAAGTTTATTCAATAAAAAATAAAAATCCAAAACATCCTCTAATAATCAAAATTCATATTAGTAATATTTCATTAGAATGTTTGGTATTTCATAATCACAAATATAAATCAAATAAAAACTAAACAACTATACACCATCCTATAGTTATCAATTTTTATTAAAAAAACAAATTATAAATTTTTTAATATACAAAGTAATTTATTTTGTTGAAAATCAAATTATCATTTTTGTTTATAAATTTAAGAAAATTCAAAGCACGATATTAAGAATCTTAATATATGATTTGAAAAAACAAAACCCAATTACACATAAATGCTAGTTTGTTTTTTATTAAATTATTAAGAATCTTATTATATGTTTTTTGGGAAAAAAAATACATATAACAAACTAGAGTTCAATGACCTATCCAAAATTTTGTAATTAAAAATAGAATAATTCAAAAATATATTAACAACAAGCACACACAACATGCTAATTTTCTTTATTAAATTATTAAGAATATATATATATATATATATATATATATATATATTAAATGCACATAACAAATTAGATTTCAATGACCTATCCAAGATTTTATAATTAAAAATAGAATAATCCAAAAACTATTAATAGCCCAAGGTTCACAATAAAGTTAATGATTCAAGCTCCTATATTCTTTCATCCAATGATTGTTTATGTTGTGCATGCATTTTTGGCCAAGTATAGTTTTATTGGTTCAAGGGTTTTTTCACTATTCATGAAGTTTCCTTGTTCCTATCTTTCATAATTCAAGCATTCCCCATCTTCCACATATTTGCTTTCATTTATATCTCTTACCATAGGCCTCACCCTCATTGTTTGATTGTAGCTCAACTTATAATATAGTTATTCCAACATCAATCAAAACAAGTAAAAGATATCATAATAAAATTATTTTCTGAGTAATCCTCTATAAATTCCAAATAAAAAACTTAAGTGTAGTTCAATACTTAAAAAATGTTTGAAGTTTGTATATTGTAAATTTTAAGAAATTTGATTTTAGGAAAAATGTTTTCTTCCACAATTTTATTACTCTAATATTTTGTTTAATTGTGAATTTTGGAGTTGTATTATTTTTATATAATCTTAAAGGAAAATTGAGCAAAGTCAAAATTCTTTTATACTAAATAATTTTAAAATTACATGTAATGCACTTTATCATATTCTTATTTTAAAAGTATGACTTTCACTTTGAACAAAGTGCAAATAACTTTGTTTAATTGTTTTATATTAAATAACTTTAAAATTAAGGACAATACACCTTATCCTACTCTTATTTGACAAGTCAAGGTTTCACCAATTGAGAGCAAGGCCTCATGATCAAGCACTTAAAGTATAAGCACAAATATTTTTTGTGAAGAGTAATAGGCTTCTTATCGGTGCTTCCAACATCAATCAAATTCATTCAAATTTTAAAAGAGGATATAATAGATGTGTGATTTTTTGGTTAAATCATTAGAGGATAGTGGAAGAGTAAATCTTCCAAAATATGAATATTAATGAAAGTAGTATCATAACTAAGTTTAAAGAAAAATGTGGCCCTATATAGTCACTTAGAATGAAAAAACATGAATTATAAAACAATTGTTAATATCAAGTTGGAGGATCAATACTTTTTTTTAACTAGAAGGGTTAGCTCAAACAACCATCACCATTGCAGGATGCACAGGACGCACTGCACATATGCATAGCCTAGAATAAATATGGATCTGAACTTGAAATATCTGGAAGAACATATATTATATGGCAATTCTTCCTATGAACAAAGTGGTTCAATTTTAATAAAATCTTGAGCTACGATCTTTTTTTCTTGAAAACAAAAATCATCACCATTAAATATTTTTAACATTTTAATATATAATAATTCAATATAATAAATTTAAATATAAACTTATTTACAATTTATATAAAAGATAAAAGAAATATTGTTTTGTTTTTAAACTATAGTAATCAGACTCATAATTATTTTTAATTTAAATTTTACATAAAATAATTCATTACAATCTACTATAATTAATATAAAATTATTCGTTATAATGTACTATGATTAATATAACAAATCTTAATCTTAATTAAAAATATATATAAAGAGAAAAAGAACATATAGTAATTTTGTCTGATTATCAATTCCTCACCAGTATCAATCAATTGCAATCACTCTCCATCCTCAAATAAACATTAAAACTGCTTCTCAAATACAAATACAGAGGATAAATGATAAGTATAACTGATCTTGAACCTCTTAAATGCAATTATAGTGCTCAAAAGAACAAGATTTCTATGAGAAGCATTATATTCAACACAGGGCCAAACACAATATGTGGAACCATATGGGGAGAATCGAAAATCCAGACATGCATGGAGATTTGGGAGAACCAGGAAATTATTTTTTGGGAATCTTAGGCATGCAAAGAGTATTGAGAATGATTTTTTTAGAAACAAACATTTTGGGGGGTAGGCGGTAATATCTCAATAACTATCCATACATACTCATTGGATTCTCTAAAGAATGAACATGTCAAGGGGTAGAGGTAATGTAGCCCACACTACCCAATTAATGGATGCCATTGAACAATTGCATACTAGGAACAATATAGATCCTGCGAGGTTGTGATTATTTAAGTCAGTTCAGTCAAATTTAATTAGTATCACATGCTTGAATGTGGGTACAAATATAGGCCAACTGCTGTAGAAAAGATCCAAAATTTACCAGCAACATGCATGTTAAAATTTACCACCCCAAGACTCTTATACATCTCAGTAAGGTTGTTTCCTGAAACAAAACACTTGGACTCTAGTTGAAATAGATTTATGAAGTTACCGAATCACAGTACCTACTCTAGTTAAAATTTATAGTTGATGATCATCGTACTCATCATCAAAATCGTCATCATCATCTTCATCATCATCGCCATCAATGTTGATGATGAGGATGATGAGGATGATGATGATGATGACGTTGACGATGAAGATGATGACCTAGATGTTGATGAAGATGAGGAAGAAGGACGATGATGATGATGGTGTTGATGATGGTAATGATGATGATGACGAAGATGATGATGATGATGGTGATGAGGAAGAGGATGATGATGATGGAGATGATGTTGATGTTGATGGGATGGTGATGAAGATGATGATGATGAAGAAGATGATGATGAAGAAGATAACGATGGTGGAGATGTTGATGAGGAAGGGGGAGATGACAATGATGATGAAGATGTTGATGATGATGGTGATGGTGATGATGATGATGATCATCATCATCATCATCATATTCATCATGATCATGATCATCTTCATCACCATCATGATCATCATCCTCGTCACCATCATCCTCACTATCATCACCATCATCATCACTATCATCCTCATCGTCATCTTCATCACCATTGCCATCATCATCATCAACATCACCATCATCTCATCATCAGCACCATCATCCTCATCGCCATCTTCATCACCATTGTCATCATCATCATCATCACCATTGTCATCATCATTATCATCATCATCACCATCATCTCATCATCATCACCATCATCACCATCATCATCAACATCTTCAACATCATTGTCATCTCCCCCTTCCTCATCAACATCTCCATCATCGTCATCTTCTTCATCATCACATCTTCATCAACTTCATGTATCCCCTTGACAAAGGAAATTAAATAAACCATACAAAGGCATACAATAGCGCGTACGCGCAAGGATGCGTGTGTGTTGTTCTTAACGCGTGCGCGCTTTAAATCACGTGTGCGCATGTTTGAGCGTGTGCGTAGTTGCGCGCGTGCATGTTTGAATTCAAATTGTTTTTGGCACCCTTGTAGGCTTGGAATTAGCTTCGGATTGTACCTTTAGGCTCGGTCTGATTTATCCCTGATTTATAGCAGAAAACATCAAACGCTGCAACTTCCTGTTTTTCACAGCTAGTTCTGCATAAGCTCCACGAGTGCACTGCAGATGAAATTGCACACACTTGTCGAGCTCTGTGTGTAGATTCCAAATATATAATTTTTTAATAGATCTGTTGTTGTTCTCTATTTTTAATTCATTTTAAACTGCACTCATGTCAAATTCGTAAAAAACATAGGTCGTTTATTTGGCCTATAACTTTTGATTGGCTTACCTATTTCGAAAACGGAAAAGAACCCACGTAAGAGCACGAAAATACCTACAAACTAAAAAAAAAAATATGCATTTTGATTATTTTTAAACCATGATATGGTGGATTAAAACTTGACAATGTCGTTTTAGGGCTTCACTGACTTCGGTAATTTAAAAAATATATAAAATTGACTTTTAAAATTTTGGAAAAATAGCCCCGCACAAGATTTTTCTGTTGCCTACCTCTCTACATATTTTTTTTCTCGTAAATTGAAAATTATATATTCCGGAAGGTCATCAGTTTTTCTACGTTTCATCTTCTTACACCTAATCAGAAAAAGTTTTGTAGGTACCTCTAATAATTGATTTTAATGATAATATTTCTGTTTTTCCAGAATGTCATTGCAACTAACGTGTCATAATAATGAGCATACATACTCATTATAGAACAAGATTTCTATCTCAATAACTATCCATACATACTCATTGGATTCTCTAAATAATGAGCATATCAAGGGGTAGAGGTAATGTAGCCCACACTACCCAATTAATGGATGCCATTGAACAATTGCATAGTAGGAACAATATAGATCCTGCGAGGTTGTGATTATTTAATTCCGTTCAGTCAAATTTAATTAGTATCACATGCTTGAATGTGGGTACAAATATAGGCCAACTGCTGTAGAAAAGATTCAAAATTTACCAGCAACATGCATGTTAAAATTTACCACCCCAAGACTCTTATACATCTCAATAAGGTTGTTTCATGAAACAAAACACTTGGACTCTAGTTGAAATATATTTATGAAGTTACCGAATCACAGTACCTACTTCCATGTTGCAGTCAAAAACTGATGTCAATGGATTTTAAATTTTGCAGGATTTGCTTTTAATGCAATTAAATTTCGTCCATAAACCTACCTTTAAAAATGAAATCAAATATGCAAGCTCAATGTAAAACAATATGCAAATATTCATTTACCTGAATGTCGTATCCTATTTCCAAATTCTATATATTCATAGCCACCAATAACTTAGATTTCTCTTGGTCAGGTGTCAAAAACAATAACCTGATATAACAAAGAACAAAAATAAAAATAAAATAACTAAACAGAAAAAATACCCTACCTTTTAAGAGGTATCTGCAACAGATCTAGAAAAGAAGTCCACTGGCTGAAGACAACACTTTTCAGGCCTGAGGGCTTGAGTTGTTGAAAATGTTCAAGTAGAGCCAAAACCTTTGTTGATACTGTCCAATTTTTCTCCACATCTACGCGAAACCGGCTACCTGTTGGACAAGTGATTAAATCTTGTTTGCTCATAGTTTTCCTGCAACGAAGAAAAATAAAACCATCAATAGGTCTGAGAGACCAAACATTCCTCTCAGTATAAGAAAATGACCATAAATTATAGCATGGACAATAATCGGATGGGATGTTCAAAATACCCATGAACTACTTTTCTTTCGCATGACAATGTCCTTCCATAGAAGGAAACAAATCAGAAAAGCGCCCTAGAGGTTTGGATGCTATAATCACCTGCATACAGGACAAGAACCACCCAAAGAGCTACGCTAGCTTCCTAGTAAGCACTCACGACACATATGATGTGCACAAGGAGTCAGGACTGCATCGTCAACTGATTCAAGACAAATTGGGCATTCTCCTCTTTCATCGTTATCAATATCATTGACCACTTCTTCAACGTAAGCTTTTGAAGGTGCAGAACAAGAAGATCCATTAACAGACTTTTGGGTTCCTAGAAGAAAACTCCTTTCCAGATTATTCATATCATAATATTGTTTTCTATCACCCCGGCTGTTGAAAATGTAGCTACACCTATTAGTAACCTCAAAAGCAATTCCAGAATATATGCATAATTGTGAAGAACTTTGCCTTGTTCAACAAACCGATCAAACTGGACCTGCAAATATAAATAAACACCATATATTTAAGTCAAACCAAAATCACGACAAAATTAAATCAAAACTATTATGATATTTCTTTTCCAGCGACCAGAGGAGAAGTGCTTGCCTTAGATCTTTTATACAACGTTGTATAAAATTCGTTCTCAGCTTCAGTCAACTCACACTCGATCACTTGTACATGCGAGATTCTTAACAGTGGCCAGACACAGCACTGCAATCGTGGTAGGAAGGGTGTAGGAAGGGTGCCTGCTCGCCTGCAAACTTCTGATTACGAAGCTAACTCGATGGGGACATCAATTGAGGTCTTTATATAGTAATGTAAAGCCACTCTGGGATTTGATCCTAAGACCTTCTGCTCACAACTTATAACACTCAACCACTTGAGCTAGCCCACCGAGCTAAATTGTAAATACTATTTTATAAATACCTCTTTAAATTTATGCAAATACAATATAGTACAAATATACAAATACCTTAATTTTAGATAATATATTTATCAATAAGATTTTCAAATAATTATATAAGATCGACCCATTTATTCCCCTTTCTTTTTGGGCCTTTCCCGTGGAGATAAAAGTCACTAGTATGTTTGCATTTTTTATTAATTTATTTATTTATTATTTGGATGCATTTTTTATTAATTTCTTTAATCTTTACTTGGATGTGTTAAATAATTTATAGTTGTTTATTTTATAAATGTGTAAAAATAAGATGTGTATAGCCACCTAGGGATTTGACCCCACTCAACCACTTGAGCTAGCTCACTAGGCTAAATTATAAATACATCTTTAAATTTTTGCACTTGATGTAACGTTTGTAACAAAATAATTAAAAAAATTCATGTCGGCTCATAAAATAAAAAAATTATGTAAAGTATTTAAAAAAAGTATGGGGAGATGTTGTAATGTGATGTAAAGTTTGTAACAAAATAATTAAAAAAATTCATGTCGCCTCATAAAATAAAAAATCATGGAAAGTATTTAAAAAAAAATCCATGTTAGTTCATAAAATAAAATATGATGAAAAGTAATTAAAAAATAGATGTTCGTTTATAAAATAAAAACTTAAAACTTAAACCGGATCTATCAATTAAGAGAGATCAAATTTCTTGAGTTTAAATTTAAAAAAAGAAATACACCTCAAGAAATTGGATCCCTCTCGGTGCTTGATAGATACGGGTTTAAGATGGATCTATGCTGGTATAAATATACAAATACCTTAATTTTATATAATATATTTATCAATAAAATTTTAAAATAATTATATGAGATCCACCCATTTATTCCCCTTTTTTGGGGGGGGCTTTCCCTTCTAGATACAAGTCACTAGGTAGTATGTTTGCATTTTTTATTAATTCATTTATTTTTTATTTGGATGCATTTTTTACTAATTTCTTTAATTTTTACTTGGATGTGTTAAATAATTTATAGTTGTTTATCTTAAAAATGTGTAAAAATAAGATGTATAATATAATATCTTTCTTAAAGAGATCCAATTTCTTGATTTATAATTTTTTTATATTTTAAACTCAAAAGAATGGATAATATTTTGTTTTTATTTTAAACTCAAAAAAATGGATCTCTCTGTTGGAGGGTTGAACTAGAGATTTATAATATCAAACATATCAAAATGGAATAAAAGCATGCAAACTCCAATAATTGATAGGAGATAGGTAACCCAAAAAAAATTAAATTTCCCTCAATGTCAAGTCTGTCAACTTTTTCAACATTGTTCAAAATAAAGTCTTTTAACATTATTCAAAAAAAAATCTTTAGCATTATTTTGAAGGTTTAATTCTCTAGTTTTGCAACAAGTTTTAGGTAGATTCCCTATTCAAATATTTTGGCATATTTTGGCATACCCAATATTATAGAAGAAGAATAGGGGGTCTAGGAGCAACACGAGAGAGTTGGCTAGTTAAATTTGGTATCATGTCCCCTAATCACCACATCTGAGGCTCTATAGGCCCTGCAATCCAAACTATGACAGGGGCCATAATGTAGGAAACCTCACAAGGAAGTAGGAGTAGATGAAGGTCCCAAACCCAAAATCATGATGAGATTACTTGTTAAGAAAAAGATCCCCTTTATAGAAATTTTCAAACCATGGATAGATCACTTGGGGAAGCAAAGAATATTGGAAATTGATCCTCCCTCGCAACCAAAAATAACTCCCTTACAACCAAAAATTGATCCAATGTTTTGGAAACATCGACCCCCCTAGTTGTGGTCGGATTTCTTACTCCTTCCTGAAATTGCAGGTCAAATTTGGGAGGAGAGTGGACATGCTCACGGGTAATTTAGTAATGTCTAATTGTTCAACAAGAGGTTCCACCATATGAAATTCTTTACTAGAAGTTTGTGTACCAATTTCCTCTCTAATTTCACCCAAACTATAATTATCTCCAAGCAAATCCATAATTTCCTCCTCATCCACAACAACTTGTCTTGATGGAACAATCATTAAAGGTTCAAAATATGTTGGAATTGGATTGAACTCTATTTAAATCTTGTATTTCTCTTGAGTGTGGTGATGGATTAGAAACAACAGTGGAATTCAATCAACTAAACAATATCATCATAAATGCCTCTATGGATAATCACAATCCTTTGATACAAAATTACAAATATGGACACCATTTCTAATATTTTCATAGTAGGATTTGATATCAAGTTCAATTGTGGTGATGTAAGGCATCATGTTCTTCGTTGGATTCCTATCGGATTTATTTATGATCCGAACCCTTTAGGTTTATATTAAAATCTAGCATTTACTTCCTTCATGCAACCTAAAGTGACTAATCTAAAACCCTTTATAGGTTGGTTGTGGCGGTTTGAGTCATCATGTTTGGACTTGATTGCCTCGAAGATTTGTGTATGGGATAAGGCTTGTGTTTCTTCACCAAGTTTTACACAGTGATTTTTTCATGTCATCAACAAGTTTTGTACCATGCTAGATCTTATCACCAATTAAGGTCTTTGTCAGTGTCATCCTTGTTTGGAACATATGTATTATGTCACCTTTTCCTATCCTTTGTAGGTACCATTGGGTCTAGAGTCCCATATCACACCATCTAACCAACTTTGTTAGCATGGCCCTAAAGTCTCTCATCTCATCCTTTTGGGTTCATCACCTGAGCTATTGAATTCCACTCACATTTAATTTGACTTAATCTCTATGGTCTCCAACACCCTCTTAACATTACACACTATTTATTGTCCACATTCACTTTTGGTTGAGTTATCTCATTAGGGTTCATGGCTTGTTTATGTAGATTGTCGTAAATTTACTCCTTGTCATAGAAATGAAGAGGAAGGGTTTCATTTTTTTAATTATTTTTGTATTGAGGAAAATTTAGTATTCTCCATATATAGAATTATTACACTAGAAAACAATTTTTTCATGTTGATAATGTAGGTACATCACATGAATAGAATAATTACATGGATGAAATAATAATCACATGAATAACATAATTACACTAAAGTTGTAAACTCTAAATTAGAGATTTCATGTATTCGTACTCATTGGTGATATTATGTAAATGGTTTCCTTGGCTTGAAGAAAATATTTTCTCCTTGTAGTCAAGATCAAAATCCACAAAAGTAAATGTAAATGTGTTTTTTGAGATGTATAAGAAAAGTAATGGAAGTGATTGTTGATATTGGTAATATACAATACATACTAATTAGGCTTGCAAAGTGTTCAAATTATTTTCATGCAGTTTCATTTCCTTGTCATTTAAATTCACTTGTTGTACACATAACTTGTGCACATGCGTTTCACACCTTAATTTAAACACCACTTGGTTCATGAACCCAAGTGTATCCTAAAAATAAATTGTAATCTAAACACACTAAATTCCTCACTTGAGGGCCAAAAAGAATTTTGTAGATAGGCTAGGACTTTGGGGATAGGCATACAAACTATTCCCCCTAGTCATTATACATCTAAGACATAGTGGTTGACTTTATAGGGATCCAAAATCCTCTAGTACTGCCAGAAATGGTTGAGTCCAATTCATAGATGGGCCCATCCTTTTAGGGTGGTATGTGACTAGACCGGAACCAGATGGTTGAGTGGTGCACCTTCCCCATTCAATATTGAAGATCATCTAGGTCATTCATTGCCTTCAGGATGAAGCTGCAAGAAACTCATCTGACATGTCCGGGAATGAGGTAGATTAGTGACCATTCTATTAGGCTTCTTACCTAGAGGTGATCCCATTAGGTGGGGGGGATCTAGGAGAAGATAGAAGTGAGCAGAGAGTCTCTCTACAACTATTCCCTTTGATCTTCACTCATTGGATTGGATAGGATTGAGGCCCCTATTCATGTATGGTGTTTGGAAGACCTGACTCATCTTTCTACTTTCTTTATTCAAATGGGACTTGATACCCACATTGTTGAAAAGATTTGAGAGAGATTTTATTTTCATTTTACTTTGCTTATTGTAGATCTCCTTTAGGCCTAGTGGGTCTTTTCTTTTCCTAGGGTGTTCTTTTCATTTTTTCTTCTCATTGCTAGATTAGATCACTTGTTCCACCCATGGTACACTTGTTGTTTGATTTAGTACCATTTACATAGTTGATATTATCTGATTGGAGCATTGCTTACATTTTCTTTGTTTGTAGATTTGTATTGTTGGATTGGTTGTCTTGGATCATGTCTTAATAGCTCCCCCGTAGGAAAAAAATTTAAGAACCCCCTCTAAAGTGATATGTATAATAAATGGGCGAATCCACATAATATATGGGAAAGTGTGAACATTATTTTATCAAAAATATAATATATATATATATGTATATAGTGAATCTTTTACCAAATTATATAATTTTATAAAATATGGACGAATCTTTTATACAATTATAAAATATTGTAAAATCACGACGAATCTTTCACGAAATTATAAAACATTTTAAAAGTCTTAGTAAATCAATAAAATCTTGTAAAATCTTAACTTGTTAAGAGTCCATACACTCTTAAAATGAGAAAACAATTTTCTTTGTTTCTTTTATAATTCGTAATCTTTAATCTATCTTTAAATTAAAATATAATATCTATAATCTAATAGTAAATATTTTTTTTATTAGATTATGAATTTATAAGTCATCTATTGAATGAACAAATAAATAGTTTAAAAGTTCAAAAAAAACATATGCCTTTGATGTTAATCATTAAATCCTTCCTCCTTTGGTGTAAAAGCAAAACAAAATCATTGCTAAAATTATCATTGTTTATATTATCTTTTCCCTTCCCCATCTTTGGGAAAGATATCACACTTTCTCTCATCTACTATACAACCATAGTTCTGCTTCTTCAAATTCCCATCCATATGATTCTTTGAACTTCGAGATTGCATAAATATCTCTAACTTCTACAAATTCCCCGAAGTTATCCTTTCCTTCTCTCCTTTTTCTCCATGCTACTCAGTTTTATGTGTACTCATCCTCATTTTATATGTTTATAACATTTTTATATACACAACTAAGTATATTTATAAACAAGAGTTGCTAGCAGCTTAATCCCTGCCTTTTTACAATTTGACCAAATATTTTATTTAAACAAAAAAAAATGAAACACAAATTCAAATAAACATTAAAAGTTTATTCAATAAAAAATAAAAATCCAAAACATCCTCTAATAATCAAAATTCATATTAGTAATATTTCATTAGAATGTTTGGTATTTCATAATCACAAATATAAATCAAATAAAAACTAAACAACTATACACCATCCTATAGTTATCAATTTTTATTAAAAAAACAAATTATAAATTTTTTAATATACAAAGTAATTTATTTTGTTGAAAATCAAATTATCATTTTTGTTTATAAATTTAAGAAAATTCAAAGCACGATATTAAGAATCTTAATATATGATTTGAAAAAACAAAACCCAATTACACATAAATGCTAGTTTGTTTTTTATTAAATTATTAAGAATCTTATTATATGTTTTTTGGGAAAAAAAATACATATAACAAACTAGAGTTCAATGACCTATCCAAAATTTTGTAATTAAAAATAGAATAATTCAAAAATATATTAACAACAAGCACACACAACATGCTAATTTTCTTTATTAAATTATTAAGAATATATATATATATATATATATATATATATTAAATGCACATAACAAATTAGATTTCAATGACCTATCCAAGATTTTATAATTAAAAATAGAATAATCCAAAAACTATTAATAGCCCAAGGTTCACAATAAAGTTAATGATTCAAGCTCCTATATTCTTTCATCCAATGATTGTTTATGTTGTGCATGCATTTTTGTCCAAGTATGATTTTATTGGTTCAAGGGTTTTTTCACTATTCATGAAGTTTCCTTGTTCCTATCTTTCATAATTCAAGCATTCCCCATCTTCCACATATTTGCTTTCATTTATAGCTTTTACCATAGGCCTCACCCTCATTGTTTGATTGTAGCTCAACTTATAATATAGTTATTCCAACATCAATCAAAACAAGTAAAAGATATCATAATAAAATTATTTTCTGAGTAATCCTCTATAAATTCCAAATAAAAAACTTAAGTGTAGTTCAATACTTAAAAAATGTTTGAAGTTTGTATATTGTAAATTTTAAGAAATTTGATTTTAGGAAAAATGTTTTCTTCCACAATTTTATTACTCTAATATTTTGTTTAATTGTGAATTTTGGAGTTGTATTATTTTTATATAATCTTAAAGGAAAATTGAGGAAAGTCAAAATTATTTTATACTAAATAATTTTAAAATTACATGTAATGCACTTTATCATATTCTTATTTTAAAAGTATGACTTTCACTTTGAACAAAGTGCAAATAACTTTGTTTAATTGTTTTATATTAAATAACTTTAAAATTAAGGACAATACACCTTATCCTACCCTTATTTGACAAGTCAAGGTTTCACCAATTGAGAGCAAGGCCTCATGATCAAGCACTTAAAGTATAAGCACAAATATTTTTTGTGAAGAGTAATAGGCTTCTTATCGGTGCTTCCAACATCAATCAAATTCATTCAAATTTTAAAAGAGGATATAATAGATGTGTGATTTTTTGGTTAAATCATTAGAGGATAGTGGAAGAGTAAATCTTCCAAAATATGAATATTAATGAAAGTAGTATCATAACTAAGTTTAAAGAAAAATGTGGCCCTATATAGTCACTTAGAATGAAAAAACATGAATTATAAAACAATTGTTAATATCAAGTTGGAGGATCAATACTTTTTTTTAACTAGAAGGGTTAGCTCAAACAACCATCACCATTGCAGGATGCACAGGACGCACTGCACATATGCATAGCCTAGAATAAATATGGATCTGAACTTGAAATATCTGGAAGAACATATATTATATGGCAATTCTTCCTATGAACAAAGTGGTTCAATTTTAATAAAATCTTGAGCTACGATCTTTTTTCTTGAAAACAAAAATCATCACCATTAAATATTTTTAACATTTTAATATATAATAATTCAATATAATAAATTTAAATATAAACTTATTTACAATTTATATAAAAGATAAAAGAAATATTGTTTTGTTTTTAAACTATAGTAATCATACTCATAATTATTTTTAATTTAAATTTTACATAAAATAATTCATTACAATCTACTATAATTAATATAAAATTATTCGTTATAATGTACTATGATTAATATAATGTTATAATGTACTATGATTAATATAACAAATCTTAATCTTAATTAAAAATATATATAAAGAGAAAAAGAACATATAGTAATTTTGTCTGATTATCAATTCCTCACCAGTATCAATCAATTGCAATCACTCTCCATCCTCAAATAAACATTAAAACTGCTTCTCAAATACAAATACAGAGGATAAATGATAAGTATAACTGATCTTGAACCTCTTAAATGCAATTATAGTGCTCAAAAGAACAAGATTTCTATGAGAAGCATTATATTCAACACAGGGCCAAACACAATATGTGGAACCATATGGGGAGAAGCGAAAATCCAGACATGCATGGAGATTTGGGAGAACCAGGAAATTTTTTTTTGGGAATCTTAGGCATGCAAAGAGTATTGAGAATGATTTTTTTTAGAAACAAACATTTTGGGGGGTAGGCGGTAATATCTCAATAACTATCCATACATACTCATTGGATTCTCTAAAGAATGAACATGTCAAGGGGTAGAGGTAATGTAGCCCACACTACCCAATTAATGGATGCCATTGAACAATTGCATACTAGGAACAATATAGATCCTGCGAGGTTGTGATTATTTAAGTCAGTTCAGTCAAATTTAATTAGTATCACATGCTTGAATGTGGGTACAAATATAGGCCAATTGCTGTAGAAAAGATCCAAAATTTACCAGCAACATGCATGTTAAAATTTACCACCCCAAGACTCTTATACATCTCAGTAAGGTTGTTTCCTGAAACAAAACACTTGGACTCTAGTTGAAATAGATTTATGAAGTTACCGAATCACAGTACCTACTCTAGTTAAAATTTATAGTTGATGATCATCATACTCATCATCAAAATCGTCATCATCATCTTCATCATCATCGCCATCAATGTTGATGATGAGGATGATGAGGATGATGATGATGATGACGTTGACGATGAAGATGATGACCTAGATGTTGATGAAGATGAGGAAGAAGGACGATGATGATGATGGTGTTTATGATGGCAATGATGATGATGACGAAGATGATGATGATGGTGGTGGTGAGGATGAAGAGGATGATGATGATGGAGATGATGTTGATGTTGATGAGGATGGTGATGAAGATGATGATGATGAAGAAGATGATGATGAAGAAGATAACGATGGTGGAGATGTTGATGAGGAAGGGGGAGATGACAATGATGATGAAGATGTTGATGATGATGGTGATGGTGATGATGATGATGATGATCATCATCATCATCATATTCATCATGATCATGATCATCTTCATCACCATCATGATCATCATCCTCGTCACCATCATCCTCACTATCATCACCATCATCATCACTATCATCCTCATCGTCATCTTCATCACCATTGCCATCATCATCATCACCATCACCATCATCTCATCATCATCACCATCATCCTCATCGCCATCTTCATCACCATTGTCATCATCATCATCATCATCACCATTGTCATCATCATTATCATCATCATCACCATCATCTCATCATCATCACCATCATCACCATCATCATCAACATCTTCAACATCATTGTCATCTCCCCCTTCCTCATCAACATCTCCATCATCGTCATCTTCTTCATCATCACATCTTCATCAACTTCATGTATCCCCTTGACAAAGGAAATTAAATAAACCATACAAAGGCATACAATAGCGCGTACGCGCAAGGATGCGTGTGTGTTGTTCTTAACGCGTGCGCGCTTTAAATCACGTGTGCGCATGTTTGAGCGTGTGCGTAGTTGTGCGCGCGCATGTTTGAATTCAAATTGTTTTTGGCACCCTTGTAGGCTTGGAACTAGCTTCGGATTGTACCTTTAGGCTCGGTCTGATTTATCCCTGATTTATAGCAGAAAACATCAAACGCTGCAACTTCCTGTTTTTCACAGCTAGTTCTGCATAAGCTCCACGAGTGCACTGCAGATGAAATTGCACACACTTGTCGAGCTCTGTGTGTAGATTCCAAATATATAATTTTTTAATATATCTGTTGTTGTTCTCTATTTTTAATTCATTTTAAACTGCACTCATGTCAAATTCGTAAAAAACATAGGTCGTTTATTTGGCCTATAACTTTTGATTGGCTTACCTATTTCGAAAACGGAAAAGAACCCACGTAAGAGCACGAAAATACCTACAAACTAAAAAAAAAAATATGCATTTTGATTATTTTTAAACCATGATATGGTGGATTAAAACTTGACAATGTCGTTTTAGGGCTTCACTGACTTCGGTAATTTAAAAAATATATAAAATTGACTTTTAAAATTTTGGAAAAATAGCCCCGCACAAGATTTTTCTGTTGCCTACCTCTCTACATATTTTTTTTTCTCGTAAATTGAAAATTATATATTCCGGAAGGTCATCAGTTTTTCTACGTTTCATCTTCTTACACCTAATCAGAAAAAGTTTTGTAGGTACCTCTAATAATTGATTTTAATGATAATATTTCTATTTTTCCAGAATGTCATTGCAACTAACGTGTCATAATAATGAGCATACATACTCCTTATAGAACAAGATTTCTATCTCAATAACTATCCATACATACTCATTGGATTCTCTAAATAATGAGCATATCAAGGGGTAGAGGTAATGTAGCCCACACTACCCAATTAATGGATGCCATTGAACAATTGCATAGTAGGAACAATATAGATCCTGCGAGGTTGTGATTATTTAATTCCGTTCAGTCAAATTTAATTAGTATCACATGCTTGAATGTGGGTACAAATATAGGCCAACTGCTGTAGAAAAGATTCAAAATTTACCAGCAACATGCATGTTAAAATTTACCACCCCAAGACTCTTATACATCTCAATAAGGTTGTTTCATGAAACAAAACACTTGGACTCTAGTTGAAATAGATTTATGAAGTTACCGAATCACAGTACCTACTTCCATGTTGCAGTCAAAAACTGATGTCAGTGGATTTTAAATTTTGCAGGATTTGCTTTTAATGCAATTAAATTTCGTCCATAAACCTACCTTTAAAAATGAAATCAAATATGCAAGCTCAATGTAAAACAATATGCAAATATTCATTTACCTGAATGTCGTATCCTATTTCCAAATTCTATATATTCATAGCCACCAATAACTTAGATTTCTCTTGGTCAGGTGTCAAAAACAATAACCTGATATAACAAAGAACAAAAATAAAAATAAAATAACTAAACAGAAAAAATACCCTACCTTTTAAGAGGTATCTGCAACAGATCTAGAAAAGAAGTCCACTGGCTGAAGACAACACTTTTCAGGCCTGAGGGCTTGAGTTGTTGAAAATGTTCAAGTAGAGCCAAAACCTTTGTTGATACTGTCCAATTTTTCTCCACATCTACGCGAAACCGGCTACCTGTTGGACAAGTGATTAAATCTTGTTTGCTCATAGTTTTCCTGCAACGAAGAAAAATAAAACCATCAATAGGTCTGAGAGACCAAACATTCCTCTCAGTATAAGAAAATGACCATAAATTATAGCATGGACAATAATCGGATGGGATGTTCAAAATACCCATGAACTACTTTTCTTTCGCATGACAATGTCCTTCCATAGAAGGAAACAAATCAGAAAAGCGCCCTAGAGGTTTGGATGCTATAATCACCTGCATACAGGACAAGAACCACCCAAAGAGCTACGCTAGCTTCCTAGTAAGCACTCACGACACATATGATGTGCACAAGGAGTCAGGACTGCATCGTCAACTGATTCAAGACAAATTGGGCATTCTCCTCTTTCACCGTTATCAATATCATTGACCACTTCTTCAACGTAAGCTTTTGAAGGTGCAGAACAAGAAGATCCATTAACAGACTTTTGGGTTCCTAGAAGAAAACTCCTTGCCAGATTATTCATATCATAATATTGTTTTATATCACCCCGGTTGTTGAAAATGTAGCTACACCTCTTAGTAACCTCAAAAGCAATTCCAGAATATATGCATAATTGTGAAGAACTTTGCCTTGTTCAACAAACCGATCAAACTGGACCTGCAAATATAAATAAACACCATATATTTAAGTCAAACCAAAATCACGACAAAATTAAATCAAAACTATTATGATATTTCTTTTCCAGCGACCAGAGGAGAAGTGCTTGCCTTAGATATTTTATACAACGTTGTATAAAATTCGTTCTCAGCTTCAGTCAACTCACACTCGATCACTTGTACATGCGAGATTCTTAACAGTGGCCAGACACAGCACTGCAATCGTGGTAGGAAGGGTGTAGGAAGGGTGCCTGCTCGCCTGCAAACTTCTGATTACGAAGCTAACTCGATGGGGACATCAATTGAGGTCTTTATATAGTAATGTAAAGCCACTCTGGGATTTGATCCTAAGACCTTCTGCTCACAACTTATAACACTCAACCACTTGAGCTAGCCCACCGAGCTAAATTGTAAATACTATTTTATAAATACCTCTTTAAATTTATGCAAATACAATATAGTACAAATATACAAATACCTTAATTTTAGATAATATATTTATCAATAAGATTTTCAAATAATTATATAAGATCGACCCATTTATTCCCCTTTCTTTTTGGGCCTTTCCCGTGGAGATAAAAGTCACTAGTATGTTTGCATTTTTTATTAATTTATTTATTTATTATTTGGATGCATTTTTTATTAATTTTTTTAATCTTTACTTGGATGTGTTAAATAATTTATAGTTGTTTATTTTATAAATGTGTAAAAATAAGATGTGTATAGCCACCTAGGGATTTGACCCCACTCAACCACTTGAGCTAGCTCACTAGGCTAAATTATAAATACATCTTTAAATTTTTGCACTTGATGTAACGTTTGTAACAAAATAATTAAAAAAATTCATGTCGGCTCATAAAATAAAAAAAATTATGGAAAGTATTTAAAAAAAGTATGGGGGAGATGTTGTAATGTGATGTAAAGTTTGTAACAAAATAACCTTTGTAACAAAATAATTAAAAAAATTCATGTCGCCTCATAAAATAAAAAATCATGGAAAGTATTTAAAAAAAATCCATGTTAGTTCATAAAATAAAATATGATGAAAAGTAATTAAAAAATAGATGTTCGTTTATAAAATAAAAACTTAAAACTTAAACCGGATCTATCAATTAAGAGAGATCAAATTTCTTGAGTTTAAATTTAAAAAAAGAAATACACCTCAAGAAATTGGATCCCTCTCGGTGCTTGATAGATACGGGTTTAAGATGGATCTATGCTGGTATAAATATACAAATAACTTAATTTTATATAATATATTTATCAATAAAATTTTAAAATAATTATATGAGATCCACCCATTTATTCCCCTTTTTTTGGGGGGGGCTTTCCCTTCTAGATACAAGTCACTAGGTAGTATGTTTGCATTTTTTATTAATTCATTTATTTTTTATTTGGATGCATTTTTTACTAATTTCTTTAATTTTTACTTGGATGTGTTAAATAATTTATAGTTGTTTATCTTACAAATGTGTAAAAATAAGATGTATAATATAATATCTTTCTTAAAGAGATCCAATTTCTTGATTTATAATTTTTTTATATTTTAAACTCAAAAGAATGGATAATATTTTGTTTTTATTTTAAACTCAAAAAAATGGATCTCTCTATTCCTTGATAAATATAGAATTAAATTTTATTTTTTTTATTTTATAAATCAACATAGATTTTTTATAATTATTTTTCATAATATATATTTTTTATGAACCTATATAGATTTTTATAGATTTTTTTAGTTACTTTTTATTGATGCCATGCATTGTAGACCCCATAGCGTTTCTTGAAAAGGCATGCATTCGAACAGCATTGACAAATCAATCACGAAAGTCACTTGTTCCATTCTCGAGCAAATCAATACAACTTTTAAAAATTAAAAATTATTATTTTAAATCACAAAAAAATGAATTTATATTAATGGTCGTGGCATTTTTCACCCACAACATCTCCATATGAGGGTTCAGCCTGCTAAAACATAGGGAAGGACTCCACCCATGATTCAAATGTGGTTGATCATGATAAAAAAATTCTCGATGATCCAAACCCATGATAAAGTATCCGTAAGCTTTTACGAAACATGAATCTAGAATTTTTTTCATTGTTTGATTCCGACTCACTTGAACAACTGTAGAGGTGAAAAAAAAATTTCGATAGACTAAGGAGACTTGAGTAAGCTATAAGTACATTTTTTCAGTTTTATCATGTTCAATATTTTATAGTTTGATTTAATTTTATATTAACCTAGAACAAAAAATGAAATTGTTTGGCACATGAGTATCTGGTGTTTCTTCAAAAGACTAAGCCTCATCATCCTGGTGTTGGCAGTAGCCATGCAACACAAGAGGATATGCTAGAACATGCCCCCCCACCACCAGTAACATAGCCATGATATTATGTCCATTCCCACCTCCAGCTCACATTGCATCATCTTCTCCCCAATGGATACCAGTACGATGCCTGTATTGGATACTCATGTATCAACTTCTAGTCACTCGTATGACACCCTTTCTCACTGCACAAGTTCTCCCCATGAAGGTGTTGGTGGAGGTGTTGTCCCCATTCCTAGTTTAGGTGAATCCTTTGACATAGAGCTCCATGTTAAGAGTAGTGAGAATCCGTCCATTGAGCTTCTCGTGGATGAAAACCTAGTGCCATTGAATCTACATAAACTCCCAGGTAACTAACAATGCATTTATATTCCATAACGTTGTATAATTGTAGTAATTTGTAATATATTCTAATATTATTGGTTTTATCTAGGAAATAATATGTTTTGGAAGCGCCTACAAGAGAGGGATTTAGATATTTTTGGGCCAACCATTCGTACTAGATATAACCAATGACCTTCTCATTTGAAAAAGGATCTTCTAGATTACATGATTGGTCTATTTGGAGATATTTTTAAGCAATCACAAGTTATAATTATTATAGGTAAATATTTGAAAATGATGAGAGACACATATATGGTTAATCTAGAAGAAAAAAAAACCTATGTATGATTGACCTCCTATGATTCTTGAGAGAGAGGGGAAATTTCTCCAAGAGAATGCAAAGGAAAAAGGTATGCGAAGAAAAGGAAAGACACCTCCAGATGGCAGAAGGCATAACATTTGTAATTTAACATACTATGATATTTTTATAAAGTTCAACATAAAATTAAAATTGCATTATCTGATGTCCTTAAATCTCCTTGTGGGCTTAAAGATACATCCAAGGGCACCCATGCCAGGTTAGAGAAGCATGACCAACACAAACTTGGCCAGGGTGGATACTTGAAATTGAATGCTTGATTTGTAAGTATGAAAATGATTTTAATTTCTTATTACTCAAAAAGATGCAACCTTTTCACTATTGACATGTTTTGGAATGTTAGGGGGGTGTCATGAAATGAGTTCCCGTGGAAGAAGAAAGGAAACTCACATTCAAATGCAGGTTTCAATGTGTGATTGAACGTGTCCAAGCTAGGGGGAAACCTAAATACCAAACAAATGTTAGTTTTGCAAATGATATTCATGCTTATAATCATTTCCAAAAAGAAAAGAATGTTTTCTACAAAATCAAAAAACATATAAATTCAATGTTTTCATTTTAATAATGTAGGAGAGATTGAACAGTATTGATGTTGGAGGAGATCCACAACCTCGTGATGGTACTAAGATTGTATAATTATCATATTTATGAGATATTGAATTTTAAGATTACATTTCATATAATTACAACTTTCATTTTGGTTTAGGGGTAGAGGCTATAGGTGAGAAAAGAAGGAGAGAAGAAGAGGTGAATGTTCCTCATACCATGGCCTCTCCACATCAAGAAGGTAATAAAAGTTGATTTATTATATGTTAACAATAAACAATTATTAAATTTTGATTTAATATTAACACTGAACATTTATTATGAATATTAATTATATATCTTTTTAATTTTTTTTATAGTGGATGTTGGTCCAAATGAACCTGTACGTGACTAGAGACGTATGTTACATTCCCATGTTAGGCATCATGAATCAACAGAGTCGTACCAACAATGTCCACCAAACACAACAAAGGACAATGTGCCTCTTATGAATTTGTTTAAGAATAAGAAAGCCCATAGAAAGTGATGTACAATGAAAAATTATGACAGAATGCATTTTATACTTTGATTTTTGTATAATGAACTTTGTGATATAATATATTTGGTAATATTTTGTAAACGATCTTTCTTATGGAATCTACATGTTTAATTATTTTATGTTAAGTTAATTTTTTTCGCACTAGTAGATAGATGGGTTATGGGGAATTGAGAGTGATGTGAGGGGGGCAGGGGCCAGATGAGCTTCCACCTTCACATGGTTGGCCTTGTTCAGTAGAGAATTAATTATTATCGAAACCAGGTGAATCTCAAGGGATTATGTACTTTCGTATCTTCCGAATTTAACATTATTGATAAGATAAAAACTTAGTTCTTTCTTTATTTTTTACTATATTTTGTGTATCTAGTATATTTTTTTGTTGACTATATATCTTATGTGCTCATGTGCAGATGATACATTTGATGTTCCAAAAATGTTGTAGACCTTATGTACTACAGTAAGTAGCTCTACAAATGTTTGGATGATTCATGTATTGATAATTTCTATTGAATATTTTCTCATTAAAAAATTTAGTTATTTCTATATTTTTAACTAAATTTATGTATCTAGTATAGAATTTTAGTGAAATAGACATATTATGTGCCCTTGTGCAGATGATACATTTTTATTTTCCAACAATGTTGTAGACCTTATGAACTACGATCGACAGCTCTATTAATGTTTGGATGATATAGGTATTCAAAATTTTTATTGGATATTTTTTCGTTGAAAAAATTAGTTATTTATTTATTTTAAATTGAATATTATGTTTCTAATATAGATTTTTGGGATTTATTGTCCATCTAGAGAGTGTAAAAAATGTCTACCAAAAGTTTTTCAACATTATTCCAAATATGTAAGCTCATAATATGAAGATGTTAGATTTGCACCACAAGGAATCAAGGAGATGAACTATCACTTCTCAAGTGATTTACTCACACAATGTTTCATTGCAAATTCAAATGAGCGCCATGAGAGTGACCTCTAACGTTCAATTAGGCACTTACTTCAATCACTTGTCACAAAATACGTTGGAAGGAATAATGGAGGCAAATAAAGAATGAGAAGACTAAAGAATGCCAATAAAAAACATCTCTCACCTCTCCATTTCTTAAACAGTGAGCATGGGAGTGTACATATATAATTTCTTACAATATAATGAGTGAAAAATGATAAGAATAGAATGAAGGTGCCCTTATTTGTGCATAGTAAAAAAAGGATAGACAAATATTTTCAATACAAGACACTCCAGGTGAGGTTCAATAAATGAAATCTATTGAAAATAGCCATCAGTGCATCTAATATAACTCCTCCAATGTGGGAACCCTCATATGATAACAATAACTTGTGTGAAAGGACTAGAATATATTGTAGGTGGAGCACTTGATTTTGCTAAATTTGGCATTAGAGAGGATTTGAAGTTACTCTCCAAGTCTGCACATTCTTAATGATGATATCAACACTAAAGATAGGCACAAAGCACACTAAGAAAACTCCCATGTGGTGGTTGATAAAAACCATTATAGAAGCACCTAAGACTTAATATGGCACTTTAACTCTTGGATATAACTTCTCAATAAGTGCAACTTGAATGATCGTATACAAGTTTGCAATTCCTATGTAATAGTGGTGAATTTTAATACAAAAGGTGACTATTGTCCTTCATAACAACAAACCTGTAGCTAGTAAAAACTACCTCAAATCAACAGGTGTAACCCTCAATGTCTGCACCAACAAAATTTAAGAATCATGTAGTATAAAGCATGGATGTAAGAGTTTAATAAAAATCGAGGTCAAATCTTTGTCCCATAATAGATCATGACAAGAAAACCGACCCAATGATTTGAAACAAGGGTCCATGCAATGTGAATTGAACCAAACTATCCTCATTATAGAAAGCAGTTTGCACATTCATTCTTGACTAACTCATTTTCCTCATTTTTCTTACAGGATATGTTGAATATGATCCATATGCTTATATGCCTACCATGTAATATTATCATGTAAGCACTGATTTTAGTTTTGAAGAAAACACTTTGCTGCATATCTGACTTAGACTAAACGGAACACCCTCCAAAAACTTTTTATGATTCTCACGCCTTGCCTATAATAAAATGTTGAATACATGGTCATCACCTTTTGCAATGTAATGAAATTGGATGTTATACAAAAACACACGATTTCATGTATGTATGAAGTGCTAATGTTATATTGTTGAGGCATTGCTTTATAAACAACACTAACAAACCTCGATACATGAACACTAGTCCTTCTTCATATCATCTTGATCAAGGAAATACCGATAACTTATATCAGCCATTCTTAAGAACACAATAGGGCACATAAAAGTATGGAAAACCCATAAATGTAGGGCCAACCCATGCTAGATTGTAGGAAAAACACACACATAAATAATATGCATACTTCTACTTCTACTTCTCACTATGTGAATATATGTTATTCAGGGGGTAAAGGAATTTTTAAGTGACAAAAAGTTTGAGACCTAGAATCACTTCAAAGTATTGTTGATCATGTTACCTTTGTTGATCCAATGTTTAAAGCCACTGTGCATTTTGATTCCTCTACTTGGGTTGTTTTGTTTTTTGAAAAGTTGCAAAAAATAAAATTGGTCTTGAATTTTTCTAGATTGTATTCATTTTTTTCATGCATAAATGCTTGAAAACTACAGGGTAAAAATGCTTTTACTCTTACTTGCTTTTGCAATAAACTATAGTCTTGTCCTGGTAACTTCCATCTTCCAAAATTTAGTTGAGCTTTAGCATTTTCCTAAATTTTGGGTTGTGAGTTTGGTCTCAACTCTAGGACAGTGTCAATAGTATTATTTCTCAACATTGGTATGTAAATTAGAAATGTAGCTTCTAAATCATGAACACCATATATATGGATTCTACGAATGTTTGGATTTGTAGCCAATTATTTGACTCCCCATTTGTTTTCTAGTATTAGTTGGATGCTAGATAACATTCTAGCATTTTTACTTTTGAAATTGTAGCAATCACTCTCTTAGCTATAAAAATCTTACATTTTGTAGCTTTGAAAGTCTTACATTTTGGTTTCTTCTAAATTCAAGGAAAAATCAACCAAATTTGTATAACTTGTTGATAGAAACTATTTTTCCACTTACTAGTTGGTATAGTTGTAGGGGCAGGATTCTTCTTATGTATCTTTGGTTGTAATGCATTTTCCTGTGTGCCTAAATAAAAGAGGTCCAATCTTGACCCAAAATCAAGGAAATGCATGTTTATTGGCTATGATAATACAGTAAAGGCTTATATACTGTGGAATCCTACTTATTGCAAGGTAATTATTATCTAGGATGTTATTTTTAATGAAAATCCCATGCAAAGAAAGGAGGTACAATATATACCTTAGATTGTACCCATTGAAGTAGAAGTGAGTGAATATGAAAATGAAAATGAAGCTTATGATCAACATGAAGGGAAACAAATTCAACAAGCACAAATTAGAAGATCTACATGTCCCAATAGGCATGCATAAAGGTATTCTCGTGATTTTCATTCTTCTTTTGCCTTTTTAACTGATGATAGTGAACTAAATCCATTTTAGGAAGCTAGAGAATCTAAGAATGTAGATAAATGGAGGAATCCATATACGAAAAAGTGAAAGCATTACACAAGAATGAAATTTAGGAACTTCTGGATCTCCCGCCATGAAGAAAGATTTTTGGAAACAAGTGGGTGTATAAGGTAAAGAAGAACAATGATGGGTTGCTAAAATGTTGTAAAGCTCACTTCATGGGAAAAGGTTATGTGTAGAAGTCAGGTATATACTTTAATGAAGTATTCTCTTTGGTTGTGAAGCTAAGTAATGTAAAAGTTTTACCTACACTACTTTCTTGCATGGTATAAACTCAAGGAAGAGATTTATATGGATCAACCTAAGGGATATAGAGAAAGAGGTAAAGAGAATTTGTTTTGTAGACTCAAGAAATATATATATGGATTAAAATGGGCATTATGGATGTGGTACATAAAATTTGACACCTTCCTTAAGAACCAAGTTTTCAGTAGAAATGAAGCTGACCATGGTACATATTATAAGGGGTTTGATGGTGGCAGTTTTATTATCTTGTTGTTGTATGTTGATGATATGTTGGTTGCAGGCCCTAGCATAAAGGAAATATTTGATCTTAAGGCTCAGTTGGCTAGAATTTTTTGAAATGAAGGATTTAGGAATAACAAATCAAATTATAGAGATGGAGATACACAGGAACAAAACAAGTAGGAAGATTTTATTAATTCAAAAATCATATATAGAAAATATCCCATAGCACTTCAATATGCAGAGTGCAAAACTAGTTAGCATCCCACTTCCTTCGCACTTCAATTTGTCTTATGAACGATGTCCTAGCACAAAATCAGAGAAGAGAAGCATGTCTCATATACTGTATTTCAGTAGTAGAGAGCCTCACATTCACCATGGTGAGCACTAGACTAGATGTTTCCCAAGTAGTGGGATTTATTAGCCGATTCATGGTTGATATTAGTAAGATGAATTGGAATTCTATGAAGTGGATGTGACTTAGATATTTAAGGGCCACTTCAAATGATGTTATTTGCTACATATAGATAGACTTGCAAATTAAAGGTCTTGTATATTTAAATTTTAGTGGAGGAAGATATGGACAAAAGTCTACTATAGGATATACTTTCACTCTTGCTAGTGGGTGGACATCTAAGTTGCAACCAGTGTTTCCCTTTTCAACCATTGAAGTAGAATATGTGGCAACAATTGAGGCCAATAAAGAGGCAATATGGATAGAGTGACTGATGGATGACTTCACAATAATGTAGGGAATATTACTTTGCATTGTGACAGTCAAAGTGTTATTCACTTAATGAAGAATCCATTATTTCATGATTGCATGAATCATATTGATATTAAGTACTATTTCATAAGAAAAGTGGTGGGAAAATGTAGGATCCTTTTGGAGAAAACTGATATTGATGAGAATACTAAATATATTCTTACAAAGTTGGCCAGGACAAAAAATTTTGAATGGTGCAAAACTTCTTTGTGCTTGCTAAAAATGTGATGAAGGCAACATCGGGAAACAACACGTGAGTGGAAAACATAGGAAAGGAACTTATTGTATATTAACTTCAAGTGGGAGAATGTTAGGAGGTGAAGTCAATATTTAGATTGCTAACATTTTCTTATAGATTAGTACACGACTATCTTCATGCAAAAAATTATGTAATCTTCTAATGTATTTCGGTTCCCTTTGGAACCCTCTTATGTATTATATAAAAGGGAAGCGACCCCTAGCATTGTATCACAAGAAATAAAGCATTGTAAATTTTTAGCCAAGTAATAATAAAAGATCAAGGCTATCATTACTCCATAGCTTTACCTATACACAACATGTTTTCCACTTAAATACAGTGTTCTATTCTTATTATTGCTTGTTTCTATTTTAAATTTTTTTCTAATAAAAATTTGTTAAAATGTTTTAATGCATTTCCCTTCCAATCCTTATTCATATATTTGTTTATTTCATTACATCAACCATTTTTAACATTTTGGTAGGTCATTTTGTTAGGGATATGTAAAGGTTTGTGATCTTAAACAAATCCTTTCACTTATTCTTCATTCTATCCATCACGGCCTCTCTATAATCACAACTTTATTATTCCCTTTTTATGAATATTAATTTTATTAAAAGCATTAGAAAAATTCGAGTATCTACTTAGACTTTGATTAAGAGGATTGTGGTTTATCTTCTATTCAACTAATAGATTTTTAATTAACAAACTTACTTGGTGACATGTTCACTGTGAGATCTCTATCATTTGTGTCCAACATCTTTACTTTCAAAAATGGTTTTATCTATTTAAACGAAAGAAACCTCATACCATGTATTTATCCATGACAACCATTCTAATTGGTGACCAAAACCATACTAAACGTATCTTGTAATAAAAAAACATGGCGCACAAATTGAGTGGGGCATTAATGGATAGATATTTCATCCTAAGAATGCTTTGCGTGACTTAAAGAAAATGAATATTTGGTCCTTTATGTGGCCAGAGATTTCGATACGTAGAAAACATGGTAGAAAATGACGATGATGAACTACATAGAACTACAATTGAAACATATGGAGCATCAAAACTGTGTTTTGAGTCCATGTTTAGATCTGAAATGTTATAGTGCCTAACTTCAATCTGTTGTGAGGTCAAACTAAGTTTGAAGAAGCCAATGTAGTAAGAAGGGCCGTATGCAGTGTCATTGAGAATTTTTTAGATTGCAATACATTGTAATTACAAAAAATTTACAGTACAATTATTTCTAACTGGTTTACATCATTTCTACCTCTCCATATATTTGATTGGTCTATAAGTGGTGAATTTGACAATGTGGAGATGCATGTTTCATCCTCTTACGATCACGTGTCCAAACATTATAGTGAGAAGGTAGAAATACAAGGGACAGATTCTAGTGGTGCACATTGTGGTTGAAGTGGAGAAGGTCCCTTGGTTTCATTTGGTCGCACCTTGTTTGCACTAGAACTGAGGGTGTGTTGTTTCCTTTTGTTTGTGGTTTTAGTTGATATGGATTGTATTTGGGTCACATGAAAACTGGGATGCCTAGATGAAGGTTTCTTGGGTAGATTGTTAAAAGAGATGATGTAATGGCTATTGCGATTAGCCAAGGGATGCTTCAAGCCTGGCACTAACTTTTTCCTCTAAGACACTTTTATTTGAAATGAGTCATATCATAGCTTAGAACAACTATTTATGTTAATTCTAGGTGCAATATCTTTTTTTTTTGCTAGTTTTCTTGTGACTTGCGGAACTAGCCTATGTTCTAAGAAACCATAACTAAAGGGTATATAATCCATCAAAATCACCTAGAGATTACACTTGGCCTAGGCCACACCAACCCTTATCATGGCTGGATTTTTAAGTATCTCCTCCTAGCTACCTTATGAAGTTCGAACTCAGGTCACCATGTAAAACGAGGCCCTTTGAAACCAGAGTAGCAGGATTTGACAATTCTAAGCGCAATATCAACACTTCTTAATTTCTTATTTTACATTGAAATTGCATTATGTTTTTTTAAACTAATATCCATACTAATATCCATATACATTGGAAAAGGTTTAAAGCTTGACTTGTATGTATAAGCTTATTCAAATTAAATAGAGAAACGAATAAGTTTAAAAATTAACAAATTAATTTATTTTTTTAATTTTAAAATAAATTTGTATTTTCAAATTTTGTTTTTCTCAATTTTAATTTATTTACAAAAATTAAAATCTAGATTTTTTGAATTAAAAAATAAATCATATAAAAGTTTTTTTAATAAAAAAATCATTAAAACTTTGTCCGATTTAACTAGTACTCATTTTTAAACTACTAAATTTGAAAAAATAATTTTTTTATTTACCTATAATTATAATTATTAAATATAAAATAAAATAATATTATGACAACATTTTAAACCTGCTTAAATCCCACGGTTGCCATGATCTTTTTGAAGGGTTGCTTATATACAATTACTTATGTTTAAAAAACTCACAATCACATGCTTTTAAAGATAAAGAAAAACTCTTACTATCTCTATAGTGAAATCATTATTTACCTTTCTATCTTTTTACAACCTGATTTATCTAAAGTACTTATGTGTTTTCTTTTTTAAATATAAAATGCATGAATCCTCCTTGATTTCTATAAAATACTTATTATTTGTTGTTCTTTAAATATAAATAGGAATAGAGTAGGTTAAAAATGAAATCTCACTCTTGTTTCCCACATGCTCCATAACAAGAGAGGGCAGCATATTTTCCACATATGAGGAATCTCCTTTGTCATATGGGTAATCTAGAAGGTTCATAATGTAGTCATTTTTTAAAATGAAAATAGGATGTATAGTTGGGTAGTCGTTTTGATAATGAGTCAATTCAGAGATTTTTGTAAACAACGTCTCGGAAAAGGAATTAGAATCCTTCAAATGCCGGATTTGATTCTTGGAATGGCATGTGCTTTTTTTGACGGAGCAACAATCTCAGATGGTTGTGGAGGAGGGATGATTCTCAAGTCGCAGGAGAACCATGTTTTTATACTAAAGTTAGGATGTGGCATCAGAACGAATACAAAAGCAGAACTGTTGGCTTTATGGGGTTACTAACCTTTGTGATTTCGAAAGAGGTTGGATCCCTACAGGTCTTCGGTGATTCAAGGTAATTATAGATTGGATCAATGGTGATAACTCTCCATAGGTTTTGGAGCTAGAACATTGGTTTACCAAGGTTAAAGCACTTGGGACATCATGGGCAGTTTCTTCTTAAAGCATATTTACATAGATTTAGATGTTCAAGTGGATTTATTGTCAAAACAAGCAGTTGGTCTTTCTGAAGGAAGCTTAACTTTTGAGGAGTATAAAAATGGTATTTTGGAAAATTCTAGTATTTTTAAAGTCTACTAGGAGTTTTGAAGAAGACCTATGTTTTTTAAAGAGGTTTGAATTGGGGGGAGTTATGTGTTTTTGTAAGTTTTAATGTCTAATCTGAAATATAGTGGTGGTTTTTTTTTCAATATGTTATGTAAGTATGCTAAATGCTATTAGTTAAAGTCTAGTTTTGAGTTGTTTTTTTCGAAATACTTCTATATGAAAGAATCGATATACAATTTTGATTCTCTCTTTAAACAACAAAATTTTTTTGGATATGAAAAAATATATGTTATGTAAATATAATAAATGCTATTAGTTAAAGTCTAGTTTTGAGTTGTCTTTTTTGAAATACTTTTATAGGAAAGAATCGATATACAACTTTGATTCTCTCTTTGAATAACAAAAAAAAATTTCGATATGAAAATTAAACATGTTAATACACCTACATTTATGTTATGTAAAAATGTACATAGAGAATCGATATTTCTCTCTTCCTTTGTGTTTTAATCTTCATCGACCTCAGCGCGCTCTCATGGCTCTTGTTAACCACCCATAAAACCACATGATATTGGACCTAGATAAAAAGGAATTAAAACTGTACCCAAATGGTTTTCAAGGATCCTCTCAAACGAAAAATATTGTTTTTAACAATGGTATGTACTCTAAGGCATTAAATATTGTTTTTAATAATAAAATGTACTGTGATGGATTGATGGGTTGCAGTTTCCAATTACTTTCTCATTTACAAAATATCGATATAGCTTTTATTTATTTTGGATTAGACCTAGTTATCATGGTTTCCATTTACTTTCTTATCAACCAAATATTGATATAAATAATTATTATTATTATTATTCTGATATAAATAATTATTATTATTAGTATTGTTAAATTATAAATTAGAGTAACTATCATTTTTTCATAATCATAATTTATGCTTAATATAATTTGTTTAATTTTATTTTATTTTTAATTCTTGAAGGTTAAAATATATTGAAAAACCTTTAAAATTAAAATTTGTTGTTTTTTTATACTAAGAAATTTAATCATAAATTATTCATAATCATATATCAAATTTGGATGTTATTATGTCAATTGGGTCCATCTAAAATGGTTGTGGAATGAAGTGTTATTGAATATTACATTTTATTTATTATAAGTATATTGTGGATGATTTATGGATCCACAAATTGAAAAAAGTTTACATTTATTGTTTTGGTATATTCTTAATTTTAGAGATTAATTTCATTAAAAATATTGAAAAATAAAGTAAATAAAAGTTATTATGGATTTCTTGCTTCTAAGAAATACCATGGATGTTCTAAGAAATATCATGGATGTGCCTTTGTTTTTAAGAAATCTTGTTGTCTTTGATCACCTATGAATACTACTTAGAATTTTCCTTTAAAATTGGATATGTCGCAATAATCTATTTGCCTTTCACCTTTCATTTTTTACATTGATTGTTTGTTTACTTTTCATTTTCTCATTTGTGTACCATGGTTGTTCTTTGCAATGTAAATAGGATTGCTTTCCCCAAAAAACAGATTTCATACATTTTCTATGATACCATGTATTGCTTTGAAAATTAGAAGGTTATCCTCAACAATTATTGGAATTGAATATTGCACAAATATTAAATCCTATATATCTAATTGTTGTCTTACTATATATTAACTCTTTTTTACGACGTGTCTTTGTACCTTTTGAGACAGTTTCTAGTTAATTTATATTTGAATTCATCCATATTAAAAAAACACCTTACACATATATATAATTACTCCACTTTCACAATGGTGAGAACATATGTATCCTTAATTTACATTATATTAGGTGACAATTCTCTTTAGAACTATCTAATTTAGATTGGTCAATCAGTGTATCTTATTCTCATATGCCATTGAACTAATACTTAATCAAATTCAACACCTTGCACACCTATTCATGGAAGGGTCGACTTCAAATCCTTCTTTTTTCCAAGAAGAAAAAAGTTGTACTTTTGCTATTAAAATAATCAAAAAGTACATCTCCAAACTGAGTCAACTTTCTAACAACAAAATGTATGAGCCTATATCAAGAGTTTCAGTCATCCTAAATCAAAACCCAGCAATGGGCTTAGTTAAGATACATATAATATTAGAAAAGGACATATCAAAACTAACAAGCATCACAACATATCACAACATAGAAAGAGTGCTAATCATCAAAAAAAGGAATGGATCCTTGATCTTTCAAAGAATCCTCGATCCAATCTTCCCAATGTAGATGTCCTTCTTGAATCTTGAAATCCTCCTTAGATAAGGCATCAAATTCACCATTTAATTCTCTGAATATATGTTCAATAGACCGGGATGAGAACGATGGTAGAAGATCTCTAATGCGCTAGCACCAATGTTGAAGATGGATGCTCTTCAAACTGAAAATATTTTTAACCCAATTGACTACCATCAATGAGTCACCATAGATTTGCAAGGTATCTACTCCAATAATTGAAGTAAATTTTAACAAACACCATAAACCCAAGATTTCAGCCAACGAGTTTGTTCCAATCCCATAATTTAATTTTAGTTTGAAGTGATGATGATTGTTTAAGATGAGAAAGACCCCAACTGCACTGTAACCATTTATGGACACCCTATCAAAAAATCTAGTAGCAGAATTTGTGAAAGCAGTGTCTTTTATCAACCACCCATGGAAATTGGAGACTTCCTACTTTGAATATAATTCATACATATCGATAATTTTAAGAACAATATGGACCGAACTCCATTTTTTATTCTCAAATATACTGTCGTTTCATGCTTTCCATATAATCCAAATTAAAAAAGCAGGAAGGGTTTTAAATTGTTTTTGTTCTTTGACCCAAGATCTGAGGGAGTAATACAAGTCTCCACTTCCCCAAGTATTCTTTATGGATAGATTACTATATACCTGATCCCAAATAGCTCTAGAAGTGTAACATGAGATAAACAGGTGATTTACTAGCTCTTCATCTTTCAAACAAACGGGACAGATGCCGGGAGCAAGCCAACCCCTGTGTATGAGGTTACTCCATGTTAAGATACAATCTTGCAGAGCCAACCAAAGGAAACATTTAATTTGTTGAGGAATATTCCATTTCCATATCTTTTCAACCCACCATTTTTGCAGTAGAAGAACCTAATATTTCACCAACAAATTATAAGTTGAATTTGCAGTAATAATTCCCGAGTCTTAGTCAATTGAGTGTAGGTCGGGTGGTTGGGAGGAATGTTGCTATATTCTCCACCCGAGTTCAAATCGCACTATGTGATCTCCATTTAGATTTTGGATTGAATAAAGTTGAATATTTTTTAACACTAAAACAATTAATTTTTTATTTATAAAACGTTAAAGAAGGTATAAGAAAAACAATACAATATTCCATAAATAAAGTTTCAGAGGTCTTTGAGCATTTTCTATCTCAATTACTATCCTCCATAAAACTATGATTTTTGAACAAAAAATGCCTTCTCCTAAACTGCTATAAATTCTAAAATATTGTCCTAATAGTAGTGTGCAAAAAGAGTTCATAAAAAACTAGTTTAAGTGGTGGTGTGACCACTTTCCATGACCTGTATCTCTTGGATGTCATCTGCATTCTCCTCATGCAACTCTTGATTATTTGCATTCTCCTTAGTGCTTGATATGTTTACATGGTCATGGGGTTGATGAACATAATCTTCCTCATCATCTTTGCTTCCCATCTGGTTTGAGATCCTATATTGTTTTGCAACCAACAAATCTTTGTGACAATCCAAAGTATTCATCATGGTATCAACCTAAGCTCCATGAACCCATATGTACCCTTCAAAATTGTCCAGGCAGTGCTCAATACAGGAATTATGGACTTTAATATGGTGGATTGCATCTAAATCCCCTTCCAATTACGAATTCATCCATCGAATATTGCTTCGAATATCATTAATTTCCATGTGAACGTCCCTTATGCCCCTAAATAACTTTTACAACCTGGACTCCCAATCAACATCCAACTTCATCCTGGGCACTAAACATGCGAAACCCATCTTAGTTCCAGAATCCCACACCTTCTAGCTCAGGGAGAGAGATATTTATGCACTACTAGAACATTGAACGAAGCTCGCAAGTTGCAAACCTACCTCTTCACATTCCATAACAAATGCAGTAGAGGGATACTCCCCCAATGAGTAAGGGAAGGTGTCTTCTTCCTCCAATACCTTAATCATCATTCCAATTTTGTAGACATAAATGGACTTCACCCTCGCTAGACTACAATTGCTTATCCCACCTTCAATGCGACTATAGGGGAGAAATGGTGTATATGTCCTTGCCTTCCAAGGAGGCTTCATGTCAAAGCCTCCCAACTACTCCTCCATGCGTGTAGCAATGTGCTCCATTATGGCTAGACTTTGGGAGTTGTAACGATGATTTGATAGGAGTGTGGTTAGTGGGATAGTATTGAATGCGATTGGATCCATTATTAGTTGCAAATAATTAAATCTTAGGGGAGCTAACGAGTTGTAAGTTGACCCCCATTTTGAACCAGGTTAGATTTTTCCAATATGCCAACCTTTTTTACAAGAACATCCATGATATTGTTATTTTCTCATCCGACATGCATCAATTGGGCATTAGGGATTTGTCATAGAAAACCGTTAACGCGTTTTTGGAGCCACCCTGCAATTCTATCCACTAATTCCATTATGTTCCTTGCTTGAGATATGATTAAGAGAGATTTCTCGATGATCATGCCAGACTGAATTCCAAGTTGAAAAATATTCTCAAGTCCTACACAAAGGGCATGTCGCTCATATTTATTATTGGTGTATTTCTTGAGTCCCCACTCAAAGGTTAATACAGTGTTTCCTCTGAGATCCAATAGGACCCCCCTAGCACCTGCCTCCCCAGGATTACCCTTCGAAGATCCATCGAAGAATAAAACATGACATTGAAGTTTTGAGACCCAATTCTGAAATTCATCATTTTTCAGTTCTAACTTCCGTGGGGGTTTATGATTTTGCGACTCTAAGGACGTCACCTACAATTAAGTTATTAAAGGAAAATTTTCCCGTATCTAGATCTTCTCATATTTGGTTAAGGGTTCATTGGAGAAATTTAAGTTACCTCTTGCTTGGATTGCCTCACTTAGAAGAGCTTTGGATCAGGAAATCATGATAGTCAATGTAGTATGCTTTGAATCAAATATTTCCATGTTCTTAGCTATCCATACTTTCAAGAAAACATATTTTTTGGGGGGGCAACCAAATCTGTGCTAGAGTTGGTTTACTTAGAAAAGTTCCAAGATATTTATCTTTCCAATTCACAAAATATCCACTCGAACCTTCTAAAAGTCTAATGGTTATATTTAAAGCATTCACTATATGCCCCCATGCTTGTTTAATATATTAACCTTTGGAGAAGAGATGGTTTATTGTTTCTTCAAATTCTTTGCACAAAACACATCTCGAGGGTCCTTGTATTTTTCTTTTCTTAAGATTTTTAGAGGTAAGTATTTTCTCATGAACTAATACCCTACAGAACGTGTTGATTTTTGGAAGCTCGTCTTGATGTCAAAATTTTGACCAGAGTCGAGAGAAGGTTGGATGAGAATGCTCGTAATATAGTTTTTCATATCCTTCATTGACCGAGTACATTCCATGCTTACCCCATCCCCTGTTATCTTTACAATGCATATTGATTGGGGATACCCCTTGCATACATTGTAATAGTTATTCAAAGGCCTTTGCCAACAAATTAGAACCTCCACGCCCTACCATTTTATCCAATTTCCCTCAAGGTCACAGTTTGATAGATTGTAAGAGTTTTGATTCCTTTTCCTTGTAACCATTATTTAATGTCCATAATCCCCGCCTTCTGATGGAGAGGACCCTCTCCCATAATGTTGTCTCTCCAAAGGTTGATCCTTTTACCATTCACAAGGATATGATAAAGGCCTACTTGTATAATTTTCCATGCATGCTTACAAAGTTTCCATATTTCTGAGCCATCCCCTTCCCATTTGCATTCATCTTTACATCGAATCCTAGACTTTATAAGGTATTTGTTTTACAGATTTCCTTCCACCAATATTTTTCCTCTGAAATCAGCCTCCATAACAATTTGTCTCCCATAACCAAATTCATCATTTTTAGATCATCAATACTAATACCTCCATTGGCCTTGGACCTTTTACGATGTCCCATTTAATTATATGTTTTTTTAACTTGATTTCCCCCCTTGCTAGAGGAAGTTTCTAATGCTCTCGCTTAGATTGGTCATAACAAAAATGGGTGCTAGAATGGATGAGCATTGCAATGAGGGAAGGCTAGAAGAGAGAACAAACTTGATGAGAACTATTTTCCCTATAGGGTTTAGCCACCTCATTCCCCAAATTTGTATTTTCTCTTTAATTGTATGTGATATTTTCCCCCATTCTTCTGATTTGACCCATTTGTGAGATAGGGATACCCAAATATTTGAAAGAAGTCCAATTTCCAATGCCCATGAATCCAAGGACACAAGAGATGTTTTGAAGGAGGGGGGGGTCATTCCATCTAATTTTTTTTCTTTTGGTGTTATTAAAGTTCCTCCCCAAAAGCGTCTATAAAGAGATCAAGCGTAAATTTAAATATGTTGGCATTGATTACTGAGGCTACTCCGAGAAGTATTGTGTTATCAAAAAGATGAGCATTAGTGACTGCTTTGACACCCCTTGCTATAGTTAGTCCCATTATATTTCCATCATCTCACTCATTTTCTAATTTTCTTCAAAGAGTTTCCGTCATTAAGATATAAAAGAAGGGGGAGAGAGGCCATCCTTGACGAAGCCCTCTTGATTCCTGGAAATTTTTTGTTGATCTTCTGTTGACCATGGGTGCAATCCAAGTATGGTTTATGCAGGGTTTAATCCATTTAATGAAGAGAGGGGAGGATGAAAATCGCTCAAGTATTGCAAAAAGGAAGTTGTGTCTAACTCGATCAAAGGCATTTCCCATATCATGTTTTATTTCCATCCCCTTGTCATTTCTTGATACACTAGAATGGATAACCTCTTGAACTAGAACAATATTGTTCAGAATCTTCCTTTCTGCAAAAAATCCCCCCCGCCCTTCAAATATAATTCTGGGCAATAGAGTCTTTACTCGATTTTCCAAAATCTTGGTTAGTATTTTGTAAGACAAATTACAAATGGAAATTGGTCTATATCATGCATAAGAGGAAGGTTTTGTTTCTTTGGGAATTAAGGCCAAAAAGGAGAAATTTGTGGCTCCTCCTGTCTTTTCCCTTCCTTTTGTCCGATTCAACATTCTGCATAGATCCTTTTTTATGATAGGCCAACATGCTTAATAGAAGTGTCTAGTGAAACCATCTAGACCTGGGGATTTATCTGGTCCTAATCCTCTTATAGATGTGAGGGATTCTACCTCATTGATGTACTTGTTGAGCAATTGATTTTCTTCTTCATTGACCATATGTGGTATGTTTGATAACATTTATTCCTTTTCTATACTTGCAACCAAACCCTACTCTATATATAGATACTTGAAATTCCTATAGGCTTCTTGTCTAACTACCGTTGTACCTGTTATTTTATCCCCATCATCATTCTGAATTTCTCGAATCACATTTTTATTTAACCGGAGTTTTGTCTAATTATGGAAGAATGATATGTTTCTACCCCCAACTTTTAGCCAAAGGGATTGAGATTTCATTCTCCATGCCTCTTCTCCATTCATGTGTGTTTCAAGCAACTGATTGTTGAAGTGTTGTTCTCTTTGTAGCATTTATGTTGTCACTTCTGTTGTCTCCATTTTTTCTTGTATATTTCCTAGATCAACTTGCGGTTCGGTCTTTTGTGTTGGATTTTTTGCAACTTCGGAAGTTACTCTTATTATATTCTATTGTAATTATTTGTACCTCCTACGGGAGTTGATCTTGATGTAATTAATCATGTAAACCCTTGAAAGAATCAATGTAAACCTTTGGAAGAAAATTAAGTAAAGAAAATAATTATTAAATGTATTTTTATATTCCCCCAAGACAAGTCAGACCTGTCAGATTAGACAAGTCGGCCCAGTGGGTAAACTGCCAAAAAATAGTGGGAAGTCTGCCTGAAACAATGGTCATAACTGCCCTAGTTAGGTCGGCCCAATTTGGGAAAAGTCAGGTCAACCCAGAAAGGGAAAAAGTCATTTTTGCATGTGTATAAATAGAGAGGTCGTATGCCTCATTTATTCACTCACTCATACACAACAAGTTCCCATCACTTGGAGAGGAGCTCGCACCTGCAGCTAGGAGAAGCTTATTTTTGGGATTTTTGGTTAGAGAGACTTTCTACTTTCTCTCTCTTATCTCTGTACTATATTCTCAGAATGATTCATCTTTATACGAAGGTTGTGGGTTTTCTCCTGATTTGGTTTCCCAGGATAATTCTCATGTTCTTTGTTTTTGTGCTTTGTCTTTCTTCTAGTGATCCTATTGATTTTATGCAATTGAATTATTATGCTATAATTTTATGAAACACTAACATGGTATCAGAGCAGTACTAGAAGAAGCCATTGCTGAAACTAGGGTTTCATCTTCCAAGGCCTTCACTCAACATTTTGGAAGAAAAAGTGCCTTGGGAATTTCTCTCTAAGGAGGGCGCATATTTTGGTGAAGGAAGAATTCAATTCTGAGAATTTTCAATTTTTGACATAATTCTGCAGCTACGGCATAAATTAGGGTTTCAGTTTTTGACCTATTTCCTCCACAGTTTTGGCTCAGCCCCACATTTTCTCAACTCGCCTTGCTAGGGTGCATCTCACCGTGGAGTCAGTTTTCCAAGAATCCAACTTTCATTTTGACCTAGCTCCTGCTAGGGTTTCTGCTTCAGATCTACAATCAAGATGATTGGAATGAAGGTTGAAGATTGTCTGGAAGGGGATTTCAACTTCATCTCTTGGAAGTGTAGGGTTCTTCTCTTATTAGAAGAAAATGATCTCTTGTTGTTTTTCAATGAGAAGGTCTCGGAACCAGAAGCCGAGAAAGACAAATCTCGCTGGAGGAAGAATGATTCCAGAGCAAGAAGGATTTTGGTGGAATCAGTTAGAGACCATGTGGTTCCTCAAATCTCAGGAAAGAAGGCTGCTAGAAATATGTTCAAAACCCTAAATAATTTGTTTGAACATAGTAGTATCAATGTAACCCTTACATTAAGGAACTATCTATCAAATATGAAGATCCATACTGCAAGAACATAGATGTGGCAGCCCACACACAAAAACAATAAGAGATACGTATTTGGTTTTCTTGCTTACATAGATCTATTTTGTCTTATATGTCTTCATAACCATTATATGCAGATCTATCAGGAAGTGTGTTGAGCAGTTGATATAGTTTAATTTGTTTTATGTACCATAGGCTCTTGTTGTATTTGTTATACATTTCATGAACGCGAGATGGAGCTAGTCTAGATGATATCTCCTTCTTGCATGCTTAGAGTAGTGCACACTCTTGATGGCATGTTCTAGTGGAGATAGCAGACATCTAGATAATTCCCAAATGTATTTGGAAGACATGTTTATGATGGTCCTGCTAAAGCATTAGCGAAGATGCCTAGTGTAAACTATTGTCATTGCATAGAAATAGAAATTGGTTAAACTTGATTGTCAATGTCACTGATCATCAAACATGATTTGACTTGTAGGGAAAAGATCATGTGATATGGCCTACAAGAGACGGATGATGAGACTTGTTCCAATGAACAAGTGGTGGACACATGAATCTCGTTGATTTTCAGCAGGAAGCTTCTAGGAGTTTGACTCTCAACCTAGAAGGATGACCTCAAAGGAAGCTTTCACAGGAGTGAAACCAAAAGTGGGCCACCTCTGGATCTTTGGCTGTCCAGACTACATACATGTGCCAAAGGAGAAAAGGATGAAGTTAGAACCTTCAGGAAATAAGGGAACTTTCATGGGATACAGTGAATCTTCAATGGCGTACAAAATTTACATCCCATGATCCATACAGATCGAAGTCAGCAGCGATGTGTCCTTTGAAGTAAAAATGGTTGTCAAGAAAGGAAGAGGATCAGACATGGAGATCGATGATGAGGATATTCTAGAACCAAAGAAGATGAGATCATCTTCCCCTCCAGTTCAGAGGGATTTATCATAAGAGGATGAACCCATCGATTCCATTGATCCAGTTGAGCCAGTTGATATTCCCAAAGATATTGCAATAGGATGGAAGAGGCCTAGATGGGAACAACAGACTTTGCAAGATGCAGAAGGGTATCAAGCTCCACATGGTACTTTCCAATTGGTTATACAAAATCAAGCATGGAGCAGATGGGAGTGTTCTGCACTTGTGTTCTTTGGAGCTTCAAGCTCGTCACAGTGCTCATCCATGTGATACTTCCTTGATTTGATGAAGGATATATCTTCTTCAAATGTCACATACCTACTGATCTCCATTTGTTTGTCTGGGGATGTATATTCTATAAACCTTTGAATATTGATTGTACCCTTCTTTTATGAAGGTCACACATTCAGGAGTCTTGTCCTCCATTATCTGCTGAGGATGTTTGATTTAAGTATAGCTGTCATATGGGATACTTTTGGGTAAGTCTTGATCATGGATCATTTCTTTCATAGCCTCCATAATGGACCTAACAAAAATTTCCACAAGGGTTAGCTAGTACTAATTTAACAGTTATATTATTCATTAAAATAACAATTTAATTTGAATAACACTTATTTCACAAAACATTAAATACTTATCTTTGTTTTGTTTTGTTGACTCCCTCTTGATCCCTGCTTCCTTGTAGAGATAATTGAAGTCTTAAAGCTTTGATCTTTTTTTCTTCATTAAGTTTTGAATTCCTGGAACTTGCTGAAAAACTTCATCCTTGGTCCTCATGTCTTATGGATACACTAGATCCAGGATCACCTTGGATCTACCTTCATAGTTTGGGAAAGACCCTTGGAATTATCTGCAAATTACTTCATTATGCTTCACTTGAATCTCGCTAATAAGAGACTTCTCCTACTCTTTTACTTCATCCTTGGAATTGTTTCCAAGTTCCTTATGGAGGATTCCTGTAACATGTCAAGTGCTTACTATCCACTAGCCAAATACCATTCCCGTGAGTGATAGTACTTAAAGAACAAATTCTTCATCTGATGCTTCCCTTGAATTCTTGTGTGAAGTAGGCTCATCATCATCCGCCATATGAGCATGATGCTTCCTTTTTCCCCTTTTGTTTTCTTGAGTGTAATTTCTTGAATAGTGTCCCAACTTGTTATAGCTTGATCTTGGACATATCCTTCTTGTTTTCTAATACTGATATTCTATCGGTATTATTAGTAAACTTTATATCTTTTCCTTTCTTTGCCTTGATGCAAGTGCTTGATTTTCTTCGTCAACCATCTTCTGCATTTTAGAGATCAAACTTGCCTCTTATTGAGTGCAATCTATCCATAGCTTATCAAACTTGGGTAGCTTTTTCCTTGCACAGATACCTTGAACAAACACATCCCAAGAAGAGGGAAAAGCATTCAATGATGTCAACACGAGCTTTTTCTCTTCTACAGTATCTCCAATAGCTGCTAGTTGATCCTTGATCTGAGAAACCCTTGTAAAGTAGGACACTATCTTTGACTTGTTCATCATCACATTCCTTAACTGATGTCTTAATAATAACTTTCTCCTAGTATTCTTATTTCATATAATCTTGTGAAGGCCTCAAAAATTTCCTTAGGAGCCTTCAATTCTGACATGAGGATCAAGTGGCCCTTGATTGAATTAGATAGAATTATTTGTGTTTTGACCATATTCTTCTTGTACTTTGTTTTAGCCTCCTCTTCTTCTGGTTTCGGGGTAACTTCTTTGAAATAATATAAGAGATCATTCTCTTCTGGAATGATAAGTATCCTATGCTTCCAAGATCTGAGTTTATCTACCCCATCCAATCTATCCTCAACCCTTAGATTGGTTGTCATTTTGTCAAAGCTGATATTTGACCAAGAAACCCTAGCAGAAGATAGGTAAAAGATGAAGTTTATCAAATGAAAAATATGGTCCCAAGAAAAGATGCACCCTCTAGGGCTAGTTGGAGAACACTTATTTTCAGTCAATTCTGTGGACAGAACCGGTCAAAACTATAAGCCCTAGATTCCCAATTCCGACAATAATTAGGTCAAAATTGAAATTTCTTGGATCTAAGATCTGTTTCCACGGATAGGTGCGCCCTCCTAAGGAAAATTCCAAAACCCTACTTTTCAATCCAATCTATCGCTAGAAGTGTTTTGAACTGGAAGCCCTAGTTTCCAAATTACGGTTGTTACGGCTGTTGTAATGGCTTCTTTCAACATTGCTTTGATACCATGTTGATTTTTCTTAGCAGTTATATGTTTTTAACTTTTTAAAAGCTTTTCTATCAGATAAACATAAACTGTATGCATAAAAGGATTGTTGAAAGAAACACATCCACATTAGACACAAATTTTACCCAACCCTTTCACGAGAAAAACCCAACAACTTCTCTAGATAAGATTCTTCAACAAGATACAATTTCCAATCTAGTGCCCAACACTAGTTACAAAAACAAAGTAACGATATACAAGAAAGATACCGAATGACCTCTGAATAGGTGCGCCCAGAGAGAGAGAGAGAGTATGATAGCCCCAATGATTATGCTTCTTGTGTTCCTCACTTGTCCTCCTAGAGAAGTGTGCATCACTTGAAAGAGAGAGGTGTGCTTGCTTGATGTCAAAATGAAGTGTGGAAACACTTTATTTATATTCTTCTTTTCACTAGAAGTTTCCACAGTTAGGAAGGCTTGACTTTTATTTAATCTTTAATTTATCTTTCAAGCCGACTTGTCATTTTTCCTTCTAGGGTCAATTTACCCATTTCAATGGGTTAGTTGTGATCTTCATTTCTTTCCACTTTCTCTGGGACTTCTTAATAATATATTTTGATGCTACACAAACATCAACACATATTAACCATTATGTCATTAGATCTAGTGGTGCACCCCCCTCATCTTGGGCATTCTATTAGGGTTTGAGGTTGGTTTATCTAAACACCACATATGTTATGATTTTTTGACCATGTCTAGAAGATATTTTTTCTCCCTAAGATAGATCTAGAGTTTTATCCCAATATATTATTATTTTATTTGAAGGGTTGATGAGCCAATGTCCTATATAAGAGACTCCCCGTGGATTGGAGAATAAAAACTTCCTTTATCTCAAAGCTTTTGGTGTATTGGATATTTTTCTTATGTTGTGAGGCATATATGGCAAGCTTAATCTTGAGGTATAATGTTTCGATCTGTTTCATTGTCAATTGAGAATGATCTAGTTGATGCATAGGTAAAACTTTTATCATTTGAATAAAATTAATGAAAACTTCTTCATTTTTAAATATACTCAATTTCTTGTTAGCTTGCTTGTAAGTGGCATCCTTTTGTGTGTCGTGTTGGAGTATATGCCAAGTCTCTTGCTAAAGGTGCACGCCCAAGGGTAACCCTTCCTTGGAGAAAATCTACATCAAATTCTTAAGGCTTGGGATAGAATTGTTATGAGATTTGTAGGATTTTCAGCCCCAAGTACCCTCAAACTCCAAATGAGAACCATTTATTTGACCCCATAACCCCAATTAGCTAAGGCACATGTCCTTTCTTCCATCTCCTCAACCAAACACACTTAATTTTTTTTTTCTTTTTATTTAACCATAAATCAAAATCTTCCAAGCATGCCATTACACTTTGGATTTCTATCTCATCAAAGCCAAGCTATATTCTCTTCCTTCATCACTTTTTTTAGGCTTGACCTTTATAGTTTTATTTATGTTTTCAATTTTTTTTTTATTAGTATGTCTGTGACTTGTGAGACTATCCATTGGTCAAAGAAACCGCGACCCAAGGTCATCTAAACCATCAAAATCGCTTGAGGATCAAACCTAGCTTAGACCACACCAATCCTTAATAAGGCTGGATTTTTAAGTGTCTCCTCCTGGCTACAAGATTTGACTTACAAAAAAACTCATCAACTGATCCAAACAAAGAACAAAAATGAACAAAAAAACACCTTGAAACCAAGTCGAAACTAAGTGTTTTACATTTATTTTTAAACAACAAAAGGAACATAAATAAATCTACCCCTAAATGTTACCTAATCACATCTTTTATTTGGAGTTTTTGTTCTACTAATTCATCTCTGAAAATATGTTGTGTTTCCATAACATTTGCAAAGTTTAGTAAAAGCACTATTGCTCATTTTTTTCATATGTAATAAATATGGGTAAATAACTAAGTCACTTTTTAGATCTATAATTTTTAGTTAACAAATTAACACAATTTCATTTCAAATTTCACATTCTTTGTTGCAAATCTAACTTAGAGAAATCTGTTTTGAAGTAATCTTGTCCGTTTTATTCCAAGCAAGATCTCCTCTATGAGTGATTGTTATTTGTTTTCATTTGTGGGATGATATATTTCAGAGTAAAGTATTCTAATTAAGTAATTTAAACACTAATGGTTAATTTTGGAAATTATTTTTGCATGTTACATACATTCATGAGTTGTTAATTCATTTTCTTGAGCATAAATTGTGAATGAATAAACTCACCTTGCGTTTCTTTACAACAAATCTCTTTTGAGCCAGTTTATTTTTAAGTGGTTGGCTACATTTTTCATATTAAGCATTTGTTATGGTTGGGCATCTTGAAATTTATTGGCCTAATCCATATTTGTAGAAGCGATTTTTATCACTTTAACAAATCTGGAAATTATTTGAGTTTGAGATGATCTAACACTTCACAATCTAAGGATCTTTGCATGACATATCGCTTCAAAAATCTCTCAAACAAGATCTCACCTTGAGATTAAAACATTGTATTTCAATAATTTGTTTGGCAAAACACTTCTACAATTCACTTAAATTTGGAATAGTTTAACTTGCGACAAATAAACCCACCTTAATCACCATATCTCTTTTGATTTAGCCCAAAGGGTTAGTTCAAGCAATTGTGAGCTAGACATGAGACCACTCCCCCCAAAGTTGAGGTGGTCACAGGTTCGACTCTCTTAGTTCTCCTCGGGGTCAATCTTCGTAATCAAGGCCGACAAAGATATGGTCCTTTTTTGTATTTTGGGGTCTTTTTTTTATTATATTTTCATAAGATCAAAGTCCCATGAGAACCTACTGATATTATGATAAATTATGTTACAAGAGAGAAGACAATCTCTTTTCACATTGTTTTATATTTTCGAGGTGATTAAATTTTGCAAAAGTGTTGTATTTTGGTGGGTCACGGTTTTAATCTATGTTGAAAGAAGGTGAAAAATGTCATGAACATCTTTAAAATGTAATTTTGGTTTTACAAATAAAATTACGATTTTTTTTCCCAAGGAATATATATATATATATATATATAACTCGATGGGTTAGCTCGAGTGGTTGTTTTGTGAATTGCAAGCATGAGGTCTCGGGATAAAGTCCCTAGGCCTCACTTGATGTCCCCACCATATTAGGTTGCCTAATAACTGCAACCGAACAGTTTACGGTTTAACTTGGGTATCACCCTGAGGTTTTCACGTGATGTGTGTGTGTGTGTGTGTAACTCGGTGAGTTAGCTCGAGTGGTTGAATGTTGTGAATCGCAAGCAGGAGATCTCGGGATCAAGTCCCTAGGCTCATTGGCCTCACTTAATGTCCCCACCGGGTTATGTTGCCCAATAACCGCAACCGAATGGTTTGCAGATTACCTTGGATACCATCCCCAAAATGAAGGGAAGTGTCTCAGGGTTTCCCGTTGTGTTTTCCAATATAAAGAGAGAGAGAGAGAGAGAGAGAGATATTTCCAGATTTGCATTTTGATAAAATTATCTTATTTTATTTGTCTTTAATGAAAAAATGTTATAATAAATTTATGGAACTTTTCAACCATTTCCATTTGTTATAAAGTGTTTGTTTCATTTCAACATCTTTACATTTCTCTTGTTCGAACAGTTTTTTGGGGATTAATAAATCTACAATTTACTCACACATTTAATCAGATTTAAAATCAACCCTCCAAGCTCTCTCATTACGAAGAATCTAATCAACCCTAGTGAAAGACCCCCGGCCTATGAGAGCATGTCAAAAGTGAGAAGAGTTAGTATTTAGGTGACAGTTATTGGACTCAAAATAGAAACAACCACCAATCAAGTTCACCAAAATACAAAACAAAGTAATCTTTGGAGTATAGCTCATGTAAGTTTATTATAATTGATGGAAAATTAATGGATATAAAAAATGTATAGCTCATCTATGCTCTTTGAAGACACCGCAAATGGAAAATTAATAGATAATCACAATTATGTCAGAGCGTCCACATTTCCGCCTCTATAACAGGCTATAACAATTATTGACAGGGAATTTAGAGAAGCTATGAATCTTAATAAAAGTTGAGTGCATACAAAAACAATTCCAGGGCACTTTTTAGTCAGACATGGAACATATTTGCTAGTGGAAGAGCTTTACAAATTTACTAGCTAATTACAAAAGACAGATTAGGCTTATGCCTTCCACAACTATACCTTGTAAAGAAGAATTTTAATATTGAAGTATCTATTGTACAAATTTGGCAACCTGAAAGGGAAAAATAGGCCTTAGAGTAACCCTAAACTTCCTTGCAAGTGTCCAGATCTTCGTAAATTGTACGAGTCGGGATCTTCTATAAATAAATAAGGCATACCGAGGATGAGTGTTTAAGCTTCAATTTATTTGACTGAGCATAAACGGAGTTTCCCCTTTTTCTCTTGTAATTCTGAAGAAAGATATTCAGATAACCTTCAGAAGGCGTGGTTGAAATAGCACTAGAGTATATTATAATTTATAATATATGAGAAGCCCAGGCATTAATAATGGCCATATCTTCAGACTACCAGAAATGCAGTGCATTCCTTTAGAAACTCTAAAAATCACCCAAAATTTATTCAAAAGAAAGGACCATGAACTGCTGTTCTTGTAGCCTGATTCAGGCAAATCATCTTAATGTGTTCAGTACTATCTCTCGTTTACAAAGGTATTTCAATTTTTTAACCAATCTTGAGTACCAAGTCTGTGAGCTACTATCATATTATTTCCATAGTTTCACGCATTTGTCATGACTCGCAGATGCAACCATTCCAGTTGCAGGAGACTGAGCTAATCCTGCAATGAGACCTTCATGAGCGGGAAGCGTCATGCTTTTGTTCTCTGCCATATTCCATAATTCCAAAGACTGCAACAAATAGAAGAAATCAGCACATATTGTAGATCTCTTTTAATGCACAATAATGTATGTCAACAAAAGAAATGTCTACCCTGAATAAGTGCGTTGTCAGCTTACCTGGTAACAGCCAATGACCAAGAGTGAAGAGTATTTTGGATGGAAGACACAAGAATGAAACTTGTTACCATTACAGCTGAGTTCATGAATGCATTCTCCGCCAGAGGCCAATGACCAAACCCTTACAGAATCCTCACTGACAGATGCTAAGAAATCACCAGTTGCGTCCCAGCAAACCGAGTGGACAGGTTTGGTATGCCTCTGTAATAAGATTTACACAACCTGGTATCATAAATTTAGAACACTCGCTATTGTTCTATTCTTCTAACAGATTGCATTTTCGCAAATAGCATAGCAAGTTGTCTTTAGAAAGGCACTAAACAATAATTTGGATTTGTCACATCATTCTCATCACATAAAAGTCGACAACCTGGAAAAGACAAAATATCCACCTAAAGTAATAATACAAGGATATCTATGGAATAAGAGAAGGTGAAATAAAACCATTCTCTTTTGGGAGTCAGAAGGGCCAAGTTCCAGCATAAACTCAAGATATAAGTTTTCGGTATAGGTAAAAGCACATAAGCAAGATAATATATCAATAAAATTATCTATACAAGAAATTGCAGATGAAAAAATTATGAATCGATGTTTCTTCCTCTCATTTCTTTTAGAAAAACATTTAATATGAGATTGGTGTTGGAGGTGGTTGTGCTGCAATTTCACATGCTCCTTTAACTTTAATTTCTTGTCCTGGCCTCGTTTGCATAATTGCCCATCCTGGCCATTTATTGTTGATCTGTAGTAGGATTAGCTGAACTTTGAATGAGAGCCATAAACCATACAATCTGACGGATGTTTGCAATTGCATGCAGTAACTGTCGCAGTGTCAAAGCTTCCTCTGCTGCACTTTGCTCAGCTCTTAGATATACCATTGGACAATCTTGTGTCATCAACCACAGCATATGTTTCATATTTTCCAACCAAATATATTTGTTTGGAGATTGATTTATCTCAAGAGGCTGGGCAGTGGGAAGGAGAATATTAATATGGAATGGAATCCCAATTATGGGATATGCCACTGTAGTAATAAGCAGAAATTATTATGGACAACAAGAAGGAAACAACCACAAGCCATGGAGTTTGCCTGTAATCTGGCACACTGTGCAGGTCTCCGGTTCACCTCCCACAGGGTTAGGCGCACTAACTCTACACCACCCACTTTACACCATGAAGTGCCTTGAAGTTTCCTGGGGATTTATTTCCGAGAAAAGAAAAGCCAAAGAGGGCTCACAGTGCATAATCTTTCTTCCTCTGGTTTCTTTTGGAAAGATTCAAAAATCATTTATGAGATATGGAGGGTTGGAGGTGGTTTGTGTTGCTACAAGAGCTCTACAACATCAGAGAATTTGACATTTCCTGATCAGTTCCACCATTTTGAGCTCCATGTCCAGTAATGACTAATACATTTTCTAATCTACAGATAACAAACTTCATTGCTCTATGTAAGCATTACCAAATAATTTATGTTTTATTTATATATCTACAACAGCACATACAGTTGAGCCAGTTCATTCCTGATTCTTATGTTTCCACCTTTACGAAAACATAATCAATGTTACATATAAATCAGCCTGTCAATGTGGCAATATCTCGAAGCATGTTGCTCTAGACAAACAAGGCCAAATGATTTCTGATGCCACTTTCTTCAAGATTTTCAGAGATGGAAGCCCCTGAATCTGATTAATGACTTTGGCAAAACAATTCAATCGAATTTCTTGAACAAAATACTGAGCATATGGTTTGCAGCTGAGCACAACTTTCACAGAGGCTATAGTGAAAATCAGTATAAAAGTAGAATGAAAATAGACTTAATGATGAGACTCAATAGGAATGATCAGCAATCAAATTATTATTATGATTATTAGCAATAACTCCAATCAAATTTGATTCAATATAGTTATTAGTAAATATAGAACTAAAAGGTTCAATTATTTGAAACAGTTATCTAATCGATATGCCTTTTCAATTACTTAAGAAAAAAATTCAAGGTGAGCCTACTTAAAAATTATTCTTTACATATTTTGTCTTTAGCATCTTTGTAACAAGATTTTGTCTAAAATGGAAGTTTGAAGACAATTTGAGAACTGGAGAAGACTTACCCTAGGATGACATACCAAAAAAGTGTTAAGAGTTTCTCTAGGTACTCGGTTAGTATTCCGCTACAGTTGAGCACAGCCAGCATACACAGCAGATCCTTGATGGCACAGCAGCTCCAGCACATCCATCTTCTTAGTTTCCTGTGCACAGCAGAGTGCAGAGTGATGGTGCAGAACTAGTCTGCTGTGGGAGGTTTGTAGCAGCGGTATAGAGGATGAGAGAGCGAGGGTGCATGAATGCAACAGTCTCATCCTTGTCCCAGATTTAGAACTGATGTTCAGATTTAGCATTCCAGTTTAGCTAGAGATGTTTTATCAGTTGTAGCATGCATTTACTCTCTTTAGAGGAGGTTGCAGTTCCCTGGGAGGCACCAGCAGGTTTGCATGTTACTGTTTATCAGAAGGAGGCGCACTATTTCTTGCACATATTTCCATGCAGGAGGAAATGCACTAGTTGAGATGATTAGGGTCAGGTTTGACTCTGTGAGTTGGGGGTCTTTCATGCACATGTCTAGATACATTGTATTTTCCCTGGATTCTTATTAGTCTATAAAGAAGATGAAAGGAACACCAGTGTTAGTTGCCAAGTTTTAGTTTTACACCTATACATTGTAATTTTCTTCTTTCAAGTTTGAAATAGAATACAGATGCAGTTTTGAGTGGTTCTTTTTTGTGTGTTTCCGATGTTCATGATTTCCAGCAGTTTGTGTTTGTAGAGTAACATAGCTCAGATTAGCTATTTTGATTGAAGCTTTTGAGTTTTAAGTTACCTGGGTTTAGCGTTTATTTTAATGAGTGCAGATCCTGCATACCATGGTTTGAAATTTAACATGGTATCAGAGCACGCTCACTGAAATCCGCCAGATTCATGTATGGAATGGGCTGCTTACTGTGATAGGGGGTTGACAGAGAGTTTCAATGGGTGTGATGTCCAAGTTTCATTGAGTGAAGTAGAGCCAGACCAATGACAATTTATTGGGTGAGATGCCCAAGATCTTCTAGTGATTGGAAAGTTGTTATTAACCTAAGATAGGCAATTTGCACCTTAGATAGGCTGCAGATTGAGCCTCGTCTGTTTGTTCGGGGTTGCAGAAATGTCTAGCTTTAGTCTTCGAGTGTCACATGTTGGTGAGCGCTTCCAACTTTGTACCATGGAAGTTCAGGTTACAAAATCTCTTGGAGAGAGTTGAACTATTGTATCTTTTGGATAAGGCCGCAGCTCCCACGATCCCCAGGAGTTGGCAAAACATTCTAAGAAATCAACCAAGACAAATCAAATAGTTCTTGATTCATGAAGGATCATTTGATCCCTCATTTTCTTTATTTGATCACTTATGTCACAAAAACGAAGACGGTGAAGGAGATGTTTGATGCCCTAACCATATTGTACCAAATTGTCATTTCTCCTGTCAAATGTTTCTAAAGAGCAAGCTCATTGGCACTCCCATGAGCAAGACCAATACTATAGAATGAAGATCATAGAGTTGAGAGAATAACTCACTGCTATTGAGAACGGAATGGTGACATGAGCTAGTTTGAATCACTTTAAATGGCTTTGGTCCATGGTGGGATCACTTTGTTCACTGTATTTGTGCTCGTGAGAAGTTCACCACTTTTGAGAAACTTTGGGTGACTTTGTTGAAGAGGAGACAAGAATAGAGATGGTTTTAGCCAGTTTTGAGGAAGCACAGACATAGCCCTCATTGGGAAGGTGAGGAAAGGAGGAAAGAAGGGAGCACTCAAGAAAGATCAGAAGAAGAAAGAAGATTTAGGATCTTCGAACCATAAGAAGAACGATCTAAGCCATGTGAAGAACCTTAAGTGCCACAAGTTTGGTCACTATGCCTCTTAGCGATCCTGAGAAGAAGGGGAAGGGTAAGCAGCAGCAGCAAAAGCAGTTTGCAAGGGGTGTAGAGGCTGATGAGCTTGCATCCAGATTGGAGACAACCTTTGCCATGTTGTCATGCTTTTCCACTAACACAATTTCTGGTGTTGATTGGTTTGTGGATAGTGTAGCTTCAAGACATATGACAATGTTATATCAGAGCTTTCTTTAGAATAGAAGAATGAGATTCTGACATGTAGGTGGAGCTTGCTGATGATGCCATGTACTCAATGATTGGGATGGGTTCTATCTCATTCCACGTGCAAGAAATAGAGGTTCTTGAGCTACATGAGGTATTGCATGTTCTTGGTTTAACCAAGAATCTTCTTTTGATTTCTTGTCTAACAGATCGAAAGTGTATGGCTAAGTTTGATGATCAACTAGTGATCATTAGAAAATGCAACCCTGATCCTCGTAGAGTTTTGGCCAAGGGAATGTGTGAGGGTGGCATTTACAAGTTGCTAGCAGATCCTATGAAGCATGGAGCTTTGGTACATAGCAATGACAATCTATGTGAGCTTTGATACACACATTTAGGTCACTTGCATTATGGAGCTTTGAGGCATGTGGTAAAACTCCTTGAATTCAAGGTGGAAAGGAAAGGAGTGTGCACTCAAGCATGCCAACATTGTTTTACCAAGCAATGACCATAGCTGGACAAGGATTCTTGATCTAGTACATTTGGATGTGTGGACTCATGTCATTAGCTTGGTTGATAGGGATATATATTCTATTACATTTTCTTCATTGATGATTCTTCTAGGAAAACCTGGATTTATTTTATGTAGACCTAGGATGAGGACTTTAGCAGGTTCTAAGAGTTCAAAGCACTTGTGAAGAACTACATAGGTAGGAAGATGAAGGTACTGTGATCTAACAATGGAGGGTATACATCCAAGAAGTTTGGTTCATTTTGCAGAGAAGCAAGGATCAAGAGGGAGTTTGCAGTGCCTTACAACCCACAACAGAATGGGGTTGCTGACAGAAAGAGCAAGTCCATTATTAAAACAATAAAGGCTTATGGTTCATGACCTATATCCACCTATGTTCCTTTGGGAAGAGGCATGTAGTCCAACTGCATACATCCTGAATAGGTGTCCTCATTGGGTATTGAAGGACAAAACACTAGAGGAAGCTTTCACTAGTGAGAATCCCCTCATTCACACTTTTGCGTTTTCATTTAAGGTTGTTCGAAGGAAGAAGTGGGAGCAGAAAGCACAATTTTCAAATGCTTATGGGAGTGGAGCATTCTGTGAGCATTTTTTATATAAAATACATTTTAAATTTTTAATACACATTAAAGAAAACATGCATAATGTTGAATTTGCTACAGAAAACATAGATTTAACTACTGGATTAACAATGATCATTGAAGCAGTCAACCATTTAGTACATATATAACATTAATCATCTAGCAGTTATAACTCATAACATTGTCATCAAATAATCAACCATAACATCAACCTTCAAATTTTAACATAAAACCTTTGTCATCAACAAACTATAACAGATAATGTCAACCACGAAAGGAAACAGAGCAACATATTCACTACCAAAGCGTTGTAATATGCAACCAACAGTTCAAACTTCAAAGGAGGTTCAGACTTCAAAGTTCAAAGTTCAAACATAAATTATCGTATAATGTTTACAAAATAGGCCATAAGTGTTAACACTGAATTTAACCCTGGTGAATTCAAGTGTTACCTTCAATATCATTCGTGAGCACATTTGGGATCGAGGTGGACTTCTCCTTAGTCCATCTTGATTATTCGACATCAATGGTTCTTAGTGGGTTCTATGGCCATGATCCTTTACATCGGAGTTGTGAGATTTCATGTTCCACAAATTTGGTTACATTATAGAGTTTGAATTTCAAATATCAATGTTTCCAGGGAGGTAGTATAGGATTGTGCTATTTTTAGCATATTTTCAGTGGTTCTGTCTATATTTGATCATGGTTGTGAACTTCAGTTTTACTCTGTTCCAATATTTGTGGAGGTCACTGCTATTTTAAGCATGTGACGTGGCAAAAAGAGTATGGTGGCATTTGGCATCTTTTGATGGTTTAGTGGACTTCTTCGGTCTGGTGTTGATTCATTCGATGGAATCCTGAAAACTACTGAGTCTGCTGAATTTTGGATGGGATATTAAATTCTATTTCCTTCATATGAGGTCTGATGAGGTAGGAACCCATCTCAAACATCCTGAAACACTTAAGAATTTTATATTTTCCCTTGCTACCCTTTTACTTAAAAATTTGTATATTGTCATTCTGGGAGTGCTTAGGGAGTGTCTTGGGAGTGCCTCAAAAACCTTAGCAGTGCACTCCTAAGGGTGTTTCTAGAATGTTCCCTCTTGGAGCATGCTTTGGGAGCCATGTTTTGCAGAGGGGGAACGCTCCCCTACAACTTAGTTTTCAGTTGTCTTGGAAATATTCATATTCCTGAGGAGAAAGAAAGCTAGATGGAACCCTCAAGTTTGAAGGGTGTTTTTGTTGGATACCATGAGTCCAACAAGGTTCATATAGTCTACATTTCGTCACAGTGGAAGCTAGCATTGCATAGAGACGTGAAGTTTGATGAGGATGCATGGTCCTCAAGGTCTCAAGAGCCTCCAACAGAGGTTGAGGAGGGAGAAACACTTACCTTCTCAAATGTTGATATGAAGAAAGAAAAAATTCAAAATCAGATCAGCAAGGTTCTGGAGGTGGAATCGATGCTTCAGTACGTTCCAATTTGGGCCAGGAATCCTAGGTGGCAACATTGAAGAATGCATAGGAGCAAGTTGGAGCTCCAACAACAACTCTTCAGGTGAGTCATTCTCCTAAATGTTTTTGAACTATGTTCAACTGATGTCTTCTATCATTGATGCAAAGCCTTTTAGTTATAAGGAGGCAGTAAGTGAGCAGGTATGGCAGGACGCCATGGTGGGGTATAGCTCCATCATGAAGAATGATGTTAGGGAGATTGTGAAGTCAATGATTGATTCCGAGTGGTTTTACAAGGTGAAGCATGCAACAAATGGTGGCATAGAGAAGTACAAGGCTCGGTTCATAGCGACAGGATTGTCCCAAAGAGAGGAAGTTGACTACGAGGAGACCTTTCCTTTAGTTTCCAAGTATACTTCCATCTGTGCCATTCTGTCTTTTGCGTCAATCTTTGGTTGGCATTTATAGCAAACGGATGTAAAGATAATTTTTCTCAATGGTCAGATTAATGGTCAGATTGAGGAGGAAATTTCTCAATCGCCAGAGCAAAGGTTTATATTTGTTGGGAACTAGAATGGGCTAAAAAACAATCCAACAGTGCATATGTAGAACATACTGCAAGCGTATCAATTACTTGACACAGGTAAGTACTAACATGTGTTTGCACACACAGACACATGCATTAAATACTATATTGTCTCAATTAGTTGACATAGATTCATACTATAGTATGTATGTCCATGTATGTGTGTGTGTCTTACCTAGACATTACCCTTTCTTCATACACATAAATCCTCAGTCCTACACATATATTGAGCACTTGACTCAAACATAATTTTAGAATTACCATATCTCCTTAATTATTTATCCCTGGAAAAGTCTTTCATATGAAAATCACGAAGATGACGGACCTTACAACATGGTTTAGTTAGGGATTTATACTTCTATATTTAAAATTTGTCATCTTTTAAAAGCTAGGAATAAACTGATAATAAATTAGTAATTACTGAAGAAATACCATACAATATAAAGTTTCAAAGTAACATTGATCAAATCATAAACAATACCATGGCAATTATTCACTATGGGTTCACACTAGTATGTATGTGTTGTTTATCAACATGATTCAATTCTAGTTCTTCCATATTTACTTGGTTGAATTGCACAACTATATGCTAGAAATAAGTAGATTCAAAACTCCCATGGATAAAAAGTTTGCTTCATAATGCTTCCATACCTGTAAAGAATGTAAGCAAGCATCAGTCTCCACATCAAAAATGGATACTAAATTCTCTGCTGCAGCAGCAAGAAGCTTCCCCCCACAAGGTTGGAATCTCACTTGTGCCATGCCACCCTGCACCAGTACAAAACTATATGGGAAACTGAAGTGCTGAAGCACAAAGGTAACTGAGCCAACTAAAATTCAATATCTTTTAGTGATTGAACAAACATATTTGGCTGACCTTGGAAACTCTTGTGCATAAGCCTTGGCCAACACTCCAATAACGAATTTCATTGTTACTGTCGCAAGAGCAGAGAAGATCCCCATTGTTTGAGTGGAAATCTAGCGACATGACGGAGGTCAAATGTCCAGTGAATGTACGGAATGGGAAGTTAGGCTGCATAAGTAATTTAGATAGAGATCAACTTATTTGTTTCATGAGAACATTAAAGTGAAAACATGCTTAATTAGAATTTCTAGAGAATCATACAAGACACAGAATACTTGTGAAGAAGTTTAATATAGTTCATGGTTGTTCAACAAAAAATAGGTGTATGAAGCTTGTATGTTAGGCAAGAAGCACAGAGAGAATTTCCTCAAGGAAGATGGAGAGAAAAAAAAGTGGTTAGAGTTGGTACACAGTGATCTTAACTTCTTCATGGTGAGGTTCGAAGTATTTTATGACATTAATTAATCTTTTCTCAAGGAATGTTTGGGTGTACATTCTCAAGTACAAGTCAGATGTGCTTTGAATGTTCAAAGAATTCAAGGCTATGGTTGAAAAGCGGAGTGGGATCTCAGCACAGATACTGGTATTTAATAAAAATCAAAAGACTTCTACAAATATTTCACATCTCACGGCATTCACAGAAAACCAACTTGCTCATACACTCCTCAGCAGAATGATGTTGGAGAAAGGAAGAAGAGGACTATTGTGGAGATGGTAAGGATGTATTCTCAAAGGTGAAAAAATCTATCAAATGATCTTTAGGTTGAACTAGTGCATACAACAATTTCTCTATTTGAATAGGAGTGCAGCAAAAGCTATCAAAAATATAACACTTGAAGTAGAATGGAGTGGTAAGAAACAAGAGGTGAGCCTTCTCAAAGTGTTTGATTGTAATGCCTATGTTCATGTGCCGAAAGATACAATGCATAAGATTGAGGATAGAAGTAAAAAGTGTATTCTTATAGGCTATAGTGAAGAGTCTCAGGCATACAGATTTAAATTGGAAAAGAAGGATATAGTTCTCAATAAAGATGTCATATTTTATCAAGATCATAGCCAGGGAGATTCAAATCAGTCTGAAATTTCTAGTGTCATGGGAGAAAATTCTAAAGTGGTGTTTGTAGACATTGACGTACTCAAGCTACAAAAACTACTTGATAGCAGTGAATGAATCCAGAAGTTAAAATAACAAATGACAGTCAGCTTTACAACAGGTGAATATTGCTCTCATAACTGTAATTTTGAATTCATACAAGACTGTTTCATTTGAGGATGAACCTTTTAAGAAGGAATGGAACTAAGCGATGTAGGTAGAACATGGTTCCATATAAAGAAATGAAGCATAGAAACTAGTGGTATTGCCTAAAGGGAAAAGTGTAATTTGGTGCAAATGGATGGTTCAGTTGACAAGAACAAAGCATTATAAATCTGTGTTACTATGCAAAACAAAATCAAGTAAATTTGAATGTTAAAGTAAACTTTTTGTGAGAACTTACCCTCTTTGTTCCATTGAAAAAGAGCTTTATATTTGATATTTCAAGTTTAAAATCAGAATATACCTCTGACTGCCCTTTAAGGCTCAAAAAATTATGTGAGAAATTATTCTCATGTGTATTGTCCCACTTGTATACTCTGAAGCAAGAATTAAGCACCCTAATATTCCTTGAAAAGAATCAAGGTGCATTAAAGAATGTATAGGACCTCTTCAATGCCATAATTTTCGATGTGCAGTGTAAATTTTATATAATTTTCTAAGGTCTGCAGCTGAAGTAAAGAGATCAATGAACTCAAGGAAGCTTGCATTTTCAATCCCATTTAAAATTAGGTTCTCTTGTAAAAAATGAACATCTTTTAATATTAGGTTTTCTCCTGGAAGTAATTTGATGAGTTTTTATTCATATTTGGTTTGAACGATAAAAAAATAATACATCCATGAACTTCTAACATATCTGATCTCATAATAGGAAGGCGTCTGAGATGAATAAAAAGTTAGCATGTAATTCTATTAATAGTGATAAATATTAAACTAATGAGATTTTCCAACATAAATGGGTGGCTTTAGGTGGCTAAAATATCCATTGATATAGTCTATCTTGGCCTTAAACATGATGTAGTTGATATCAATTCTTATGTTCTCATCAATTGCAGGACCCCTTGGACTTGGGGATTTAAATATTTTTATATTGGAATCACCCAAAGGACCTGTGAGGCATATGATCAAGTTTGTTGTATTCAATGTCGTCTATAAGAAAAGGATGAAGCTAAAATTATTTATGCCGAGATTGTCTTTGAGGGACACTCAATGTGTATTGGTTGCAATTAGTACCAAAATTACTAATATTTTTTTGCAGGATGATTATTAAGAATGGAGATACTCAATGTGTATTTGTTGCAATTAGTACCAAAATTACTAAATTTTTTTGCAGGATGATTATTAAGAATGGAATATTAATGTTAAGATTAGAATGCCATAGCAATTGGGAAAGTAGAGACTACATGCAATGAACACATGAACAACCCCTAACACAAGATATGGCAGATATCCCTGAGACCTAAATAAACAGTGAATTGCATTATGATAGCTCATATGATACCCTATAGATGAGGAAAAATCTCTAATACCAGGAGTGGGATTTAGATTAGCTACCCCCAAACTCATAAAACATGGGACTGCCCAGCTACCAACCACCAGTAAAGTCCATACCCACCCACTAAGGATGAGTCATAAATGACATTACTGAGCACCAGGGAACCAAACACTAACACCCCCCCTTAAGCTTGACTAAAGGATAAATCATAAAAGATATGGCATAGAGATATTTTACCTAGTAAATATTACATCCCAACATCCCCCCTTCATATACCCTTCAAAAAGATATGGTAAGCAATATGGCCAAATAAACATTACAATAATTCAGTCCTTAATGTTTATTTGGGTAGGAAATATGATAATGACCAATGCTGACAACGACAATCTAACCATGACAAGGTGCAAACAAGCTCTTAATGGAGAGTCTATCTACAGAACTTTAGCCTCCAAATACCTTCACATGAACCCCTTCAGCATTGATGAAGCAAATGGAGAATCCTTCAAAACTATAGCCTCCAAAAACACCTTCACACATACCTCTAGCTATGAACTTTGAAGCTAACACAAGAAAATTCAAATCCAAGTGCCAAAGAGCATATTAATCAACAATCTTAGCAAGAGCTCTAAATAGTAAATCCCTCCATGTTGTCAAAGAAAAATCTCCAAAAAAAGGACACAAAAGATGATAAAGAGGCTCATGATCATGCTCTCATGAAATTCAAAAAGCAAACCAAGAACTTGACCGTGGTATCATGAGTCAATAGGCTCAACATGTGCTCCAAAATTCCAAATGCCACTCTTCACAAGATAGACTTCCCATCATAAAATGCACACATGCCGAAGGGAAGCAAGAAAGAAAGGTGTAGCAACAATGATTAGGATGTCGATATGGTTCAGACATCAATGGAAAATATTTCAATGCTGGCTAAAGAGAAGGTACAAAATGTGGTTCCTACAACTTAATAGTAAAGTGTTAAATTGACATCTTAGAAAATATATCAACAACCACATAAACACAATAGTTGCCCTTCTTTTTGATAGCAAGCTTGGCAATGGCATAAGGGGTGCACGATTTGATGTATCTACTAACATCCTATTAGAGCTTTGGCTAGTAGAAAGTACTTTTGTAACACATCTTCTCCACACCGAAGTGTACTACCACTCCAATGCAATGTGCCTCCCAAAACATCTACTCACATTATAGTCCAGATGGCATAGAAATCCATACTAGAGGTGAAAGTCAAAAACTTGTTTACCTACAACTAGGGTTTGATATTCCCTATTATTTTCTTGCAAATTGGATTGGTTGTCTTAAGGTTGGTTATCTTTGCTTCATCCTTTGTTTTGAGATTTCGGGGTGGCATTTAAACCTTTTTTTGTTATAGTTGATTTGCAACACCAAACTCTTTCTTACCCTTCATGCAAGAATTTTTCTTTTATACTAAGTTACTATCAACATAACTATAAGCCACTACCAGCATTATTTGAGAACTATCTGCTGCTTGAAGTCCTTGATACCCATTTTTGCAAACCAAATATGGTAGGCGTTTGTGTACTCCTATATAGTTTGGTCCTAAAACAGGAAACAGGGCATGGGGGACACCAAAACACTAGTATTCAACACAGGACATGACCCCAGAAATAGGACACAAGGACACATTATATATATATATATAAAGTACAAATTACAAAGACAAAAATGAAATATAGACATCAAGATCCAAATATTTTTAAAACTATAACATTTACAAAACACTTGGAATCCCTTCAAATCTCAGTTTTACCCATCCTATGTATAATTAGAGACCGTGAGAACACTTTCCCTACAACTAAAAGGGAGAAAATACGATGAAAAAACATTTTTTAGAGTCAAACACATGGGGGACATCTAGGGCACATGTCAAACATACTAGCATATCTTTGTTCAATACATGCGATACGGACATGGACTCCTACTTGAGCGTGTCTTATTTCTTAAGCATATATTGTTTGTCATAATTTCCAACAAGTTAATACACCTCCTTTACGACATTGACAAAATCCCTCAAAGTTGGTTCTATCTCATACATTCCAAAATCATCCTCCATATTTGCACAGAATGAGAATCCCACCAATGTTTGACATGGAATGGAACTTCAAAAGTGTGAAGGTATTCTTCTCACTGTTGAAAAAAATGTGAACAAAGAAACAACCGTTTAACTAATCTAACCATGTCTCCAAAGAATTTGCAACTATTTTTCCTTCAAATAGAGGCCATCGAAATTAATTTTTAAATTGAAGGGTGTCGTTCCTCCAATACTACTTATCAAAGGTGCCTCCATTGTTGTTCGGAGTCGTCAAGGATTTGGGTGAAATGGTCCATCATCTAATTCCTTTGTCACTTGCGAGCTTCTGAAGCAACAACTTGATAAAATCCCTTGCTCCGCCGTCTTTCTTTGCATCTACCATGTGATATCGCTTAGGCCAGCAAGCAAGGTTGTTTGAAGGCTCAGTTAGCACAAGGCCCCAACTTCCTATACCCTGATCTCATGGGGGACATGCACAGAAAAACAACGAGCAAATTGCTCTGACATCACCAATCCCAATTCTACTAAGAACAAAATGAAAGAACACACAAGTGTAAAAAGAACATGAGATATAGTGAAATCCAATTGCTATTAAGGAAACAATAGTGATCTGATAAGTATTATACATATACAATGGCAAGAATGGTAGTAGCTATCATTGAGCATAGACGTGTGACTATGCTCATTTGTAGAAAGCTTTAACTAGGAGGCAGAAAACTCCTTTTATTACAATATCTAGAAATTGTCAAATGCAAAAAAACCTAAACCTAGGAGCTTAGATGGAAAAAGGTGGGCCCTCAGACGTTGAGCACAAATGACACATCAACTTCATGAGGCCATAACTTGAGCTCTGTTTTAGGTGCACAATAGCTTATTAGAGAGATCTCAAATAGGAGAACCATATTCCCCATTGCATCATGTCAACCAGGAAAGGCTGCAAAAATGTTGTTTAAGGCCCAAAAAAGCATTGGAGGTTCAAGACCCAAAATTTGTGCAAAATCAAGTTTGTTTCTAAAATGGCCTAGAACAATGACCTGGATCATTTTCTCTTAATTTTTTGCATCTTTTCCCCTTGAGAGACTAATGTGATACATTTTGTGGTTATTAATTGTTGAATTATTGAATAGATGTATAATGTGATACATTTTGTGGTTATTAATTGTTGAATTGTTGAATATATGTTTCCTATATGATGGTATGATTGTACTGTGATGGTTACTTTAATTTCCATGCGTGTTTGAAGCCTCTAATGTAACCTTTTGATGTCTAGTTGGTGAAATGGGTACATTTATAACTTGGTTGTATTATTTACACTAAATGCAAGACAAGTCATTGTAAGGGACTTGAGCTTGAAGGAGTTTGGGTCATGGGACACCTAGGGGAGGTTACATATCTTAGCCACATAGGATATAACAAAATCCAGGTAGGTGTATCAGAAGGGGGAACCAACCCTAATTCCACTCTTTCTCTAGGAGAAGTGAAGGTATCCCTAGCACTAGAGATATATTGTGCTAGGAGTCACAACGATAAGAGAAGGTCTTGTTGCACTCAATCAATTGGCAATTGCTAGCTTGGAAAGATTCCAAATGGACACATTACGGATTGTGCCACTGTCACCACACACAAACCCTTTCTCACTTTAAGGCTAGTGTGCACTAGCCTTAGGAGGGAATCCCTAGGTAGGTCTTTGTTGTACCCATAAAATATGCAATACAAATCACCTGTAGGACAACCTTGATGTACACATTTCAAGCTTAGGGTTGTGGATCTACTATTGAAGATTACAAATCAACTTGTAAATTTGCTGATTACCAGCCAAATATCTGCAATTTTAAATGTTTAAAACCTGCTTAAATTCAAATTCAGATCTGCACTTGAAGATTGCAGATCTGATCGATTATCAGCCCAAAAATCTGCAATTAAAATCCTTACTTCTGCTGTAAATCGACTTAAAATTTCAGATCTGCAACTATGGGTTACAGATCTGCTCAACAGTCAACCAAAATCTGTACTTAAAACCTTAAAACAGCTGGAAATCAGTCAATATGTGACCAGTGCCTGAACCCTGAGAAAGTATGGAGTCAAAGGGGAGAAAATCTCTTCAAGCATGTGTTTTTTACTAAGGTCGAAGGGCCAAAGAGACGAGATAATATTGAATTGCAGGCAATAGTTAACAAATTAAACATAACCCAAAAAAACTGATTTTACTCAAAATAGTACAAAGAAGAGAGAGCGAAAAGTAACATCACATCGATCTTGTTCTGATTACACCAAAGAGAGGCCAAACATAGCTATGTCCACAATCAACAAAGAGGAGAGCACAATCTGCTTCTATGCTGCTGCTCCAAATCAACCTGTGAGAGGCAATAGAATGGGAGGGGGAAATGAATCAAAACTCCAAAAAAACACCCTCCTAAAAGACAATGGCTTCCATCCCTTTTATAGCTTAAGAGAGGAGTCCATGCATAGAATAAAAATATAATATTTTCCCCCAAAACAAGGCTTCTAAAACAGAAATTCATTAAAATACGATAATCCCCTTAAACATTGGATCTTCATGACATGCAAGCATCCTCTTTCCAAGCATGTCAACACAAAGAAAAGTCAAAAGTAGAGCGCTCCCCTTTGAATGTGTGCAAAATCCCAAAGGGGGTCCCTATAAGCCAAGTTATCTACTGCAAAGTGTGGACTCTGCCTCGAATGTTGTGTCCATTATTATGATCAAACCCCAAAAGGCCTCCTCCTTGAGCATAGCACTCTCCTCATAATGTGAGAGATACACAACAAAGCCTCCTAGATGTTGATGTATATGTAACTTCAGAATGTATTTCACATATATGTATATTGTATTCCTATAGAGATGTTATTATTCCTCTATACGGAAGTGTCGTCATTTATATTGCAAGTGTCGTAACTTATACTTGATGGGTTATTAAGACCACCTTGTTGGGGTCGGCCCTGTATAAGTCATGTGGGTCAAAGGGTTATTAGACCACCTTATTGGGGGTCGGCCATGTGGGTCAAAGGGTTATTAGACCACCCTAGTGGGGGTCGACCCAGTCAGCATTATGTTAAGTGGTTAAGTTGAAGCCGACCTAATTGAGTAAAGGTAAAGTCAAGTTAGTGTATAAATAGAGAGTGTGTCTCTCTCATTTTACACATTCTATTCTCTCACTCACACTTGGAGAGAGTGGCGCACTTGTGGAGGAGGAGGCTCTGCTGCTAGGAGAAGACTATCTCTTGTATTCTGGTTGTATCATTGCTCTATCTATCTCTGAGGGAAGTTATTAGGGTTTTTTCACCTTTATGGTTTTCCCCAAATAAACTCTGTGTCTCTTGGTGTGCTTGCATTATTGTGTCCATGATTGATATGCTGTAGATTTGTTGTACATGTTGTTCTCTCAGTTAAGATCCTAGATCAAATTGAAGTAAATTCTGAAAATTTAACATGGTATCAGAGCTAGCCTGAAAGAAGGCATGATATGGCATGTATGACACTTGTTTGCACTTACGATGCTAGGGCTTGATACAGCAAAAACCAATCATCGTAGTACTTTCGCTATAAATCCATTTTGGCGAAGTTTTCGGATCTGAAACTTTTACAGGTCGAAGATCAGATCCCCATGTACCTTGTGTCCAAAAGACAACCTCTAATTCGTTGTACTTTGTGATTTATGATCTGTACAAATATAGGGTTTTCTGTCTCTTTCAGATCTGAGTCAAAATCAGGTGACCTTGGGAAAAATGTCATAACTTGGGCTAGGAAGCTCCAAATGAAATTTCGTAAAAGTGACAGGTAGTACACAAACTGTACTATCTCAGGAAAAAATAATTCAGAGGCCGAAGTTGAACCAGTGACACGTGGCACGCCGTACAAGTTCGCTCTCCTGTATTATCCCATAAACAGGTCACGTTGCGACACTTGGCATAACTCTCTCTCAGAGAATCCAATTGAGGTCAGACCTGTCGGGATGGAAAGATAACAGGTCGGGCTATCTCAGGAAAAATTTTCACAGGCCGACGATTGAACCAAGTGACACGTGGCACAACATACAAGTTCACTCTCCTGTATTATCCCATAAACAGGTCACGTTGCGACGCTTGGCAATAACTCTCTCTCAGAGAATCCAATTGAGGTCAGACCTGTTGGGATGGAAAGATAACAGGTCGGGATATCTCAGGAAAATTTTTCAGACCCCTGTGGATCGAAAAGTTCGGAATTACACCATAAACAATCAGGTACATATTTCTGTCAAAACAGAATTATTTTTTGAGCACCTTCATTCATGGCTTCCGGAATTTAGGGCTTCGGAGAAAGTTGGAATTTTTGTAATCGGAGACCACAGCTGGATGCTACTCATCAAAATCGAATTTAGAGACCAAGATCAGATTTTTTGGTTGGGCAGAAGGTCGGTCGGGCTTGATCAAACCCCAGTTCGGGACTTTGATCGGAAAGATGGAAAATTAGGGCTTCTGCAAAAATTGGAATTTTGGAAATCTGTGACCACGGCTGGAAGCTCCTTAGAAAAATCAAAGCTTAGAGCTGTGAATCAAATCTTTTGGTTGGGTGAAGTTCCGGGAAACTCAAACCCTAATTCAGGGTCCTCTCAAGTGAATCCGAAAGTTTCAAAGGCAAAATTGAGGAGTGAAACTTTGCAGTTTTCAAATTCTGAATATACCAACTTGATCTACTCATCAAGGCGCATATTTCTATCCTTTCGGAAGTTTGAAATTCAAAGTTTGAATTTTTGAGGTTTCTTTGACAAACCCTAATCCAGCTCCAGGTCCAGTTCTTGCAAATCAAGTGGATTGGGTTAATCCTAGAAGAAGATGGATTGGTCACCTGCATAAGTGAAGAAGTTCCTATTTCAGAGGGAGATGAGGCTAAGGCCTTACATAAGAAGATTACAAGCAATCTTGACAGGTATGGCTTACAGATATGTTTCATAGTTAATTTTATCATATGTTTGTCTTCATATCATTACAGTACAATCTTGATTAATTACTAGACTTGCCGTATCACCTTAATAGAAGATATTCATTGATTAAGGTTTTGACACTTATGAATGTACTGATGTATTGTGATATTGTATGAGGTTTATGTTGTTCGCTAACATAAAAGGTACACCAAGAAAGACAAATCATGTTTTACTTCAAGATCATGTTCTATTTCAAGAACATATGATCATGATGACATGAAGACAAAGATTCATCCATTGTCATGGATCACATAGAAGATCTACTTTTGAGGTATGTATAACTTGATCCTACAATGGTTAACCTATGAGACATGCAGGTTACTAGCACAAGTCACTGAAGAGAACCAGAAGACATTATGCGGGTATGTTAGACATAACTAGCTAGCATGCTAATCCAGGTATGTTTTTCCTATATCAAGCTAGAATCCTACCTTGTGTTAGGATCTTATACTATTGTGTTGTTGATAATGATTATTCATGAAGTCATAGGTTTGAATAGTCATGGCTGTATGCATATTATGTTTCTTACCATAATTGATGATATGACTAACCAAAAGAATCATGAAGGTATAGGTTTGAGTAATCACGGGTTTATGCATTGATGATTTAACTAATCAGAAGAGTCCTATGATCAAATAAGAATATGCATGAGTAAAAGAAGACTTCCCTGAAACCTTGAATACTAATGTTTATTATCTGTGAATGATCATGACTATACATGTTTAAGATTATTGTGTTTTGATAGTATTAAGATTATCCTAATAAATGTGTGATTATGTATGAGACCTCAAGGATAACACAATGATGATACTGATAAGCATGCATAGTGATTAAGGATGGATGTAAGTTCAAGAACAGGTAATCCAGGAAGCAAAGATCAAGAGGGAGCACACTCCAGTTGTTCCTGCAAGAAAGCAAAGGAGCACACTTCAGTAGTTTCTGCAAGGATGCAGATATTCAGAGGGAGTTGACCATCTTTCTACATTCCACAACAGAAAGGTGTAGAAGAAGCTACTTCAGCAGCTCCTGCAAGGAAGCAAAGACTCAGAGGGAGTCCACCCAGCAACCAAACAAAGATAAGTATTTGAATTGTCATTTCTTACATAATGTTATTCAATGATGTATATGCTTATGTTCCTAGAATTAGGTTGTGTATTATGCATATTAGAATAGTTGCATTGATGAACAATATACTACTAATATACATGGGTAAGTGGCCTATGGCACTGTACAACATTCCATTGCTACTTATCTAGAATGAAACCTCTTTGCTGACATGTTGAGAGTTGTGCACACTCTTAACAATGTTCTGGTAGAGATTGGAAGGCATCTAGAAAGTTACGGGATATGGATAAATGTTGTATTGAAGCATTGGCTAAGATAATTGCATGACTGTATGACATATTTCTTTATGTAAGAATTTGTTCTGAAAACTATGAGATGTTTTCTAATCATGCAATTTAACTTGTTGTGTAGGAAAGTTCGTATACCATCACCTACAAAAGAAGGACTACAACATTTGTTCAGCAACAAAGTTATCTATTAAAAATATTGAAGATATTGAAGTTCCTAGGATCTGGGAAGAATGCCATGATCAAGGAGTACCAGTCGATCATGAAGATGTTTGGGATGCAGTCCCAAGACCTGAAGGGGAGTCTGTAGTGACTTCCAAGAGAAGCTACAATATCAAGCATGCTGCAGGTGGTAGCATAGAGACTTTTGCTCCTGTAGCCAGATACACTTCCATTAGATCAGTACTTGCTCCGGCTGCAGTGATGATAGGGAAGATACACCATATGGATTTCAAGACAGCTTTCTTGAATGGTGTAGTTGAAGAAGAAGTGTACGTGGAGCAGCCACTTGGTTTTGAGACACATGACAGGGAGTCATATATGTGCAGAACTTGGTATGGTAGGATAGACAGCTTTCTATCCAATTTGGGCTTTACCAAGAATAAAGCGGATTCCAACCTTTACTACAAGGTTGAGAAAGGGAATCCTGTGATTCTACTCCTGTATGTGGATGACCTGTTTGTAACAGGAGATGACAGATTGATTGCCGACACACAGCGGAAGCTTGCTGCCGAGTTAGAGATGAAGAACTTGGGGATGCTGCACTATTTGTTTTTTTTGGCATGGAGGTGTGGCAGAGTGCAGATGGAATCTTCCTTGGACAAGGGAAGTATGCAGTAGAGATCCTGAAGAGGTTCGGGATGATGGATTGCAAGGCCATGGCCACACCTATGGCATCGAATCTGAAGCTTCTTTGTGATGCTTCATCTGAGACGGTTCATGTCTCTATGTATCGTCAGATGATTGGGTCCTTGATGTACCTGACGAACACAAGACCAGATATTTGCTTTGCGATGAACACATTGAGCCAGTTCCTGACGGATCCGAGGAGTGTTCACCTGGTTGCTGTAAAGCATGTTCTGAGGTACTTGAAGGGTATAGTGGATTATGGGCTCAAGTATGAAGCGAATCAAAAGTTTAACCTGCAGGGTTATGTTGATTCAGATTGGGCTGGCAGTGCTACAGATAGGAAGAGCACATCTGGGTGCTGTTTCAGTATGGGATCAGGTGTGATCTCTTGGTTTAGCAGGAAGCAGTCCTGCGTAGCACTGAGTACAGCTGAGGCAGAGTATGTTGCAGCCTGTTCAGGTAGTTGTGAGGCAGTATGGCTACGGAAGCTACTGTCTGAGTTATTTGATCTCCCGTTGGATGTTACTGGTATCTTTTGTGATAACCAGAGTTGTGTGAAGCTGTCCGAGAACCCAGTGTTTCATGACAGGTCGAAACACATAGAGATCAAATATCACTATATCAGGGATATGGTGCAGAGAGGAGCCGTGAAGCTCCTGTATATTGCGACGGACGAGCAGATTGCAGATGTGCTGACGAAGCCACTAGCCAGGGCGAAGTTCGAGTACTTCAGGGAGAGGCTTGGTGTTCTTCAAATTGATGACACTTCGAGGAAAAAGTGATGGACACATTTGCAGAAGCCATTCCAAGCATGTTGGAAGGAGGATCCTTCACATGGCTGTGGATGTAAGCGCTGGATGATGAGCATCAGGACGATGCTCCAGTTACTGCTCTGTATATGCATCAGGAGGATGCTGGATATGATCAGTTGGATCATGTATATGTATGTACGCATCATGTTGGATGCTGGGTATGATCAGTTGGATCATTTATATGTATATGTATGTACGCATCATGTTGGATGCTGGATATGATCAGTTGGATCATTTATATGTATATGTATGTACGCATCATGTTGGATGCTAGATATGATTGGTTGGATCATTTGTATGTATTTTGTATAAGCATCATGTTGGATGCTTGGACCATGTATCTGTATATGTATCAGGTGGATACATTGTATGATCAGGTAGATCATGTATGTTGATATGTATCATGTATGATCAGGTGGATCATGTATTTGTATTTGTATCAGGTGGATACATTGTATGATCAGGTGGATCATGTATGATGATATGTATCAGGTAGATACTTGGTATGCATCAGGTAGATGCATTGTATGATCAGGATGATCATGGATGACGAGCTTCAGGATGTTGCTCCAGATGATATGCAGCAGAATGTTGCAGTGATGATGATCAGGATGATCATGTGTACATCAGGATGATGTATGGTGAGTATCAGGTTGATACTCTATGGCCGTGGATCAGGTTGTGCAGATGAGCATATAATTTGGCCCTGGGAGATTTGCAAATAGTCTTTCGAGGTTTTGCCTATGGCATGTAATCTGGCCCTGGGATATCTGGCAAATGCTCTTTCGAGGTTTTGCTCTGGGAGGACATATAATTTGGCCCTGGGAGATCTACAGATAGTCTTTCGAGGTTTTTCCTATGGCATATAATCTGGCCCTGGGATATCTGGCAGATGCTCTTTCGAGGTTTTGTCCTATGGCATATAATATGTCCCTGGGAGATCCGAAAGGTTGGGCTGTGTGCCCGTAATAAGTCCTGGGATGCTCTTGCGAGGTTTTGCCATGACCACATATAATCTGTCCCTGGGAGATCCTATAGGTAGAGCTGTGTGCTCGTAACAGCCTGGGATGCTCTTGCGAGGTTTTGTGGTGACCACATATAATCTGTCCCTGGGAGATCCTATAGGTAGAGCTGTGTGCTCGTAACATCCTGGGATGCTCTTGCGAGGTTTTGTGGTGAGGTCACATATAATATGGCCCTGGGAGATCCTATAGGTAGAGCCGTGTGCTCGTAACAGCCTGGGATGCTCTTTCAAGGTTTTGTGACGCACGTAATAAGTCCTGAGGTTTCCACAGTATGGCCAGTGATGACGAAGACCTGCAGGTGGTGGGCGTACATCCAGTATGAAAAAGGACTGGCTCTGTAGAACTTCCTATGATGAGTAGATTCAGAGATTGATTGAGATAGCAGCAGCAGTGACGATGATGATGACTCGATGACGATTATCTAGTAACGATGATCCAGAGAAGAAGACTTGTGCTAGAAGACCTGTGTCGAGAAATACTTTCCTAGTTAAGAGGGAGTGTTGATGTATATGTAACTTCGAAATGTATTTCACATATATGTATATTGTATTCCTATAGAGATGTTATTATTCCTCTATACGGAAGTGTCGTCATTTATATTGTAAGTGTCGTAACTTATACTTGATGGGTTATTAGACCACCTTGTTGGGGTCCGCCTTGTATAAGTCATGTGGGTCAAAGGGTTATTAGACCACCCTATTGGGGGTCGGCCATGTGGGTCAAAGGGTTATTAGACCACCCTAGTGGGGGTCGACCCAGTCAGCATTATGTTAAGTGGTTAAGTTGAGGCCGACCTAGTTGAGTAAAGGTCAAGTCAAGTTAGTGTATAAATAGAAAGTGTGTCTTTCTCATTTTACACATTCTATTCTCTCACTCACACTTGGGAGAGTGGCGCACTTGTGGAGGAGGCTCTGCTGCTAGGAGAAGACTATCTCTTGTATTCTGGTTGTATCATTGCTCTATCTATCTCTGAGGAAGTTATTGGGGTTTTTCATCTTTATGGTTTTCCCCAAGTAAACTCTGTGTCTCTTGTGTGCTTGCATTATTGTGTCCATGATTGATATGCTGTAGATTTGTTGTACATGTTGTTCTCTCAGTTAAGATCCTAGATCAGATTGAAGTAAATTCTGAAAATTTAACACTAGAACCTAGTAATCTCCTCCAACAATGGAAAAACAACCTCTACCAACACATTATGCCATGTGATGATCTGTAAATTGTCGTGGATATTCCATTGGAACAATTCATCATAATAATTCTTCTAATATTCTACAATCTCTTATTATATAGCATTTTACTTTAGATTGCAAATTTAATGTTACTTGCTTATGCTGAAATAAATTGAAATGCACTAAAACTAAAATGAAAGAAGCAAGCAAATACAAACCATCCACAATAAACCCAATATATACATCGGGAAAACCCAATATGGGAAAAACCCAGCTTGAAGGTGAGACCTATGATGTGCTCTTTTCTTCTCAACTATAAAATGCAAATACAAAGAAAGTGGCACTCATTACGGAAATGCCATGGATGTTGTGGCCAATATGGCTACTACAAGATCTTCTAATTCCTCTGTCCTACTTCAATATCCCACTCTCAAATGTTTTTTTCTCAACTATGGAACAATATACCATACAATAAGAATTGCATATTGTATGGAAACCCTTCTTTTCCTAACATCCTAGTACTTAACATAGCCTAATAGCCATCTAGGGTTAGGGTTAGGGTTTTTTGCATGCCTCAACCCACAATTAACATTAGGGTGTTGGACCCTCTAGAATCTTCTTGAAAGTCCACAAGTGACTAGCTTCACAGGTGTGAATAATGTGAGGTGGCATGGCATCCACTTCATATCATGGTGGTCAACGAGATAGGTCAACTTGATAGAGGCATAAATTTTGCATACAAGATCCAATTGAGGAGATTGTTGCACTGTTGGAAAGGTCTCGATGTGCAGAACAATGTCAAAAAGCTAAAATCCACACTTGCGAAGTTTTAACCCCATAAAAGGCCATTTAAGGCCTCAAACAAGCTCCAAAAGGTTCTAGACCCCAAATCACCAACATGGGACCTTCCCATAAAATCAGTTGTACAACCCAATACGTTTGGTTTTCCCATCGAGAAAGTCATAAAATAGATGACAAATAGCACAATGATCCATTTTGTATCATACCTCCCCATTTAGGAAGGCTTTCGGTCCTTAAAAGCTTTTATTGAATGAGGTGAGAAAATATTTCCTCTACGTTCTCACTGTAGTACCATTTGGTCTTGCTTGGAAATTTTCATTTCAAGCCAACCTAGCAAAGTTCATACTACCCTTGTTTGGTTGTTTTGGACTTCTTCTAAAAAACTGTATCTTTTGCTAAGTTTGCCTAACCTTCTGGTGCCAAATCTTCTGTGGTACGTAGGCCCTACTCATTAGTTTCTTGGTCCAACATGGAAGGCTCATAGAATTTCAAATTCTCCACATTCACTACTGAGTAAATGCACATATATGGGGATATATTGAGTTTGTAGGCATTATCACTCACCTTCTCTAACACTTCAAAAGGACCAAACTACAAAGCCTTGAACTTCTTACGAGGACCTTGTAGCCTTTCCTTGTTCAAATGTAACCAATCTCTATCTCCCACCTTGAACGTTTTCTCAATTTTGTGTTGATCATGCTTGGCCTTGTACTTTTCTCGTGATTTCTTCAATGTCTCCTAAACTTGCAAATGGATTTTCCTAATCCTATCAACAAATTTTTCATCCTTCAATGCTTCTCCTATGGTGTCTTCACTCACTCCTTATTGTCCATATACAACATCTAAGGGTGACGGGTAAAAATACCCAAAGCAAGATTCAAAAGTTGACTAACTTGTAGAAGTATGGATTGCTCTGCCATAAGAGTGCTTAATATAAATCAAATTTCAATCCTAGATCCTTGGATGCTTTTAATTGTATCCCCTCAAAAGTTTAACAAATGTCTTGTTCACTACTTTTATATGTCCATCTATCTGTGGATGCAAAGCTCTAGACCTCTTCAACATAGCATCTATCTTCTTCCAAAGTGTAGTCCAAAAGGCACTAAGAAATATGGTATCTCTATCCAAGATGATGCTCCTCGGTATCCCAAAGTGCACCCAAACCTTTTCAAAGAACATGTTAGTTGCATCTTGTCCCTTGATGGTTTTCTTACAAGGCATGATATTGCACATCTTGCTAAACCTATCAACTACCACAAACATATAGTCATGGCCCTTCCTCGTTCTTGGCAAACCACACACAAAATCCATGGAGATGCTCTCCCCTGGTCTAGGGATGGTATAGAGTCTAGACCTTGCTTTCTATTATTCGGCTTGATGGTACATCAAAGTACACATCCTATAAACCTAGCTACATCTTACATTCTAAACCAATACACATACCTTTGTAAGTTGGTAGTCGTCTTCCCAACACCAAAATGCCTTACAACTTTGGAGGTGTGAGTCGCCTTGATAAGGTGCAATCTTTCACCTTTAGGAATAGAAAGCTTGCCTAGCTTGTAGAGCAACCCATCATGAAGATGATAGTTAGACTTTTTACCACCTTCTACACAAATTTGGCCTTGTAGCTATTGAAACACCTCATTGAAATCCATATCTTCTGCATATGCCTCTTTGTATGCATCATGGGTAAAAGGCTCCATGCATCGAAGAGTTCCCAAAGCTGTAATCTTGGATGTGGGTGGCCTTGAGAGCATGTCTACCAACTTATTAGTGATTCCCTTATACTTGATGATTAGGTTAAATTGTTGTAAAAATTCCATCCACTTGTAGTGTCTAGTTTGTTGAAGCTTACTCTAGGTCTGCAAGTGTTGCAATGGTCAGTGATCAATGTGGACTATGGTTTCCTTGCCCATCAAATAGTGCTTCCACTTCTTAACAGCTTGAACTAGAGAAAGAAGCTTCTCATCATATGTAGGGTAGTTCAGGACCCTTCAATGAAACATTTCAAAATGACGGCATATTGGCTTACCTCGCATCAAGACAGCTTCCATAGCATACCCACTTGCTTCTATATCCACTTCAAAAGGATTTTGCAAATTAGGCAATGCAAGAACTGGTGCTTAACTGATCTTTTGTTTAAGCTCATCAAAATCGTTCTATTGATTCTTTCCCCATTGAAAACTCTTGTCGATATTTGTTATGGCATGGTGTGATGTGACCACGGCTACAAAGGATGTTATAAAATTCCAAAGGTACTGTGTTGCCCCAACAAAGCTCCTCACTTCAATAATATTAGTAGGATTTGGCCACTTGATGATGGCCTCCATCTTCACAGGATCTATGTTGAGTTCCCCACCACCAATCACATACCCTAGATACACCAATGACTGCTTGAAAATTCACATTTCTTAGAGGTTTGTTAACAATTGATACTTTTTCAAGGTCTCTAACACCTACATGAGATGTGAGATATGTTCTTCCCAAGTAGAGCTATAAACCAATATATCATCTAGGTACACTATTACAAATTAATCTAGAAATGGGTGTAATACATCATTCATCAAACACATAAATGTGGTTGGTTCATTACATAAACCAAAAGGCATTCCCAACCATTCATATCGACCTTGCCTTGTCTTGAAGGTCGTCTTCCAAGTGTCTTCTTTAACTCATACATAGTGGTATCTCGATTTGAGATCCAACTTGGTAAAGTACTTGGCATGCTGCAACTGATCTTGCAAGTCATCAATTCTAGGCAAAGGGTATCTTGAGGGTGATCTTATTCAAAGTTGTGTAGTTGTTACACATTCTCCAAGTCCCATCCTTCTTGGGAACTATGATGACATGTGATCGACAAGGTGAGATGCTTGGTCGAATTACTTCAATAGTTACTGCAATGGTTTCTTCACTTCATCTGCTTCCAGGATGGAGTGCCTATACAGTCCAATATTTGGCAATGGGGATTCAGGCAACGATTGCATCTCATGCTCCACCTCCCTCTTAGGTGGTGACCCTTTAGGATCTTGGAACACTTGTCTATACGCTTGCATAAGCCCCTCCAACTATTGTTTCTTCTCTTTAGTACATCCCTCCAAGGATGCCTTTACTTTTACTGATTCATCTCCAAGTAGATTAGGAAAGAAATACAAACTTCCTACTAGAGTTGATCAACTTCTTGCCTTGGTTAGCACTTAGTAAAGATATATTGGATTTACCATTGTGTGCATTGATGATGAAGGACTTCCCATACTTAATTAGTTGGTACTAATTTGCTCTCCTCATGAAGATTGCATCCCTCGAGTACATGTAAGGGCTTCCAAACACTACACCACACACATCAAGTGGTACTACATCCACCTCCACATCATCAATATATTTTGCACTTATAGAAAATTTGATCTTACATTGCTTAGTGACTCTAAGCTCTGCATTCCTTGCTCACCCAACCCAATGGATATGGGTGAGGATAGTCATGAACTTCCAACCCAAGCTTGTAGACCAGATCTCTTACTATGAGGTTAGCCTGTGAACTAAAATCAAATAGAGCATCCAACTTTGTCTTCTTAACTTGGATTTCAATATGGAAGAGTTTCATCATCTCCCCTTCCTTGGGATGGAGGCCACTCAAATTCATCTCCTTTTGCACTGTAGTGCAAACAATCTTTTCATCTACAATTGAGCTACTCTCTCCTTGGTTGCTTGAATCCATGGATAGCATGTTCTTCTTCTTGGCATCTTTCTTATGGTTCTTTCGATTCAACTCAGGATTTAGCATCCAACACTCCTCTTCGATGTTACCATCAACAATACAATGGTTGTAGTGGTTGTTTGGCTCCATGCCCTTATGTGCACTAGTTGTTGTCTTCTTGTCCATTCCTTGCACTTCTTCTTCCCATCCTTGGAATCATCTTGGTGTTCTTTCTACTTGGAACCACTTAGTTGTCCTTTATTCTTACCCATATTTTCCAAATATTGTGCTTGCACAAAGGCCTCATCAACTATCCCAGGTTTGAAGAGCATCACTTGCCTTCGTAAATAACCATGTATACCACCCAAATACTTGAGTACATCCAGGTTCTTGGGAGATATACCCAATATAAGAGCCATTTTTTTGAAATCGGTAGTGTACTCTTGCACATTTTTCCCTTGCTTCTTGGGGAAGTAATGCCAAGGAATCCATTATTCCTATTCATACCTAATAGGGAAGAACTGGGACTTGATGAGGATTTTAAACACCTCCTACTTAGTTACTAGGGGATCACCCTCCAGAGTCCAGCCTAAGTGTCTTTGTGTGACTTTCCCATCAAGTTAGGGCATGTTCCTCTAACTTCAGCTGAGCAAATGAAATTTCCTAATCTTATCCTATGTTATGGACACTAAAATACACTTCTAACTATTACAATGATTGATTCAATTTAACAATATCAATATCACCTTGGTAGGCTTTGTTGTCCACTTTCACTTCCATTTTGAACAAAGATTGTGAAGAAGTGATGGCAATGAAACTTGGTCTCTCTTTCTTTATCTCTTTTTTGGAATCCTTTTTTGGCTCTTCATTATCTCCATATTTCTTGTCCGATCGAACTTCTAAGCTGGATTTACCAAACTACATGAATGGTTCAAAGTTCAAACTTGTTCTCCAGTGTCGCCATGGTTGCGGGAGATGTCAATGACTTATGCTTCCAAGTTTGAAAATCTCTCCTCTAACTCATCCTATGGATTAATACTATACTCATCTGCCATGGCTAAGATTTTGAAATTTCTTCCTTATGCCACTCCCTAGATCATGCAACTTCCCATAAAAAACCCAAAGAAACCTCCTATGAGACCAATATGCTTTGTAAGTTGTCGTGGATATTCCACTAGAAAAGTTCGTCACAACAAATCTTCTAATATTCTATAGTCCCTTATCATAGAGTGATTTACTTTAGATTGCAAATTTATGTTACTAGCTAATGTTGAAATAGAACGAAATGAATTGAAACTAAAATTAAAGAAACAAGCAAATAATAGACCTTCCACACAATTAACACAAGATATACCTTGGGAAAACCCAATACAGGAAAAATGCATCTTGAAGGTGAGGCCTACGCTTTGCTCTAATATTCTCAATTATAAAATGAAAATACAAAGAAAGAGGCACTCACTATGGAGTTGCCCTGGACACTAGCCAATATGGATCCTACAAGATCTTCTACTCCCTCTACTTTGCTTCAATATCCCACTCCTAAATGCTTTTCTCAACTATGGAACAAAGTACCATAAAATAAGAATGGAACCCTTCTTTTCCTAGCTGCCCAATATTTAACATAGCCTAATAGAGTTGTCTAGGGTTAGGACTATTAAAGACTGTGTAACTTCGGAAGATATTCTTGTTGTATCATTATTGTACTTCCTTCAGGGAATATTCATATTGTATTTGATCATGTAAAAGCCCTGAAAGAATCAACGTAAACCCTACTTGTAAAGTCGGCTCAGAAGAATCCAGAAGAAACATTAAATAAGTGTCATTTAATGTTTCCCTAGTGAAGTCGGCCCTGGTAGTTAGACAAGTCAGCCCCATAAGGAAAAGTCACTTGAGAAACAAGTATAAATAGGCAAGGCGTATCTCCCATTTGGACATCATCACTCACTCAAGCAAGTTCGCATGAGAAGAGAAAGAAGAAAAAGTTCGCTAGAGGAGAAGAGTAGCTGCATTGTGAAGACATCTTATCTTTGGGTTTTTCTATCTTATATATTCTCGAGATATTTGTGGAAGAACTTTAGCTCTTCATTGTACTAGTTTGACATTGTACTTGCTAACGAATCTATATTGAAGAAGTTGCTGAGTTTTCTTCCCTTGAAGGATTTCCTAGAGGAAAATCTTTGTGTCTCTTTTGTATGTTGTGCTTGTCTATCTTTTAGTGATCCTATTGCTTATTGTTATTGCAATATAGTAGAAATTGATTAAAGATCTAACCTAACTACTATTCAATTGCAAATTCTAACATGGTTTCATAGTCGTGCTAAAAGAAGTCATTGTGCAACTGTAACTTACAAAAGTTGGAAACCAGGGATTCTAGTTCCGAGCACTTCCCTCCCCGGATTAGCTTGAAAAGGAGGTCAATCTAACTCGCCCTAGGAGGGGGCACTTTCTTGTGGAAACAGATTTCACATCTGAGGATTTTCAATTTTGATCTCATCAATGCTGCTCAGGAAATCTAGGGCATCATATTTTTGGCAGTTATGTCCACAGATCTGAAAGAAGAATACCTTTGTTTAACTTACCTTAGGGAGTGTAATGTCCCTTGTTAGGAATTTTATTAAAATGACAATTTTTCACTTTTTCCCCAATTTAGACCTTTGACTAGTTTTGAGCTCTAGGTCCCCAAATTGCTCCAATTGCTCCCAAATATTCTGATAAGGTATATGGATGATGTTTGAACATAAATATGTGTTTCAGGGATGCTTTTGGACCTTTAAAATACTTCTGCAAATCTTCTTTCAATTCTGGCCAATGTAGGGAACTTTACTAGTAATTTCCCTTTGACTAGTATTGGTCTCTAGGTCTCAAATTGACTCCAAATGCCTTCAAATCTTCAAGGAAGGTGTATGAATGATATTAGGACTTGAATATGATGTTCAGGGATGAGATATGGCCACCAAAAGACCTCTGCAAACTCTCTTAAGATTTTGGACCAAGTATGCAATTTTACTAGTAATTTGGGGTTCAAATCCCCCTGGGGTAAGTACTGAAAATGGCTTCCCAAATGCCTCCAAACCCACTCAAATTTCTGAACAGAGGTAAGGAATGTATTAATGATGTTATTAAGGTCTCATGTGCACCATTAATTGATTATTATATCTGTTCCAACCCTCTCCCATTCAGCTACAAAAATCACCCATTCGACCCTTGGGGAAATGACACTATTTATTCTCCCAATGCAATTAAACTAAGTAAAAATACTTCAAATGCTCAAGTACAGTACATGAAACTTGTAAAATACATCCATGGCAGTATATTAATCACAAATGTATCAGAGAATCATCCATTCATTCGAAATCATCAGCATTACATTGGTTCACAACAAGGTAGTGGGGAAATGGCACCGTTCTTTCATTAAAAATGAGATTTACACATTTCTACTTGGAATTTCGACCTGACACATTTTGGAGATGAAGAACAGAGTATTTACTTCATATTACAAAAGAAATGGGGCATTATAAGCTCCCCCAAAGAGTACAATAGCTCACCAAAAACGCCCTCCCTCAAGGATCAAGAATATGCCATCAAAACTGGAAATGGTTGAAGGAGTGAGCTGCAATAGAAGAAACCATGAGCTGCCCTGTAGCTTACACATGCAAATAAAGAATCCATTAAAGCTCCAAATGAAAGGTCTGAATGGCCTTTCCAATTACCAACTTGGATGGGAATCTTTCACCCTCAAAATTGGCTAAGGCAAGAAACTATTCATCCACTAGCTCTCCCTCTTCACAAATGCAATTGCAAATTCTACAAATGATCAAAAGTTGGTTTCATTCTTTGTTATTGACATTTATAAAGTTCTAATGTCCTCCATGGGTCGAATTCCTTCCAAGAGACTCATGCCAACTCAAGTTGGGAAGAGATTCCAAAGAATGCCACTTGTACAACAATTCCTAGTCTCCCACTTCCACCAAATCACATGTGGAAGCATCTTAGCTGCCCTAACACCCTTGAGCGCCCTCTTGGAGTCTATTTTTAGTCTTGACATGTCATATATGTCATATGTCAGCCTTCAGGTCTGATTTGTGTCATAGGTGTCATAGCGTCTTCATCATTGTTGTCATAGAGCTAGGGAATCTAGCCCAAGTATCTCACTAGCTCCAAATTGCCTCTTCCTCTTCCATGGGAGTTACTCTTCCTCTATATTTCGACCTCATTGACTCATGCCAAGTATTATTGACCTTATACTCATCCCAAGAACGTTAGGCTTCCCATGGATTCGAAATTGCAAGAAGAGGATGCCATGTGGCATATACATTCTAGCTTGTGTGGGTCCCACTTCCTCCATGTATCTTCATGATCAAATGCCACTTTGATTTTCACTTGTATATATTTATTTATCTCCTTTATTAAATATTTATGCCATCCTAATGTTCCAACATCATTTATTATCCCCATTATTCACAATCCCAAAGCTTCCACCCCAAACCTAGGAAACTAGTAATTTTCCTCCTTGGCAATTATTTGACCTTTAGCATCAATTTGACAAACTCTAATGAATATGGCCAATTTTCTTAGGCCATTGTGACCCAATGCCAAATTTGGGACATGACAGGGAGGCACATCTATACCTCGGATCATAATTACAAGATTAACAAGTTGAAAAAATAGGGTTTCTTTGACAAACACTAGGTCAACGGATTTCAGAAAGGCATTGAAGCAAGCACCTGATTTGAGCATCTCAATTGGTAAGTTCTATAATCCTTATTTCCATTTTAGGTTCTCATATTATCAAGATGACAAAAACACCAAGCTTGAGGATAAGCTTGAAGGAGCTGATAACTTCCAAGCTTGGAAGTATAGAGTACTTCTCATTCTAGAAGAAAATGATTTTGAGAAATATGTTAAGGAAGAGGTTGTAGAACCAAAGAGAGAGGAAGATAAAACAAGACATAAGAAAAATATGGTTAAGGTCAAGAGGATCATTGTTGATTCCATCAAGGATCACTTAATCCCTCATGTTTCATCCTTGAAGACTCCCAAGGAAATGTTTGATTCCCTAACCAAATTATATGAAGGGAAGAACATCAATCAAAAGATGACCTAGATAACTCAACTCAAGAATGTAAAAATGCAAAATTATGAGACCATCCAATCCTACTTCACAAGGGTCTCTCAAATCAAGGAACAACTCGTAGCCATTGAAGACACAGTCGAGGAAGTTGAAATTGTAATGACTACCTTGAATGGCCTACCAAGGTCATGGGAATCCTTTATCTAGGGGATATGTTCTAGAAGGAAACTAACAAAGTTTAGCAGGTTATGGGAAGAATGCACACAAGAATAAGCTAGATTGGTATCCAAAGAAGAAAAGTTGGGTAATGATAAAGATCAAGCCTTAGCAGCTCATATGAAGAAAGAGAAGTTTAAGAAGGAAGATCATCCTCACAAGAAACACAAGAGGTATCATAAGTCTCACAGGTCCCAAAAAGATTACTCATCAGTTAGATGCTACTCTTGTCAAAAGATGGGACACATTGCAAGGAATTGTCCCCATGCAAAAGATCAAGACAAGAAAAGAAAGAAGAGGAGGTATCATGCTCACGCCATAAAAGATGATGAACATGTTCAGAAGAAGGCAAGAGAATATTCTTCAAGTGAAAAAGAATATGTTTTGATTTCCACTCTTATAGGTATTGTCACTCATGGGATTGATACTTGGCTTGTTGATAGTGGTGCCTCCAAGCACATGATAGGATTCAAAGACTCCCTCACCAACTTGACAGAGAAAGATTCATCTCATAAGGTGAAACTTGGAGATGACTATCATCATCCCATAAAAGGGGTAGGAGAAGCTTCCTATAAGGCAAGCTCCAGCAAAAGCATAAAAATGAAAGATGTTTTGTATGTACTAGGTTTGAAGAAAAATCTCCTTTCCATATCAGCATTAGAAGAGAAAGGATTCAAAGTTGCATTTGTTGATGGCCAAGTCCTTATGTGGCCAAGAGAAAGGACTATTAATGATGCAATTGTAATTGGAGAACAAGATGGGGGCTTGTACAAATTGAAGGGTCAAGCCAAGCAAGCCATGATTCATAATATAGTAGACACGTGTGAACTTTGGCATAGAATATTTGCTCATATCCACTACAAAGCCTTGCCAATTATCAACAAGATGGTGACAGGTCTACCAGAGATCCAGGAAAACCACGATGGTGTATGCAAAGGATGTGCTCATGGCAAGAATGTGAAAAGGCTGTTTCCAAGCAACGACAATAAAGCAAAGGGAATCTTGGATATTGTACACTCAGATGTATGCGAACCAATGTCATCAAACTCACTAAGCAGGTATGCATATTATGTTTCTTTTATTGATGACTATTCTCGTAAAACTTGGATTTACTTTTTGAAAACTAAAGATGAAGTGTTTAGCAAATTCAAAGAATTCAAAGCTCTTGTGGAAAACCACACTAAAAAGAAAACAAAGACTCTAAGATCAGATATTGGTGGGGAATACAGATCAAAAGACTTCAAAAGGTTATGTAGAGAATCTAGGATTAAGAGGGAGATGAGCACTCCCTATAATCCTCAACAGAATGGAATAGTAGAAAGAAAGAATCGAACGATAATGGAAGAAGTGAGGGCCATGATCCATGATTAGGATCTACCAATGCACTTAGGATCTACCAATGCACTTATAGGCCGAAGCAACTAGAACTACAGTACATGTGCAAAATAGAACATCCCACCGTGTACTTGGGAACAAGACACCAAAAGAAATGTTTACAGGAGAGAAACCAGAGGTCATCCAACTAAGGATATTTGGCTATCCAGTATATATAAATGTTCCCAAGGACAAGAGAACAAAGTTGGATCCTTCAGGCAAGAAGGGCATATTTTTGGGATACAGTGAAACATCGAAGGCATACAAAATATATATTCTAGGTTTCAAGCAAATTGAGACAAGCAGAGATGTAACCTTCGATGAAGATGCAACCTTCAACGGATCAAGGCAGATTCGTTCCGAAGAAATTCATGGAGACTGAAGCTCCCAGAGTTACCGACACTGGTGCGAAAGAAGATGTGGTTCCAGAATATCAGAGTCCAGAAGACCATGATATGGCAGAACCACAGAGGCCTGTAGATCCACCTCGAGAGGCTATTCAAGATGCAAAGAAGTATGGTGCTCTAAGAAGTATGGTGCTCTAAATGGGACTTCCAGAGAAAGCAAGAGACCTCGACCATATTCCAACTATGTGGCTTTACTATGTGATATCATTGATGCAGAGCCTTCCAATTATGAAGAAGCAACCGAGAAGAAAGTATGATAGGAAGCTATGATCAAAGAATATCAATCGATCATGAAGAATGATGTTATATCAGTCGATCATGAAGAATGATGTTTGGGATGTGGTTCCCAGGCAGAAGGGAAGTCAGTAGTGTCTTCCAAATGGATCTACAAAATAAAGCATGCAGCAGACGGCAATGTCGAGAAATACAAGGCAAGATTTGTGGCTCGTGGCTTCTCCCAGAAAGAAGGAATTGACTATGAAGAAACTTTTGCTCATGTAGCAAGATACACTTCAATTAGAGCTATACTTGTGATAGTTGCAGTGATGAAGTGGAAGGTACACTTGATGGACGTAAAGACAGCTTTCTTGAATGGTGTGGTAGAAGAAGAAGTGTATGTGGAGCAGCCACTGCAATTTGAGACACATGACAGGCAAACACATGTGTGCAAGTTAAAGAAGGCCTTGTATGGATTGAAGCAGGCACCGAGGACGTGGTACAGCAGGATTTATAGTTTCTGACGAGATTGGGCTTTACCAAGAGTAAAGCAAATTCCAACCTTTACTACAAGGTTGAGAATGGGAAACCACTGATATTGCTACTATATGTAGATGACCTGCTTCTAACAGGTGATGAGGAGCTCATTGCAAAAACTAAGAAGAAGTTCGAGATGAAAGACCTGGGTATGATGCACTATTTCTTAAGTCTAAAGGTGTGGCAGAGTCCAGGTGAGATTTTCCTTAGCCAAGGAAAATATGTTGGGGAGATCCTGAAGCGATTCGGGATGTTGAATTGTAAGGCCATGGCTACACCGATGGCATCAAATTTGAAGTTGTGTGATACTACTTCAGAGACGGTGGATGACACCTTATATCGCCATATGATTGCTTCGTTGATGTACCTGACGAACACAAGACCAGATATATGCTTTGCGGTGAACACTTTGAGTCAGTACATGGTTGAGACGAGACATGTTCAGCTGATTGCGGCAAAGCATGTGATGAGATACCTGAAGAGTACACTTGAGTATGGACTTGGATATGAGTCAGATCAAAAGATTAGCCTGCAAGGCTATGTTGATTTAGATTGGGCCAATAATGTCACATACAGGAAGAGTATTGTTATCACATATACAGTAGCCAGGCTACCATACATTTTTTGTCAGATTCCAGTACACTATTCAGCCAGTTCCCTTACATTGAGATGCTGAGATGAGCATCTACTATGGATCACTATCAGATTTTGGACAGCATATATATTCCTCATGCCATGACTGAGTCTCAGGATACTCAGAGAGATGACCGATGTAGCTATTATACCATTTGTACAAAGCAATCAGTAGTGCCTAGAGTTACAGCAGTAGTTTCAAAGGACAGATGATGGTTCAGAGTGATAAGCATTCAGGTATATGACTCAGCAGGTATATTATGGTGTTGTGGTTATATTGCTTTTATTTCCATTTTCTTAGCATGTCTTAGCATTTAGTATCATGATCTGGCGATCATATAGATATGTGGACCTGGTTGTACTTATACATATATATCATATTTGTCCCTACTCAGACTTAGAAGTTCTTGGCCTATACTCATTGGTTTTACCCTCCCTAGGGAGAATAGAGGTGATCATTCCCGCCATACTTTGGCTTGCTAGTGTCGGTTTCATTATTCACTGTCTTCATCCATCCATGACTTACCCAGTTTGTTCATTACCTTGACTTACTACTTGACTAGTGGCATGGAGGACCTTCCCCCACTGTAGCCTCTATATTGGATAAGCTTCCCTGTTTATTGTGTCTCGACTCTGAGTTGGTGACAAAACTTACCTATGGTGAGTTGGATTTCCTTGTGAATTCCCCCTAGTCACTAAAGATGTTGTTGGCTAAACCTGAAGCTCTTAGTGCTGCCAGGAATACAAAATTTGGAAATGAAATGTTATATCTTGTATGAAAAGCCCATTCATGCAATGTGTTTCTAAACACACATGAATGAAAGGCAAGCCAAATGAAAGTGGCTATGAAATATCAAATGTTATATCTTTTGTGAAATGTAAAATACCTAGGTAAACAAGCTGTCTGTGACACACCTAGAAGTGCTCAGGTAAACAAGTGCCTTAAAAACACACCTGCAACAAAAAGCCTAAATAAATGTAAATCTATGCAATGTGTTTTTAAACACACATAGATCAAAGGCTATGGAAACTCTAGGGCCAAAAAGCAATGGAACTTAAATGCTATATCAAAAATAATGCTGGCCTCATTTGTATTATGGATTGTGCGCATCTGTGTAAGGTGAATAATCACTCTTTGAACAACTTATCCATTTGTGAGACACCGCCATTCCCTATGTTGTTGCTTGTCCACTATATGCTATGGTGTGTATTCCCTTATCCATTGCCAAAGTGTCACAGTGTTAAGTCAGTAAGTCATCCCTTGACCTAGCCATGTCATTCTTAGCCTTCACCCTTCACTAGCAAATTGATCACAACTATGAAGTGAGTATGACCTTGAAAGTCTTGTCTGAGTAATTAATAATAATTAATGACATATTATATTTGGATTTAGATCACCAGTAATGATTACTTCTTGTTATAATTGCTATGTGAATGGATTGTAAAGCATCTTTTAACCCTTGACACCTTGCAGCAGCTTGATGACAGTTTGAGTCATATTTTGGTTATGTTGACTTGGTCAAACCTCAGTTTGACCAAAAGTCAACCACAGGACATGAGGTGGCAGACCTTAGATGTTACAGATAGATGATATATGGTCTGATACAGGTCACCATGGTGGGCTTATGCAGTGGTTTCAGGCCTAAGATGATTATTTGTACTTTTCAGCGTTTTTACAGATTATTATTATTTGGTCTGCTGGATATGATGAGTATTTATTTTGGACCATGCAGAGGTTTATATGGTGTATGAGTATACATCTTAGATGGATTTGGACCTTCTGAGTCCAATGAGATAGTCTGTTTTCAGTTCCGGGCAGTTACAGTGATGATGGAGCCTCAGCAGGCTATCCTAGTGCAGTTTTGGTCTGTCGGAGACCTTGTCAGAGCAGTGATGGGATTCACTTGGTTTACCTAGGGCGCTGTGCATGGAGGGGGTGGTCCAGCCACTTGTTATTACCATATTACCCCCCTCCCAGACACATTGGTGAGCTCACCTTGACAACGCAGGCCCTCCAGGAGGCAGTTTGGGCAGTTTCACGCTTCCCGAGGCAGTCCAGAAATGGTAGAAATGGCTACAAAGGAATTCGATTTGGGCTACTGAGAAAAAATTTTGGCATGGGATGATCAGTGATGATGAGTGGGATGTCTTCCACACCTTCTCCAACAGTTTCAGCTTCATCGGGACCCACATCCATCACTTATGGCATTTTCTGATGATTTTTGGAGCCTCCTAAGGCTCACGATTTGTCCATAGAGGCACGATTTGGTACTTTGATGACTATTTTATTGATATTGTGCTATGGGGATTGACCAAGGGTGTCTAAAATTACCCCTTGGACCCACCATAAGCTAGATCTACTATTTTGTCATCATGATTTGGTGGGATACCCTCTCTTAGGGCGATTTTGTCCACTTATTGTTATATTTTATTAGTGATCCATGTATTGTATTGTTGAGCTCATCTCAACCATTGATTAGAACTTTTGATCTTTTAATCTTAGCCAATCATTCAAAAAGTGGTTAGATTGTGGACTCTCTCCCTCCTATTTAAAGGAGAGAGCTTCTCATTGTAAAGCGGACTTTTGGCTCTAAGATTATTGGAATAGAAAAATACTATTGCATCTATATGTTGTGTTGTAGTGAATGCTTTTGGATTTCGTTTGTTGATTCTTCCTTTGCACTGGGTTCTTGGAGATTTTGTCTTGCTATACTTTTGAACCATGTTTTTGCATCTACAGGTGGAGGCCGATTTGGTTTGAGGAGGACGTATTGGTAGGGGAGGACCCTCCCTAATTCTTCTTTGGATCTCTTCGTTGGTAACAGGGAGTATTACTGTCCCAGGACCTTCTATTTCATGTTATCATTGCTTTTCATTTGTATTTCCTCCATTGTTGCTCAACTGATTGAAATCGCTTTCCTTGGTTGACAAGAAGAGGAGGTCGCACTTGTGGGCGAGTGCATCATTTCGGCAAGCAAATTCAACAATTTCTCATTTGATCTCTGCGGCAGTCTTCCTCAACAACAAGGCATCTCATTCCAACACTCAGGTATGATCTCAAGGTAATTTCTTTCTCCATGATCTATCCATTTGTCAAAATGCTACAAACCCTTACTATTTCAAAACCCTCATTTTACAATTTTTCAGATCTAGCTTGATCCACTTGGCTTTTGGGTATAATATTTAAAACCCACCTCTACAGTATCCACGGCAATTCAGATCTGTAGTTTGGTGAGGATTGGCCATCATTTGACCCGCTTTCCAAGGCAAAGAAGTCTTTCCAAGGGAGGTCGCACTCCTTGGGAGAGGTGAGTTTGCAGGGATCTAGCACCTGGGTAGGTGAGATTCCACTTGATCTGTAATCTACACATCCAATAACCTACCCCCAGTGTGTCACTTCAGTGATTTCTGCCTTGTGAGCCCCATTCCCCATTTTGAGGGTTGTGCCCCACTTAGGTCACTTTGTGGCATACTTCAATCCCAGATCTACTGAGATCCAGCCATTGGATTGTCCTAATCTTTTAGATCCACCTACCTCTATACCTCAACATTCCAGATCTATAATTTGGTGGACATCTGACTCCATTTGGCCCATTTCCCAAGGCACTGATTTTTCTCCAAGCCCATTCGACTTTCTTGGATTGTTGGGTTAGCTTGTGGTTTGAACCTTGTTTTGGTTGCTTGAACGCCTTGACATTGTCATATCACTTCATCAAGCTCACTTTTGGTACTGGTTAGCCCCAATTTGGACCTTAACTACCCTGCATTGGACACGATTCCCAAGGCAGTCGATTTTCTCACAATTGACTGGTACCCTAATTCTTGATCTCATTATAAACTTCATAAGTCACTCACATAAACATGTTGGACCAAATCTACACTGTTTAAACCCCTTGATCCAACTTATCATTTACCTTGTGACTTTATCCATAGATCTAGGGTTTACCATACACCTTACGTACTTCACCTATACTTGATTTGATCTGGTGTTTTGGTTTGATCTCTCCTGTCTGGAGTAGATCTGGGTCTCCCCCTTTGTTGTCTTGGGCTAGATAACATAAAGTGAAGATTGCCTCGATTGGCGTGACAACCATCCATTGGGGGTCGAGGCTATCTTGGTTGCACCTCTTTGGTTGCCCTTCCTTTTTTCCATCCATCTCTAGGGGCACATACAAGTTTGGTGATAACAAGTACTTCAGGATGTTGCTTCTGTCTGGGATCAGGCATGATTCCCTTGTTCAGCAGGAAGCAAACTAGTGAGGCACTAAGTACAGTCGAGGCAAAGTATACTGCAACGTGTTCAGCTAGCAGTGAAGCAGTGTGGCTTCAAAAGTTACTTGCAGGGTTGTTTAATCCCGAGTTAGAGGCGACTTGTATTTTCTGTGACAACCAAAGTTCTGTGAAGTTTCAAGAACCCAGTGTTCCATGACAAGTCCAAGCATATCGAGATCAGGTACCATTACATCAGAGATATGGTACAAAGGGGAGCAGTGAAGCTCTAATATATTGCGACGGACGAGCAGACAGACGATGTGCTGACCAAGCCTCTATCGAGAGTAAAGTTTGAGTACTTCAGGGACAAGCTTGGCGTGATGCAGAGAGATGTCCCTCGTAAGAGGGAGGGATGAGTCCAATATACGATTTCAGGGAGGTAGCCAATGATGTGATAGCAGCAGGTGGTCATTGACGAGCATGTATTACTAGTCTCTGTGACAATTTGAGAGAGTGATCAACTCAGGTAACTTGAGAGAGTGACCATACTTGTGATGATTGGAGAGAGTGACCATACTTTTGTATGTGTATCCAGACGAGATGCGTATCCAGTTAGAGCTAGTATGTGTGTGTGCACTAGAGAGAGTGACCAGCTCATGAGGATTGGAGGGAGTGACCATACGTTGGCAAGTTGGAGAGTGTGACCATACTTGTGATGACTAGAGAGTGACCATACGCTGGCAGGTTGGAGAGAGTGACCATACTTGTGATGACTGGAGAGAGTGACCATACTTTTGTATGTGTATCCAGTCGAGTATGCGCATCCAACTGAGTATGTGTATCCAGTCGAGTATGCCTATCCAACCAAGTATGTGTATCCAATCGAGCTGTGTATCTAGTCGGATGTGTGTGTCTAGATTCCTTGCGAATTAGATGAAGTCTCGTAATGACATAATGTGTGCTCCTGGCTTGCTAATGAGTTGCTACTGAGATGTCCCTAGATGTATGATCATGACAAATGCATGTTTTGCTTGTGGAGAACTTCTTGTGATGTATAGATTCGAGAGATGTCAGAAGTCAATGGTCAGAGTACAGAGTTGCAGCAGCAGTGATGATGATCGTGTCTGTAGAATACCTTCCTTGTTAAGAGGGAGTGTTGAAGATTGTGTAACTTCGGAAGATATTGTTGTTATATCATTATTGTACTTCCTTCAGGGAATATTCATATTGTATTTGATCATGTAAAAGTCCTGTAAGAATCAATGTAAACCCTACTTGTAAAGTCGGCTCAAAAGAATCCAAAAGAAACATTAAATAAGTGTAATTTAATGTTTCCCTAGTGAAGTCGACCCTGGCAGTTAGACAAGTCGGCTCCATAAGGAAAAGTCACTTGAGAAACAAGTATAAATAGGGGAGGGGCACCTCCCATTTGGACATCATCACTCAATCAAGCAAGTTCGCATGAAAAGAGAAAGAAGAACAAGTTCGCTAGAGGAGAAGAGTAGCTGCATTGTGAAGACATCTTATCTTTGGATTTTCTATCTTATATATTCTCGAGATATTTGTGGAAGAGCTTTAGCTCTTCATTTTACTAGTTTGACATTGTATTTGTTGACGAATCTATATTGAAGAAGTTGTTGGGTTTTCTTCCCTTAAAGGGTTTCCCAGAGGAAAATCTGTCTCTTTTGTATGATGTGCTTGTCTATCTTTCAGTGATCCTATTGTTTATTGTTATTGTGATATAGTAGAAATTCATTAAAGATCTAACCTAACTACTATTCAAGTGGAAATTCTAACAAGGACTAGGGTTCTTTTCATGCCTCCACCCCCAATTAATGCTAAGGTTTTGGACCCTCTGCAATCTTCTTGAAAGTTCACACATGACTAGATCCACATATGTGTGTAATGTAAACTAATGTGGCATCCACTCAATATCATTGGGGTCAACGAGATAGGTCAAATTGGGAGAGGCATAACTTTTGCATACAAACTTCGATTTAAGCATTTGTTTCACGATTGGAAAGGTCTCGATGTGTAGAACAACATCAAGAGGCCAAGAGCTATGCTTGCATATTTTTGACCCCAAAGTGGCTATTTAAGACCTCAAACAAGCGCCAGAAGGTTATGGACCCCAAACCACTAGCGTGGGACCTTCCCATAAAATGGACCCTACAAGATGATAAATCCAATTTTTTGACCCGGAAAGTACGGAAATAGATGACAACTAATATAATGACCCATTTTGGATCATGTGAACTCCTCAAATATTGGAAAGTGTCCTGAGTTGGTTAAAAGGAGTGGCCTACACCCTTTCTAGAAGGAGCATAGAAGTGGCAAGGGTGTACCAAGGTGAAAACACCCAAGAAGGCTCTAGAAACATTTTGATATAGCTTCTGTACCCTAATCTAATCTGAATCCATTTGGAAATCTCTCAACCAAACCAAAAACCAAAGTGTGAAATCATGCATTGCCTGGCATCACCTAATTTGGGGTGGGCCAAATCTAGGGTTAGCAAGTCTCATGTTGACCAAACCATGTGTTGGGAATAGAAAAAGTAGATGACATCAACCCATGGATTATTTACTTGGTGTTCAATTGAGGGTTTTGGCAAATGTCCATGTGATTCCCCTAAAAAGATGTTGGACTTGTCCCCTCTACATACAATGCATACCTAAGTTTCTAGATACCTTTAGTGGTTTAAGTACCAATCCATTGCATATCACTATAATAATGCCATGTAGCATGTATGATGGAAAGGGAAATGTCACCCCATCACGCACTAACTCTAAACATTGTTTTTAAGTGTGCTATGCTATGAGTGTGGAGAATCTTGTTCTAACATATCTTCTATATTAAGAGCTGAAATTACCTATATTGAAGTGTGAAAGGACTTGATGAAAAGAAAGGAAGGATGCCTTTACAGTAGCTATAAACAATGTTTTAAGTGTGCTATGCTACAAGTGTGGAGAATCACGTTCTAGCATATTATGGTAAAATCTCCTTTATTAAGAGCTGAAAAGACCTATATTGAAGTGTAGAATGACTTGACAGAAAGATAAGAAGGATGCCCTCATTTAATAAGTGCTTTCAAGTTTCAACCTTCTAATTCAATGCTCCTTGACCTAAATGAGTCCAATTTCAAGGTCAAATGTTGTTAACTTCATCATGGTTTCCTAATTTGTCTTATTTGACCATTTGAGATTGTTTTTACTACCCAATAACAAATCGTTTATCTATGCTCAATGATTCTAATCAGTTGATGGAATTCCTGTTGAACTATTTGGACATCTACAAAGGTTTAAAAGATAACATTAAGTGTTGGCAATGCTTTCTTTTTTAGTATAGAAATTTGACAATGCTATCTTTTTTTAATATTGAAATTTAACAATGCTTACTTCAAAAGCTAATGTTGAACTATTTTACTCGAAGATGAAACCTCTTCTATCTTGATTCACACAACATTTAATGAGTTGATACTCTATTAATACTCAGTTTGATAATTTATTCCCTCTTCTTGCAATTGCTTAAGCATCTCCAAGATTATTTGTGTTTTCCCATTGAAGCTCTTAAAATCCAAATATAAAGGGATGAATACACAAACCCATGCATGGATTGAAAAAGTGTAACTCCGTGAGAACATGACTATGAGAACTCCATGACTAGAAAATTCTCCTAAAAATGTTTGTTTTTTCTGACATGAGAACTCAACTATGTTCTATGATTTGTCTACTATGATTCCTCAAAAACTGCAGTTCACCACCAAAAGTTCAAGTCGGCCCTTTATGCTGGAATCAAATACTTTCATAGATGACCAGTATGATTGGCATTTCCATTCCAATGGAATACTCATTAACAAGTGATGCTTGGTCAACATTCATATAGCCATAATGTTTGCAATGTTCTTGCACTTATAAGACATCTCAAAGAAATAAGTCCTACTGTCTTGGTTAAATGATTAATCATCAATGATATTTTATTGTATTGTCTTGTATCTTAGGAAGAAAATTGTCAAATCCCTAGGTATTTATGCCTTTCTCATCGAGAAACAGAAACAATATAAGCAATCTAGCATAGTTGCAAGGAGACAATCCTGCAAATAATATCAAATTTTGTAATTTGTCCTTTTAACATCAAGAATCCCAAGTCTCATTATGATACTTGCAGTTGAATTTATTGGTTCCTTTTCAAAATGAACATTGGACTGCTACAATATTGTTTACTGCCAGGGTGCAGCATTCTAGAAACCAATTCTTCCATTTATAGAAATGGGAGCAAGGGCTTATGAACTACAATTAACTCAAACTCATTATTTTCTACATAATGCTTCCATAACTGGATAACATGAATTATGAGTCATGTCTACTAACTATTGGTCATAGATAGTACATTGCTTCTCAGTTTGATTAATCTTGCATTGTTAAAATTCCACTACCATGCCTTGCTAAACAAATGAATAATATTGTGGATGAGATTTAAAAAAAAATACTTGAGTAAATCATGGGGCAAAGATAGTTTATATGTTAAGCTTAAGTGACCTCCCAATTAAATGCACTGCATTGGCAAAATAGTAATTGGTGTGCCGCTATTATGGTCCTTGTGTGATTGAACTCAAGATAGAGACTATAATTAAATATGTGATATTAAGTTATATAGATCATTCTTCAAAGGGCTAACTTCAAGTTCAATATCACTGTCAACTCTACAATCTATACTAAAAGAATAACGTGGGGTTGTCCATCCATCCATGGTGCCCTATGGGAGCCCACGGAAAAAGAGGCCTGTGGGAACCCTCATGACATGAACCATGATGACCTGTAGTCGCAAAAGACTTACATGGCATGACCCTTGCAAGCCATAAGGCATGAAGAGCTCATCAATCCAACATTAGAGAGCTCATCATTCCAAACATCTACACTCTTTGAAGATATCAAGTTTTCTTCAATAGGTTTACATGTAGGTTGATGAGGGCCATGATACTTCTTTGCAACCATACATTTCCCACTATTCTAGATTTTAATCACAATTCAAGACTCATTGTCCATTTGACAATACCGGCCTTGGGTTTCCTCCATTTTCATGCTGGAGAGAGACCAGAAAATATCATTCATAAATGGCAGTGCAATGAAAGACAAGTCACAAAATCTTTGGCCAAAATTTTATGTTAAGTTTTAATCAAATTCACAACAAGAGCATAAGCAGGATCATTGAAAGAAACACAATCACAAGATAGACACAGACAATAACATCCACCTGAGGTGCTCTTCCTGTCTAAGACACTTCCAGCCCAATCTGCATCTGTATAACCATACAATCTGTAGTCATGATCTCCAACATAGTATAGACCAAAGTCTATCATACCTTTCAGGTACCTCATCACATGCTTTGCAACTATCTGGTGAACACGCCTAGGCTCAACTAGATACTGACTCAGGGTGTTCACAGCAAAGCATATATCTAGCCTGGTATTCGTCAGATACATCAACTACCCAATAATTTGTTTGTACTGAGTCAAATCTACTAACTCTGACGATTCATTAGCTAACAACTTCAGGTTGGTATCCATGGGTGTGGCCATGGCTTTACATTCCAACATATCAAATCTTCTTAGGATTTCCACAGTATACTTTCCCTGGCTGAGAAAGATTCCTTTTGGACTCTGCCATACTTCGAGACCTAGAAAATAGTGCATCAATCCAAGGTCTTTCATCTCAAATTCTTCAGCAAACTTCTTCTTACACTCTACAATATGTTTCTCATTTCCTGTCAGAGATAAATCATCCACATACAACAATAGTATGACAGGTTCATCATCCATAACCTTAAAGTAAAGGTTTGGGTCAGCTTTACTTTTGGTAAATCCCAAGATCGTCAGAAAGCTATCTATCGTTCTGTACCAAGCTCTACGAGCTTGCTTCAATCCATACAAAGCCTTCTTCAACTTGCATACGTGAGTCTGTCTGTCTTCAACTTCAAATCCCTGTGGTTGTTCTATGTACACTTCTTCCTCAATCACACCATTCAGAAAAGTTGTCTTCACATCCATCTGGTGTAAACTCCATTTCATCATGGATGCAAGCGCCATGATGGTTCTAATGGAAGTGTACCTTGCTACTGGCGCAAATGTCTCTTCATAATCAATTCCCTCTTTCTGAGAGAATCCTCTAGTCACAAACCTTGCTTTGTATTTCTCAATACTTCCATCAGCTGCATGCTTTATCTTGTAGATCCATTTGGAAGATACCACACTTTTGCCTTCTGGTTTGGGAACTATATCCCAAACATCATTCTTCATTATTGATTGGTATTCTTCCGTCATTGCTTCTACCCATTCTTTCTTTTGTATAGCTTCTTCATAACTGGTAGGTTCTTGATCTACAAGATCACACATCAAAGCCACATAACTGGAAATGGCTTTGGTTTCTTGCTTGCTCTTGTGGAGCCTTCTGGAGCTCCATACTTTTCTGCTTCTTGTATAATTTCTCTTGCCCAAGCAGGCTTTCTCTTTCGTGATATATCCATAGTGGGAGGTTCTTGAGGTTTCATCTTCGGGGGAGGGTGCAACTTCTGCATTTCTGGGAGGTACATCTTCTTCATATACTTCTTCACACTGGCATTTTCTGGATCTCTTGAGAGCTGCTTCTTCATCAAATGTTACATCTCTACTGATCTCCATGTGATGGAATCCTGGAATGTATATTCTGAAGGCTTGGAGACTTCACAATATCCAACAAATATTCCCTTCTTTCCAGAAGGGTCCAACTTAGTTCTCTTTTATTTTGGTATGTGAACATATACTAGGCAACCAAATATCTTGAGGTGGCTTAGTTCAAGATTCTTTCCAGTGAACATTTCTTCTGGAGTCTTGAATCCAAGGGCACTATGGGATAATCTATTTTGTACATAAAATGTCGTCCTTGCTGCTTTAGCCCATAGATGCATTGGAAGATCTTGATCATGTATCATTGTCTTCACTGCTTCCATAATGGTCCTATTCTTTCTTTCTGCAACACCATTTTGTTGAGGATTGTAGGGAGTAGTTAGTTCCCTCTTAATTCCAACTTCTTTACAGAAAGCTTCAAAATCTTTTGAAGTCTATTCTCCACCATTGTCTGTTCTGAGTGTCTTGATTCTTCTTTCTGAATGATTCTCTATCAAGGCTTTGAATTCCTTGAATTTTCCAAATACTTCATCCTTTGCTTTCAAGAAATATATCCATGTCTTTCTTGAATGGTCATCAATAAATGTAACATAATATTCATAACCACTTAAAGATGTGGAGGGCATTGGACCACATACATCTGAATTAATTAATTCTAAGGTACCTTTAGTCTTTGTATCACTCTTTGGAAATGGATTCTTGATATTCTTTCCTTTCGCACATCCTTTGCAAATGCCTTCATGATCAATCTTCAATTCTGGTAATCCCGTCACTACTTTGCTCACATAGGGTAGTGCTTTGTAGTTGATGTGAGCAAGCCTCCTATGCCATAGCTCACTTGGGCTAGTGGTCTCATGAACAAGGGTTGTTTATGAATGTCCCTTGAGTTTATATAAGCCTCCTTCTTCTTCACCAATGACAACTGCATCTTCAATTGATTTTCCTTTGGGCCACATAAGTACTTGTCCATCTATGAATGCAACCCTATATCCTTTCTTATCTAATGCTGAGATAGAAAGTAAATTCTTCTTCAAACCTGGTACATATAATACTTCCTTCATCTTCATGGGGTTTCCAGAATCAAGCTTGTAGCTTGCTTCACCAATTCCTTTGAAAGGATATTGATAGTCATCTCCTAATGATACCTTCTGAGGAGAGTTCTTCTCTTCAAGTTTTGACAGAGTTTTCTTTTGTCCTGTCATGTGCTTTGAAGCACCACTATCAATAAGCCATGTATCTTCTCCAGGGGTCACAAACCCAAAGAGTGCAGAGAATACTCTTCTGCATCTTCTTCTTTTGTTTGTTTTCTTCGAGGTCCTTCTTCCTCTTCTTCTTCATCTATTTGTTTTCTTCAAGGTCCTTCTTCCTCTTCTTCTTCATCATCATCTTCAGCTAGATGTGCATGATGTCTTTTGTGGTTGGTCCTCTTCTTGTATTCTTGTCTCTTCAATGGACAATTTCTGGCAATATGTCCTATCTTGTCACAATGGAAACATTGAAATTTGGAGTGGTCTTTCCATGGAATGTTTTCTCTTGTCCTTTGAAATCTTCTGGGAGGATGAGACTCCTTGTGGTCTTCCTTCTTGAAGTTAGATTGACTTCTCCTTTTCTTGGTATGGGTGGCTAGGGATTGATCATCTTCTTTAAGTAGAGCTTCTCTATTGGCTACTCTAGCCTCTTCTTGTATGCAATCTTCCCATACAATGTCGAACTTCGTGCTTTCCTTTCTGGCACACATAGTCTAGATGAATGAATCCCAAGGTCTAGTGAGACCATTGAGAGCAGTCATTACTAGCTCATCCTCATCAAGGGAGTCTCCAATGGCTTCTAGTTGATCCTTGAACTAGGAGACCCTTGTGAATTAGTCTTAGATGGATTCTCCTTGGCTCATCTTGGTACTCTTCAATTGAGCTCTCAAATTCATCTTCCTATTGATGTTCTTTCCTTCATACATTCTAGATAGGGAATCATACATCTCCTTTGGGGTCTTCTTGGATGAGACTTGAGGAATCAAGTGGTCTTTGATAGAATCAACAATGATTCTCTTTTCCCTAATCAGGTCCTTCTTGTGCTTCTCCTTAGCTTCATCTTCTGCAGGTTCTGCAACTTCATCCTTGATGTATTTGGCAAGATCATTCTCTTCAAGAATGAGGCCAATCCTATATTTCCATGCTCGAAAATTCTCTATGCCTTCTAACTTATCCTCAAGCTTAGTGCTTGGGGCCATCTTATCTAGGAGATCACCAAAAAATGAAAATTCTCAAAATGCAAAACTGACCTTACCAGGAGATGTGCTTGACTGAGGCGAGTTGACTGGTACACTTGGTTTCTGGAGATTTCAACTTTTCACCTCTCAAACTTGACTTGCAAATTTCGGACCTGCAGCAGTTTTCTAGTTCACTGGTTTTCTGGTTTTTCTAGTCTAGAGTCAAACTAGGGTTTGACTTTCCCGAAGATCTACCCACTCAAAAACTTCGATCCAGGGCTCTAAATTTCGATTTTGGAGAGGTGCATCTTTCTATGCAATCAGATTAAAAAAATTCAATTTTGACAAAAACCCTAATTTCTTGTCGGAGGAAGAAGAGAGAGAGTTTTACCGTGTGAAAGTTTTCCTATTCAGGCTAGCTCTGATACTATGTTAAGTTTTAATCAAATTCACAACAAGAGCATAAGCAGGATCACTGAAAGAAACACAATCACAAGATAGACACAGATTTATCTTGGGAAACCCTTTAGGGGTAGAAAACTCAACAAAACTTCCTCAATATAGATGACCAAAAAGTACGAAGATAAAATCCCCAAACAAGTGCTCCTTCTCCTTCGCAAATATCTCTCTTTCTCCTATGCGAATTGCACAAGTGAGTGTGTGTACAAATGAGGAGCACATCACTTCTATTTATACTTTATCTTCCACTTGACTTTTTCCCTAACTAGGTCAGCCCCTAACAACTTAACCTAATGCTGACTAGGCTGACTTCTCTAGGGGACTTAAACACCCCATTACAATTGACTCAAGAGGGATCTATTGTCCCGACTTACAAGGGAGGATTTACCTCAATGACTTTACATAATTAAATACAATAATGACATCCTGACGGAGGAATAAAACATCTCCGAATAAATTACAATAGAATATTCTTCGAAGTTACAATATTTCAACATTTTCGAGGAATAACCAAAAGTCCAATATTTTGACAATCAATGCTAGAGAAGGGATGAGCAAAACTAATGACCCATCATAATCTGCGTACTGCAGTGAGCCTTAATTTTTTATGCTTCTCAGCATCTACCATGATGACCAACTGCATGTGTAAAAAAATATCTAGGGATGGATTCTTTAAAGATGGTTTTGAAATGAAGGTTTGGGTAAGATAACAACAAGGGTGATGCTTATTCATATGAAGCAAAGGCTCAAGTTTGTAATTAAAGGAATCCACAAATAGGGCCCACAAAGTCTCTTCCATATTCCCCAAGTATATGGCAATAGAATATTGAAAAGAATGTTAAGCAGTATAGTTTTGTTATGAAACTTTATAGAGAAGCCAAAGAATTTCAGAAAGGCATCCAACTTGTATCTATAATCAGTGTTCATCATGTTGGACACAACAATGAGAATGGAATCTTAAAGAATGCTATTAGTCATATTTTCATCCCCACTCATAAGAGGAATTTAAGAGAAAATGGACAACTTAAGAATAAGAGGGCAGAGTGGACATCTTATTACATTTTGGTGTTCTAGTGCCCATCTTGTAAATAGTTCAGTGTAGCACATTATTACACATTTTTTAAATGATTGGTGTTACTTATTTTCATCTATTTAGTTACTTATGGATTTTACTTTTGTTGTCCATGTTTAAGAACTGAATAAGTTGTAGGTACAATGAAGTTTTTATCTAAATCATCAATTTGACTCTGATCTTCTTGGGTTTTTTAATTGGCTTCTAAATTTTCTATACTAAAAGGTATTTGACAATGTAGGGAGAAAAAACACAAGTCTCAGGCAAAAGATATGACTTCTTGGATGGCTAATAAAGTTTTACATAATAGTTCTGTCTTATTGATGATTGTAAGAATCTATATAATGTAGGCTTATTTATGTTAGTTTTTGTACCTAGGGAAGTGTTCCCCAAGTGACTTTTGCCTAAAGTCACTTAGAAGGGGGAAAGAGGGTGACCCTCACATTAAATGCACTTAATGAGACTTTATTAAATGAAAGTCATTTTTTGATAAATTTAAGTGGGTGAGTGAAATTAATTATTTATGAAAAATAAATGAAGCATTTAATTTCAACCATTGATCTCAATCAATCTCATCCATTAGATTAGAACAACCCTAGGGTTTGATCAAAAAGGTTTGAGGGAGGCATTGCACTCACTTTTTTTGAATGAAGTGGGAGAAGAAAAGAGAGGAGACATAGCTGGGTGTGGCACAAATTTCGAGGCAGCCACTTGAGGGTTTCAGTTGGCTCGAAAATCGAGGCATTGTTTTTCAGCTTGGAGAGAGGGCACACATTTCGAGATAGCATTAATATTTCAGTAGGCACAAATCCCGAGGTAGCTCCAGTTAGCACAGAAATCGAGAATCCGTACTACAGCATTTAATGCTGTCCGTACAGCACAGTTTTCAAGGAGTTAGCTGGGCTCATTTCCCGAGGAGATAGACACGTATTTCTAGAAAGAAATATGGGCACGGTTTCCAAGAAAGTTCAGGCACAGTTTTATAGAATCCGTACGGTCTGCATTTTTCTGCATAGTTTTAGAGGTAGTCTGTTGCACAGTTTTCGAGAAGTTTTGGCACAATTTTCGAGGTGCTGTTCATACACAGAAATCAAGACAGAGTTGTGCACAGAATTTGAGACATAGTTGTGGCACGGATTTCGAGACAGTGAGGCACAGAAATCGAGATACAGTCTGGCACAAAAATCGAGGCAAAAATCTGGGTGACCTTGGGTGGTTAGATAAGTACATTTTGACTGTAATATTTGTATTGAAATATTTTGCTGATGAAATAAAACTCTCTCTCTCTTACTGGTTTTCCACGTGGGGGTTTTTCCAGGGCACAGTTGCCGAAAATTCTGAGTCTCTATCTTTTATGGTGTGCATGTTTAAATTTATTTTTTGTCTGTTAGAATGAATTTTCAGCGTGTTTAATTGTCTCAGAAAATTCCATAAGTAGTTTGCAGCCTATGCAAATACGGCTGTAAATGAAAACCACTGAAATGTTGACATAAACCAGTAAGCAGAAAACTCAGAAAAATTTACATGGTATCAGAGCAAGGGGGCAGAAAACAGTGATATTTTGCAAACACACAGAAATTTCCAGAACTCAGAATTTTTTAGTATTTTCTTTTGTTAGTGAACGACACTTTGTTGGGTTGGCTAAAAGATGGCTACAGGACTTAGGTTGGAGGATAGGCTGAATGGGACAGTGAACTTTGTGGCATGGAAGGCCAGAATTTTACTGATATTAGAGGAGAATGAACTATGGGAGGAAGTGGTTAGGAATACTACAGCAAACCCGGTTCAGATTCCCGTTGCTACAGATGCAGCAGCACTATCAGCCTTCAACAAGAACGACTGTAAGGCTAGGAGGATAATCCTTGATGCAGTTAAAGACCACATAATCCCTCACATTTCAGGCAAGACTAGGGCACACTTGATGTGGATAGCTTTGACCAGTTTGTATGAGAGTACCAATGAGAACCGGAAGATGGTTCTCAAGGAGAAACTCAAGAGTATAAAGATGAATGGAGGAGAGGGAGTCACAGCATACCTCACTAGGATATCTGCAGTTCGGGATGAACTGGCAGCGGTTGGGGAGGTGGTATCTGCTACTGAGCTTGTACGTACAGCAGTGAATGGGGCTTCAAAGCCCTGGGGTGCATTTGTGTAGGCCACAATGGGTAGAGAGAACCTACCTCTTGGGAGAGACTGTGGGATGACTTTGTGCAGGAGGAGACCAGGAGAGGTCTTGTACAGGGCAGTTCATCTCAGAGTGGGGTAGATGAAGAGAACGTGGCATTGATAGCAAAGGGGAAGAAGAAGAAGGGTCCCAAAAAGGGTGGGGCCAAGCAGCAGCAGGGTGGGCAGAAGAAGGACTTGAGTAAAATCAAGTGCTATTGTTGTCAGATGTTTCTATGCTTCACAGTGTCCAAACAAGAAGAAGAAGGGACAGCAGACAGCATCCTCAGCAGAGGTTGATGACTTTGGAGACAGGTTTCAAAGGGAGTTTTCCCTATATGTTGGACGGATTGAGAGAGAGAGAGTCTCTTTAGCCACCAACACAGATATGGATATGGAGATTGAGCATTCATTATTGGCAGGTCATCAGACAGGTCCATCCACCACTAGTACTTGGTAGATTGACAGCGGAGCCTCGAGCCACATGACAGGTGCTCGAGAGTTGTTCTCCAAGCTATCACAGACAGGTAGAGATGTGGAGGTTTTTACTTGGAGACAATACCATTGTTAGAGCAATTGGTCAAGGGACCATTACATTTCAGAGGGAGTCTATGAGTCCCATGATTCTGAGGGATGTGTTGTATGTCCCTGGGCTGAAGAAGAACTTTGTTTCAGTTTCCACTATTGAGGACAGGGGTCTTGGGGTGTGTTTCTCAGATGGGAGAGTGCAGGTTTTCCCTAGGACTACAGGTGTATCTACCCCCATGGACATTGGGGTTAGATGTGGAAAGTTGTACAAGTTATTGTTTCAGCCGCAGCATGCTCTAGCACACAGCAGTAGCAGTGAGCTATGTGAGCTATGGCATCGGAGGATGGCCCACCTACATCACCCAGCTCTGAGATTGTTGAGGAGCATGGTTACAGGTTTACCCGAGTTCAGCACTGAGCAGAGTGATGTGTGCAGGGGGTGTGCTTTGGGAAAGTACACCAAGACTGCTTTTCCAAGCAGTGACACGAGAGCAGCAGGAGTGCTTGACTTGATCCATTCTGATATTTGCGATCCTATGTCATCGGTCTCTTTGACTGGTTTTGAGTACTACATCATCTTCATTGATGACTACTCCAAGAAGACCTAGATCTACTTCTTGAGGAGCAAGAAGTCACACCTAGTTTTGAGTGTCTTCCAAGGGTTCAAAGCCCTTGTGGAGAAGCAGGCAGGGAGGAAGATTCGGATGTTGAGATCGGACAATGGGGGTGAGTATACCTCCAAGGAGTTCGATGCTTTTTGCAGACAGGAGGGTATATAGAGACAGCTGACAGTTCCCTACACTCTTGAGCAGAATGGAGTAGCAAAGAGGAAGAACAGGTCGATTGTGGGGGCAGCGAGAGCGATGCTTCATGATCAGGGGTTACCGTTCTTTCTATGGGCAGAGGCATGCAGCACTGCAATGTATCTGCAGAACAGGAGTCCTCACTGTGCTTTGGGGAGGAAGACTCCAGAGGAGATGTACACAGGCAAGAAGCTTGAGGTCAGCCACTTTCGTATATTTGGTTCTTTGACTTACTCTCACGTCCCTTCTGAGAAGAGGACGAAGTTTGAGCCCACTGCTGAGAGAGGCATATTTGTGGGATATGATGAGACTTCGAAGGCCTATCGGCTTTACCTACCTGGCCAGAAGAGAGTTGTTGTTAGGTGGGAGGTGAAGTTTGATGAGGAGAGAGCCTTCAGGAAGTCAAGAGAGATGGAGCAGCGGGAGCCACCAGCTCCCACACCTCAGTTGACACAGGCTTCTTCGATACAGGTTTCAGGTCCACAGGTTTCTGGGGTGACTAGATCACAGAGTACAGGCACAGCTTCTACAGGTTCAGTGGTTCAAGTGACAGGTACTTCAGGGACAGGTTCAGGGACAGGTTCAGGTACAGGTTCAGGTTCTAGTTCGCAGGTTACAGGTTCTTCAGGCACTGGTTCATCGGTTACTACTGGTCCTCGGGGTGTTGGACCTTCTGCTTCTAGGAGTTCGTCAGATGAGGATAGACCAGTTTGGGAGGAGCGTTCAAGGAAGAGGAAGCCTATGTGGCTTCGGGATACCTTGAAGGAAGTAGAGGCATTTGGTAGGCCCCAGGATGAGGTCAGGACAGTTGTGATGCCAGACAGGTTGGGTATGGCTCTTGTTGCGAGTCTTCGTGACTCTGAGCCTTCCACATTTGAGGAGGCTTCTCAGCATCAGGTATGGTGAGATGCCATGATGGAAGAGTACCATTCCATCATGAAGAATGATGCTTGGGAGATAGTGCCGAGACCAGAGGGGAAGTCAGTTGTGACTTCCAAGTGGCTTTACAAGATAAAGCATGCTGCAGATGGCAGTGTGGAGAAGTACAAGGCTCGGTTTGTGGCTCAGGGGTTTTCACAGGTTGAGGGAGTTGACTATGATGAGACTTTTGCGCCAGTTGCTCGGTATTCTTCCATCAGAGCAGTGATATCTATAGCAGCAGAGATGGGTTGGAAGATCCACCAGATGGATGTGAAGACCATTTCTCAATGGTCTTCTGCAGGAGGAGGTGTAGTTAGAGCAGCCACAGGGATTCGAGATTCATGGGAGAGATTCTCATGTGTGCAAGCTGAGGAAAGCCTTGTACGGACTGAAGCAAGCTCCTAGAGCTTGGTACTCCAGGATCGATGCATACTTAACTTCGATGGGCTTTCAGAAGAGTGAGGCTGATCCCAACCTTTACTACATTGTGGTTGGTGGAGATCCTCTCATTCTTCTGTTATATGTTGATGACTTGTTTATCACTGGATATGAGCGTCTCATTGCACATTGCAAGAGAGACCTTGCAGCTGAGTATGAGATGACTGATATTGGGCTAATGCATTACTATTTGGGGATGGAGGTTTGGCAGGAGCCTGGACATATTTTCCTGGGACAAGGGAAGTATGCAGTTGATATTCTGAAGAGATTTCGGATGGAGGACTACAGGCCTATGTCCACACCTATGATCACCAACTGGAAGCAACTTCATGCTTCTGAGGGTAAGTTGGTGGATCCTACACTTTACCGTCAGCTCGTTGGATCATTGATGTATCTGGTCAACACCAGGCCAGACTTGTGTTTTGCAGTGAACACTCTTAGCCAGTTCATGGTGGAGCCTAGGAGTGTACATTGGACTGCCGCAAAACATGTTCTGAGATACCTAGCAGGTACAGTGGATTATGGTTTGGACTACAGGGGTTCGAGTGGAGTCAACTTGGTTGGTTTCACAGATTCAGACTGGGCAGGTTGTGTGAAGGATCGAAGAGCACTTCCGATTGTTGTTTCAGTTTGGGCTCGGCAGCAGTGTCATGGTTCAGTCGGAAACAGAAGTCCGTTGCATTGAGTTCTGCCGAGGCTGAGTACATGGCAGCCAGTTAGGCTACTTGCGAGGCACTGTGACTTCGCAAGTTATTGGTAGATTTATTTGATCAGCAGCTTAGATCCACGGTGATCTATTGTGACAATCAGAGTTGCATTTAGCTCTCTGAGAATCCAGTGTTCCATGACAGGTCAAAGCACATTGAGATCAAGTACCATTTCATCCGAGACTACGTCCAGAGAGGAGCAGTTGAGTTGCAGTATATTTCCACTGATGAGCAGGTTGCAGATATCCTGACGAAATCTTTGGGGAGGGGCAAGTTTGTCTTCTTCAGAGACAAGTTGAGAGTGGTGCAAAACACCTTCCTCGGTAAGAGGGAGTGTTAGTTTTTGTACCTAGGGAAGTGTTCCCCAAGTGACTTTTGCCTAAAGTCACTTAGAAGGGGGAAAAAGGGTGACCCTCACATTAAATGCACTTAATGAGACTATAAAATGAAAGTCACTTTTTGATCAATTTAAGTGGGTGAGTGAAATTAATTATTTATGAGAAATAAATGAAGCATTTAATTTCAACCATTGATCTCAATCAATCTCATCCATTAGATTAGAACAACCCTAGGGTTTGATCAAAAAGGTTTGAGGGAGGCATTGCACTCACTTTTTTTTTAATGAAGTGGGAGAAGAAAAGAGAGGAGACATCGCTGGGTGTGGCACAAATTTCGAGGCAGCCACTTGAGGGTTTCAGTTGGCTCGAAAATCGAGGCACTGTTTTTCAGCTTGGAGAGAGGGCACACATTTCGAGATAGCATTAATATTTCAGCAGGCACAAATCCCGAGGTAGCTCCAGTCAGCACAGAAATCGAGAATCCGTACTACAGCATTTAATGCTGTCCATACAGCACAGTTTTCGAGGAGTTAGCTGGGCTCATTTCCCGAGGAGATAAGCATGTATTTCCAGACAGAAATCTGGGCACGGTTTCCAAGAAAGTTCAGGCACAGTTTTCTAGAATCTGTACAGTCCGTACGGTCTGCATTTTTCTGCACAGTTTTCGAGGCAGTCTGCTGCACAGTTTTCGAGAAGTTTTGGCACAGTTTTTGAGGTGCTGTTCATGCACAGAAATCGAGACAGTTGTGCACAGAATTAGAGACAGTTGTGGCACAGATTTCGAGACAGTGAGGCACAGAAATCGAGATACAGTCTGGCACAGAAATCGAGGCAGAAATCTGGGTGACCTTGGGTGGTCAGATAAGTACATTTTCACTGTAATATTTGTACTGAAATATTTTGCTGATGAAATAAAACTCTCTCTCTCTCTCTCTCTCTCTCTCTCTCTCTCTTACTGGTTTTCCCCGTGGGGGTTTTTCCAGGGCACAGTTGCCGAAAATTCTGAGTCTATCTTTTATGGTGTGCAGGTTTAAATTTATTTTCTGTCTGTTAGAATGAATTTTCAGCATGTTTAATTGTCTCAGAAAATTTCATAAGTAGTTTGCAGCCTATGCAAAACCGGCTGTAAATGAAAACCACTGAAATGTTGACATAAACCAGTAAGCAGAAAACTCAAAAAAATTTACAATTTATGGGTAAATGTTCATGTATTTCACATGTTTTTGACAATAGTAAATGGTGAATATATTCATAGATGACATCAGGAATAGATTCATCACTCCATCATTCATAGATGACACCAATGTTAGAGAATCTAACATTTCAAGGCAACTAAACTGTTATCCATCCAAAATTCAAGTCATTCAAATGCCAACCTATTTCTTCTAACAAGAACAGAACTTACATTTTCAGCATCCCATACTTTGACACTCTTATCAAAGGATGATGTAGCCAAACTAGTAGAATTGGGACTAAACCTGACATCTGTAATCAGATGAGTATGTTCATCGAGAGTGTTTTTCAGTTTTAAAGTGTCCATATTCCAGAGAAAAGCCTGTAAAATAAAATGACACGGATTATTTCCATTCACATTGCAAACAGAGTACAATTTATGCAAGAAACATTTCTCTGAAAACAGTTCAAGTCTCATCAGAACCAATAATCACTAGAAACTCAATGAGTGCTCACATTTTTATCATGGCCAGCACTTGCTAGCAACTTTCCATCTGAAGAAAAATGGCAGCAAACTACCTTACTAGTACTTGCACGAAGGCAAGTAAATTCACTGAAAGAAAAACCTGGAAGTAATACAGCAATAGCCAAGTATAATGTTTGAATAGCACTGCATTCAAATCTGACAATTATTTCAACAAATTGAATCTGATTTAGCACTTTTTCTACAACAGAGTGACTGGAAAATAAATGCATATAGAGTGACTGGAAAAATTCACTAAAACCAAATTTAAATCTAAATAATATTGCAACAAATTAAATCTGAAATTGTCATTGCTATATAATACAATGTCATATCTTCATCCGTAGCTCCATGTCTTGCAACACATCCACACAGATTTTATCACACTTCAAGCAAAAATTACCATTTGAGACATCCATGTTGTGCTCAGTAGGACTACGCTTTATTGTTCCAAAGAGACCATCCCTTATATCTCCATCATCTTGTGACAAAAATGATTCAACATTCTCATCCAAGGAACCAACTTCACCAAAATGTTCAATATCAGCCTGCAAAGAAATGCTTAAAAGAGATGCAGTATTAGCCATATCTAGCTCATCTTAACATACCAAAAGTCAATACAAACCCAAATAACTTAAAGACAAACAGAATGTAGATATATTTGTAGAGACAAACAGATTGTAGATATACCAGCTGATTTGAAGGGGATGCGAGTCCTCCTGTCCCATCTGATCCATACATCATTAAATTCTTCGACATGCTACCACTATGATGTAAAGTGCCAGCAATGGACATGACATCACCCGGTGTGTGAGTTGATGGGGTTGATGGTGCAGAATTTAGGGAAGGAGCAGCAGTATTGCCAGTTCCAGTGCTGTTTGCAGGACCTGAGGAAGATGGCTGCTTCCTTTTCCTGCCACTCTGAACCTTGGGCACATTCTTTTGTTTGTCAAATATCGTATGTCAAAAATGATCATGAAATGAGAATGCCAAAGAAAACAAGTGTCTCAACAATATCAAGAGTTTCTAGTCTACACTTGCTCATTTTTCCAAGAAAAAAGCAAGTAGAAGATGATTGACAATCTTGGATTCCAGATGAGAACAATTAAATATCAACTTCCTTCAGAGCTGTCAAAAATTACCTGATCACCTGTCTGAAAGGACATTGCATTATTTGAATCTGATGGAACACAAACAACTCCAGTCATCCTATCCTGTTGTTGGTTTTGAGTACCAGTCTGCTGTAGTTGCTGCTGGTGCTGCTCTTGCTGTTGTTGCTGCTGTTGCTGTGCTAATGGCTGCTGCTGTATCTGGGTCATCTTCATCTAATGCAAGAAAGAGTTAGACTACAATAAAATTTTCAACCAGGATACCAGAAAGCCAATTCTTCCGGCTATCTTAGTAAACAGCAATAGCTATGTTTGAAGTAAGATCACAATTCATAAGCAACTATGATGATGGAAACATCCTCCAAAATTCCAAAACAAGGAATCCATTTAGCTCCAATGTTGATGACTATAGCTCGCAGAGGTATGTTCTTGGGGTGTGTCTAACGCATGGAAATTGTCATTAAATGTCCTTAGCTTTTTGATATTTCACTTTATTAATTTATTAATTAAGTGAAATGTTTTTTTATAAAGTGAGTTTATATTAATTTAATAAAGTTCCTAAGTCAAGGCATTAGTGATTTAAATTAATGTGGGCCATTGATCTCAAGTTAAGATTAGAATTAATCTTCACTATTGAGATTAGGGATTTGGCCCAACTCAAAATTATAAAAAGGCAGCAAAGGTTAAGACAAAGACACATTCATTTATTCACGAGATTGGTGAGTAAGAGAAAATCAAAGGACATTTGATTTTCAGTTATTGGCAAAGAAGAACGCACAAGCAGAGATCAGCAGCAAGAGAGACATTAGCAGTCATTAATTGCAGAGGCCATACAACAGCAGGTCATACAGCAGTAAATCGTGCAGCAGAGAAATTGTACGGCAGGGAACCATACGGAATCTGTACTGTGTACAAAATTACCAGACAGCCACACGTGTGAGTTTATCCCGGCCGTACAAGCCATACAATTCAGCAAAGAGAGTGACTAGGCAGAATTTATGTGTGCTAGTTATTTCCAGGTTTGTTATTTGTTTGTGTTTCTTCCTCAAAGCCATTTTCCCAAGTCTGGGAGCTCTTGTAAGTTCTGATATTATTTAATGATGAACTGATTGGAAGAGCAGAGAAAAAAAATCACTGTGTTTGTGTTGATCTGCTTTCTGAATTTTTGCTTCCGCTGAAATATTAGTTAAATATTCCAGTAGTGTAAATCTCAGATTTGAAACATTTACCTAGGCACTGGTTTATAAAAATTTAACATGGTATTAGAGCTCTTGCTCTGGAGGGAAAGCAGATCCAGGTGATTTGAGTAAAGATCTATCCAATCCAGGGGTCTCAGTAGCAGATCCAGCGAATGCTAAAGCACACATTAGTTTTATACATCAAATCCATGTTGGAATTTGTGCAACTTCGGAAGTTATTCTTATTATATTTTATTGTATTGATTTGTACCTCCTACAGGAGATGATCTTGATGTAATTAATTATGTAAACCCTTGAAAGAATCAATGTAAACCTTGGGGATAAATTACCCAAAGAAAAGAATTAAATAAACATTATTTATTTGTCCCCAGGTCAAGTCAGCCCAGTTAGGGAAAAGGCCAGTTTGGCAAGTGTATAAATAAAGAGGTTGTGTTCTCATTTGTCTCACTCACTCAACCAAGCAAGTTCGCATCCCTTGGAGAGAGATTCGCATCTGCAGCTAGGAGAAGGATATTTTGGGGTTTCATCTTGAAGAGGTCTTCCACTTTCTCTCTCTTGATATTGTACTATGTTTTCAGAATTGTTCATCTCTATACGAAGGTTGTTGGGTTTTCTCCCTATTGGGTTTCCTAAGATAAATTCTCGTGTTATTTGTTTTTGTGCTTTGTCTTTCTTCTAGTGATCATATTGATCTCATGCAATTGAATTATAATGCTATAATTGTATAAAAAACTAACATGGTTTTAGAGCAGTACGAAAAGAAGCCATTGCCGGAATCTAGGGTTTCATATTTCAAGGCCTTCACTCATCATTTTGGCAGAAAAAAGAGCCTTCGAAAATTTGCTCTAGGAAGGGCGCATCTTTTGGTGAAGGAAGAATCCATTTCTAAGAATTTTCATTTTTGACCTAATTTTGCAGCTGCAGTTACTGCAGAAATTAGGGTTTCAGGTTTTGACCTATTCCCTCCACAGATTTGGTTCAACCCTACCTTTTCTAACCTCACCTTACTGGGGCACATCTTCCTATGGAGTCAGTTTCTCAAGAATCCAACTTTCATTTTTGACTTAGCTCCTGCTAGGGTTTCTGCTTCAGATCTGCAGTTAAGATGATTGGAATGAAGGTTGAAGATTGTCTTGGAGGGGCTTCCAAATTCATCTCTTGGAAGTCTAGGGTTCTTCTCTTACTAGAAGAAAATGATATCTTGCAGTTTGTCAGTGAGAAAGTCCCAGAACCAGAAGTTGAAGAAGACAAATCTCACTAGAGGAAGAATGATGCCAGAGTAAAAAGAATCTCCGTGGACTCAGTTAGAGACCACTTGGTTCCTCAAATATCAGGAAAGAAGACTGCTAGAAGAATGTTCAAAACCCTAAAGAAACTATTTGAACATAGTAGTATCAATGTGACTCTCACATTGAGGAACTAGTTATCAAATATGAAGATGTCCAAGTTAGAGTCAATAGCTTCATACTTAATGAGGATCACAGAACTAAGGGACAAGCTTAGTACCAGTGGAGATCCCATTGATGATAAGGAGATTGTCATTACCACTCTAAATGGTATCCCACCATCTTGGGAGTCATTCATTCAAAGTATAAGCGGTCGAACCAAGATGCCCAAATTTGACAAGTTATGGGTAGATTGCACTCAAGAAGAAACAAGGATAGCAGCAAGGCAGAGACTTCATGGCACTCAACCTGAGGAGAATCAAGCATTCATGTCCCATGCCAAGAAAGGAAAGGGAAGGGGAAGAAAATTTTACAATCACAAGCACCAAGGTAGGAGATCAAGTCCTCCTCTAGATCAGAAGAAGAAGATGAAGGAATTATCTCAAATACAATGCTACAGGTGCAACACATGGTCATTACGCCAGTAATTGTCGAAGTTCAAACAAAAGGAAGCATGAAGCCTCAACTGTTGATGTGGAGGAAGATCACCATCACAAGAAGCAAAGGAATGAAGATCGTACAAAATTCTTCTTTATATCAGCATTATCAGAAACTGTTCCCACCACTAGTGATTCTTGGCTCATAGATAGTGGTGCTTCTAGACATATGACAGGTTATAAAGAAAATCTTTCAGAAATAGTTGAGAAAGAATCCCATCTTCGTGTTGTACTTAGAGATGATGCAAATTATACAGTGAAGGGATCTGGGGATACCTCCCTTTATTAGCTAGAATCTAGTGACACATTACACTTGAGTGATGTGCTTTATGTATTTGGCATGAAAAGAAATCTTGTCTCCATCTCAGCCTTGGAGGACAAGAGATATTAAGTTGCATTTTCATATGGGAAAGTGCTTGCTTGGCGCAAGAACTCAAGCATGGATACAGCCAAAGTAATTGGTGTGAGAGAGGAGAGCTTGTACCGGTTGAGCACTCCACCAACCCAAGCCCTAGTTCATGACTCTACCGGCATGGGTGAACTATGATCATCTGAATTATAAAGCTCTCCCAACATTAAAGAATATAGTAACAGGTATACCAATACTTCAAGTAGACCCTGATGGAACATGTAGAGGATGTGCACTTGGCAAGAATGCCAAGAGATCTTTCCCAAATAGTGAAAGTAGATCTAAAGGGATTTTGGATCTAGTGCACTCTGACTTGTGCGGGCCCATGACTGTTGCTTCACTGGGTGGCTATAATTATTATGTGACATTTATTGATGAATACTCATGGAAGACTTGGATATACTTTCTCAAGACCAAGGAATCCGAGGAAGTGCTAAGCAAATTCAAAGAGTTCAAAGCACAAGTTGAGAATCTGACGGGAAAGAGAATCAAGATCCTGAGATCCGATAATGGTGGAGAATATACCTCTACTGATTTCAATGACTTCTGTAAGGAAGCGGGAATTAAGAGGGAGCTCACAGTTCCCTACAACCCTCAACAAAATGAGGTTGCGGAAAGAAAGAATAGAACAATTGTGGAGGCAGCCAAGCCATGATACATGACCAGAGTCTATCAATGTTCTTATGCACAGAAGCATCCAAAACAGTTGTATATGTACAAAACAGATGCCCACATAAGATTGTGAAGAATATGACTCCGGAAGAAGCTTTCATAGGAGTGAAACCAAAGGTAGGCCACCTCCGGATCTTTCGTTGTCTAGTCTACACACATGTGCCCAAGGAGAAGAGGACGAAGCTAGAACCTTCAAGCAAGAAGGGAACTTTCGTGCGATACATTGAATCTTCAAAGGCTTACATGATTTATATCCCAGGATCCAAACAGATCGAAGTCAACAGGGATGTGCCCTTTGAAGAAGAGATGGCTGTCAGGAAAGGAAAAGGATCAAACATGGAGATTGATGATGAGGAGATGCTAGACCCAAAGGATATGAGATCATCTTCCCCTCCAGTTCAGAGTGAGTTGGCAGAGAAGGATGAACCCATCGATCCCATTGATCCAGTTGAGCCAATTGATGTTCCCAAGGATGAACCCATCGATCCCATTGATCCAGTTGAGCCAATTGATGTTCCCAGAGATATTGCAATAGGCCGGAAGACGCCTAGATAGGCACAACAGACTTTGCAGGATGCAGAGGGGCATGAAGCTCCACATGGTACTTTCCGAGAAAGTAAAAGACCTCAGAGGTTCTCCAGTTATGTAGCATTGATGAGTCAAATCATTGACTCAGAACCTACCACTTATGAAGAGGCATGCAGACACCAAGTTTGGAAAGATGCATGGTGGAAGAATACCAATCCATCATGAAGAATGATGTGTAGGAGGTTGTACTGAGATCTGAGTGGAAGTCAGTAGTGACTTCCAAGTGGCTATACAAAATCAAGCATGGAGCAGATGGTAGTGTTGAAAAACACAAGGCTAGATTTGTTGCCAAAGGATTCTCTCAGAAAGAGGGAGTTGATTATGATGAGACATTTGCTCCTGTGGCTTGATATACTTCCATCAGATAGATCATTCCTATTGCTTCAGCTATGGGATGGAAGTTGCATCAGATGGATGTCAAGACATCATTTCTCAATGGTGTTATTGAGGAAGAAGTATATATTGAACAACCAGAAGGGTTTGTTGTCCACGGAAAGGAGTCTCACGTATGCAGGCTGAAAAAGGCCCTATATGGACTCAAGCAAGCACCTCGTGCTTGGTATGGACGGATAGATGAATATTTGGTGAGTCTGGGATTCACCAAGAGTAATGCAAATCCCAACCTGTACTACAAGGTTGTGGATGATGAGCCACTGATTTTGGTCCTTTATGTTGATGACCTGTTTCTCATTGGAAATAAGAAAATTATTCTATGGTGTAAGAAGAATCTTCCCTCTGAGTTCGAAATGAAGGATCTTGGATTGATGCATTACTTCTTAGGATTAGAAGAATGGAAGAGGCAGAAAGAGATTTTCTAAGTCAAGGAAAATACAACATAGATATTCTGAAGAGATTCTGAATGTTGGACTGCAAGTCCATGGCCACTCTGATGGATGCAAATTTGAAGAAGTTGAGCGATTTTGCTTCAGATTCAAATTTGATTGATCCCACTATGTATCACCAGTTGGTTGGATCCTTGATGTATCTGACAAACACCAAACCAGATATATGTTTTGTTGTGAATGCTCTCAGTCAGTTCATGTGTGAACCGAGGAAGATTCATTGGGTTGCTGCAAAACATGTGCTCAGATACTTGCGTGGCACTGTGGGATATGGCCTGAGATATGCTTCAAAATGTGACTTGAGATTGCAGGGATTTTCAGACTCGGATTGGGTCGAATGTGCTGCAGACAAGAAGAGTACTTCCGGATGTTGCTTCAACTTGGGTTCTGCAGTGATTTCCTGGTGTAGCAGGAAGCAAACCTCAGTACTGCAGAGGCCGAGTATATGGTGGCTAGTATAGCAGCCCGAGAAGTAGTATGGCTTCGGAAACTCCTTGCAGGATTGTTTGGCTAGATTCCAGAGCCAACCGTGATTCACTGTGATAACAAGAGCTGTATGCAGATGTCAGTGAATCCCGTATTCCATGACAAGTCGAAGCATATAGAGATTCGGTATCACTTCATTCGTGATATGGTGCAGAAAGGTGTGGTCAAGTTACAGTATGTTCCGACGGATGACCAGACTGCAGATGTTCTCACCAGGCCTCTTCCCGGGATAAAGTTTGAATACTTTCGTGGAAGACTTGGAATGGAAGAGAACTTGTCCCTCCTTGAGAGGGAAAGATGGCATGGAGATGCTTACCTTGCTTTCACCAAGGTACCTCTACTCGTCCAGGTTCTCAGCCAGGTATGGGAGTATCCCATTGGCAGATGAGATAGACAGGTAGTAGATGGTTGGGTTACACCCAGATACCTCTACTCGTTCAGGTTCTCAACCAGGTATGGGAGTATCCCATCGTCAGATGAGACAAACAGGTAGTAGATGGTCAAGTTACACACAGGTACCTCTACCCGTCCAGGTTCTCAGCTAGGTATGGGAGTATCCCATCGGTAGATGAGACGGACAGGTAGTAGATGGTCGTGTGATGCTTCCACAGGTACATCTACTCGTTCAGGTTCTCAGCCAGGTATGGGAGTATCCCATCAGCAGATAAGAGGAACAGGTAGTAGATGGTCGTGCACCTCTGCTCGTCCAAGTTCTCAACCAGGTATGGGAGGATCCCATCGACAAATGAGACGGACAGGTAGCAGATGGTAAAGCTTATCTCTCGGACATCCAGGTAGGATGGAGAGGCTACTTTTGTACTCACTGAAGGACTGGTGAAGTTGATGCATGATGACACTTCTCGAATGACTGAGATCGTGTTGACAACCGTCAGTATGTAAAGACTCTAGAGATGATCGAGACAGTATAGATCTACAGATCAAACCCAGATGATCGTGATGTTGATGATGACCGTATCCGAATAATACCTTCCTTGTTGAGAGGGATTGTTGGAATTTGTGCAACTTCGGAAGTTATTCTTATTATATTTTTATTGTATTGATTTGTACCTCCTATAGGAGATGATCTTGAGGTAATTAATTATGTAAACCCTTGAAAGAATCAATGTAAATCTTGGGGATAAATTACCCAAAGAAAAGAATTAAATAAACATTATTTATTTGTCCCTAGGTCAAGTCGGCCCTGTCAAGTTAGATAAGTCGGCCCAGTTAGGGAAAAGGCCAGTTTAGCAAGTGTATAAATAAAGAGGTTGTGTTCCTCATTTGACTCACTCACTCAACCATGCAAGTTCGCATCACTTGGAGAGAGATTCGCATCTGCAGCTAGGAGAAGATATTTTGGGGTTTCATCTTGAAGAGTTCTTCCACTTTCTCTCTCTTGATATTGTACTCTGTTCTCAGAATTGTTCATCTCTATACGAAGGTTGCTGGGTTTTCTCCCTATTGGGTTTCCCAGGATAAATTCTCGTGTTCTTTGTTTCTGTGCTTTGTCTTTCTTCTAGTGATCCTATTGATCTTATGCAATTGAATTATAATGCTATAATTGTATAAAAACTAACACAGTCAAGCACAGTCAATACATTCCTTCAGATGAGCAGATTGCAGACATACTCACCAAACCTTGGTGAAAGGGAAGTTTGTTTTCTTTCCAGACAAGCTTGGAGTGGTGAAGAATAACTTCCTCACTAAGAGGGATTGTTGATGACCGTAGCTCGGACAGGTATTTCCTTGCATGGAAATCATCATTAAATGTCCTTAGCTTTTTGAGATTTCACTTTATTAATTTAAATTAAGTGAAATGTGTATTTTATAAAGTGAGTTTATATTAATTTAATAAAGTGTCTAAGTGAAGGCATTCGTGATTTAAATTAATGTGGGCTATTGATCTCAAGTCAAGACTAGAACTAATCTTGACCATTGAGATTAGGGATTTGGCCCAACTCAAAATTATAAAAAGGCAGCAAGGGTTAAAACTTAAGACCAAGACACATTCATTTATTCACTAGATTGGTGAGTAATAGAAAATCAAAGGACATTTGATTTTCAGTTATTGGCGAAGAAAAAAGCACAAGCAGAGATCAGCAGCAAGAGAGCCATCAGCAGCAAGAGATCCATCAGCAGTCATTAATTGCAGAGGCCGTACAGCAGTAAATCGTGCAGCAGAGAAATCGTACAGCAGGGGACCGTGCTGAATCCGTACTGTGTACGGAATCACCAGACAGCCAAGAGAGTAACTAAGCAGAATTTCTGTGTGCTGGTTATTTCCCAGTTTGTTGTTCGTTTATATTTCTTCCTCAGAGCCATTTTCCCAAGTCTGGGAGCTCTTGTAAGATCTGATATTATTTAATGATGAACTGATTTAAAGAGCAGAAAAAGATATCACTGTGTTTGTGTTATCTGCTTTCTGAATTGTTTCTTCCGCTGAAATATCAGTTAAAAATTCCATTAGTGTAAATCTCAGATTTGAAACATTTACCTAGGCACTGGTTTATAAAAATTTAACATCCTGAATGTACAACTCAGATGAGATAAACAAAGCCTAATTCTCCACTTGAATCAGTGTTAATTTTTTGTAACTATCTCCATAATTCAGTTGTAACATTCAGAGCTTCAGTGTTTTCTTTACTCAAAATCAAATCATTGTCACATAACTTTATCACAACCCTTCTTTAATATAAAATAGAAACCCGGTTTTGCACCTTTTTTCTATTATCTTTTAGCCTAATCAGACTGCACAGATAATTTTGTACTTGACAAAGGGCTAACCTTCATAAGAATATCTGCTTGTTCTTGTGATGAGGCCCTTGCCATTGGAGATGCTGCCTGCATTGGAGAACCTGCATGTTGAGAACTATCACTTCCTGCTGGATGGCCCTCTTTGCCAGTCATGCCACCTCTTAACAAAGCCCTGAACCTTCGAGGATCCATTTCCCCATGAACAGGAGAGCCAGATGAGGTTAAGTTCCCTTGTGTTTGTTGTTGAGTCTGCATTAAGATTTGTTGCTGCTGCTGTGCGGATAGAAGCTGGAATTGATGAAGTTGTTGAGGTGAATGCATGAAAGATTTTTGGCCTTGCTGTACTAAACTTGGTCGAAGCTGGTCAATACCCTGCAAAGAACCAAACAATATTTAGAAATTATCTCCTTGATCAATACCCTGAGTCTGCATCCTATCTCCTTTAATGATTAGGAAGCTTAGCCAGGTTTTTCTAATATGTTCTAATATATTGCTGGTCTAGGTCTGAGTTTTAAGATTCACTGTTTTTATTCCCTTCTAAATACTGATACTGGCAAACTGATAGCCCTAAAAACTGCTTGGTATATTTGCTTGTTTGAATATCGGTTAGCTTTTTGTTGTTCATGACTACAAGCAGATCTAAGTTGTGTTCTGAAAGATCCAGGAGGTCAAGCAGACCTTTGGCAACCTCTCAACATGTCTGTAACTATTTTTGTATACATAAATGATAAATCAAATGACATGCTCACTCTTACAAAAGAAAACTTTGAAATGCAACCAAGAAAGATTAGAAAGTGATATACCACCACTGCTCTAGTTTCTATATGGTTTTGTCCATTCCAAGTTCAATCTGTAATTCTATATGTATTCTTCTCATTCCAGTACTATGACACACTTTAAAGCAAGTCCAATTATAAAAATGGATTAGCAACATCTGAATGCCATTGTCAAGTGCTGAAAAACAATAGAATACTCACAGGAGTCACAGCTAATGGCCAACCTTTGAGTGGTAAGGCACCAACCCCTTGATTCATCCCTACCAGAAAAATGCAAAGTAAGTATCATATTTGGATAGCAAAGTCCTAAAAAAATTATGAGAAAAAATTATCTCTGGCAAATTATGCATTAAATGCTAAGTATTTTACACAGTTCTTTCACTTTCCCAAAGTTTCACATCACATTGCTATTTTATGCAGACAAATGAGATCATTTCAAGTGAAGATTGTGAATGATTTGGAAATTTCATGGAGTTTATAAGTTTTAAAATGTCCTTCCAAAGGCAAACCACTTGGGCCTAACACCCGCATCTCCCTGTATATGAATAGCAATGTTCATATTTGTTTTCTGTTTTGAAAAGTTCATCGTGTTCTTAAGACTCCTCTTAAATTGGGATAAGGTTCAGGGCACAGTCTGGAACCATGAAAAGAAGCAAGTAAACTGAATGAAAGGGACTAATGCCACCACAAAAATAAGCAGAAGGCAAACACCAGAATGAGAGATACAGCAATAAAAAAACCCTCTATTGGATGTCACACAAACCTATTTATGGGATTTCACAGTTCCCTTTGCATTAAATGAACTTACCTACTCCACTGCCCATCTAATTTGTTTGTCCAAATTATCAAATACATAGGATTTTACCTAAGTATTTGTTGCCCTTAAGGTTGGAATGGACAACTCCAACCTAGACACCCAAAAGCATTTTGATATGGTGGGACCCAACATTATAAATACATAATTTCTTCACCCAAACTCCAAAAATACATCTTATGATGAAAACAAATATGATCCTTCTTGTTTTTTTTTCATGTGGTTCATGGCACCGGAGATCGGTGCTCGCTACGTCCACATAACTCCCCGTTATTCTGCCAGGAAAGTGGGAAGACCAAACATTGTCAGTGCAAGGGTGGCTCAACAAGAGCATCACAAATGCCCATTTAAGAGCTAGGCATGTCACTTACAAGAATTGAACCTAGGTGGGGTGGGCATAAATCATTCCTCCAACCACCCAAGCTACGTCCAATGGACTTGATCCTTCTTGTTATCAAAACAAACATACAATTAAAAAAGGTCACACTTGACTTCAGTCCAGAAAGCCCATGTAAGCCTAGACATTTCCAACCAATACCTACATTATTGGGATTCATATGCTTACAAGTTCCTAGAGAAATTGTCTGCCAGATATCTCGAGTCTTTTTTTTGTTTGTTTGCTAGAATCTCCCTAACTTGCGGGAGTGGCCTTTGGTCTAAGAAACCATGACACAGGGGCATCTAAGCCGTCAAAATCACCCGAGGATCGCATTCAACCCAGACCACACCAACTCTCAACTAGTTGGATTTTGGGTGTCTCCTCCTAACTAGCTCACCCCTACGGGGAATTGAACCCGGGTCACCCTGTTGACAAGACCAACACCTTAACCGAATGAGCTAGCGGGATTTGACGATACCTCGAGTCTTTAAGACCCTTGTTTCTCAAATTTTAAAGAAATTAGAAAATACCTTTGTAAATGTTTGCCATGTTCTCTAACGAGACTAGCGCAGAGGATCTGCCAATCAAGTCTACAAATTGTTGCTGCAAAACATCAAGATCTATCTTGCTTTGGTCTTATCGAATGTGCTCAACCTCACAGGACATGCAGCTTCTACAACACAAATCATGGGATGTTGTTATAAATATTTTCTTTGTATACAGGCCAAAAATAATCATAATTCTTTTCTCAACACTTGTGAAATGTTTACTCCAATGCATGAAACAAAATATCCCAATGGTACTCATAAAACAGATTATAACTTATTAGTTAATTGCATATACAACTTGACAGTAAAGAATGTAAAATGAGCATATAATCACATAGTCGGCACAATATCTTAGCTCGAGAGAACCCTCCAAGGAAATAACAACTCCAAATTCATTATTATTATTCAATCAACTATTACATCTAGTTTGTGTTTCACAAAAGGGGTTGCTACCCTTTGTTTTACATCTAAGACTATAGCAATAGTTGTCGATATATAGAAGTATGCTTTGCTCTATCATGCAAGCTATAGCTTGTCACTCTATACCAATATTCCTCAAGTTTGTCAATCTTCTAAATTTGCTCCATTATATTATCTCCTTTAGATCACCACATTTCAAACTCTTCTCAACACTTGAACTCTAAATCATGTTTACAGAGGTGTTCAGAACTATATACCGACTATTTAAATCTCATTCTCATAATGTCCTTCCTTCTCAATGCTTCAACTATCCTTCACAAAGAAGTCATTGCAATGGCAGTTATGTTGACTTTAATACTTTCTTAGCGATGGCCCAACCAATTGCCTGACACTTGTCCCCTTATTCATCTTTCAATCCTTCAAATTCGTCATCACCATCATTTTGGACTATGATCATGTCATTCTCAACCACTTGGATGCTTTCACCAATCATGTTTTGCAAATCGATATATGGCTCATCGATAACCAATGAGGTGTTCAACTTGGGTTGATGAATGCTCATCAACTTATGTTTTGTTGAATTTGGTCCATCAACTTTAGTGCATCAACATTCGTTCGACATCAACTTTCAAGGATATTTCCACCATCCTTTGATTTTTATAACTTTCCAAACTTTTGATTCCATCAGAGTTTAACCCAATCCTTTATGAATCAAACCTCCCCTTTTAGGAGGTTTCCGATCCCTCAAATATTTAGACTTTATAGGAGGATTGGAAACCTCTCTTGCTCTTATTCCTTTGTGAACCACTTGGCTTTTCTTGGTAATTGCCGCTTTAACTCAATCTGCAATAGTTCTTGTGATCCTGATCAAGTATCGCAAACCTTCTTTTGTAAGATAACATATTATGGAAATTTGGCATGTTTGTCTAGCACCAAATCGATCAATGCTAGTAACAATGGTTCTATCGGATCCCCATCAAGCAATGATATCTTGAAGAGCTTTATTTTTTGCATTGATAACAAAGTAGATACTTGTGTAGATAGGTAGATAAAGATTAAAAGCATTGTCCCTCATATGTTATACAATCTAGAAAGGCCCATGTCGAATTGGCTTAATTTTTCAACCGTCAACCCTTAATCCTTCCCTTGTTGAGTAACAACCACACCATGTCACTGATTTTGAACTGGTGAGTTGTCTATGTAGAGCGTGGTGCTCTTTGTAACACTGTTAAGCCCTACATATTTTTTCTTGAACTTGTTTGTGGATCTACTAAATCCTAGTTATGAACCTAACAACCCTCTATCATTCATCGTTGTCTTTGGTAGATGGACTTTCAATGACTACAAAGAACGAGAGATCAAAAGGATGTCCAGGGAAGGAACCCTAAGCATACCTCAAATGGTGACTAATTTATTGAGCTATGAATGGTTCCATTATAGCAAAGCTAATTGTATGGCAAACTCTTGTCCCACATGTCGAGGTGTCTCGGATTGCGCCCCCACCACAAGATGTATTAAGTTTGATTAACAACTGATGTCCATCCATCCATCTAAGGTTGAAATGTGGTGCTTGGTATCCATCATTGACCATGATGAAGTCCAAAAGTGGCCAAGAAACCCTGAATCCCTAATGGCTATATAATAAAAATCAATAACCCAAAAATGCACCCAAACATGTCAAGAAAACATGATTGGTGCCTCTTGTCCTAACATGGTCCTCTTACATGGTACCAAGATCACCATCTCGCTAAACCAGTCAACTACCACCAACAAGTAATCATGTCTATGTCTGGTTTGGGCAATCCTCCCAAGAAGTCCATAGACATGCTTTCCCATGGTTGACTCGGTAGTCGCAATGGAGTATATATAGTATAGACCTAACTTCCAATTGGCATGCTTGGTGGTGCAACATCTTTCCACAACGTCATACAAATCATGCCACATTGGCTTGCGTCTTTGACTAATACACATATTGGTGTAAGTTCAACACAATTTTTCTAGAGTCATGCTACATTAAAGGTATTGGCTTTTTGCAAGAATTGCACCCTTGCCTCTCCCATCGAGATACACAAATTGCCATGCCAATAGAGGATCTTGTCCTTCCAATGATACTCAAGGTTTAACTAATATTGCTTCAACAACACATACTATCTTGTAACGGTTCTCTTCTTTTACTGCTCCTCTAGTCCTTCAAGAGAAAATGGTTGCAACTAATGGATCACTCCTAATGATGCAACTTTAGGAGATCTCGATTCTCAACATGTCCAATAACATATTTGTCATTCCTTTTCGTATACTTGATAATCAAATTAAACTATTGCATCTACATTGAAGTGTCAATACTATACAACTTCAACTAGAAGTGAAAACATTGAGGAGGTTTATGATCAAAATGCACAATTGTCTACTTACCCAAAGGCAATGTCTCCAATGCTTCTTTGTCTGATACAAAATCATACAACTCTATGTCATATGTCAGATAGTTCAAGACTGCCCCAAAAAAAGTATGTGATTGATTTGCCTTGCTACATGAAAATTGCTCCAAGTGCAGATCCAAACACATCTACTCCAATCTTGAATGCTTTGTTCAAGTTGAGCAAACCTAACACAAGCAATGAACATATCTTTAGCATCAAGGCATTAAAAACTCTCTTGTGCCTCATTCCATTAGAACTTCACTCCTACTTTGGTCAAGGCATGCAACGGTGTTGCAACAAACAAGAATTGCTCAAAAATTTTCCTTGAAAATTGGGTAGAGCCCACAAAATACACACGTTTGTATGCCCACAAAATACACACGTGGGTAGATCCCACAAAACTCACAATACTTTGTACTTTGGTTGGATCAATCCTCAACTCATTTACTCCAAAATGAAAACCAAATACACTAGTGATTGTTTGATAACATCACACTTCTTCATATTCAATTATGATTGATTTTGCCTCAATGTTTCTAGCAGTTGTTCTAGATGTTGAAGGTGTTCATCCCATGTCTTGTTGAGAACTAGGATGTCACCTAAGTAGACAATAACAAAATAATCAATGATCCTAGTAGGCTACCTTGAGTGGTTGAGTGCTTTCAGCTTCATGCATCCCCAAGCTAGTTGCCTCAATTGTGTACCTGATTTGATGTCCCTATTGGGCCATAATTAGCATCAACGAGTTTGCACTAGGTACCATCCACAAATGTGGGGAAGTATGCAAGAGTTTCTCTACAAGATTTTTCTTCGAGAAAAAAAAAATCAATGAATGGTCTGAGGACCACACTCATTAACCTCATAAAAGCAGTTGGAGCAATTGCACGATCCAAATGGTGTTACATCCATTCAAAGAGCCCTTGCTTGGACTTGAACACAATCTTCTAGGTATCTTCCTCTTTGACTCTTATTTGATGATAACCAAACTTGAAGTCTAGCTTAAAAAAATGCCTGGCCCCTTGTAGTTTATCCCACAACTCATTGATCCTTGGTAGAGGTTATCTATTCTTCAAAGTGATATTATTGACTATCCAAAAGTTTATAAGCATTTTCCATGAATCGTCCATTTTGGGATCTAGTACAATAGGCGATCCACAAGGCGACACACTTGGCTTAATGGTTCCTTGATCCAAATGCTTTGGACTTTTCTTCTTTATTTCTTCACTCTTCAATAAAGAGGCTAGAGAAAGGACCAAGTTTGGCAACATTGAGTTTAGCAGCAACTAAACCTCATGTTCAATTAATCCAGTAGCAACTAAATCTTGAGCATTCTTGGTCAACACAAACTTCTTGCTTTGCTTGTTGTTGGAAGTTGTTATGGGTGTAGGTCCCAACAGTGATCTTTCACGTGCCCATTCTTTTGGCAAGCCACAATGTTCACACTTCTTTGGTGTTATCAAATTACCTTCATTTCATCGCGTGATGTTTGCATGCTTCCTTTCTCCTCTCTTCTTGTAAGCCATTTCTTTAGGGTTCATTGATTGTGCATGTCAAGAATTCTCACCACTAGTCGGATGTTTCTTGCCATAGCTCTCAAGATACAAGGCCTTCATACTGGCCTCGTTGATAAGTGCATTTCGAAAAGGGCTAATTTCATTCCATAAATAGTGATGAAGGCCTCCAATGTACTTCACAAGAACATCAAAAGCATATTCTGCTATATCCATCTGAGTGGCCTATCATCAAAAAATAGAAGTGTATTCTTGTACACTCTAGGCTTGTATTTAGTGCAAAAACTGCCATTAAATTTGTTGCTCTTGTCCATGTATTAGAATGTTCATAATTATGAACACACCCTATATGCCTTGTAAGTCATTCATTTATACATACCAAATTTAATTACAAAGATGGTAATTACACCCCTAATGGAAAATTGGTTTAATTGCTTTATTTACATCTTCAATTGTTACTTGTTTATGTGTCGCTAACAGAGATACAACTTTTTGTTGTGACTTTCTTACAATTGTAATGTTCTTTTGCAAGTCCTTGCATTTTGAATGGTTACTTGAATGTGTAACGTCTTTCTGGAAGTTTGATCTCTACAATTTTGCAAGAACACAGCAAACACTCAATTGGGATCTCAAATCGACCGGAAAAATTGGTCGACTCAACAAAAAAGCGATGAAGATAAAAAAAAAAAAGCATAAAATTTATTTTTTTTCATTTAAATTAAAATAAACTTAAAATAATATCAAATGATGGCATTGCCACACAAATATGAAAAGAAGATACATATATAAGATTATTTATAAGCAGCAAGCATATGAGTGAAAAGACCCCCAAAATCATGTTTTATATGTATAAATTGGCCCGCCTGATGAGTTTTTCAATAATAAAACATGATTCACTTTCTGGACTTGCAAGTTTTTTGAAAACATGGTGAGTCCAGCAAGTTTTTTAAAGTTGTCGAGGTTTTCTCTCTAAGTATTCATTTCAAGCGGGACTCATCGATTAATCAACAAATCTTGCAACACTGGCCTCTACAACATTGCTCTGCAACTTTTCACCTCCACAACAATCCTTTGTGGCTAGTCATTGCTGCAAAATCTCTTTGTAGCCACTATCTCTCCATATGTTCCTCTGTGGCTGGTAATCTCCACAATGTATCCTTCTGGGTCCTTACCAACATTGATTCAAATCCTAGGCTCTATCAAGCCCCGAGAGGGATCAAATCTCCCGAGGTGCAAACCTCCGCTAAGGTATTGCACTCAAGGAGCTATTCAAGGAGAGCTAGTAAAAAGAAATTACTATAGCCAACATAATATTTATTACTTTTTACTTTGTATTATTCTTTTTTGTTTACTTTGTATTATTTTGTTACTTGACAAACACTTACAAGATCTCCCTCATATTTACTTTTTACTTTGTATCATTCTTTTTTGTTTATGGCCGACATAATATTTATTACTTTTTACTTTGTATTATTTTGTTACTTGACAAACACTTACAAGATCTCCCTCATATTTACTTTTTACTTTGTATTATTCTTTTTTGTTTATGGCCGACATAATATTTATTACTTTTTACTTTGTATTATTCTTTTTGTTTACTTTGTATTATTTTGTTACTCGACAAACACTCGACACATGTTACAAGATCTCCCTCATACTGGGCTGTAGAGCGCCTCTCGGCGCAAAGATGCTCCTCTATCATTGCGGGTATAGTTTGTCTCTAGATTACACTATTGCAAGTCTGCAGCTCCTCACTGGGAGTCTTTACCTTTATAGGAAAAAATTGTCACTAAGAGAAAATTATTAAAAAAGGAGACCCAATGCAAACTAGAGTACACTAAAGGATATACCAATAATGCCAATTTAGCCAGAGAGTAACTAGAGTTATCAAGTATGAGGATATACTATCTTGGTCAACCGGCAAATCTCGTAAATATAACAAGACCAAGAAATGAACAAGAAAGAGCACAAAGTTTGTATCTATAATATTTAAAGATGCACAAGCTATGCAATATAAGAAATATCATCTGCACTAACATAATGCTAAAATCTGCCCCATCAAAAATCACTCTACAAGTGTCAACAGGGGCTTGCCTGGATGGTAAAAGCGGGATGTTGTTATCACCCCCACCAAGGTTCAATTCCCCCAAGTGACATGCTCATCTCTTGTGGACTGTCTTGTCTATGCAAGCAGGTGGACTTATGTGATTGGGGCCATGTGCAAGTCCTGGGTGAATTTGGCAGAATAGATACTTAGCCGAAAACTTTGTTGTGACATGTATTTGTTTACATGCAATAAATTCCCATAATGCAGAAGGTGCCACTCACATCATTGACTAGAGGCACCTACCAAAAAAATTAGTTGCTCTATACTAATTCCATTTATATAGACAAAATCATAAATGAGAAAAGAGCCACAAAAAAGCATTTTCTGGATCCAACATGTGCAACGTTTTCCCTGTCTTGTGGATGCCCTGAAATCACAGAGGTTTGCAAATTGAATATGCATTCAACAAGGTCCAGATTATGATGTGCATCTATTGAAGGCTAGGATGGTGAATGAAGATAAGTAAAGCATTCCCAAAAAATTCCCACGGGCTTGCTAGTATCAAATTCATCAAAACATTCTACAAATATGGATAAGTGGTAGAGACCTTGTTCCCAAGATACTTATCTTTTGATAAGGAGAAAGCATAGAAATTCTGAGGATTATAAAACGGGTGTTGAGTTTTGACCAGGCAACATTACAACTGAGAGGAGATTCAACCAAAGAGAGGATACTATATGCACCACTAAGAAGGCAATGCAATCAATACAATGAATGTTATGCAAATGTCCATATTAACAAGTGCTTGACCACAATTAACCACTTCTACAAGTACTCAAGTACTTATGCGAGTCTCAAAACTATCCTTTAGGGTCCTGGATATGCAACTGTTATACAGCAGTGTCACAATCATGAGTCAAACTCGCTGAATCGCCAGATTGCTATTATCAGGCCAGAAAACAGTTTTTCTGGCTCAGCCCAAGTCAAACTCAGGATTGACTGGGTTTGACTCAGCCAACATAAGTTTGACTCGTGATTAATCATGAGTCAAACTCTGCTTGCTGATTTTTCCCAGAGTTTCTCCCGATCCGAGTTTTGGTACATGTATTTCTTTATATTTTTGTATTTGTCGAGTTTTTGCCAAGTTTTTCCCAATCCCGGTCAAACTCTTGGCTCTTCTGCCTCACCAAATTTTTCCCGATTCTAAGTCTGATAACTTTGTCATACAGGCTATTCATTTTTAGAAAATGTAAAGTTCCATTCAACATTGCTTTTCAATAAAAATAACAAAGAACCAAAGAAGACAAACCTGGATTCAAAAGATTGGATTTGGGTTGCACAGCTCCTGGCATTCCAAAAAGAGATGGATCTGTGATAGGGGATCTTTGGTTCAAAACTACATTAACATCATTCTTGATATCCTGGATCATGATCCAAGATAAGAAAGTCATTTTGCCACACCTACGGGAAAAATAAACATTGCACTAATGATATGAATCAATATTACAGGGAAAAAAGAGGATTTGCACAAGAAAAGCACAAACCTGGGTGTTGACACCCATCTGTTGAGATCGAGCCTGAACTTGCTGCAGTGCTGCACTGCTCTGCAGTAACATCCTGTATTACCAAAAGCTTCCATAAGAATGCAATCAGGAAACACAACTTGAAGATAATTACAATATGTTTTGATAGCAAGTAAGTCATATCGATAAAATGACAGCAGAATGTAGATGTAAACCAGAACATATAGTCCAGTTTGAAATTATAAATTAAAAGCATAGATTTAGAAAACTGCAGCATAAATATAAAATTTGTACCCGGATGGATTAGATGCAGCTTTGAGCAGAGCAGTTCTGTTTGCATCAAGAAGCTGTGCAGAAGAATCCCCATCTCTTTGGTGTGGATGTTTCAGGCGCTCCTCATAAATTTTGGTTGCCATGGCATTCGCTGTTGACTGTCCTAGCATGTTCTCGGAATTTATGACATTAGATACTCCATTAAGAGATCCAGGGTTGACATCCCGTCTTTGCTGCTGTTGGGCGTGTCTCTGTTGCAGTAATTGAATCTGTTGCAACTGCAGTTGATGGTGCTGTTGCTCCCTTGCTTTCATTTGCTGCGTCTGCAAAGCATCCACGAGAACATGAATTACAGATAATCTTTGGGTTCAATTTACAGAGAAACACTCAACATATTTCTTAAGAATAATACCAAGTTAGCCATAAACAATCACCTCTATGTATGAAGCTGCAACTTCGGAGTGCTTTTCATTCGTCCTTGCAATAAAGATATCCCAAAAAACAGACCACCATTCGAATAAAAATCCTCCCGGAGCATCAATTGCTATATGCAATTCAGTAGGTTATCAGACTTTAGGCATGTATTTGCATCAAATAACTTTAGACGACAAACTAAATCAATGTATCTTGTGACTTCTGATGTTCAGCCCTTCCCAATTTTAGATTTCAAATATGTTTAACTTCATCCAGTTAGCCAGAGAAGAATACTTGGTGAAAACTTGCTCAATATTGAAGAACAAGGACACAATTACAACATTATAGTATAAATGAATTATAATAAAAATTGTTCATGGAAAGAAAAAAATCTAATTAATTCCGAGTAGCGAGTTGCATATTACGTAAATTTGGTAGTTTCTCAGAAGAAACATTGAATTCTCACTGAAACTAATAAATTTTACGTCCTGTCCTGAAATCAGTCCTAGAAATACCAGAATTGCCTCCAACAGGCAGGCCAGTGACCGCAATCAAAATCAAGAAACTACCTATTGATCCAAATTTGCTACAGATCTAGGGCTAAAGAGTGTTTAACCTTGTGCAAAATTCACGAAAAAATCGGTAGAACAAGTATTTGATAAGGGATTGAGGGTAAACGAAACCTTACCTACTGGATCCGGGGAAACTTTGCCCTCTTGCATAAAGGCTTTTGCCGATGTATGCAAATTCCTTTTGAGTAAATAATCATAAATGTAAACATCGAGCCTGCATTAGAAATGGAAAACAAAATCATGGGGAAAAATCCAGATCAGAAGCAGAACGACGAAAGACATGGATCAACACATTGAACCGTGCATGTTTTAATCATTTGACTTACATCTTATCAGCTTCCCAGTTACTATGGGCCATGCCTAAACAACTATGCGTTCTAACGCCTTCCGGATAAAATGATCTGCATAAAAACAGTTTTTTAATACAATTGCAATCTCCATAATAAAATTAGCTAATCATAAATAAATAAAACAGAACTCCGAAAAAGAGGCGCAATATTACCTTCAGGCTTCAAAACAGCTCGAATTGTGCTAAATACCACACCATGAATAGAAATCAAAACTCAGCATGCGAGTCCGCTACGAATTCGTAGAGATGAAGGACTAGAAGCCGCGCAGTTCTGTATCGACGATCCCGACCTGCGAAGATGCATGTCAACGAATTGGAGCTAAGCAAGAAACGTCTTTCGGAGTCCAAAATTTATCCCTCTTAAGCTACATTTCACTAAATTTGCAACCGCCCGAGCCATAAATGTACAAATTTATATCGTTCTCTGCAAAAATTTTACTCAATTGACGCCATTCCAGGAATCGGGAAAAGTAAATAGCAATGCAGTAAGGAGCATCATTTTGCATCAAATTTACACCAAATTTGGCCAAATTGCACTAAATTCGCTACCTATTTACATCATTTTACCCGAAATTCGCATATGTGGAACCAGATTTTCGCTTGTCATGCAAACATTTGATCATTTGCAACAAAATTTAGAACGTAGACAGTCCGGCACTAAATTTAGCTATTCCAGGCAAATTTTGCATCATTTCAACCAAATTTCACTTCCTACGACTCCCAAAGAAAACACAGCTACGAAATCGAGCTCAAAAGTTCGAAAGAAGAAACGAATCTGTGATCATATACATAACAAGACTCACCTTTTGCAGCGATCAAACCTTCACCGCCATAGCCTGAATCGCAGAGTATCTCCGAGCTCCCTCCTCCCTTTCCGAAAAAAGCCTCAGCCTCGGCACCCAACGACAGCCTCGGAGACAGCTTTGTATCGACGAGTCTCTACACAATTTCGGTCTCCGCCGAACTTGCCTCGGAGTAAAGAAGAGGCTCTGCGACCATTTATTGTTAGTAAATATCAGCCTCGGATTCTTCTTCACGTTCGTTTTTAGCTTCGGTTACGAGTCTCGCCAAATGCGGATAACTTGGTATGGCAGGAAAATTGCGATATAGCTAAAGTTCGCGAATAGTTTGGCATGGCGTGAAAATTGCGAAATAACTCAGTAAATATAAAATATATTCTTGAAATTAAACTAAATGCAAGAAAAAAATAATAGGTTGGCAAATGGGTTAAATAAATAATTTGAAATTTTGAATGGAATGATTCCAAATCCAAGCTCAAGAAACAAATGTTTTATTTATATAGAGAAAAGGTACTTTTTGTTGAGATAATGTTTTTATATGAGAAAGTTTAAATATTCTTGTGGATTACATATATATAAATAGCATGTACGAGGTTTTGCTTTGTATGTACCCATTGCTTTATATTGACATACTTGGTACTTCAAATTTGTCAATGATAGGGATCCTTCTTTTTAGATATGTTCGTTATTCATATATTGCACTCTATGCACTTAGTGTTGGACTTGGCGGACTTTGAATATTTTTAATGGTTAATTGTGTTATTGATTTTATTTTTCATTCTTTTGGTTATGGTTGAATTGTTTTTTTTTAAATTAAGGATAGTTGTACTTTTTATTATATTATTTTGAGAGGTTGATTATTGGTTTTCAATATGTGAATTTGATTTTTTCTTTGTTGGTAAGTATTTTATATATCACAAGATGTGAATTTGATCTCTCCTTGGTTTAGGAGTGTGTTACATACTATAAAGAAAGTGTTTCATGGTTTCTAATTCCATGTTTTTATATAATCGATATAATTTTTTCTTTTACAAATCCTTGGGTTGTTTCCATCTTCTTGTTTTACATCTCTATTTATATGAGTTGATTCTTAGTTATGTTATTATTTGTTTTTGTATTTTGATATCCTCTCTTTTTTTCACAAAGAAAAAAACTGTGTTCTAGAAACAAAGAGTCGGGCCACATCACATGACAAGTCACTATAGACAAGACATTTCATCAACCGAGAGGATAGTCCAACAAAAAATACTGACACTAAACAAAAATGTACATACATATAGTACATATAAAAACATCACCATGAGATCATGGGCAACTAGAAGAGAAGCAGAGGTCCCAAAGTAGATAAACAACCAGATCCAAAAAAAACATATGTGACCCCGAAAAGAGAGGAGCGGGATTGGAATAATTAGGAATGATATATTACCATCTAATCCTAAAAAATAACCTGGTTATCCTCCCAAGTCTCACTGAAAAATGTATCCTTACAGGGCCATGAGATATACTCCTATTTCATAAAGTTGTCCATTTAGTATTGTTGTTTCTTTTTTACGTGTTTTTTCATTTTTCCTTGTTGGAACATTCTAGTACACAATTTCCAATTCCTTTTTATTCATTGAACGTATTCCCTATTGTGTGTCTCATTCTTCAAACCATTATTTGCATTGTTACGTCCATGTCTATTTTCTCCTTTTTTAATCATCTTTATTGTTATTCATCATGGTTGTGTTTTTCTATTTGATTGTTATGATTATGTTACAACGAGGAGTATCTCGTAATGGGTTGTATTGTTGGTCCAATCATAGTCCTATCTTAATAGTGTCATTTTTCCATCTTAGGGATTGTTGGTTGTATCCATTTGATTCCCTTCATTTCGCATAGAGTGATTACCTAGGTTCATTGTCCTTCATCATGTTTAAGTAGTCATTTGCAGTGATCTTTCAAGAATGATGAACAAAGTTCCATCTACTACTTTAGAGATCCAATCTAGTTGTATTAGTACCATCATTAGCAAGTTTATCGGTGATTTCGGTCCATGCTCTCCTTATACACATAAAGGTGATCTTTTACATTGTTTAATTAGAGGAGTGATTCTTTACAAGGATGGAGCTTATCTCCAATCTTTAGAGATCTTGATGTTGGTTTCATTCACTTCCACTTTTCTCATAATTATGATATTTTCTAGAAATCACCTTTAACGAAAGATATTTCCGCTCTTAACTAGTGGCATACATGAATGATATCAGTTATACAACATGAAGTTCCACCAAGTTATTTATATCTCTTCCCATTAACACTACTTAGATGGATACTAGCTCTCTAACTTTCTACTAAAATCGCAAAGAGCAATTTCAATCTCCATCCAACTTAGATCCCTTGAACCACCCATCAAGATTTTGTTTCAATCACCTTACCGAAAGCAACCTGCAAATATTGTCACCTACTCTTATCACATGTCATGAAGCCTATGCTTAAGATCCATATTCTCTTTAATTTATTTTTTGTTTTGGAAAGGGTTGAGAGGGTAAGAAACAAATCATGATAGTATTTATCACTTATTTTGATTTTGTACATAGTGATAAAAGGTACTTATTTTCTATTTATATGTGTGTAAATAATAGCATTCAAATATGCCTATCTTACAACTTATGGAAATAACTTTTTTTTTTTTTTCATTCTTGTTTTTAAAATGGTTTCACATCAATATCCTATTTCTCACAACTAATCACAATAAAATTGGTACCTTCAAATAAATTATTGAATCCTAAATTATAATACATAAACTCTCGGTCAAAGTATGCATTGTATGCCACTTTTATATATTATTAGTTTTTGAATTTTTTATTGAGCTATGTATTTTATTAATTTTCTCATATATTATATTGTATATATTATTGTATATAACTTTATATTTTATTAATATAATAGTTGATTAGTTTGGTGGGTTAATTTGAGTGTTGATTGATATGAATTGCAAGTATAAGGTCACACAGTTGAGTCCCTAGGTGTGAATATTGTGAGTTTCACTTGATATCAGTGTTGGGTTTGGTTGCCAAAACTACAACCAAACAGTTTTCCCAAATACCATCCTTGAAATGAGAGAAAGTGCCTACTCTTTCTATACAAAAATATATAATAATTTTTTCAATCATGTCGCATACTCCTTTCACATTCTTTACTTAAAACACATTTTACTAAATAAGATACCCTGAAATCTATGCATTACAAAATATTTTTTATGACAAAAATACTTCTTTCATATATTGTTACCTTTTATTTATTTCATAAATGGATAAAGTTATCGATTTGGTCGTCAAAACTACATCCAAACAATTTATCCCAAATATTATCTTTGAAATGAAAAGAAATTCATATGCTTGGATCTTCTATTTTTTTTATACAAAAATATATAATGTATTTATTTTATCATACCATGATACCCATTCACATTTTTTTAATGTCTTTTACTAAATCAAATACACTTAAAATCTGTGCATTTTAAAATTATTTTTATGACAAATAATTTTATATCATATAATTACATTGTATTATTCCCTTCCAAGGCAGGGATATATCTAATCGATCGATTAGTCAAAAGTCATTGACTTGCATTAGTTTGCATTTTTACACAAAAAATTTTACAAAGTTTTCTAAAGTTTGCAAAATTTGTTAATAAATATAATTTTCTTGAAAATTAAAATAATTATAATAATTTATAAAATTTAATAATTCTATTTTTTATTGGTGCAGTACACCTTTGATGGGATATAAATCCCTGAACGAGTGGCTTGAATTTTCATAATTTAAAAATAAACAAAATTAATTTATAAATCAAAAAATTCTAGCAACAACACCTGTGGAATACTGTACACCACTTGTACGTTCATAATGATTGGGAAGCCAGAGGAGAACTTGCTCACGGACGAAGGCAGAAGAGAACTGGTGGGGCACTATTGAATAGTGTTCCGACCACTATTCCTGTTACATAATTTTAGGGTCGACCTTTGGCAAACTTCCCACGGCGTCAGACTTTAAGGCTTTGGTTCAGTGAGTGAAAGCAAAGTCAAAGAGTGGTAGAGATTTGCATTCATGTAAGAACTAGGACAGATCTAACTGCTTCCGAAGTAGATAGTCCACCTGAAAATTAAAAAGAAATAAAATGATTAGACTAGTCCGACACCAAGCGCCTTTGAATTATGCCATATATGTTTCCAGATCGGCAGATACCTTGATATAGATACAATTAATTGATGTATAATGGCAGTTTATTGCATTTGGTTTGGTTTAGTTTGGGTAGGTTACCTTATAGCCTATAGGACAGTGGAAATAAGGCTCCTGCAAGCTTCTTTCGCAAGTGGTGCAAGTGTTTCCCAATCCTTTGAAGGGATGAGATTGGGGCCTCTGATTAAGGAAAACTACCTTAGCCCTATTGATGGTGTAGGCCTGAATCAATTGCATGTAAAACAATTTAAAACATAGTAATTCAACAATCAAAGTATTAAACAAAAATGAACAAGTATACATAAATGGGGTATGTAATCTCCTCAGCAAATGAAAATTCAAAGCAAAAATAGCATGGAATCACTTCAACATTAGCGAAGTCGATCAATTTCTCCAGATCTTCAAGCCTGACCACATCAACACGCCATCAAAATGGCCCTTATCACGATTTTCTCTCCCATATATGCTCAATCAAAATGGTGTATGGATGAACTTGTCCTTATATTGATGTCTGGGGCTACTATTATTCCTGTTTTTTATAGTGTAAGACCTTCTAACCTTCTATGCATGGACAAAGATGATGGATTGTATGCTCAAGCCTTTAGAAATCATGAGCAAATATGCAGATACAAGAGTCATAAACATGCAATTTAGCATATTAAACCGATTCAGTTTTTCTACATAAATACAAATAACACAGTCCAAAAACTATTGTTAATTACAGGTAAATAGACAAGTGTGACTACAACCTAAATTGTCTGTAATGTCCCTTCAACACAATGCAGACAATTTAGATATGCAGTCACACTTCATTGTTTCCTATTGTTTCATTGTTATGCAAAATGCAATAACTATAGGGATGTGGGACTTGCTCGGTTAACTTCAGTGCAGTTATTAATCATAGTGCCACTCCATCTGTTGGCCACGATAGTGCACCCGTTTGGATGTTTGTTCTTTTTTCCAAGTTTTATAGCATTTCGAGGCAAGCACGTTGTGCTCCTTCATATTGTGGATTCTATATTTTCATATGATCTTCATTCCCAGGTCGTTTGAGTTATCACTCTGGACGGTTTCGGTTTCCACAAACTTGTTGAGGGTTCTGCATCAAAAATAAACAATGCAGCAATGCCAGAAGTTGATGCTATATTGGGGATGAATCTAGGAGGCAGAAGTTAGGAGACGGAATATTTATGGAGGAAAACACAAACACAAACGCTAAGGTGCATTAGAGGTACTGAATTTGACCTGTTTCCTAGAATATGCATCTGTGTTGGACTGGATTTTGTACTCATAGAATTTATAGGATTGGATTTTAACACATTATATTATTTGGTGTGTGAGTTGTATGCCATGTCATCTGTTACTGCATTGCATTGTAGTGTAATACATTAGAAATTTCAATTGTTTTGATGACAAGTTGTACTGAAGAAACAAAGTAGATGTGTTTGCAAAATGTTTCTTTCTTTGAGCTTTAGTGCAACAAAGAGACATCAGGAGTGTATCATAAAATACACATAGTCTTAGCCACGCCGATACTAATCATTTTCAAATTGAATTATGTTAAGATTATATGCTACCATAGACTAGATTGCAAATTCATTAGCATTTTCACAATAGCATCATAATAAGGATCTCTGAAAGATACACAATCACAAAGCACAAAACAATTTATCCTGGGAAACCCTTAAGGGGAAGAAAACCCAACAAGAACTTCCTCAATATAGATGATCAAGTACAATTCCCCAAAAAAATATGTCTCACAAATAAGAGAGACAAAAAGACCAAACTCTGGACTCAAGCCACTCCTCCTTCTCCTTCGCAGATATCTCTCTCTATCCTCTAATGCGAATTGCACAAGTGAGTGAATGAATAAATGAGAGGAACTCATTCTCTATTTATACATTACTTTTCACTTAACCTTTAACTCAACTAGGTCGGCCTCAATAATCCTAACTAGGTCGACTTCTCTAGGGAAACTCAATTACCACTTATATTACATTCACTCGGGTGCTAACGACCCAACTTACAATGGAGGTTTAACCTCATGACCTTTACATGACCAAATATAATAATGACATCTCGACGGAGGTAAAACATCTCCTGCGGAGTTACAATAATAAAGTACAAGTAGAATATTCTTTGAAGTTACATTAATTTAACACTCCCCCTTAACAAGAAGGGTATTCTACTGACAACAACATCTACATGTGTAACTCTACACAACAACATCAAAGGGAGGCGAGCATCAACAATAACATCATTTGATACATGTATAAATCATTGGAAGTTCTTCAACATCATCATCAACAACTGGAACAGCTACTGTAACATCATCAACAACATCTTCAGTACAGAGCCGAAGTATCATCATATGCAGCACTGGAGCATCCTTATCTTTAGTACTAGATCATCATCTACGGCACTGGAGCATCCTCATCTTCAGCACTGGAACATCATCATCTGCAGCACTGGAGCATCCTGGAACCTCGTCATCTAGAGCACTCGAGCATCCTCATCTACAGTATTGGGACATCATCAGGAGAAACACCTGCAGCACACATTATCCTTCCTTTCAGAACTAGGGATCGTGGAAAATACTTCCTTTCGGAACTCAGGATTCAGTCCAAACAAATCTGGTGATCCTTCCTTTTGGAACAAGGATCATGGAAAATCATTCCTTTCGGAACCAGGGATTAAGTCCAACACTAGATCAACATTTAAGACTATCCTTCCTTTCAGAACTTGGGATCTCTGTCTAGGGATGATCAATCCCACCACAATCATTTAAGACTACCTTTATCTAGGGATGATCGATCCCAACACAATCATTTAAGACTATCTCAGTCTAGGGACGATCTATCCTGACACAATAATTTAAGACTATCTCAGGTTAGGGATGATCAATCCCAATACAATCATTTAAGACTATCTCAGTCTAGGGACGATCGATCCCAACACAATCATTTAAGACAATCTCAGTCTAGGGACGATCGAGCCCAACACAATCATTTGAGACTATCTCAGTCTAGGGATGATTGATCCCAACACAATCATTGAAGACTATCTCAGTCTAGGGATGATCGATCCCAACACAATCATTTAAGACTATCTCAGTCTAGGGATGATCGATCCCAACACAATCATTTAAGACTATCTCAGTCTAGGGACGATCGATCCCAACACAATCATTTAAGACTACCTTTGTTTAGGGACGATCGATCCCAACACAATCATTTAATACTACCTCAGTCTAGGGATGATCGATCCCAACACAATCATTTAAGACTATCTTAGTCTAGGGACGATCGATACCAACACAATCATTTAAGACTATCTCAGTCTAGGGATGATCGATCCCAACACAATCATTTAAGACTATCTCAGTCTAGGGATGATCAATCCCACTGCACCACAGTATCATCAACACTACTCCCCCTTTCGAGGGAAGTCCTTACGGACTACACCAAGCTTGTCATGAAATTGCTCAAACTTCACTCAAGACATAGGCTTAGTCAACACATCTGCAACCTGCTCATCCGTGCTCACATATTGGAGCTTTATAGCTCCCTTCTACACCATATCACGGATGAAGAAATACCGTATTTATATGTGTTTTGACCTCTCATGGAACATAGGGTTCTCTGTCGTCTTTATACAACTCTGGTTGTCACATAGAATTACTATGGTATCCAACTCCAAATCAAACAGACCTAATAACAACTTATGAATCCATATAGCTTCACAACTCGCAGAACATGCTACAATACACTATGCCTCTGCAGTGCTGAGAGCAACACTAGATTGCTTCCTGCTTAGCCATGAGATCATGGCTAACCCCAGGCTGTAACATCCACCTGAAGTGCTCTTCCTATCTAAGACACTTCCTGCCCAATCGGAATCTATATAACCATACAGTCTGAACTCATGATCTCTAGAATAATTGAGACCATAATCTATTGTACCTTTTAGATACCTCATCACATGCTTTGCAGCTACAATGTGAACATGTCTGGGCTCAACCAAATACTAACTCAAGGTGTTCACATCAAAGCATATATTGTTAAGATTCAATATGCTAAGATAGATAACATCAGTATTCAAATCAATTTCACAACAATAGCATATACAAGATCACTAAAAGAAACACAATCACAAGATAGACACAGATTTATCCTGGGAAACCCTCCAGGGGAAGAAAACCCAGCAAAAATTACTCAATATAGATGATCAAAAGTACAAAGAAAAAACCCCAAACAAGTGCTCCTTTTCCTTGTAGATCTCTCTCTCTCCTATGTGAATTACACAAGTGAGAGTGTGTGTCCAAATGAGGAGCACATTACTCCTATTTATACTTTATCTTCCACTTGAATTTTTTCACTAACTAGGTCGGCCCCAATAAACTTAACTGGTCCGACTTACCTAGGAAGACTCAAAACAATATAATATTACTTTACGGAGGGTTCTATCGACCCGAATTACAAAGGAGGTTTTACCTCAGGACTCTATGATGACCAAATACAATAATAACATCCTGACGGAGGAATAAAACATCTCCAAACAAATTACAATAATAAAATAAAATATTCTTTGAAGTTACAATATTTCAACACTCCCCCTTAACGAGAAGGGTATTCTACTGACAACAACAACATCAACTGTAGGAACAAGGAGAGAGAGCATCATCAACAACACCAAGGTGATACATCTATAAATCATCGGAATTTTTCTTCAACAGCATTAGCAACTAGAACATATTCCATCTTCAATACTAGAGCATCATCTTCTACAACACTGAGTCTTCATCTTTGATCTTCATCTTCTGCAGCACTCGATCACACAATCGTCTACAACAACACTTGATATTTTGATCAGCAACAACATCATCCGCAACAACATAACCTGCAACACAGATGATTCAATTACGGGATGATCAATCCCTCTCACTTTAGGACATAATTCCAAGGACGATGCAATCCTAACCACATCACTGAGACAAAAGTCTAAGGATCACTTTAGGACTAATGTCTAGGGATGATACAATGCCAACCACCACGGAGACAAAAGTCCGCGGATCACTTTAGGACTAATGTCCAGGGATGATACAATCCCAACCACATCACGAAGACAAAAGTATGCAGATCACTTTAGGACTAATGTCCAGGGATGATACAATCCCAACCACATCATGGAGACAAAAGTTTGCGGATCACTTTAGGACTAATGTCCAGGGATGATACAATCCCAACCACATCACGGAGACAAAAGTCTGTGGATCACTTTAGGACTAATGTCCAGGGATGATACAATCCCAACAACATCACGGAGGCAAAATTCTACGGATCACTTTAGGACTAATTTCCAGGGATGATACAATCCCACTGCAACATCATCATCACTGCTCCCCCTTTCGAGGAAGGTCCTTTTGAACCACACCAATCTTGTCACGAAAGTACTCAAACTTCACTCGAGACAGAGGCTTAGTCAACACATCAACAACTTTCTCATCAGTGCTCACATATTGGATCTTTATAGCTCCCTTATGTACCATACACTGTAAGTAAAAATACCGAATTTTTATGTGCTTTGACTTGTCATGGAACACTAGGTTCTCTGTCATCTTTATACAACTCTGGTTGTCACATAGAATCACTGTGGTATCCAACTCCAGGTCAAATAGACCTGAAATCAATTTCCAAAGCCATATGGCTTCACAACTAGCAGAACAAGCTGCTATATACTCTGCTTTAGCTATGCTGAGAGCAACTGTTGGGCCTGGCCCAAGTAAGGCATTTTTGACAAAACAGTTTTGGAACTACGAAGTTGAGTGCAGTTCAGTTGAAGACTTTTTGGCAAAGACAGATTTTTTGGAGCTGTGAAGTTGAGCACAGCGCAGCATCGACAGGGTAAGGAAGCCATCGCCGCGAAGAGACAGCATTGCGAAGAGCCTGGTCCGTGGGGATCTGGCAAGGCAGAATGTGGAAGGAAAATGGCACATATTCTGGTAAGACCATTGGTGTTCTATTTTTGGTTAAGATACTCCATGATTACCAAGCATATGGGTAAGGAGTATCGCGGAAGGAGAGCGACCGGTCACACGAGTAGAGGAAGCACATCGTGAATCGGCCGCACAAGGCCGTTAGAGAAGGAACGGTTGGGTGAAAGCGGAAATCGACATGCGGTCGACAGGGCAGGATGAAAGCGACGTGACCATGCGCAGAGGATGGCCATGACGGAAGAGTCGTTGTCCGAAGCCAGCAAGTCCAGTTAAGGGAAAACCGCGACAGTTTTGGGAAACCTTAGGGTTTTTTCCTATGCATTGCAAAGACTTGACCTACGGGCATGATCTATAAGAAGGCACAATTTTGTAAGGGAAAGGGTTGAATAATCTATGAGAGTAGGGTTGTTGATCTCTGTTAGTTGGGTAATCTTCATTGTAAAATATTCTGAGTGTTGAATGCCATTGTAAAGGCTCTGCAAGCTATGTGCGCATAGACCTACAGAGAGAGAAGAGAGTCTGCAGCTGAGTGCGCAGAATGGAACTATTGTACCCTTCCTGGAATAATATAACAAGAGTTCCTGTGGACGTAGCTCCCATCCTAGGGGTGAACCACATTAAATTATGTGTTGTGTGACTGTTTATGTGTTTGAATCTATATATTTGCTTACAATGAATGCTTAAGATATCATTTACCCGTTTATATGTGCTTACTTTTATATGTATTCGCCATAAAGAGTGAAGATGGGAATAATATGTTAAGTATCGCATATGTGGACGAATGTTAGATGCATAAGTCTTTCCAAGGCAGAATGAATGCATAAGTAGATTGGGTTAATACTTAAGTAAGTGGAGTCACGCTATGCGATCCAATTGAAGCGCAGCACCAGAAGTGCGCAGTATCTTGTGTGTTGTCATATTGCATAAGTCCTAAGATAAATAATCTAAGGCAATCGATGAATGGATAGGAAACTCTAAGTAAATTCATTGAAGTTGGTTAAGTCCGAAGAGGAAGCGTAGTTATCAGTTGCGTTGTCCTGTCGTGAAAAGACCATCGGATATCGCACCGTCCTTGGATGCGCGATAGCCTAAGTGTCAGTTGCGAAGAAGGTGGAACTTCACGCAGTCCGAAGTCCGCAGCGCACTGCTCCCCAACCTGTTTAAACACCCATCACCTAGCTGTGGAAACCTGATTCTGTAGCTCCCCCATAACTTCACCTCGGGTGAGACCTCAGTCTGTTCGCAGATTATTTCCGAAAGGGCTAATTAAAAGGGGTTTTATTGGTTCATTGAACTGCGAAGAACCTGGCTCTTTACACAAAACCTCAAGAAATTTATGTAATCCAACAGAAACACTGGACTACTTCCTGCTAAACCATGAGATCACGGCGATCCCAGACAATAACATCCACCTGAAGTGTTCTTCCTGTTTGAGACACTTCCATCCCAATTTGCATCTATATAACCATACAATCTATTGTCATGATCTCCAACATAGTATAGAACAAAGTCTATCGTACCTTTCAGGTACCTCGTCACATGCTTTGCAACTACCAGGTGAACACGTCTAGGCTCAACTAGATACTGAATCAGGGTGTTCACAGCAAAGCATAAATGTCTTTACTGAGTCACATCCACTAACTCTGACAATTCATCAGCTAACAACTTCAGGTTGGTATCCATGGGTGTGGCCATGGCTTTACATTCCAACATATCAAATATTTTTAGGATTTCCACAGGATACAACATACTTTCCCTGGTTGAGAAAGATTCCTTCTGGGTTCTTCCATGCTTCCAGACCTAGAAAATAGTGCATCAATCCAAGGTCTTTCATCTCAAATTTTGTAGTGAGCTTCTTCTTGCACTCTACAATCTATTTCTCATTTCCTGTCAGAAATAAATCATCCACATACAACAATAATATGACAGGTTCATCATCCATAACCTTAAAGTAAAGGTTAGGGTCAACTTTACTTTTGGTAAATCCCAAGCTCGCCAAAAATCTATCTATCCTTCCGTACCAAGCTCTATGAGCTTGCTTCAATCCATACAGAGCCTTCTTCAACTTGCATACGTGAGCCTGTCTGTCTTCAACTTCAAATCCCTGTGGTTGTTCTATGTACACTTCTTCCTCAATCACACCATTTAGGAAAGTTGTGTTCACATCCATCTGGTGTAAACTCCACTTCATCATGGATGCAAGTGCCATGATGGTTCTAATGGAAGTGTACCTTGCTATTGGAGCAAATGTCTCTTCATAATCAATTCCCTCTTTTTGAGAGAATCCTCTAGCCACAAACCTTGCCTTGTATTTCTCAATACTTCCACCAGTTGCATGCTTTATCTTGTAGATCCACTTGGAATATACCACACTTTTTCCTTCTAGTTTGGGAACTATATCCCAAACATCGTTCTTCATTATTGATTGGTATTCTTCCGTCATTACTTCTACCCATTCTTTCTTTTGTATAGCTTCTTCATAACTGGTAGGTTCTTGATCTACAAGATCACACATCAAAGCCACATAACTAGAAAATGGCTTTGGCTTCTTACTTACTCTTGTGGAGCCTTTTGGAGCTCCATACTTCTCTGCTTCTTGTATAATTTCTCTTTCCCAAGCATGATTTCTCTTTCATGACATATTCATAGTGGGAGGTTCTTGAGGTTCTAGCATATCATGGTCTTCTGGTGTTTCATCTTTGGGGAGGGTGCAGCTTCTACATTTATGGGAGGTACATCTTCTTCATATACTTCTTTACTAGCACTTTCTGTATCTCTTGAGAGTTGCTTCTTCATCAAATGTTACATCTCTACTAATCTCCATGTGATGGAATCCTGGAATGTATATTCTGAAGGCTTTGGAGACTTCACAATATCCAACAAATATTCCCTTCTTTTTGGAAGGGTCCATCTTGGTTCTCTTTTCTTTTGGTATGTGAACATATACTGGTCAACCAAATATCTTGAGGTGGCTCACTTTAGGATTCTTTCCTGTGAACATTTCTTCCAGAGTCTTGAATCCAAGGGCACTATGGGATAATCTATTATGTACATAAATTGTCGTCCTTGTTGCTTCAACCCGTAGATGCATTAGAAGATCTTGATCATGCATCATTGTCTTCATTGCTTCCATAATGGTCCTATTCTTTCTTTTCACAACACCATTATGTTGAGGATTGTAGGGAGTAGTTAGTTCCCTCTTGCTCCCAACTTCTTTACAAAAGGCTTCAAAATATTTTGAAGTATATTCTCCACCATTGTCTATTCTAAGTGTCTTGATTATTCTTTCTGAATGATTCTCTATCAAGGCTTTGAATTCCTTGAATTTTCCAAATACGTCATCCTTTGCTTTCAAGAAATATATCCATGTCTTTCTTGAATAGTCATCAATAAATGTAACATAATATTCATAACCACTCAAATATTGGGAGGGCATTGGACCACATACATCTGAATGGATTAATTCCAACGTACCTTTAGTCTTTGTCTCACTCTTCGAAAATTGATTCTTGATATTTGTTCCTTTTGCACATCTTTTGCAAATGCCTTCATGATCGATCTTAAAATATGGTAATCCTATCAATACTTTTCTCACATGGGGTAGTGCTTTGTAGTTGATGTGAGAAAGCCTCCTATGCCATAATTCACTTGGACTAGTGGTCTCATGAACAAGGGTTGTTTCTGAATGTCCCTTGAGTTTATATAAGCCTCCTTCTTCTTCACCAATGACAACTGCATCTTCAATTGATTTTCCTTTGGGCCACATAAGTACTTGTCCATCTATGAATGCAACCCTATATCCTTTCTTGTCTAATGCTGAGATAGAAAGTAAATTCTTCTTCAAACCTGGTACATATAAGACTTCCTTCATCTTCATGGGGGTTCCAGAATCAAGCTTGTAACTTGCTTCACCAATTCCTTTGATAGGATATCGATAGTCATCTCCTAATGATACCTTTTGAGGAGAGTTATTCTCTTCAAGTTTTGACAGATTTTTCTTTTGTCCCATCATGTGCTTTGAATCACCACTATCAATAAGCCATGTATCTTCTCCAAGTGGCACAGACCCAGAGAGTGCATAGAATAATACATACTCTTCTGCATCTTCTTATTTTGCTTGTTTTCCTCGAGGTCCTTCTTCCTCTTCTTCTTCATCTTCATCTTTAGCTAGGTGTACATGATGTCTTTCGTTGTTGTTCCTCTTCTTGTATTCTTCTTTCTTCAATGGACAATTTTTGGCAATGTGTCCTAGCTTGTCACAATTGAAGCATTGAAAGTTGGAGTAGTTTCTTCTTAGATTGTTTCCTCTTGTCCTTTGGAACTTCTTGGGATGTTAAGACTCCTTGTGGCTTTCCTTCTTGAAGTTATATTGACTTCTTCCTCTCTTGGTGTGGGTGGCTAGGGCTTGACCATCTTCTTTAAGTAGAGCTTCTCTATTGGCTACTCTAGCCTCCTCTTGGATGCAATCTTCCCATACAATGTCGAATTTCATGCTTTCCTTTCTGGCACACATAATTTGGATGAATGAATCCCAAGGTCTAGTGAGACCATTGAGAGCAATCATAACTAGATCATCTTCATCAAGGGAGTCTCCAATGGCTTCTAGTTGCTCCTTGAACTGGGAGACCCTTGTGAAGTAGTCTTGGATGGATTCTCCTTGGCACATCTTGGTACTCTTTAATTGAGCTCTCAAATTCATCTTCCTATTGATGTTCCTTCCTTCATACATTCTAGCTAGGGCATCATACATCTCCTTCGGGGTCTTCTTGGATGACACTTGAAGAATCAAGTGGTCTTTGATAGAATCATCAATGATCCTCTTTGCCCTAATAAGGTCCTTCTTGTGCTTCTCCTTAGCTTCATCATCTTCAGTTTCTGCAACTTCTTCCTTGATGTATTTGGAAAGATCATTCTCTTCAAGAATGAGGCCAATCCTATATTTCCATGCTCGAAAATTCTCTATACCTTCTAGCTTATCCTCAAGCTTAGTGCGGCCATCTTATCCAAGAGGCCACCAAAAAATGAAATTTCTCAAAATGCAAAACTGACCTTACCAGGAGATGCGCTTGACTGAGGCGAATTGACTGGTATACTTGGTTTCTGGAGATTCCAAATTTTCACCTCTCAAAATTGACTTGCAAAATTCTGATCTACAATTTTCTGGTTTTCTGTAGTTTTCTGGTCCAAAGTCAAACTAGGGTTTGACTTTCCCAGAGATCTACCCACTCAAAAATTTCAATCTAGGGATCAATAGATGCACCCTATGGAGGCGCAACTTCCTATGCAATTAGATTTCAAAAATTCCAACTTTGATAGAAACTCTAATTTCTTGCTGGAGGGAGAAGAGAGAGAGTTTCACCTTGTGAAAGTTGTCCTATCCAGGCTAGCTCTGATACCATGTTAAGATTCAATATGCTAATATAGATAACATCGGTATTCAAATCAATTTCACAACAATAGCATATACATGATCACTGAAAGAAACACAATCACAAGATAGACACAGATTTATCCTGGGAAACCCTTTAGGGGAAGAAAACCCAACAAAACTTCCTCAATATAGATGATCAAAAGTACAAAGACAAAACCACAAACAAGTGCACCTTCTCCTTGCAGATCTCTCTCTCTCTCTCTCTCTCTCCTATGTGAATTACACAGGTGAGTGTGTGTGTCCAAATGATCTCTCTCTCTCTCCTATGTGAATTACACAGGTGAGTTTGTGTCCAAATGAGGATCACATCACTCCTATTTATACTTTATCTTCCACTTGACTTTTTCACTAACTAGGTCGGCCCCAACAAACTTAATTGGGCCGACTTACCTAGGAAGACTCAAAACAATATAATATTACTTTTTGGAGGGTTCTATTGACCCGACTTACAAAGGAGGTTTTACCTCATGACTCTATGATGACCAAATACAATAATAACATCCTGACGGAGGAATAAAACATCTCCAAAAAAATTACAATAATAAAATAAAATATTCTTTGAAGTTACAATATTTCAACATATATTTGGCCTCGTATTCGTTGGATACATCAACAACCCAATAATCTGCCTATATAGAGTCACATCCACTAATTCTGACAAAGTATCAAATAATAACTTCAAGTTGGTATCCATGGGTGTGGCCATGGCTTTGCACTCCAACATATCAAATATTTTCAAGATTTCTACTGCATACTTCCCTTGATTAAGGAAGATTCCATCTGGACTCTACCATACCTCGAGACCTAGAAAATAATGCATTAAGCCAAGGTATTTTATCTCGAATTCTGCAACAAGGTTCTGTTTGCACTATGATATTCTCTTCTCATTACCTGTCAGGAACAAGTCATCCACATATAGAAATAATATGACTGGTTCATCATCCATAACCTTGAAGTAAAGGTTAGGATCAGCTTTGCTCTTAGTAAATCCCAAGATCGTCAGAAAACTATCAATTCGTCCATACCAAGCTCTTGGAGCCATTTTCAACCCATACATAGCCTTCTTCAATTTACAGACATGCATCTCTTTGTTTTCAACCTCAAAACCTTGTGGTTGTTCTATGTACACTTCTTCCTCAATAACACCATTCAGGAAAGCTGTCTTCACATCCATATTGTGTAACTTCCACTTCATCGTGGATGCAAGTGCCATGATGGTTCTAATTGAAGTGTACCTTGATACAAGAGCAAATTTTTCCTCATAATCGATTCCTTCCTTTTGAGAGAATCCTCGAGTCACAAACCTAGCTTTGTATTTCTCAATACTTCCATCCGCAGCATGTTTTATCTTCTATATCCATTTAGAAGATACCACACTTTTACCTTTTGGTTTGGAAACAATGTCCCACACATCATTCTTCATTATTGACTAGTATTCTTCCATCATAGATTCTATCCATTCTTTCCTTTGAATGTCCTCTTCGAAGCAAGTAGGTTCTTTGTCTACAAGATCACACATCAAAGCCACATAACTAGAAAACGGCTTTAGCCTCTTGCTTTCTCTTGTGGAACCTTTTGGAGCTCCATACTTCTCGGCATCTTGAATAATTTCACGAGCCTAAGCTGGTTTTCTCTTGCAAGATATATTCATGGATGGAGGTTCTTGGGGCTCCAACATATCATGATATTCTGGGGTCTCATCATCAGGAGAGGGTGCAATCTCTGCAACTCTAGGTGCTACATGTTCTTCATATACTTCTTCATAATTTCTCTCCTTCATGAAGTGGTTTCTAAATACAAAGATGGGGCTATTGAATGCACAAGTATCTAGTACAAGCCAATTCAAACCTCTTTGGCACTCAAAATGTAATTAGGGAGCCTTGAATGTGTCATGGAATTTATTAGTCTACGCGAATACATAATCATGCAAGTTTCAAAGGACTTTCCACACGATGTCCCACAGGATCCCTTTGTTGAAACCGCACAAGCCAACAAAATTTTAACTGTGACAAAACAACTTTATTCCACGTGTTTATTTTTTTATAAAAAAGAAGCTTTGTGGGATATATGTTGTATGTTGATGATGTCTTTTTGTAATGAACGCCGAAATGTTGCAGGTGTGTGAAATTCAAGTGCTAACAACACTAATAGAGAAGTATTTCTCCCTTGAATAAGAAAATATGCTTATTTCTATATTCACATAGACATTCCAAATCATTCACATTTAAATAACACATTGGAACATTACGACATGAAATGCACAAACTCTTGTCAAATATTTTTGAAAAAACTATACCTTTATTTATTATATATTTTTTACTATTAATGGTGTGTTATATATAACCAAATACACCAATAACTTTTGTAGAGCACTGGTGTGTCATAAAACATGAAGCACGGAAGTATCATAAAATATTTAATAATAAAATAAACCAACAAAAGTATCATAAATTTTCAAGCGATCGGTGCATTCCACAGAAATAAGCGCACTAGTACACATATGGATATGGCACACCAACAAGTTCACCAATGTTCAAAAATTTAGTTTTATATTTTTTAAACTTCCAGCACTGGCACACCACTTTTATTAAACCGCATCGTTGTGGCTACACTAATTGCACACCATGCTAGGAATATTTTAATAACATAACGTTGCACTTGTAATAAAAAATAACACTGTTGCGACACAATTTCAAAAGCATTGGAGTAGGATAGAATAAATATTTTTACTAATTGAAATTTTCATTATTACAATTCATTTGATTACTTGAGAACAATCAACATCAGTGCATAGCGACATTGTATGACCATCCCATCATTGGTGTTACCTAGTCAAATGATTCCTCCCATCCTTCAATTCACCGACGGATTGTGATTGGTTTTGAAAAATGGTTAGAAATATTCATTTTTGGTGTACGTGACAACCATGCCTTGTTGACCAACAAGAGAGCATGCAAAGTGTTTCTTACCTACTCATTTACAATTTTAGCGAATTAAAATTTTAAATTTGGTTATAATTTGAGATATTTCCTAAAAAAAATTAAGTTGTGTGGTATGTTCAACTCATTCAATTCACCCCAACAAACCAGTATCCCTGTTAATAAACGGGGTGCACCATAAACAGTTTGTTTGTTCACCCAACTTACCCCCAATAATGGTGCATTAACATAAAAGAAGTGCCTCATTAGGAACAGTGCACTAATTGGTGTACATGTGTCGTTGTGTCCTATTATTTTGAATGCATCGAATCAAATAAAAAATAAACATTAGGACCATGTTCATCTGATGCTCTTGAAAATATTCTAAAGCACCACTACCAGTCCTTGCAAATATTAAAAACTCACCAGGAAAGAATAAAAGTCCCCTATACCCCTAGCTATAGCAGTGCACAATTTAATATATGAGATCACCAGTCGCAATGCTTCGTTATATTATAAATGAACTGGAAAACTTTAAAATTTACATCAAGTTGTGTATTTAATTATATCCAAAAGTATCGTTAACGGTGTTTATAGATATTATAACTCACGAGAAAACCTAGAAATCAACTATGAACTTATGGTGGGGCGGTGCGTTTGTATTTGATTAGTTTACAATTTGTGGTGTGTCAATATGTTTTAGATGCCTCGATAATGTTTAGAATTGACCGCCCGTGGGGCGGCAGAGCAAGTGGTAAAGATGAAAAGTTGTAAATGGTTGTAAATGGAAGGTCTCATGCTCAAATCCCCCCAAACTTACCCATGCGCCATGATTTGACCTCTGTGGATGCACCTAGGGGTATAGTAGTAGCGAGATTTGATCCATCGACCCCATGTCACACAGGTACCAGGCCCATCCCTAAGTATTGATGCCCCTAGTACAAAAAAGAAAAAGAAAAATGTTTAAAATTAACCTGCGCATCTTAATAAGTGATGCACCAACCTAATATTAAAAGAACAGTACTCTTATTTTACTAAGCACTATTATCGATGTGTTTTATTAAGCACTATTATTTTTCTCTGGCAATTAGTTGCACTTGTAAATCTTAAATGGTGCACTTAAGGTAAAAAATAACCTTTGCACTATTTACAATGCTCTTAATCTAATTAATCACCATGATTGTTGTGTTATATTTATTTATGAGCATCATTGATATCAGTGTGCCTAATTGAGAGAGCACCAATATCAAATATTAAAATTCCACATTGCGTTAACGATGCAATATATTTTTTATGTTGCACTGACCATTTTATTATTAATTATTCAAATAAATTATGTTGCCTAGCTATATATGAATTGGTCTCAATTTGGGTTTACAAAATCCAAGACAATCACTTGATACCTAAAAACATCGTTCTTGAACAAAGCAAATGTCAATATAATTACAAACTTTTTGAATAGGCATCATTGCATGTTTTGTCAGGCTATACATGAAATGGTTTCATATGTTCCACTCTAAAGCACATATGTCTCATATGACTCATTTATTCTCGATAGGTTGTGGCCTTGAAAATAAATTATTATTATTATTATATTATGGTGTCATGTCTGTAGCATACATTGTTCTCCATAATTCCTATGCCACACACACACGCACACATGCATGCATGCATGTGTGTGTGTGGTAGCATACTTGTGTGTGTGTGTGTGTGCACATACACGTACACGCCTAATGAAATTTGTATGTGAATCAAAGAGAGCAGTGATGATAATAGCATAAGTATTAATAGTAGCGGGTTGACATGTACAACTTTATATGGGACTAGAAGGCATGACAAAGGGGGATCAATTTGTATCCTTGCCCCATTACAATAGAGACCCATTCCATTTTGAATCATGTTGGCCTCCTCAAGTTTTATAAGGAGGTGACATCCCTTGGGGGGTACATGCTCTTACTAACGTAGTTCATCCATTATTGGGATCATGTCAGGAAGGAATTCATGGTTGTTCCTAATTTGTGGTCCCAAGCTCCCACATGGCATTATAGCAAAGAGTCAAATTGACATATGTTTAGTATATGTCGATGAGGTCATTATTGCCCCTAATGAATTCCAGGTTGCTGGTGGTTAGTTTCGTATTGTTGACTTCAGTGCAAAGGAGGTTAGGTGCCTCTCTCTTATGGTCATGATAGTGGCCCACTACAACTTGGATGGGTAGTGCATTAGTTTCCCTTTATTTCTCTATGTAGAGTCTTTAGTGCAAAGGCCTAGATTGATTAGGTGGTGTCATATTTTGAAACGGTCTTGTTTAGCTATGGATCGTTGTCATTCTTTCTTTTTTTTGGAGGATGGCATTCCCATTTGGTTTAGAGTTGTTTTATTTATTTGTTGAGAGGTTTCTAATCACTAGATTATCATTCGACCACCTCTCCTAAGTCGAGGACCGATGTGCATATGCATATGTGGGGGCATATGATTTCTAAGAGGGGCCAACTAGATAAACCATAATGTAATTCAATCCCAAATAGATATAAAACCCCCCCTAACACTTCAAAACATTCTCAAACTATTTCAAATTCTCAATCATGCACAACAATCAAATTTGCATAGGTAAGGGGGATGTGAGTAATCCTTCTTCAAAGAATCTCAAAAATTAATATAAATAAATTTTATCATATTAAAAAAAACATAATTTGACCTTCTTCTTTTATTTGGTTGCTCAAATGATGTTTGGTGGTCAATATTGGCTCTTTGTTTAACCTCTTAGTTAGCACAACTCTTTGCCCTCATTCCTTGCTCCATACAACACCAAAAGTTATCATTTTTGTGCTCTTCAAACCATTATACATGCCCTTCCTCTCTATGCTCTTTAGTTTGTCCAATATGATCCCAAGACACAGCGTACTTCCAATTTAAATTTCCAACATTGTAAAGCTTATTGGGCATGGATTTCATGCTTCTTTCAACAACCTAATAGGCCAGCAACCTATAGGGATTTTAAATGGTATCTAGATGCTCTTCAATTTTGTTTAATATCACCTAGCGGATTTTATTTCATGTGTCCATGGTTCATATGAGAGTTGGGTTGAGGTTTCTACCTCGAAACACTTCTTTTATATCTAAGAACCCTCTTTTTTCCAAGCACCTCCCTCCCCATTTGAATTTACATCCATAAATGGAATGGATGAGTGTGTGGAAGGAGTCTTTCCTCCACCCCTTTCTTTGTTCGTGTTATAGCTTGAAATGACACCTCTCCGTCCGTGACGACACTTGCATGCCTTGGTCGCATGACGACACTTCTTGAGATCAAGTTTAGTCACACAACAGGACACTTGTGGATTGAGGGGTCATTTGGGACACTAAAAATGGTTGAAATTACCTCATTCTTGACCCATTTGATGATTACAACCCTTAGGAACATTTTTCTAGACCAAACCATCTCTTGAAAATGAGCAGAAAAGCCTGTTTTTGGCCTTTTTTCACATGTGCGCTGGCACACATGCATGATAGTAGGGCATATACGCTACCTTGCTTCATTAAAGTAGTGCCCACCTCCACATGTGCGCTAGTTTGTCTACTACAAAGTAGAGCACATTCCTGTACTAGTCAAAATCTTGAAATTTGGGTAAGTTAAGTTGGTTGGGGAACCTCCTACTCGGTTATAACTTCTTTTCCTCTCCTTCACTGACTATATAAGGAGGGTAGAAGGGCCATGTGAGGGGACCAAGCCTATAACATTGTTATGCTGGAGGAATGGAGACCCTCATTCCCCTCTCTTGTGCCTCAGTTTCTCATAAACCCTAGCACAGCTGATCAAAGGTTGGGATCCTTGGAGAACAAAAGCAGGAGACCTTGAATCTAGGTTTCGTGAAGTGCCAAGCTTGAAAGAAGCTATAACTTTATGTACTTGCTTTCATTCATCAATAAAGATCAGACTTTCTTCCCTTTCCAAATATGACCTAGTTATGTGTGTCTTAGATTTGATTATAGTTTGTTTATAATCTGATGTCTTCTTCTATTATGAATATCAGTGTTATGTATGTAGTCAAATGTATTTGAGAAAGGTATCAAGTTGTTTTGCAGGTGTGAGCATTGCGACACTGGATAAGCATTGAAGAGCGAGGGAGGTAAAGCTAGGATCAACCTTCTGAATAAGATGCATACATCTCTAAACCCTAATCTCTTCACTTATTTGTTGTCCTTGCAGAATGCTTGTAAGTCTATCTTTATCACCGTAAGTTGGTAGTTTCTCCCCTGAACTATAGGTGCATTTTCCTCACAACAGAATGGCGACTCCGCTGGGGAAAGCCTAACTGCTTAGGGGTATCCAAGGTCATTTCTTTACTTTTGTTTGAATTTTTTTGTTCAATTTCTTGATTAGAATTAGTTATTAGGCTCTGTTTGACCCTCCTAGGCTTTTACAGACCCTTCCCAGCCCTTGCAAACCTTTGTGGACCCAGGTGTGGGGGGTTTTAACCCCATTTTTTCAACTTTTCCCACCTGTGTGCTACTGTTGTGAAGCACAGTGGCGCCAATGCGCTAGTTTGTCTCTGTACAATAGAGCCCTCCCCTGCTATGGGCACTAGTTTCCTTCATACACAGTAGCGCACACAATCTGGGTTTGAAATTTTTGAGTTTTTGGGTTGTGGACCCAAATTTGGGGGGCTGTGGCTACCTTTTTGGGGACCCCGATGACCCTAGGTCTGAGTTAAACCACTGTACGTGGTCTCCCATCCTTGTACTGATCCTACATTCATGATTTTAACCTCTTTTGATCAATTCGGGCTTGTTTGGAGAGTTTTGGGGCTTGTGGACCCAAGTTGGGGGGTTGTGGACCAGTTTGGTGTTTTGTACCCTAATTTGAGTCTGACTGAACCTGCTTGCTCCATTTCCACTGGATTTGAAACCTATTGAGTCTTCTTGACCCTGTTTGTACCTATTTGAGTGAAATTTCTCTTTTAGATTGGTTTCTTATCCTCCTTTATGCTTTTATTTTTCTTTTGTAGTGAAAGCTCAAGTGTTTTGGCTGTTGTTCAAGACCTTGTTTGCATTGTTTATGTGCAGACCTGACTTTACCAAACCATACTTATTTGTAGTTCATTTGCTTTTTTTGGGTCTAAAAGTAGTTTTCGTACTCTTTTCCCAATGGTTGGCATGCTTACATCTTTACGTATCTGAAAGTCATATTTGGTAGCTTTTACTGTTTCAATAAAGAAACTTGAAAGTTTCTTTGCTTTGCTTTGATAGCAAGTTAGTTTCAGTTTTGTTTCTTACCTTTGGAAAGCATAAAGAATTTTGATTTATTTTCTGAATAGAGTACCTTGTAAGTGGCTTAAAGGATTTTAGAGTGCTTTGCATCAAAAAGAACAAGTTTTCTTTTGCATACCTATTTGCTTGAGTAGCTGCATTCTTAGGTTTTGAGTTTAATTTTGTACATTTAGGATTTATTTTTACCTTTTTTCATTCGAAAGATTAAAAATTGCATTTTCATATGCATTCTAGATCGTAATTTTAAGACTTGCATTGAAAAGAAAATATTTGTTTAGCATTTCATTTTAGTATTCTATTTATGTTATAACCACTCTCACACACCCACTACCTTTTTGAGTAAGCAAGTAACCTTTAAAATGAACCCTAATAAAATGTACTAGTAACATTTTCTTTTCTAGGTTACACTATACACCAACTAGTCTTGGTTAGGATCTTGGGTTTAAAACACCTTAAACCACCCAAGATCACACATTACGCAAAAATCGTAGTTCGACTATCGCAGGTAAACCCACTTCATTCAAAACTTGCCTGGGATCTATGCAGTAGGTCTTGTGAGATCAGATTGTTGGGAATACACCTCCTACTTTATGTTTCGAGCATATACTAGGATTGGATCGCGTTTGGGGACTCTTTTGAGTTTCCAGCTCAGTTACCCTGCCCACGCCTTCTGATTCGACCAGAGACTGTTCCCCCAGGAGTTTTCGGTGTGGTGGTATCCTTAGTATCTACCATAGGTTCATACACAGGTGACGACAGAGGGTTATATCTACTGTACCTAGGACAGACGTGGGAGGAAATCCCTTGTAGTTCTTTGGGAGGGCAGTTGGGTGATTCCAGCGCTTGCACCCTTAGTCATTGTATTGTGGACCCCGGGTAACTATTCTTCATCCTTTGTTGATCTGTTTTGGGCCCTCATCATCCCAGACTCTTCTCTGGAAGGCATCTGTTTGCCTGGTTTGATTTACCTATGACCTTTTTTAGTGGTGTGCTGTTTGTGCTACTTGTCTTAGTTTGCCTTAGAGAACATCTTGTTCATTTGAGCAGGAAACTATGTCTAGCGTTCCGGTGAGTGCCAATCAAGGTACCCCTGTTCCGAGGGATCCTTGTGTTGTTCCATTCATTGGAAACATTGGCACTCCCTTAATGGCTACTCTGAATCTTCCTGGATTCACCATAGGGCTGCCGGTTTGGTTGTTTTCCACTCCGAATGCCTTGCATGCTCCTAACGCTTCTTTTGTAAGAACCTCAAATCAAGAGCATCAGAACTCTGTGCCTCCCTTGCCAATAACATCTTCTCCTCCTCCTTCTACCTCATGTGGAAAAAGTAGCAATACTAGTAACCAACAGTCTAAAAGGAATAGACGGAGGAAGAATGGGAAGAAGATGCCACAACAAGGGGGCAGCAACCCAGCCTCTGTAAGTCATGCTGGGGGCAAGCACCCTACCTCTACAAATCATGCAGGGGGCACCTACCCAGCCTCTGGAGGTCATGCTGGGAGAAAACTTTTAGTCACTGAAAGTTTGTCTTCAACCATTGTCAGTCATGTTGAGGACACGTCATTGATCACTGCTAGTCATATTAATGACAAGTCACCAATTCCTATGAGTCATATTGGAGACACCAGATCAGCCACTGCAAGTCATGCTGAGGGAGTTGACATTGTTGACAAACCCAACAAACAGAAGCTTAAGTTCCCTTGTAAGTTTTGCGAGGGAGATCACCTTACTTACTTGTGCCCTGTACTTCCAGAAGTGCAAAAAGTTTGGTCCTTAGTTCAAAAGTCTTATGCTTCTGAGGAACCAGCCACTACAAGTCATGCTGGGGGCAAGCTGTCAGCCAATGCTAGTCATGCTGAGAATACCAACATTGTAAAGGAGTCTCAACCTATAGGGCGGAAACCAAAGTTCCCTTGTAAACTTTGTAAGGGAGATCACCTTACTCACCGATGCCCTGCAATTCCAGAGGCACAAAGAGTGTGGTCCATGTCTGAAGGAACCTCTGTTCCTGAGTTGTCTATAGATTCCCTACAGTCAGATCAACCTTTGGTTGATAAAGTGGTTGAACCAATGCAATCTTTGGTCAACCCCACTCTTCCTTCGGAGAGTGAAGTGATCGAATCGATGCAATCTTCGACTGATCCCATCAGTCCTTTGGAGATTGATTCACCTGTCCCTGAAATTTTCTGCATTACCAGTTTGGATGTTCCTGAAAAAGGGGGCACTTCACCTGTGCCATGTGAACCCCTATCAAGCCCTAGGACTGTTTCCTTTGATTGGAATAGTCTAGCTGAGCCTCGTCTTCCTTCTTCAACACCTTTCCAGATAAAGGTTGATATCGAGAACCATACGGTTGATCGATGCATTATTGATGAAGGAGCTTTTGTTAGTATCTTGTTCGCTTATGCTTGGAGAGATTTGGGTTTCCCTGATGTTATTCCAACTGTTAATTGGCCGTTGACCTTTGATAGAAGACCTAGTGAACCACTCGGATTCCTCTATCAGGCACCTGTTACTTTGGGTGGAAAAACAGTCTTAGTTGATTTTATGGTTTTAAAGGACCTTGTGGATTTTGATATGATCCTCGGGCGTGATTACGTTTATACTATGCATGCTGTGGTGTCTACTCTCTTTCGTGTGATGCATTTCCCTCATAACGAAAGCATCGTCACTATCGACCAGCTTATATTCATTGATCCTCCTTATTACCCAACTATAGACCAGTCAGATCCCTCATCATTAGGCACTACTATCTCACATGGCACTTATGTGGCATATTGTTCCTTGAGTTCAACTACTACTGAGAAGAAGTCTCTGAGTTCATGCTTACCTTCTTGGGATTTAGTCCTGGCTTTTGACCAAGTGACACCTCCATCTGAATGTTTAGATATGTGTTCTATCTGGGATGATATACTTCCTTCCGATGAAGTTTTCCTAGAGTCCATAGTACAATCTGCCATTCATTTGGATGTTGATCCAGTCACAGTTATGTCTAGCCTCGATTTGACCTTAAAGTCTGATCTCCCTACTGTTGAGTCTTTTAACTCTCCTATAGATCCGCAAATCGGTGATCCTGCTGAGTTCGATTCTACTTCTAGAATTTTCAACTCCCATGATGTTGAATTTGTTTCTGCAGATTCCATCATGTCCTTCAACTTTGATCTTCATCCTGAAGTTGATCTTGTTGAGTGTAAGTCCTTGGGCTTGGGTACCATAGAGTCTTCATTTGAAAACTCTGCCTTGTTTATGCCTGTTGTTGATGATAGTGAAGTTGAAAGTATTTCTACCACAATGACTTGTATCGGGTGTTTCTTTACATATGTTTTAGATATGATCTTGGTACTGATGTTTCTTGGAGACAGGATTCTTAGCTGGATGTATACTTGCTTACTAGTCCTTTTCGACACCTTGTGCGACCATGTCAGGTATATTTGGAACCTTGCATGTAGGTTTAGGCTTCTCCGCTATTATGTTGCATTTGAACCTTTTGCCATCCGAATTCTCCATAGGGTCGAACCTGTTGGATATTGGTGTGTTAGCCATCTCTTTATGCATCGTGCACCAGTCCGACAACAGAGCCTACCTAACATGGGTCACCCTAGTCAGCACCCTTATGCCATTTTGGTGCCCATGCTGAGTTTTTCTCATAGGCTCGGGAGCCTTTTTAGATTTACCATGACTTTGAGAAGAAGCCTCATATCTTTCTTCCTCATATATTTCTGGCCATCCCTGATAAGGCTCCCATCCTTGTGTTCAAGTTGCATATGCATCTGTTATGATCCCGCTTGCGCTAATGAGCCCAATGTCGGCTTCCACGTTTTTAGCTCATTGTATAAGCCTTCATCTTCGATCTCATTTCCGCTAAGCCCTATATCATTTTTCCTTCGCAGTTTGACACCTTTTACCTAGAGGAGACACACCCTGAGTGTCCTTATGTTGCTCATGTTCCTTGCATTAGGCATATCTTTGTTCCATGCACTTGGAGCTAGTTTCACATGTCCCTGACACTCGTCTCCTCCCAAGCGAGCATTCTTCTTATACTTCGAGCTCGTTAAAAATAGTAAGTAGGTTTCGAGCATTCTTCCACCTTTACTTCGAGATCGTTAAAAACAGTAAGTAGGTTATGAGCAGTCTTCCACCTTCCCTTCGAGCTTGTTAAAAACAGTAAGGAGGCTACGAGCATTCTTCTACCTTTACTTCGAGCTCGTTAAAAACAGTAAGTAGGTTATGAGCAGTTTTCCACCTTCCCTTCGATCTTGTTAAAAACAATAAGGAGGCTATGAGCATTTCTTCACTTCGAGCTCATTAAAAATAGTAAGGAAGTTATGAGCATTTTTCTGTATCTCCTTTGAGCTCATTAAAAACAGTAAGGAGGTCATGAGTTTACTTTTTCGGACTCGTTAAACCTTTACGGAAAAGATACCTATGGAGTTCTTTTAAGCCATTTTCAGACTCCTTAAATAGGAAAAGTTTGCCGAGCATAGTTGTCTTTTCGGGCTTGTTAAAATAACTGAACCGACATCCACTTAGGTATAGAATTACCCCTTTTCCGGGCCTTGGTGGATAATTTACGAAAAAGGTACACTCTAGGTATACTCTGGTATGCGCTAGAAGAGTTCTTCTTCCATTATTTTACACTTTTTCAGGGAAGGAGACTAACTTTACGAACAAGGACCTTTGGAGTCGTCTTTAGGGTTTTCAGACTCTCGAAATGTGAAAACACCAAGCGAGCATTCACCTACTCGGGCTCGATGTGAAATCCACAAGAGGGTAAAAAGAGGATTGTTTAAGTTTTTCAGACTCTATAAACAGGAAAACACCGGCGAGCATTAACCTACTTGGGCTTGATATTAAAATCTACGAGTAGGTGTATAGAGGACTGTTTAAGTTTTTCAACTCTATAAGCAAGAAAACACCGCCGAGCACAGACCAATCCGGGCTCGACATAAAATCCACGGATAGGTGTATGGAGTTTTCTTCTAGGTTTTTCAGACTCCTTAAATATGAAAATACTGTCGAGCATGCTTTAGTTCTTTTTCAAGCTCGTTAAAAAATGAAAAAGGAAAGGGAAGGGAAGAATGTTAAAATATCTTTCAATATGATGGCAACAAGTCAACTATCTCCTTGAACAAAGCACCTATTTTGAGTCTATCAAACAAGTTGGGTTCTAGTGTTGGCCTTAGGATAAACCTGATCTCAAAGTTCTTACTGCTCTGTTTGGTTAGTCTTCCAATCATATGGAGAATCTGTTAATGTCTCCTACATTGCAGATTTGCATCGTGGTCTCTTTGTGTTAAAAGATGCCTAAGTCACTCTTGTGTCATGCTCACTGTTCAAGGATATAACCTGTGTCGGGCATTCTATAGTTTCTTTGACCTCATGTGTCGGCCATTCCTTGGTGTCAGTATGTTTCATCATGTGTTCAGTCCTACTCCAAATCAGCTCATACCTGTTGAGTGTCCCTCGTGTTGGATGATGGAGGATGCATTAAGGCATCCCTTCCAACGGACTTCTTCCCATCAACTTCAACTCATTGTGCTCTAGGAATGAAGTTTAGAGTTTCGGTTAGTACCTTGGGGATTGCAGTCATTAGTGGCAATTTCCCTCGCTATTGGATAGATGGGAATACATCAATGTCTCCTATCCGATGAATTCTTCAAGTGTTCGACAACAAGACCATTTATTCGCACTTGCTTGAATGTACTAGGTACCTTGGGTTCCATTTTCATTATCAGTGGACATCCTCGTGTTTGTTAACGGTATACATCAATGACCGGTAATCAAACAATACCTCCCATGTTCGACGTCAACTCATTTATTCGCATGGATAGGTTTGTACCTTGGGTTGTTTTTGGATGAAGACCTTGGGATCCTCGATAACATCATCTTGTATATGTTATCACCCAAGTTGCGCAAGACTGAGCCACACTCTTTTTTGGCTCTTGATGAGACATAGATCCAGCTTGTTCTCTATGGCTATGTTCTCCAGTTTTGACATAGATCCACCTTGTATTTATGTGGATATGTTTACACTTATGTTCCTCATGGATCCACGCTTGTATTTTAGTGGCCATGATATATGCATCAGTATTTGGATCATTATTGTATCCTTTTGGAGGACATGTTCCACTATTTGAACATGGACAGTTATCCCAAGGATGAGTTTGTCTGACATTTCCTTTGCTTTCAGGTACTTCATTTGACCCTATGATTCTTGGTTTCTCCAGTTCCTCCATGATTCAACTCTTTGTTATTTATAATGTATTTCGGCCATCGTTTCCCACACTCCCTCTAACCTCATACATTAGGGGGCATCTGTTATAGCTTAAAATGACACCTCTCCATCCGTGACAACACTTGCATGCCTTGGTCGCATGACGACACTTCTTGAGATCAAGTTCAATCACACAACAGGACACTTGTGGATTGAGGGGTCATTTGGGACACTAAAAATGGTTGAAATTACCTCATTCTTAACCCATTTGATGATTACAACCCTTAGGAACATTTTTCCAGACCAAACCATCTCCTGAAAATGAGCATAAAAGCTTGTTTTTGGCCATTTTTCACATGTGCGTTGGTACACAGGCATGATAGTAGGGCATATGTGCTACCCTGCTTCATTAAAGTAGCGCCCACCTGCACATGTGCGCTAGTTTGTCTACTGCAGAGTAGAGCACATTCCTGTACTAGTCAAAATCTTGAAATTTGGGTAAGTTAAGTTGGTTGGGGAACCTCCTACTCAGTTATAACTTCTTTTCCTCTCCTTCACTGACTATATTAGGAGGGTAGAAGGGCCATGTGAGGGGACCAAGCTTATAACATTGTTATGCTGGAGGAATGGAGACCCTCATTCCCCTCTCTTGTGCCTCAATTTCTCATAAACCCTAGCACAGCTGATTAGAGGTTGGGATCCTTGGAGAATAGAAGCAGGAGACCTTTAATCTAGGTTTCGTGAAGTGCCAAGCTTGAAAGAAGCTATAACTTTATGTACTTGCTTTCATTCATCAATAAAGATCAGACTTTCTTCCCTTTCCAAATATGACCTAGTTATGAGTGTCTTAAATTTGATTACAGTTTGTTTATAATCTGATGTCTTCTTCTATTATGAATATCAGTGTTATGTATGTAGTCAAATGTATTTGAGAAAGGTATCAAGTTGTTTTGCAGGTGTGGGAATTGCGACACTGGATAAGCATTGAAGAGCAAGGGAGGCAAAGCTAGGATCAACCTTCTGAATAAGGTGCATACATCTCTAAACCCTAATCTCTTCACTTATTTGTTGTACTTGCAGAATGCTTGTAAGTCTATCTTTATCACCGTAAGTTGGTAGTTTCTCCCCTGAACTATAGGTGCATTTTCCTCACAACAATTCCACAAAGGTAGGAGGTAGTTACTACAAAATAGGAACTAGGCATTTTTTGCATAGGATTATTATGTTCTCATGTCCATAATTCTCTTTTCATTTAACTAGGCTCTTAATTTAGGTTTAGCATAAACTTTAGAATAAAGTGAAATGGGACAATCAAATTAAAGAGTTTTAAGATAGGGTAAAGTATATTCATAAGGCATAGATCATTCCCACACTGGAACCCCTTTCTTTTGCCTTTGGTGGACTCATAGCCCCATCGAAGTCCCCCCCATCAATCATCCTTGAAACATTTTCATCAATATTACAATGATCATGTTTTTCAATGTTCAAAATCACCATCGTAACTACCTCATTGTGTTAATAAACACATTGTAAATAAAACCACAATTGAAATATAAACAAGATCAAGTTCAAAGGGTCGAGACCGGAGTATTATAACAAATCCCAATAACTGAATTCATAATTGATTAAATCCTCCCATGTGTAACATAAAATTGAGAAATGCATGTGCAAGTGCATGAATATAAAACACAATGGAATTAACAACTATATTACACACACACAACATGCATAAACCATCATATTCATCATATGAACTAAATAAAATTTTACATATTCATAGACACTAGTGGATACATATGTTTTAACAAAAGAAAATCCAAACAACTGGTTGTGTAAGAGCTATTTTCCACCCAACAATAGGTATAAACTACTAACACCATCTCCAAGCTAGGTTGTGAGGCCACCAAGGTGAAGGAAACACCAACAAGCTTCACTCTCTCTCAACCCAACCCATTTGCTCTCATGCTTAGCCAATATACTCACTATAGAGTAGTACAAACGTCTCATCTAGCCATATCATCCATGTAACTCTATTCCAATACCCCACACAAAACAAGGAATGCCTACTATGTCTCTACTGAATAGCATCTCAAAGTACCAAACCCTTACAGTGCTCTTTAGTGTGTACAGAAAGAGTCCAACCTGTTGTATGCTTTCAAGGAATCTCATGTAAAACCAATTCATGGCTTCTCAAGCATCCATGAGTAGCAAATATACAATGGGTAAATTTTTCCTATCTTGCTTAGCTTCTATCCTCACCTAAAACCATCCTCTTCACTGTAATGTTTGTTGTTTCCTCTTCACAATACAAATTTCTTGTTAATTTCACAATCTAGTTATTGATGGTCGTAAAGAGAAAACAACATGAAAAATTATGTAGTGTATGAATTATGCCTAGAAAATTAGTGATAGACTCCAATAAGGATGAGAATATTTGTGAAAATATAGTTGACATTGCTTCTAACCATAGAAGAAAGGAACCATACAATTGTCACAAAAGTATATTCATCCCATGCTTCCATAATTTCATGAGAAGACTTTCCCACCAACCTCCCACATACATTAAATTATAGGATTTTATAAGTCAAAGGATGCAAATGGATTATTTAAGGAACGTAGAAGAAAATGGATGAGTTCTAAGGTTGACACTTGGAAAAAGAGGATTTACTCTCCCATGCCCCCCCCTTTCCTCTTTCCCTCTATTGGAATCATATCCCCTCTAGTGTTATTTTTTCCTCTAAGAAGAAAAACATATTTTCTACTCAAGTAGAACTAAAAATTTAATCCATAGGTGTTGCGGCATAAACTTTGGAAACTTCTCAACTTTAATGGCTATAACCCCTCATTAGCCAATTACTATAAATTGTCCCCAAGGGACAGCCAAAAGGAGCATACACACAATGCTAATGAATTGCATCCAAACAGTCTAGGATCTTACAAAACTATTTCATCACATATCATTTCCATCAAATTTCATGAAGTTCACGGGTCATCAAAGACACCACAAATCCCTCACCATACTCATCAATAAATAATCATCTAACATTCTCTAATAATGTTTCTTTAGATAAGGAGTTTGAAAATGTGTTCAATTTTCAGTAGACATGAGTAAAACTGACCAACTAGAATATGCCACTAATATCCTTAAGATGTAAAACAATTTGATGAAGTCATGTGTTCAAGATCTGAATCTCCTCGTTCATCCACTGAATAATCACAATTGAATCACCAAAGCAGCTTGCAGCTGAGCAATATCCCTTTCCACAAAAAACTTCAATAGATAGAAAAGTGCATTGTTATTTGTCCTTGCACCCCAATTGGCCTTACCCGTAAAATAGTGACTGTGTAAAAGGAAGAGGAAAAATCCTAGGCCACAACTATTCTCGATCCCCTAGCTAGCCACATCGAAAAATTTCCAAGGAAAACTCTTGTTCATAGCTACCTATTTAAGAATTCTATCAAGATTTGATAGGTAGGTCAAATAGTAGTGAGTAAAGAGTTCCAATGTTTTTATGTGCTTAGGGAAGATAATATGGGGTACCTAGGGAAGTACCCAAGGGGATATTGTATGCAATGTGGCCATAATTATGGAATGGGCCCATAATAAAAAGGGGTAGTTGGCATAGAACCCCTAGAAATACTCATGAGAAAGTAGAAATATACATGAGTATCATTGTATGAGATAAGTTGGGTGAATTGTATTGTAACAATCATGGTTTGTGGAATGGTTCCTTCCATAAGGAGTAATTGGTGGTGTTACTCTACCTTGAGGATATTCCTTTATATCTTGGTGACATTTTTGTGGTGAATGTATTTGGGTATTTGTGAAGTATAACGGTTCTATATCATTGTTGTGATTCAATATCTGTATTAAGGATCACTACAAATGGTATCATATCACTTTCTTGCGATGAAAAATTTGAAGATTTTTGATTTTTTGCATATTTTTTAAAGATAAAAGAGGACAATGGAATTCATCTTGATTTCTAAAACTTTATGTGCATAAATTGAAGAAACAAATTGCATATCTAATTTCCTCTAACCAAGACACCTAATTTAAAAAATAAAAAATATATCATCCAAAATGGATTCCAATAAGTGAAGTTAACATTGATTTAAAATAAACTTTTTTAGGGTTTTTTTATGACGGTCATGCAGAGTACAGAGTTGATATCTATTGATAAAGTGACCATATTTCTATTAGACCAACATCAATAGATGCAAAATGACTATGGCATTTCATAATTGTTGAAATAGTATAGATTTCAAGAAATATTAAAGGAGTTATGCTCATTTTAAATTTTTCACATCAAAAGTAAGTGATGTTCTTCAAAACCATGTCTCTATTTTTGGAGTTATAGCAAGCAAGATGTTTTTTATAGGAAACCTTAATGGTCCTAGAATTGAAGCATATATATGAATACTGGAGAATTAAGTCACGCAGTTTGTGGTTGAAGTCGGGGGACCACAACACCTCCTTCTTTCACAGACAATTCAGAGCCTGCCTCTCTCAGAATCACATCTCTGAAATAAAATTGGCTGATGGAACTGTTTTTAAAGGAAAGGAGATTCATGGGACGGCTGAACTTCACTTCCAGAATCTCTTTCAGGAAGAAGGGACAACAAGTGAGGAGGTCACCAAAGATTTCCTCACCTAAATTCCCTCTCTCGTCACTAAAGAAGATAATCTCAGCCTCATGACCCCATACTCTGAGGAAGAGATCAGCAATGTCATATGGGACATGGAACCTGACAAAGCCCCTGGGCCTGATGGTTTCTCATTTCACTTTTATAGAATTGTTGGACTGTCATCAAGAAAGATCTACTACGAATGATCAGAGCATTCCAACATAAGGCCAAGGTTGGAGGCAGCATTAATTCCACTTTCCTCACTTTAATTCCCAAAGAAGAGAACCCCGAGTCCTTTGACTGCTTCAAGCCTATCTCCCTCTGCAACTCCTCATACAAAATTCTCTCCAAACTTTTGGCAAATAGGATCAAGCCTCTGTTAGAAAAACTTATCTCTCCTTTCCAGAGTGGCTTCGTCAAAGGGAGACATATTTTGGACAATGTTATATTGGTTCAGGAAGCTCTGCATTCTAGCCATCAACGGAAGGAGCAAGAGATGCTCATAAAGCTTGACATGGCTAATGCTTTTGATCGGGTAAAACTTTCTTTCCTTTTCAAAGTTCTGCTTGCATTTGGATTTGGTATCGATTTTGTTACTCTGATTAAAGCTTGTATTGACAAGCCATGGATAGCTCCTTTAGTCAATGGCAGGTCGACAAATTACTTTCAAGCCTCTAGAGATTTAAGGCAAGGCTTCCCACTATCTCCCTTTTTGTATATTCTTATGGCGGACTCTTTGAGTAGGAAGTTGACTGCTGAAAAGCTTGTCGAGAATGCTCTGGGCATCCGGCCGGTGAATGGCCTTGATTCAATCAACCATGCCTTCTTTGTGGATGACTCATTGTTGTTGGGCGGAGCTTCTCTGAAAATAGCAAAAGTCTATAAATAAATTATGAACAATTTCTGTAACATTTCGGGAGCTACGGTAAACAATGGGAAAAGCATGGTATTTGGATGGAATACAGACCCTCATCTTGTCCTTCAAATTGCCCAATTCTTGGGGTTCACGGGCTATGCCAAATGGGAAAAAATATCATATCTTGGCCTTCCTCTCACTTTGGGAGCTAACAAGGCAACTCTTTGGTTTGGAATCCTTAGTAAGATAAGGACTAAATTAGCAGCTTGGGGAGGCCAGTGGCTCAATTATGCTGGGAAGCTTATTCTGATAAAGATAGTTTTATCATCCATTCTTATTTACCAGGCTTCTTTTCTCTTGGCCCCAAAAGCGATCACTGCTCAGATTTCCAAATTGATCAGGGATTTTCTCTGGCGTGGTGGCAAAGGAAATGAAAGAAGTACCACCTGGTCAATTGGGATATGATTAAGAATCCTCTCAGGGAAGGAGGTCTTCAGATAAGAGACCCAGCAATGGCCAATCTAGCTCTTGGAGGAAAAATCCTGTGGAAACTGTTCACTAATCGCAAGCATCCTGTCAGTCTCGTATTGAGGAAAAAATATCTAAAGGGAGTTCCTTTCAGGCATATGCAGGCTGATAACACTCCAAAAGGCATGATGATTTGGAATTTGTATAGGCAAGGGATGAGCTTCTTCAACCAAAAGCTGTACCGAATTCCTGGAAATGGGAGCAAAACGCAGATTTGGGAGGACAACATCTTGGGAAACCCTCCTCTCGCCCTCTCTGTTGGTTTTGGTGAGCTCAGGGAGTGGCTTTCCCAGTGTGGAGTTGAAAAACTAGTTGATATCTCGGATTGGGACTCCATAGGGAAGTGGAAGTTGTGGCTCCTCCCTCGAATACCAGAGAATATACAGGATCGAGTTCCTCTATTCTTTAGTGTGCTGAACGGTTTGGCCCCTATCCACCGTCAAATGCGTGACCAATGGGGCTGGGGCAAGAAAGGATTCTATACAGTGGCGCAGAGTTATGCTGCTATCTAGACAAACAATCCACTAACCCATCCTCTTGCTCTCTGGACACTTGTGTGGGATTCATACGGTTTGCCAAAGGTAAATTTCTTCACATGGATTCTTGTCCACAAGAAAGTATTGACTGGAGAAAATTTGATGAAGAAAGGAATAATAGGCCCTCATCGTTGCCCATTGTGTTGCTCAGCGACCGAAACCCTGGATCATCTCTTTGTAGACTGTTCCTTCTCTCAAGAAGTCTGGATCAATTCCTTGCTCGGACTCAGTGTAAACGCTCCCTCCTAGATCTCAGTTAATACTCTCCTTTTTACGTGGAAAACAAGGTACTCTCATCCTCTTAAAAACAACTCTACCTGGTCCAGAATATGGCAATCTCTCCCCAAGTATGTTTACTGGAAGATTTGGTTGGCAAGAAATAATCAGATATTTAACAATTTCAAGCCCTCACCATTGATTGTTGCAGCAAAGTCAAAAGCTCTTCTGCAGGAGGCAGCAGTTCATCACCTCTCTTTCATTGATAATTCCCTGCTCCCTAAAGAAAAAAAGTGGTTTGGCACTTTTTTATATAGGGATAGACAAAAGTTACTAGCCCGTCCCTTCAATAATCCAGGATGGCGATTACGAGATTCGGATGAATTTTTTCAAGAATGGTGGAGAAATCAAGGTAAAGCCACAATGTTCTTAGATGGGGCTTCAAAAGGAAATCCCGGGATTGCAGGAGCATGCGGTGTCATCTATTCTCAGGATGGTTCTAGAAAAGACAGTTTTTACTGGGGCTTAGGGGTGAGAACCAACAATCATGCAGAAATATTTGGGATGCTACAAGCCTATCAGATAGCTCAAGAAATTGTCTATAAAGACATACAAATTTTTGGAGATTCTGAAATTTTGATCAAGATTCTTAATACGGATGACCAATTCAGCAATTCGATTCTCAATAAGAGTTTGCTAAGGCTGCATTATGTTCTTTGGGAGTTCACTTCCTCCAGGTTCTACCACATCTTGAGAGGATCCAATAAAGAAGCAGATGCTAAAGCAAATAAGGGTTGTCTTGCATCTCAAGGTATTTACAGTAAGAATGATGAAGCACCATTATGGGTCCCTATTCCATAACTATGTTGTCATAACCAGCAGTTCTATATTTTTCTGATATTTTGTAATAGTTACAAGTGGAATTTTGATAAGTTGTAATTTTGGTTGATTAGCCTCAGCCAACCGTTATCCATTTCAATAACAATAACTGTTTTAGTTATAAGAAAAAAAGAATTGAAGCATACATATATTATGGAGATACCGGAAAACCCTCTATTTGGAGACATGAATTATATTTTAATTTAAGGGAGGTTGTTGCCATATGGTTCAGAACAATTGACCCTAAGGCACTATTGAGACTTTCTTCTATAGATTATAAAAATTCTCTTTTAGACAGTTGGTCTCATACTTTGAAGAAGAATCACTATTAGTGGATGTCACTTAACCAAGACAAGATGAAAAAACTTTCAAATGAACAATCTAAAAATGTATTTTCGTATAAATGTTCAAAAGTTGTGAAGCATAATGAGATTCATAAGGGTTTATTTTTATGATCAAACTTCCCATTAAATGTTTATGGATGTATTCAGTGGGAAAATGTTAGTGTTTTCATAAACCGTAGTAGCAAGTATAATCCCATTAATGTCAATTTGGCTAAAAAGTTGCAATTCCCCACAAAGCATATTCAAAGCACACATGTTGAAGATGAAAATGTTCAAATTTTTAAAGATTTGAATATTACCATGGATAAATATGTGTTGCATTTAGAATTTTATGATATCGATACGAATGATGTGGATGTTGTTTTGGGATACCCTTGGATGGAATTTGTTGGTAAAATTAATATTATTGTGCAAAAGAAGTTCCTGAAGCTTTGGTATAAGAAAAAGAAAATATACTACAAGATATTTATCTTACTAAACAAGAAGGGCCCAAGGGGGCACATTAAGAATTCCTTGCATGTAAAATAGTCAAAGTATATATAGACATGGAAAATGTAGAGTTTACAATTGAATCGGAAGAAGAAAAAGTTATCGAAGCAGATGAAGAAAATCCCCAAGAAAGAGATAAACATGAAGAAGATTCTAAGGAGCGACATGACACCAAGGAACACCAAGTTCAAGATTCAAACAAAGAAGAACCAATAGCTAAGTTTGTATTCTATCAACAACCGCGCCACCATAAGAAACAACATTCATCAAGTTAAGGTTGGATGCATCAACAAACAAGGAACCAAAAAGGAAACTAGTATGGAGGAATGTGGAGGACTAAAAGTAATGCATGGAGATATCATAATAGCATAGCAACACCATGGAACCAAAGGAGCAACCAGAATTAAGATTGAGGTGGAAAGGAAGCGAGTGGATCCAATGTTCACATTTCTCTAGGATGGAAGGATGCTCATGCTTGGTACCAGTTGGTTACATTGCTTAATATATCATATTATGGGGCTTCCTCTTGTGTTTTGAGGACAAAATATGTGAACAGGGGTGGAATGCTATGTACCTAAGGAGGATAATATGGGGTACCTAGGGAGGTACCTGAGGATATATTGTATGTAATGTGGCCATAACTATGAAATAGTCCCACTTGATAGTTGTTGGATAATAAATAGTCCCACAAGGTAGTCAGAGAAAATAATATAATAATGTGGGGTAGTTGGCATAAACCCCCTAGAAATACTCATGAGAAAGTATAAATATACATGAGTATCAATGTATGGGATATGTTGGATGAATTGTATTGTAGCAATCATTGTTTGTGGAGTAATTATTTCCATAAGGAGTAATTGATGGTGTTACCCTACCTTAAGGGTCTTTCTCTATATCTTCATGCTATTCTTATGGTGATTGTCTTTGGTTATTTTTTATGTATAAGGTTTCTATATATTTGTTGTGATTCAATTCATGGGTTAATGATCACTACAATCTTTCTAAAATGATCTTGAATGAAGGAACTTGCTTCTCCTCGAACAGTCTCTTGTTCCTTTCCAACCAGATGCCTCCATTGATCAAATATGGAATTGCTCAAAATGTCTTTATTTCCCTATGATTAAAGAACCGTGAGAAGCATTCCTCCATAGAATATTTATCCTCAAATTGATATGGCACTAGACCTTTGACTAGACATGTCATGTGAACGTGCAATAAAGAAATAGATGATCATTCATTTATTCATTTAGTCATTACACCTACAAAGAATACATACTTGGTCCAATTTTGTTCCTCCACTGTAGCCTATCCCAAGTTAAAACTCGCTTATTTAAAACCAACAAAAAATGAAGAACAGTTTCAAGTGGAGTTGCAACCTTTCAAAGCTTTTTCCTCCATCGCCTAGCGTACTCTACCACTATAGAATTCAAAGCAATGTATCACATCTTAGTAGTATAACATCCCTTGGCCTTATTAAAGACCCAAGCAATTCCATCATTGTCATCTCGAATCCTAATGTGAGCCCTCTGAATCTCTTCTAGTGTTCTTTACACAACCATCTTGGACCATTATATTATTTTCCAACATAATATTTACATAGTTTTAAATCGTTATGATAAGCCTAACACATTCCCGATTTTAGGATATTCACATCATACATGACTAGCAATTCATTGGTCGGGTCTTGGCCTTGAGCTCCACGCTAAGAATCTTTACTAGCATATTTACATAATTTTACATAATTTGATTCAATGCATCCAAGAGTCAAAACTAGGATATTACGTATGGGTGTTTGTGCTTGGTACTAGTGGACCATATAAATTAAACAATAATATCAAATGCTTACTCTCATATTTCAAAGATGAAACATGTGAAGAGGGGTGGAAAGAAATTTACCTGGGTAGGTACTTAAAGAGGATAATTAGTGCAATGTTAAGTACACGAGGAGGATAATTAATGCAATGTTAAGTACCTTGGGAAGATAATTAATGTGGCCATACTCATGGAGTAATACCCACCAAGTAGTTGGTGTATGAACTCATTAAGTTTTGTAATGTGTCCACATTAAAAAAGGCCCACTAGGTAGTTAGTGGGTGATAATTTATGGAATGGAGTATTGAGGGGTAGTTGGCATAAGCCCCTAAGAATACACACACACATGCATATCACTGTATTGGGCATGTTTTAGATGTGTATTTAACAAGCATAACTTGTGGAGTGTGGAGTGGTTCCTTCTTTGAGGAGTAATTGATGGTGTTGCACTACGTTAATGGTATTATTATCTATATTTGTGTTGAATGATTGTGATCGCCTAAGGAGGGCATGTATGGGATTAAATGCATATGTAATGGGGTGTATGTTTATGTAATAAGGATCGTCCTAATAAAGGCTCGTGTGTGCAATGAGTGAGAATACACATATATAGAGGTTAATACAGTTATTAGGGAGAAAGGGGACATATGAACTGGATAAATAGATGTATTGGAGTTATTTGGAGGAGCTTCTCTTATTGTGTGATAGGTTATTGTGTAAATCATTTCTAGTGTATCTTTGGGAGTTGTGCTCCACCTTCACATATTGTGTAATGTGTATGTACTCTAGTTATTATGTTATTTTAAGGATTTGATGCATAATATTTGGCTTAAATGAGTGAGAGTAAGTATATAGAGAGAGATTGATATAGTCACTATGGAGACATGAACATATGATTTAGATATGTGGTTGTATTGGGGTTATCTGGAGGAGGTTCTCTTATTCTATAAAAATTTGTTGTGTAACTCATCTCTATTGTCTCTTTGATAATTGTGCTCCACATTCACATCTTGTGTACATTATCTATACTTTGGTTTATTATGCTATTTTAATTACATAACATTTGGTATCAAACGAAAGATCATAGGTTTGGGTTCCTTAGAACAAGTCATGTTACCATTTTTTTCTCAAACTCTCTTTAGAGTTATTTTTGGTGAGAAGATGGTTGAAAGAATCAAAGTATATTTGGTAAAAAATCAAAATCTTGTTCACTATATTTTTGGAGTTGCATGCTTTGAAAGACAGTGTAATAAACATAAATATATAAATACTAAAACATCAATAAATAATAACAATAATAATAGTAATAATAATAATAATAAAATGAAGTGATGCAACCCAGCTAGAGGATACGACCTATTAACCATTGTGATTAGTCAATGTTATAAGTACTCCATCACATGGCACTGTAATCCATATCATATATTCATTATTCAATTATTATATACTTCTCCTTTATGGATCTTAACTTGTCCTTTTATATTGGAGTGTTTAGTATTGATTACTAGGAAGGAATGTCGTTTGTTGAGACAGGTCAGGTGATAAGTTTGTAATTGGGGCTGACTGTTTCCAGGTTTAGTGATTTTTGTTGGTCTTTCTCATGGTAGGTGGATGTCCTCTTTCTAGCCTTTGATTTTCGTTGTCTTCTTGCGGGATTTATTGGGGATTGACCTTGGTTTACTCAGTGGAGGGACCCAACTTTCTTAGATTATTGTGTCTTGGGATTGTTTGTCTATTTCCTCCTTTTTCATTGTGCATCAGTTACTGAGTATCATCATTATCTGACCTAAGGCATAGGGTGGAAGAGACTTCTATCTTGATGGTTATCATAGATTGTGCTTGTGGGTAAGATGGGTTGGCCACTTTGCGACATATTGGAAACCCTTACATTGTTGAAGTTGAGTACTGAGATGACCCGGTTCTCTCGGTGGCAAGTGAGGACTTACCTACACTTTATGAGGGGGAAACGACATCTATCGACTACTTTGAACCTGACAAGATTCCTTGTATAGGGGGTGGTCTCTCTCGCAGCAAGGGTGTTAAGGCTAGAACACATAGGGCGAAGAAGGTCTATAAACTGAGAACAGATGATCCTGAGATGACAGTTGGTTGTGAGGTGCAGTTGTGTTGGGTTCTTAGTCTCTCATTGAGGGATCTAGTTGGCAAGGTTAACTTTGTCCTTCTTAATCGCTACACACTTATGGCTTGGATTGTGGAGACATGGAAACCCATCTTTCATTATTGTTCGAGGGTACTAATTTTGGTAAATAATTGGGTGGTCTTCCATTTTATGGAGGATGATCATCCGGGACAAGTCCTTAATCGCCCATGGATTTTTTTTCGAGGCACCCTTAGTCTGAAACGGTGGCATTCTGACTTCAAACCTCAAACGTTGACCATGAACTTGACTCATTTATGGGTTATGCTTAAGGGTTTTCCCCTTGAACTCTAGTTGAGGGAAATATTTGTTACCCTGGAAAATCAAATAGGGAATTTTATTTACTTTGATGAGAAGTCCCTTTTCCATGTGGACAAAAGGACTGCTTGGATACTTACAGAGATCGATGTTGAGTTGGGTTTATCGGTTGTGATCACTATTAGATTGCAAGATAAGGGTTTTCCGCAACCTTTGGACTATTGGAGGGTACCGTTCATATGTCATAGTTATGGATAGGATGGACATTTAAGGGCTTGTTGTCCGGTGAAGGGTTCTGCTAGTTAGGCTCTGCAGACCACTGATGACCTTGCAAAGATTATTTGGACACAGGAGATGGAGATAGATTCGTTGGTGAATGATTTCGAATATTCTTCTCCACCGGTCAACAATTTTGCAGGGTCTTTTTTGGGTAAGCTCATGCCTCTCTTTACAAACGTTTTTGCTTCACTTTATGTTATGGATCTCTCGTGAATTCAGGAGGTTGATAATGAAAATGCTCTAGTAAGACCTATTTCCCATTCTATTGAGTTGGGGATTGAATTGAATGAGACTGCACCTACTTTGGGATGAGTAACATTATGTTAATTGACCTTTCCCTACTTACTGATTCTCAAATCCTAGAAGATGAACATGCCATTTTAGGTCAGGTGGTGACTACTAATTCGTGCTCTCCTTGTCCTGAGGGTGTATTTGAAGGGGTTTTGTATAAGAATCCTATCACTGTCTACAAGGGTTCTATTACACCTGACAACTCTCCCTTTCAGAGTAATCCGAATGTGACCATCAGAAGAAAAAAAATGGGGGGAGAAGACACAAGGAATTAACGCGTAAAGCTTTGAATGGTGATTGCTCTTTTTCTGGTCTGGATTTACCTTGATCCCCTATTGAGATTGGTTTGGGGTCTTGTTCATCTATTTCCAACACTTTTAGGACACTTAGAGCAGTGCAGGCCTCTATGCAGTTTCCTTTGTGATCCTTCTGTCACTAAACCTGCGTGGGGTCGGGGGCGCCCCAAAACTACTAGCCCTAAAGCGACTTGTACTTTCTGTAAAACCAGACCTTATTTTTTTTCAAGAGACTATGACTTTGGGTGCTAAGGCCAGAGATATATTCTAGTGTCTATTTCCATCGTGGGAATGTTGTACCATTGATTCTAAAGGTTTATCGGGGGGGTTATTGGTGGCTTGGAACCCTATGGTTCTCCAATTAAGTCATTTTTTCACCTATGGTGGTATCCTACTATGTGGTAAAAGCAGAGAGCCCGAACTCGATAACCATATTTTTAATTGTTATGGGACCTACTTGGGGTGTTTTGGGATAATCTGGAATCTCAAGGTTTATTGGATCTCAGTTCACTTATTATCGCAGGTGATCTAAATTTGACTATGCATGATGGTGAATTATGGGGAGTGAAGACTCTCTTGGATCCGGTGCAGTTGTGGTTTCATAACCTTTTTTTATAATCATGGCCTTATCAATGTGGCTCTAAGGCCCATGGTTCCGACCTGGAGAAATGGGCGAAATGGTGATGATTTCATAGCTAAAAGGCTTGATAGGTTTATTGTGGATGAATATTTTCTCAATTCGGTGGACAGTTGCTCATCATGTATTGCACCTGCAGCTATATCGGACCATATTCCTATTGTATTAAAAACAATAAGGGGTACTAAGATGTACAAATTTCCCTTTAAGTTTTGTTCAGCGTGGTCGGAGGATATGGAATTTGAGGCATTGGTTCGTGGTCACTGGTTATCCCATTACTCTCATGAAAATGGTTCAGCCTTGATTAATCTTCTTGCTTTCCTTCGGACATTAAAGGGTATTATTAGACCTCGGTCTCGTTAAAAGAAGATGATGCATGATGCTAAGTTATTTCTAGTGGAGGAGAAAAATATGGACTTCTACTCCGAACCAGATTCTTATTCGGTGAATGAACCTAGGTGGACATACTATTAAGGCATTAGAAGCTAAAAGTATGATATACTTAGTAAATAAGATATGATCTGGCATTTAAAGGGCCGGGCTCTTTGGATCTCTCAGGGAGATCGTAATACTAGTTTTTTCCATGCCCATGCTAATATGCGGAAACAAAATAATGTTGTTTGGGAAATTGAAGATATCGGGGGTCACACATAGTTACTTCACAAGCTGATATTGAAAGAGCGACTAGTAATTATTTTAGATCACTATTCACAAAGTCCATGGGGATTAATATTGTTGCACATATGAAAATACTTCAGGTTATGCCTACTTTTTTCTCGGTGGAAGATTGTATTTCCATTAACAGACTGGTCACATTGGTGGAACTTACTAAAGTCCTGAAATTAATGGCAAAGGGCAAGAGTCCTAGTCCAGATGGATGGACTGTAGAGTTTTATATACAGTTCCTGGATCTCTTTGGTCTGGACATTGTCAAAATGGTTGAGGAATCACACTTAACTGGTAAGATTCCAGGTGACCTTAATGCCACATTTCTCACATTGATCCCTAAGATTTCAGTTCCTACCACCTTTCAAGAATATAGGCCTATTTCATTATGCAATCTCCTGTATAAGGTGATTTCTAAAGTTATTGCTAATTGCTTGAGGGCCAGTCTTCCGGGAGGTATTTCTAGTGAAAAAATTGGCTTTCTGGATTAGAGATTGATTTTTGATGCTATTGGGATTGCACAAGAAACTCTACACTCAAAAAACTTATCTAAAGGCTCTTCCTTGGTGCTCAAACTCGATCTAGTCAAAGCTTATGACCTAGTCGACATATCCTTTCTTAAGTTGTTACTCTTGAATTTTGGTTTAAGTTTTGCGATTACTCAGTGGACCCTTGGTTGTGTTTCATCTGCCAATTTTGCGGTAATAATCAATGGTTGTCTTACTACTTTATTTTAGAGCACTCAAGGCTTACGATAGGGTTTCCCTTTATCACCACTACTTTTCCTTTGGTTATAGAAGGTTTAAGTAGACTCCTTATTCAGGCGAAAGGGGATGGAAACATTACTGGGATTCAAATTTCTAAGAACCATTCCATTACACATATTTATTTGTAGATGATGTTCTATTGTTTGGGATTGGAAAGATCGAGGAATGGAGGTTTCTCAAAGATCTTTTCGATTTGTTCGTTGGTGCATTAGGAATGGTGATTAGTTTGCTTAAGTCCTGTTTTTATTATCAAAATATTGAAGGGGAATTATTGGCACAATTATGAACTTCTTTTCCTTATAAACTTTAGGGAATGGAGTCAGGTATGAAGTATTTGGGCTATTTTCTCAAACCCAACGTAGTGACTAGCACTGGTTATCGAAGAAATTTGATAAAAAGATTAATTCCTGGTGCAATAGGAAACTGTCCCTAGGCGGAAGATTGGTCATTTTTGTGAGAATTCTATATAGGTTGAATACCATGAAATAATTATAATAGCCAAGAATATTGAAGCAAAGAATTCCTCACAGGAATTATTCAAAGATATGTAAGAATAAGAAGAAGAAGTATTGAGACAAAAACATAAGAGAAGGAACTCAATTGATGGAAATATCATCTCATGTATTATTCCTCAATATGAATACAATATATAATACATCTCAAGAGAGAAAATAGAATGCCTTAAAGGCAAGTTGAAAAGCACAAAAAGTAAGGCTTACTAAAAGCATAAAAAACCCCTAGTTGTCAAAGCACATTCCAAAACAGTCTAAAGGCTCATGAATTGGTTGAATATGGTATGGAAGCTCATAAGTGATGTAAATGGAATGTCATGATGACTTTTGGAGAGAAGAAAGTGGTGGAGGTCGAATTGGACAAGTGGAGAAGTTTCCAAGCCAACTAGCTTTATGTATTGGAGAAAACTCACTATGGCTTGGGAATACCACAATAGACAGATGACCACCAGAAATCTACTCAATTCTCAAAGCAATGCTATTATAAATGACAATGTTAAGATAATGGAGAAATGTAACCAACCTCGATCCAATGTTTGATGTAGATCCCCGTTGGAGCTTTCGATCCACGCACTTGTAATCTGCAAATTAGTCTTGACAGCCAATATCCAACAAGTACATATAATATATAAATGGCATTAACATTATCAATAACAATGGTCCATAATATCATAAGCAAATGTAACCCAATGTATAATAAATGACATTCGCACCATGAATGGACGAGAATATGAGTATTTCTATTAATGAACAAGAAGAAGTACAAAAGTGATACGACCTCTTGCCGACAACCAATCTGAACCAAGATCCAGATCAATCCACTTGTGCCTCCACCACTTCAATCCTCCATGAATGGCAAACTCAAACTAGAAAGGAGTTTGGAAGGTGAACATAAATGGTTCACAACTACAAGGATCAATGAGTGCAAACTCAAGATAGGGCAAAAATCCACTAGAGTTCTCTTACGATTCTCCTCTTCCTCCCGTCCATAAGCCATATGTGCTCAATATATAATCCTCTCAAAGGTAAGTGAAAGGACACATCGAGGCGTTACTTGGAAAAATGGAGAGCCAAAGGTCACCCAATGACCGCTTTTTGGGAGTAAAAAGTAATAAATAGTGGTTTTTACCATTTTACATGCTACCCGCTGGCTATAGGGATGCAACTCACAGGTATGCCTGCTATAAAGATGCAACAGGCGGGTAGGAATAAAAATAGGGCAAACCGGTATCACTGAAGGATAAAAATGGATCTGAGTCACTGAAATGAATTCTATAGGCCAAACAATGCTGATGCTCACAAGGTGGAAGATTTCTATGTAACAGACGCCCCCTAATGTGTGAGGTCAGAGACTGAAAGTGCTACGATGGCCGAAATACATTATAAAACTCAGAAGTGGAGTGATGGAGACACAAGTGGAAAGAACAGCTCACTCATCATAATACAATGGTATCTCTGAATACATGTCGGTATAGTACAACAATATGATACAATGGCCATGAATAGGCAGTACATAATGGATATATGTCATAAGTGATCATAGCCATGATCCCTCTACAGTAAGATACGGTCTCTTGTTGAAAAGGAAACAACTGGTACAAAACTGGAGGTACAAACTGCTGAAATCTAAGAGGTGATATCTCAGATGTAAAGTCAAAGTCATATGTAGCATACTGAATGCCACAATCGCCTGGGGTCTTCTACACAAGTCTTGGACGATGTAAGTCCCATCAAGTGAATAAAGGAGTTGGGGCCGAACCTAATGAGACATCGTCTGATTACCGGTCAATGATGTATACCATTAACAGACGCGAGATAACCCACCAATAATGAAAATGGGCATCAAGGCACAGAGCACAATCATTAGAGTGTGAATAAATGGGTTAAAGTCGAACACTAGGATGAATCCATCGATCAGGGGACATTGATGTATTCCCAAAACTATCGATGGTGAGAGAACCTGCCACTAATGACTACAAGCCTCAAGGTACTCAACTGAACTCTAAGCCTCAAGTCCCGGAATAAATGAGTTGAAGTCGACGGAACGAGACTCGCTGGAAGGAGGGCATTAAGGCATCCCCCATCAACCAGCACAAGGTAATAGCAATGCTGAAAGATTTGGAAGATCTCAGGTGAAACGGACTGACTCAATAAGGATGGCCGACATGCAATAGTCAAGAGATATGAGGAGTGGCTGACACTAGTTTCAAGACTTCCTTTGAATAAGAGCATGAGCAGATGGATAGACTCAGGCAGCATAGACTTGACATAAACTGTGCAATGCAGGAGGCATCACAGAGGGCTCCCTAATGACTGGAAGCTTAACCAATCGGTGGAGAAAATTGAGAAACAAGTACAGCTCCTAAGGCCCAACTATAGTCCCGACTCATAATGTACGAAGTGGTATGAATGCTCTGTTCAAAGGCGATACAATAGCTGCCAACAAGAAATAATGATCATAATCCTGTCTGGATTTTTGGAATATTTGATTTTTTTGGTCTTTTTCATATTTGGGAAAAGCTTGAAAAAGAATAAAATTGCTTATAGTACAACAAGTGAGGGAACGAGTGTCAAATAGCTAGCAGACTAGTCCCAAGCAGTGGAACATACCTATGCTCAATGCAAGGAAGTGCGTGCAGGATGTGGACACTCGGGGGTGCGTTCCCTCAGGGTCAAAAGGTCATCAAATTGTGAAGGGAAAATATAAGCTCTGCAGGGCTCGACAGGGAAAAGTGCTCAGGCACTAGGCTAACAATTGAGTAAGCGGGAGCCAGCACAAGGCTCAAGCAACAAGCGGGATGATGCAATGCAATCACAACATGATATAACTAAGGAGAGTCCTTAAGGGATATGGACAGCATAAGACAAAGTAGAGTATGAGTCTTTATCGCAACATCATGGCGTCACTACAAAGGACTCCCAATCCTGAGGACAAACAACGGCATGGGCACCAAAAGGCATAATGGGGTTCTAACTAGGGTACCCATGTTAGGGAAAGCCCTACAGCCACATAACGACACTTCTATAATAGTGTGAAGGTTTCGTGTCAATCACGAAGTGGGGTCACACCTAGGGTTTATGAAAATGGTCAACAATTCAAATGCATGATGCATGTGAAAATGACATCTAACCTATCTGCTAGGTGTGAAATGTACCTGCCGTAGGTGTGAAATGGTTCAAAACAACTCTCACCGAGGAAATCTGTTGAAAAAACACTACTCCATGACACGATATTAGTTCATAACGGCTCAAAATGGCAAAAACTATAGAAAAGTGGGTCTAGAAAATTATAAATAGTAATAAAATTTTGTAATTTTCAATTCATTTGCACTATTCACCATTTTGGAGTTTAGTGGTAAGTTTTCACCTGCAACTTCAAACGCCGATCGTGGGAGCTACAAGCGACTGTTCAACGAACCATCTGGAGCAGGTTAGTGGTCACTGCCATACCTTTCATTTCAATGCTTTTATTTCATTTTTGGTAAGTGGGATTTTTTGTTTGGCCAACCCCTAGATGGCTTCGGCGCTACCCACGGGCTATAAGTATGCGGGTCGCGGGTAGGGCACCAAATGCGCAATCAAAAAACTGACTGCCCGCGTCTACCCGCCACTGTCTACAATGTTACCCATGGGTATGGCCATGGAGAAGTTTTTAAACGTGAAATTGACTAAAAATTTCTTGCTTTGCACTCCAGGATGGCTCTAGAGTGAAGGGAAAGAGAGCATGACTAGGTAGATGAGGCCGTGTGCAACGATTTGCAAGCACAACAAGCATTGCAAGCATGTGGCTTATATCAATATTGGAGTCTCGGGGGTTTAAGGGCCCAAAACCTACTACTCCGTCATCTGATCAACTACTGGGATGTGGATGCTCAACACTTCATCCTCAACAGGAAAACACTGACACTGGAAGTAGAGGATATATATTTCATTACCAATTTGCCCCGTAGAGGGGAGGTGGCTAGTCTTCGGTCACGGACCGTGGGTGGCGGGATCACTGTGCAGGACTACATAGCGCGGTATTGCCCCGCCAACACACGAGCAGTGGGAAGCCAAGTGACGGTCAACCTCATAGTGGACCTGAGCACAAAGATCATAGTGGCTACTCTGGTATGGATCATGGGATCCAAAGCACTACATCAGGCATCCAGACCGGTGATGTTCTACGCATCACAATGCTTGCAGCCTACTATATTAGACTGGTGTACTACTCTGTTGATGTCTATGAAGACACAACTGACAGAATGCAAAGAGGGTAAGGCCAAAAACTTTGGGTATGGTAGCATCCTTTGCAGTTTCTTCTTTGAGAGGGTTTCGGGACTTAGCCCGAGGGTGGATGTCCCTCCTCACAGTCTCCGTGATCCAGCTCTGACCCGGTGGGCTGAGATACTAACACGACAGGGTGGCGGCCGTCTGGCGTCACCATACACTGAGGAGTTCTTCCGTTGGTGGAACCGGCAGGTGATCGCGATAGAGGACTATCCCTATGCAGGGATAGACTTCAGACAGGACCGTGACATGTCGCTCCCACCAGGCGCAGCCTTCAGAGACATCGGTGATTACTCGTTTGGTTTTGTGTTTATTAAATTTTTATGGATTTTTTTATTATAGTTGAAATGCAAAAAATATTTTTGGTGGTAGTATCATGTGCTAATGGGTGACTGTTTGCTCGCAGACAAAGGCCCAGTGAGACCTGAGGGCTTCCCGAGACATGGTCGTCATGGTAGAGATGAGGTGGCAGCAGATGCTGCAGCAGGGTGCACACTCCAGATGTTGCGGCGCAACGTATCACGGATGGTTGCTCGAGTTCCACCGATATAGGTAGCTCGACTACCTGAAGCTATGAAACGCCAGGTAGTGGGTGTTCCCGGAGAGTGGGTGCGGCCACTGTAGCGGATGGCCAACGCAGTACAGTACTATTATGAGACACATTCTGTCGAGGCGACGGATAGACCTCCTCAGAGGGAATAGATATCCCGGGGTCTCATCACTTTTGTATCGATATGTATATTTTTTAGGGCTACGAGCTCCAGTTTTGTATGACGCTACCATTTTGGACATATTTATATATATATACAACTTTGATTCTCGGTTCTACTACATGTGTGTATGCTACAAATGTATGAATGTCTTTGTATTTATGTGCTCATGATGAATGTGACAAATACCAATCTAATACATAGTTAGCATATGCATCAGATATATAATTATGACTTCTCGGAATATGAATATATGAAATGGAAACAAAATGTCTCTCCAAGAGTCGTACCTTAAAGAATATCCGTAATAATGTAGGGTCTCGAACACGATACTGTCCATTCAACTGAGACACGACTAGTTGTGAATCCAGGTGGACTTCTAAAGATTGGATGTCATGTGAAATAGCATCCCAAAGTAACTCCACAACGGCACTATACTCAGCCACATTGTTAGATGTAGGACCAAGACAAGCACCTCCTAAGGACACAACTAGGTGGTCATGTGAGAAGATAACCCAGGCAGCAGAAGCAAGCTACTGCGTACGTCAGCTAGCACCATCCATGAAACCTAAGAATGTAGGACATCCCGTTGACATCTGTCAATCAAAAAAAGGCTAATCAGCAGACCCGACAACCAAACAGGCAACCTAAACTATGTGCAGAAAAACTATACAATAGTGTACAAAAGTATCAGCTTGAACCAGAGGTTCAAGCGTAATACCGCTTGAGGTAGAGCCCATTTCTAGGCTCCTTCAAGACAACTCCCTCGTAATCTTGTAACTCATAAGCTCCTTTTTCAAGGACACGCCTCACAATGTAAGGACCATGCCACATGGGATTGAACTTGCCTACCCCCAGGGGTTCTTTAGCTTGGTCATACAAGAGTACCAAGTCACCTTCAGCACATTGTCGGGGACGGACAGACCTATCATATTGAACCTTGACACAACGCTTGTTAACATCAATGGCCACAGCGACATCTCGATGATGCTCTTCAAGTTGCTCGAGGTGTACTAAACGTTGCTCAATCTCCGTTGTATCAGGGAGGAGCTCTATGGCTAGCTTGAGCGAAGGGATTTCGCATTCAATCGGTAAAAGTGACTCCATGCCATGAACTAACCGGAATGGTGAGAACCCGGTGGCAGTCTTAAATGCGGTTCGATATGCCCACAAAGCAGGATATAACATGATATGCCAATCGGTCTTGCTTTGTTGATGGTACGTTGGAGAATGGTCTTCAAAGACTTATTTACTGCTTCAACCTGACCATTCGCTTGAGGATAGTAGGAAGACGAGTGTTCCTGACGAAAACCAAGCTTGAGAGACAAATCCTCCATCATCTTGTTTTGAAAGTGACTACCATGGTCAGTGACAATCTCTTTCGGGATACCAAATCAAGTGATAATCTCGTTGAACACGAAATGGGCTGCAGTAGCACCGTCGGCTTTTACCATAGGCATGGCCTCAGCCCATTTGGAAAAATAATCCACGGCCACGATAATATGATGATGCCCTCCAGCCGAAGCTGGTTTTCAATCCATGAAATCTACCCCCCACTTAGTGAAGGGACCAACAGTGACGATCGGATGGAGGGGCGCTGGATGCGAGTGTATGTTCCGAGAAAACACCTAGCAAGGGTGACATCTCTTCACAACTTTAATACAATATTTAAAGATGGTAGGCCAAAAATAACCTACTCGCATGATACACTGGGTTGTAGCAAGCCCGGATAAGTGACTGCCACACGCCCCCGCATGGAAATCATTAAGTACCCGTTCCGCTTCTTCGTGAGTCAAGCAACGACGAAGAATGGAATCCTTTCCTCGGTGATACAAAGTGTCACCGACGATAGTATAATATTTAGCGTGGTGTCTCACACGTCGTCACTCATCTCATGAATAATGCGGAGGAAACTTCAAAGTTTGGAGATATACAATGACATCCCCATACCAAGGGTCCTCGGTCGTGATCAGAAATAAGTGTTCATCCACAAAGGAATCTTCATGAATGACATCCTCATCAAGCCGTGGAAGGTCTGACATAAGTTCAGCGAACACCAATGATTTCACTGATTTGACAGAAGCAAAATCAAGGTCAAATTCCTGAAGGATCACAATCCATTTATTATACTTACCCCCGATAAGGCGTCGTGATAGCATGAACTGAAACGGATTGATGTGAGCTACCATAGTGGTTGTTCGAAGCAAAATGTAATGTCGTAACCGCTGGACTACGTGGACAATCGCAAGTGCTAGCTTTTCTACGTGGGTGTACCTCAACTCAGCGTCTACTAAATTTCGACTAAGATAATAGATAACATGCTCGATGAGCGCTTCATCTACCTGAACTAAGACCATGCCAATAGTCTCTTAAGACGCGGCCACATAAAGAATGAAATCTCGTGTAAAGTCCAGTGGACTCAGCACGGGGGCTGATACCAAAGCTTTCTTAAGGGCATCGAAAGACTACTGGGCTCACTCATCCCAGATAAAAGGTGTGTCTTTCTTCAATAGGCATGCGAAACCTTTAGTAATACTGGCATAGTTAGCTATAAACCGACGCAGAAAAGTAGCACTCCCTTGGAGGCTCTGAAGTTGTAACAGATTACGCAGAGGAGGCAACTGAAGTATTGCCTCAACTTTGAGAAGATCGACTCTAATACCCTCCCTTTAAACTATGAATCCTAGAAGGCAACCAGTCCTAATAGCGAAGATGCATTTGTTTGGATTCAATCAAATTTTGTAGTGGATACATCGTTCGAGAATCATACAGAGGTGCTTGGGGTGGTCCACTCTCTTACGAGAATGGCTAGCAAGATCATCCAAGAAAACTTCCATAATCATCTTAAGATCGTGAAAGGCATAGGTCATGGCTCGCTAAAAAGTAGCTCCGACGTTCTTGAGGCCAAAGGGCATTTTTTGATATGCAAATGTTCCCCATGGACAAATAAATGTCATCTTATTTTGGTCCGCAGGTTTGATTTGAATCTGATTATAACCTGAGAATCTGTCCATGTATGAAAAAATCTCACTCCCTGCACACACATCCAATATTTGATCAATGAATGGCGTGGGGAAGTTGTCTTTAGGACATGCACGGTTCAAATCTTTGAAATCAGTGCATACACGGATCGTTCCCTGCTTCTTATCCATAGGAACGGGGTTTGACACCCATTCGGTAAGGGGAATGGGGCAGATGAAACCAGCTTTGAGTAGTTTCTCCACCTCGGCCTTAATAACAGCTGCCTTCCTAGGGTTCACAGCAAGTAAGCATTGTCGAACCAGTTTAGCATCAGGATACATTCTAATCTCGTGTTCAACAATGCGGGGATCTATTCCTGGCATCTCCTCATATGACCAGGCGAAAGCTTCCCGGAGTTCAGTAAACAAGTCAGTGTAAATAGCAATCTCCTTAGGAGTGCAATCGGCACTGACGTAAACATTCTCAACCTTTTCGGGAGTGTAGGAGATGTTGATCGAAGTGGTTGGGGAAATATTGGCCATATTTCCTTCCAGGAAAACATCATGTGATTGCAAAAGAGCCACAGGGTGACCAACCATCTCAACTAGAGTCATCCTAAACTCCTCCTGCTCAACGAGCTCGAGGTTGGGAAGGAAATAAGAGCGATGGTGCATATCTTCCCAAGGCCTCTCACTACCACACATGGCTTCGAGGATAGCTTCATCAGATGGCAAAGTATCATCAAGGAAATCGTCTGAACAAGATGAGTTGGCTGCCCAAACTAGCAGCGTAAGGGAATCTTCTTCAACTATCTGGGAATAACAGAGATCCGGGTCTGCAGTGGTTTGTTGGATGTGATCGTAAGCGAGCTCCGCTACAGATAAAGGTATAGACATCCCGACATGCGCAATGTCTCCAGACATAGAATCCGCGGATGGTAAAATCCATGGATCATTACAATAGGAAGTCTGGAATGGCATATTATTCGAAGGAGGAGGCGCACTGTCGAAAATGGTTCCAATAAAATTCACAAGTGCATAATGGTTAAAAGTTCCTATCAATGAGGGGTACATCCCAACACCTATGTTCCCAGTTGCCGGCTGAGATTCAGAAACTTGCGGGACTACAGATCTCATGGATGCTATGGAAGGAGTACCAACAAAATCCAGTTGATCGATCGTCACAATCTTGCCTTCATGGGGAAAGCAAATAACTCGAAACACAATAGACGCGACAGCCTTCATAGTGTACATCCAATTCCATCCTAGTAAAAGGTTGTAGTCGATGGGTGCATCAACCACTTCGACTTCAATAGGCATGGACTTACCTCCTAAGGAGACAACAAGGGAAGGGATAATTCCATGCAGCGTAAAAGATATACCATCGAATGCAGTGAGTGTAGTTCTAGACGCGATTAGAGGAGGAGAGCCAAGAGCTTTCCAACAAGCTAACGACATTACTGACACAGAGGCACCTTCATCAACCATAGTACATTTGACGAAGCTCTTAAGGAAAACCACCTGGATTTGAAAATCCACGTGGTAAGGTAAGCGAGGCTGGACATCAGTAGTATCGAACTTGATAACACTAGGACTTCCCCCATCCTGAACTCCTAATGCACTCAAAAGGGCATGCTTCTGAGAAGGACAGGCTTGTAAAACCTCAAGAGCCAACATGGCACACAAAGTTTGGCCCAAATATTCTACGATGGAGTAGTTCTGGGCGGCTCGAGCATTAGGATTATGCATGGAGCGCTTAAGAACACCTTTCGATATCCGCGTCATAATGGAAGGCTTCTCGATATGCAAGGAATTATCAAGAGGAGGGGGAGGCTCATTCCCCAAATTCGGTTGTGGTGCACCATAATCGCATTGACGAGTAGCAACACAAACCTACAACTGAACCATATTCACACATCCATAACCACTAGTATTGGAAGAAGTCATTTCATTAGTACCATAACCAGTGGTGGGAGCATGCGAAGCCATGTTTTGATGATGAAGAAGGGGATCCTTCAACACAACTGGGCTCTGTGCCAAATGCTTCAATGCTTCTTCAATTCGAGGACATAAGTGAGTAAGATGATCCTCCCCACAAAGCTTGCAAGGTAATTTCACCTTACGCCTAGGTTTACGATCCTTGCCAGCATTACCGCCTTCCTAAGGAGGGTTGGCATTCTCTTTACGAGGAGTATTATGATTTCTATTATTATTACTTCCATTGTTTCCACCCCTACGATTATTTCTCCCCTTTTTCTTACCACCAGGTTGCTGGTTACCCGACGGTTTCGTTGATTGCACATTGTGTACATCAGACGACGGAGTGGAAGTGGACAAGGTGTGAACCTGTCTGGGAGCAGACTGGTTTAGCGACAAATTTTGCATTTGATTAGCTACCAAGTCTACAGGGCGAGTGCATGCGGAACCCACGATGCCATCAGCATGTGGTCCAGGAATTGACGTAGGCTCATGTCTTTTTCTCGGTGCATCAGGAATAATGTCATACAAAATGCCAGACTGAGAATACAGAAGATCTAACTGCTGGACTTTCAAGATAGCTTGTTCCTCGATCACAATGCCAAACATCAAAACATCCTTAGCAATGTATGGAAGTAAAGACTTGAGGAACCATTCCAACAAGAACTTTGGAGGAATGTTTGCTTTCACTAATCTCTTTCGCCGACGCCACTCTTGAACGTGGTCAGAAATATGTGTGGCCTTATTCTCACAGAAAGTGGACAGCAACTCAGTACCAGTGTCATAACGAACCAGTAATTGGAAATGGTCTAAGAAAACCAAAGCAATCTTGTTGAATCCCCTATAGGTGTTTCCAGGAAACTCCACATACCACTTCGCGGCTACCCCCGTGACGGTGCGTTGAAATAGTCGTAATCGAATGGAATCATGATTCAAAGAGTTGGAGGAGCACCCAAGGTGAAACGTCGTGACATGATCTCCCGGGTCCTCACCACCTTTCCCCTCAAACTTTGGAGTGTCCGAAGGGAGCTTGGTAGGTACAGGGGGCCAAGTAGGTTCGTGACACACCGGATCATTCGTGAGCTTCAAAAGATCTGGGAGATTCAAGTGTGCAAGGAACGGGAGCTGAGGCTGGAAAGCTTGATTATAAGCTCCTATAAAAGGTTGGTTGAACGGAACTGTGTTATAGGATGGACCAAAAGCTTGACCATGAGGATTAAACTGTTGATACTGAGGACCTGATGGCCTGTAAGCTTGCCCATGGCCATAAGATGGATAACCTCCCCCTGCCTGACCCATTTGAGAGTAAGCAGGTATATGCGCATTTTGAGCACCGTATTGGGGTGGTGGGTCATACCGGTGACCAGCACCAACTGTGTTATAGTAAGGGTTTCCACCATGAGTATGGGGCATGTATGTACTATTCATAGCGGGAACCGTGTTGTAATGACCGTAATGGTATGGTATGTTCCCACCCCCAACATTAGGATTAGCTTGAGCAATCATGTGGTGACCAGAAGCATGAGAAGCATTCCCAGCTCCAATATGGGTGTGACTAGTAGCAGGGTTGGTGGTGTGATGTCCATGTGGATAGGGAATATTCCCACCCCCTACGTTAGCATTACTAGTGGCGGCAGTGGACGCAAAAGTATGCAGTATGTGTCCACCCTCGTGGTTGGGAGGAACGGTATCATGTGCAAAAGTAGTCCTGGGTTGACGAGTAGCGATACGTGTATTAGGTTTTAGATGGCGAGTCGTATTCCGAACAACATTCCAGTTAGGTTGAGTATTCCTAGGAGGTGATCGTGTTCCAGCATTAGTATTGTTAGGAAACTGACCAGTCCCCATACTATGTGAGTGGGTGGACAACGTAGTGCCCCCAGCTAGGGTAGTACCCCCAGTGGGTATAGTATGGCTAACACTTTGCTAGTGCCGGCATGAGTACCAACCATAGTGGAAGGTTCGACAGTAGTGTGACTAGGCATACCAAAAGAGAGTGCGGTGGGGTTGATCATAGGGCCAGTATCATCATGAGTCTCAAGTCTACCGTATCTATAATCGCGTGGGAACGAAGGAATGAAAGGCTCATCCTGTTCTCCTTCCTCGGGTAAGTTGGGAATCCTGTAAAGATAATTATCCGGATTCGAAGGATCAAACGGATCCCGGTCAAGTGGATTAGGCCAAACAGAACTAGGTTGAGTCTCAGGTGGATCACCTCCCCAATCCTCTCAAGGAGTATGGGGATCGAAAGTATGTTCAACTCTACCCGAAGGACTAGAAAGGTCTTGCTCAATATCGGGATGTGCAGTCATGTAGTCTTCAACGTAAGTCACGTAAGAATCTAAAGACTCAAAGGGAGCCCTCCGGCGTCCTCTAGCAATACAGTGCGTAACTAAAGCTGTCTTTAAACCATCCAACCAACGGGACTGGTGGAGAGTAGGGCTCCATGCCACATTATCTCCGGAGAGAGACACAACGTCCCCCAAAGGACAGCTATCGATCAAAAACAGTAAATCAAAAGCACACACCTAGAGAAACTACAGCCAAGAGCAGACAAGCAGAGTGGCTAAATGAGCTCCCGACATTAGAGCCAGTATGTCTCGCCTAGGAGAGGCTTGAGACTCCCAAACTATAGCCGGAGGTAACAGAATCAATTATAGAGACACCCAAGCTTCACTGTGTCGACAGAGTCAAGTCCACTGCACAAACACAACTATGTTGTCCAATCCCTATCTAACTTAGGACACAAACAGCATAACCACTACAAGTACCCTGTGCGGTACCTAGGTAAGGCAACTATGTTCACCACAATATAACCAATGCTCAGGGGGATAGTCGCAGGTGGGACCCGTTGTATGGGCAGGGTAGCTAATCCCGAAGCACAAGAGGATGAACCTCCGATACCTCCAGATACGAACAAATCCTGGATATATCTCCCACGTTCAGCCGGTATCAGAGGGATATCCCCTCAACCAACTTCCCGTGACCTCGTGCTTAACACTGGATTGAGTAGAGCTTCCTGAGAACACCGATCTATACCATGGATTCCTCCACTCCCTAGTCAGACACCTAATGTTTCGTCTAGTAGTCTTGGATTGTTAACTCATAATGATCTATTCCAAGACTCTAAACCTATGCTAGTTGGTGTACCCTATAAATAAAATCAGTCTAATCAATTTTATGATTAAGCGTTAATTTTAGTGGCTGTGGTTACTCAAGGGATATGATCGTGAAACTAGTGATGTGTAGACTCAATAGTATGCAACATCGTCTAATCCTAGACTCATCTATCTAATAAAACAATGTCACTAATATGCAAAGTCAACCAACAATTCCGAAATAAAGATGCAATCTTTTATCTTTTCAATGCACAAGAAGAACCTAAAATGAAGGCAACAAGCACTCAATGCAAGATGCAGTACATGAAAGTAAAATGTTTTTGTATTTTCGCTTATAAACAAGAAGGAAAATGCAAAAAACTAAATGAATATTTTTGTATTTTTTCAATATAAATGGAATGAAAAAATGTAAGCAAAATCCTACTATTCAGTCACTGAAGTGCCGAGAAGATCACTAAGACAACCCAGTAGATCCTAAACAGTAAGACTCGGCCAAAGAAATGAGCTCAAAAGGAAAAAACCAAGAGGCTAAAACCAAAGATTGGTAAAAAACCAAGAAGGCTCAACCAAGACAAACGAAGAGATCCGGTCACAACCAAGGCATGAAACAGTCAAGAAAGAGGCCAACAAAGACTCAGGAACCAACCAAACTCACCCAGCAACAACCAATAGCCATAAACCAACAAAAGCCGGAGTTACATGCTACTGTCGAAGGAAATCCTGCGGGTACCCGCGAGCAGTAGAGTAAACAGAAGCGGGTAGACGCAAGCAGAACTAAGCTAGCCCGCGGGTGAGGAAAGGAAAATGGGAAAATAAAGAGTCCAGAGGCTCAGAAAAAGCAAGTTTTCTACAGTGTATCTTAACGGCCAATCAGTGGCACGGAGCTTCGATAAACAACAACTCTAATTATGGACTAATGCTCAAAAAGTTTCCCAAACATGGATGTTTTCCCCAACGGAGTCGCCATTTCTGTATTGGAGAAAACTCACTATGGCCTGGGAATACCACAACAGACAGATGACTACCATAAATCTACTCAATTCTCAAAGCAATGCTATTATAAATGACAATGTTAAGATAATGGAGAAATGTAACCAACCTCGATCCAATGTTTGATGTAGATCCCGGTTGGAGCTTTCGATCCACGCACTTGTAATCTGCAAATTAGTCTTGACAGCCAATATCCAACAAGTACATATAATATATAAATAGCATTAACATTATCAATAACAATGGTCCATAATATCATAAGCAAATGTAACCCAATGTATAATAAATGACATTCACACCATGAATGGACGAGAATATGAATATTTCTATTAATGAACAAGAAGAAGTACAAAGTGATACGATCTCTTGCCGGCAGCCAATCTGAACCAAGATCCAGATCAATCCACTTGTGCCTCCACCACTTCAATCCTCCATGAATGGCAAACTCAAACTAGAAAGGAGTTTGGAAGGTGAACATAAATGGTTCACAACTACAAGGATCAATGAGTGCAGACTCAAGATAGGGCAAAAATCCACTAGAGTTCTCTTACGATTCTCCTCTTCCTCCCGTCCATAAGCCATATGTGCTTAATATATAATCCTCTCAAAGGTAGGTGAAAGGACACGTCGAGGCATTACTTGGGCAGATGGAGAGCCAAAGGTCACCCAATGACCGCTTTTTGGGAGTAAAAAGTAATAAATAGTGGTTTTTACCATTTTACATGCTACCCGCGGGCTATAGGGTTGCAACTCGCGGGTACGCCTGCTATAAAGATGCAATAGGCGGGTAGGAATAAAAATAGGGCAAACTGGTATCACTAAAGGATAAAAATGGATCTGAGTCATTGAAATGGATTCTATAGGCCAAACAATGCTGATGCTCACAGGGTGGAAGATTTCTGTGTAACACTTTACCTTATCCACTACAAAGTAGAAAAAACAAGATAAAGTTGTCTAAATCATGAAAGTGTCTTTCAAATTTAGGAATGGAATAAAATCACACCAAATCCAAGGAAATATTATCCAGAATCTATCCAAATTCGTTTTTGTGACTTAGGATGGCATATGGAGGCATATAAGACAAAACTAAGCCAACTACATAGTCTACACATAGGAAAATCAATCTAGATGACTAGTAAAACATATCCTAAGTATGGAATGGGTTTTTAAATGTTCCAACACCCCCTTTATGAGGTAAAATATCAGAAATATAGGGCCCAAGCAACAAGGCTTCTTGGGAAGAAGTGGAATGTGCTCACTAGACTTGAGCTTCTTGAGATCAGATCCAAATGAAACTTGATAATGTCCTCCATCTTCTGTGCAATAGGTGCCAATAATCATGTAGTGAATCAGAAGCATGAGAGAGAGAGCGAAACCAGTCACTCGAAACTGTAATTTTTCCTCCATAGAATTCAATAACACACCAAAAATCAACCCAAAGAGAGGTTCTAAGTGTGTATGAGCTGCAACAACTGGATGGTGATTCGAATCAGAAGACATGTGAGAGAACTGAGAGATGTCTCCAACTTCTTGAAAAATGTGTTGGCAATCATGTAGGAACTGACAGGAGCATGGACAGAGGAAGTGGAGGTGCAACCAACAACCTCAACTGTGTATTGTCTTCCAAATAACTATAGATAACCTTCTTGGATACCATTGACCAGCAAAGGATTCTCAATATCTGAAGTGTAAGAGAAGAACAATGATGAGAGATAGAAAGATCTAAGTTCTTCTTCAACAATAAATTTATGCTACTTGATCTTCAGTACCTACAAAACAAACTCTCTGAAATATATACTGGAAGACTAATTTAATTTATAACTCCAAGGGATATGATACCATGTGATAATTCTATATAGGTTGAATACCATGAAATAATTCTAATAGCCAAGAATCTTGAAGCAAATAAGTCCTCACAAGAATTATTCAAAGATATGCAAGAATAAGAAGAAGAAGTATTGAGGTAGAAACATAAGAGAAGGAACTCAATTGATGGAAATATCATCTCATGTATTATTCCTCAATATGGATACAATATATAATACATCTCAAGAGATAAAATAGAATTCCTTAAAGGCAAATTGAAAAGCACAAAAAGTAAGGCTTACTTAAAGCATAAAAACCCCCTAGGTGTCAAAAGCACTTTCCAAAACAGTCTAAAGGCTCATGAATTGGCTGAATATGGTATGGTAGCTCATGAGTGATTTAAATGGAATTTCATGATAACTTTTGGAGACAAGAAAGTGGTGAAGGTCGAATTGGACAAGTGGAGAGAGTTTCCAAGTCAAGTAGCTTTACCTTATCCACTAGAAAGTAGAAAAACAGGATAAAGTTGTCTAAATCAGGAAAGTGTCTTTCTAATTCATGAATGGAATAAAATCACACAGAATCCAAGGAAATATTATCCATAATCTATCCAAATTCTTTTTTGTGACTTAGGATGGCATATGGAGGCATATAAGACAAAACTAGGCCAACTACATAGTCTACACCAAGGAAAATTAATCTAGATGACTAGTAAAACATATCCTAAGTATGGAATGGGTTTTTAAATGTTCCAACAATTTTAAGATTGGTTTTATCCAATCTTCCTATCTATTGGTTAATGTTGGCTAAGGTTCCAATCAATGTTCTTCATCATATTCGACGGATTTCTTTCAGCTTCTTATGGTCTGCTTCAAAATAGAAGGTTGGTCAACACTTAGTGGCCTGGGATCATTTATCAACGCCAACTCATTATTGTGGCTGGGGCATTCGTAATATTTTTTGGGTTTATAAAGCCCTTCATTTGAAGAGTCTATGGCGTGCAATTTCACACCCTGGTCTATGGGGCAGGATCATTAGGGACAAGTATCTTACATATTGTTCGGTAATTGAATGGATCAGATTACCACAGAAGAAATCTTGGCGATTATCAAATATATGGAGTGGTATATTGGATGCATTTCCTATCCTTAATGATTCCTTGAAATGGATAGTTGGTGATGGGTTTCAGCTTCGCCTCGGAGTGGATCCAATGATTGGCAATAATATATCACTGACACCATCGACTAGGGATTCTCTTCATTCAAAAGGTTTTTTTTTTTAACCAAGCATGTTAGTACCCAGGTAATTCACTCTTTGTTTTCTCGAATTGTACGACTAATATTGGATTGATGGGGGACGAGGGTCGTGAATGGGACTCTTATGTGGATTTAATTTAACCTTCATTGCGATCTCCAAGGCCTCAGCTTGAGATACAACCTTCTATTGCATTAGTGGTTCTCTGATGTGGGACAACAGCGCAACAATGAACCATTCTTGATGTTGTTGCAGAGCTATAACAAAGCTCACTTGGTCCAACAATGTTTTGAATTTTTGGTCGAATTCCCAAACCGATTCAGTAGGTTTATGCTTGATTTCTTTCAACTCCGTTATGCACTGTGATTCTGATTTTGGTTTCTTAAACTCGGCTGCAATCGCGGTCTTGATATATGCTAAGGTTCTTGGCTGTGCTTGAGAATACTTCATAAACCAATGCATTGCTCTGTCTCTGAAAGTAGTTATGAGCTGCACTCTCTTGATAGCATCATCAGTCACTTGCTTAACACTCCACATGGATTCGCATAGAAACAAGTGTTGATCAGGGTCTTCCTGACTCGTTCCTTTGAATATCGGGAGTTTTATATCATTACCTGTCATTCTGCTTCCGGATTTTGTACTATTCTGAGACTGATTCCCTGTGACAAAAGTGGATACAGGTTGCTGGATCATGCTAGGGATAGTATTATGGGGAATGGGCTGAGATGTAGTGCTGTGAGTACTTGGTCCTGTGGTGTCAGTAGTATCACTGAGCTGTGGGATGGGCTGCACGATGCTCGCAACGGATGGGTTCTGGATTGATTGATTATGAGGTATAATGCGTTGGATTGTGGCTGATAACTGAATGTTCTTACTATTGAGGCCACATGGAATTTCGGTATCTATATGATTTCTAGAGGATGTGGGTTTCTTCAAATTAGTAAGCTTGTATCTCTTTCCACTTCTCAAAGTATGGTTTTCTTCGTCAGAATCAATGTATGTGTTCTCTACCATGACAGATTTTGAACTATTGCTGCATTCTTAAAACACCTTTCTCAGCTAAAAGCATTTTAATGTATAGGGTTAGGTTTTTCAAGAACTTACCTCTGAATCCTTCGAAAAAGTATGCTTCAACTTGGTTGTATGATTTCAGCGTATCTACAGCGAACTCGGTCACAAAACCTTCTAGTATGCTATCAACCCAGAAGTCAACTGCTCGTGACAGTTGGCTGTCGACTGCTTTGAGTTGTTCAGTAAGCTCCGGACTCCACTCTGTAGGTACTCCACCTTGGGAGCAAATATTTCTTTTTGCTAGGCACGATATCCACTCGTGTAGCTCATTTGGAAATGACGCCCAAAAAAATTTCTGGATATCTCTCCACAAGTATCTATTCAACCACTGTACGTCAAATAGACGTGGATGTATGTTTTCTTTCTTTGCAAAGTCTCTTTCGATCTTATCGCACCAGGCCCAGATTTCTTTCTTTTTTGAATGCCAACTGTCGGACATTACATTTCTGAATACACTATCGCATCATCGGTATTGTCCCGGGAACGGAACCATTTGTTGGTCGCAGCACTCTTCTAGAGGTTTTCCAATGTAGACCCAGGTACTTCGCGGTACAAGATACCAACAAAACCCCTATTCACCGGCCCTTTCGGCAATAGACTGCAAGCAGCCTGAGGTCTCACCCGAGGTGAAGTTGAGGGGGTGGTTGCAAAGCAGGTTTCCACAACCAGGTAGTGCGATTGATTCAGTTGATTAATGTGCAGCGTAGTGACGGACTGCGCAGCTACGTTTAGTGGTTGCGCAGAGTCTCCTACTCCGCGTCGAATATCTTCATGAACAAGGATATTTGCACCCTCAGAGCGTCCAGAGGCCTCGCAGTGGGGTTTATGAGACTTAATCACTTCTACTCAACCTTATTCAACATCCTTTAAGAATTCATCATTATTTTAGAATGATAAACATCATGATCTATGCAGATGAGTGAGATACGCAGTGTTTGTGTGCTCGATACCACGATTCATTCTTAACAATTAGCTGTGTAGTTATCTCATTGATCCATTCATTTGAAACTTACAGGGGCTTGCCTGCTATCATTCGTCCATACATGAGCTATTAACATCTTATTCCATCCCTTCCACGGAGAATATAGATAAAAATAAACGCATATAAGATAACAGTAACCTCATGCATGCACTGTAAGTAATTTAAATAATAATCATGCACAGCAATCACATAACACAATGGTTTAACGTGGTTCACCCCCCCGGATGGGAAGCTACGCCCACAAGAACTGTTGTTTATTATTTAGGAAAGGGTACAACAGTTCTTCCGTCTGCGCACTCAGCTGCAGACACTCTTCCTTCTTTCTCTCAAAATTAGGTCTCTGCACACTCAGCTGCAAAGCCTTTACAATGCTTTTATCCAATAGATCTTGCAATATTCAATAATATTAACCAAAATGAGAGTTAAGCCTTTTCCTTTAAAAAATTTCCCTATATATAGATCAAGACCTGTAGGTCATGTCTTTACATTTTACGAAGGCAGAACCCTTAGGCTTACAAAACTGTCGCGGTTTTCCCAAAATCGGACTACTAATATCTTTCAGCGGATCTTATGTTATATGCATGCCAATAGGTTGCTTTCACCGATCTATTCCTTCTTTTTCCGGCCTTAGATGACTGGTTTGAGTAGTAGTAGTCTTCTACCCGTTGTGATCAATCACCTACCTCCATTCTGCACATACCCACTGCTTGGTAGTTATCGACGATCTTTGCCAAAAATAGGTCTTCTGTGACCTAACCAAAATAACTGCTTCATCCGTCGATGCTGTACTTAACTAGATCTTCGTTGACGTGACACATCCCGACGATGTACTCCTCGCAGCACTAAACTCGCAGCTTCTCTGACACTATGATGTGTGCAACTTCGCAGTATACCAAAACTTATCCCAAAATTGTTCAAACTTAACTGCGCTTAGCTCCGCAGTTCTCACAATACTTCCTGTTCAAAATTGACCCATCTGGGCCCGGCCCAACAGGCCCCTAACACTTACTTGTGGCTCGCCCCCGAGCCACCTGAAAATCCTTGAAAGTGTTCCGCTGATTGTGGGTTTATTTTCGCAACGAATTCCTTGAATGTGTGAGTCAAATTTTCTACTGTGGCCTTCATATCTTGTTCAATTTTTCCAATTGTTTCCACCATCTCTATTGTTATCTCCTATCCGATCTGGCCTTCCACCTGCTCTTGATTCTGGTTCAACTCCTTCAACTTTTCTTCGATCTCCTGTGAGATCGTGTCGGCGTCTTCTAATAATGGCTATGACTTATCGCCCATTTCTGTCTCATTCTCCCACAATGCTTTAACTTCCTTCTTGAGGTTGTTGATTTCCCTATACTTGAGGAGTTTCCCCCTTGCTGGCAGCGCCTTAACCTCCTCACCCATCTTCTCTAGTACTTCTTGTTTTTCCTTCACTTCCTTCTTTACTTCCTATAATTGTTGGTCTTCTTCAAGGGTACTAAATGCCTTCAGTGCTGCTTCCAGTAGACTCTGGCACTTAGTGACTTCGATAGCAATATTCTGTGCCGCGGTCTTCACTACTCCTTGTCTCAACTGTTGTTCATTCGGTGGAGTCTGTGGATTGATCTGTGCTTTCAGGGCAGCAATTTCAGATTCATGGAGAATCTCCATGTCTTCCTTCTCAGTCCTTAGGCTATTGACCAAATCACCAATCTTGACGATGGTATCTGCTGGTTCTGTTTGAATTTCAAACTCATCTATATTAGTTGCAATGGCAGTGATCGTGTTCTCCAATCTCAGTCGACGTTCTATTTCATATTGTAATTGCATAGTATTTCGTGAGCTCTCTTCTTCAAGTTTCCTTTGTAACTCTGCTTGTTCTTTCAGTGCTTCTATGGTTCTGTCATGCATTTCTTCACCTAGTTGCATTTGTAAGTAATGGAGTCCTGGCAATGGTATGGTTGCAAGATCAAGCTCCATACGCTCTACATTCTTTGTATTAGTATTGCTTGATCTTGTAATGGCAATATGATAGATAGTGGCTGCAAATGGACAATACGGGACCTCGCGGGAACCGTTATTTGCTGCTGCGAAACCGCCGCGGACCCTTTTCCAGCTGCTACTTTTTGGATGTCGCAACAAGTGTATTGTTTCTTTTTTTTTTCAACGCGGGGTGTTGTATAGATATATCTATATTAGTCTATGTACATACTTTTTCACAGTTTCTAGTGCCCAATTCCGACCATACTTGGCACCTAGAAACTTTTCCTTCTTTTGATCATTAGGCATACTGCGAAGCAGGACTATCGCAGTAAAGCTTTAGTCTACTCCCATTTATCAGATTGGGTAATGAATCACTAACTAAAGTGGCTAACTGGACTACGCCACCATTAGTAACATCTATTACAGTATATGGTCCAAGCCAATGCATTTTAAATTTTCCAGGAAACTTCATGAATTTACTATCATACAGTAGGACTAGGTCACCTACCTAAAAAGACTTATTCTTGATGTGGCGATCGTGCCATGTTTTTTCTCGTTCTTTCTACACTTGCTGGTGGAATCCCGCGATGAAGTGCTCTTCTTCCAACCCAACCAAGTGTGACAACCTTTCTTCTAGTGCTGTGTGATCTTCCATCCTTGTAAATGCAGCTATTCTCAAGCTGGGTATAATGTACTCCATAGGCATTATTGCTTCTTGTCCATAAGCCAATCTAAAAGGTGTATGTCCAGTTAATTTCTTGCATGTCGTTCTATATGCCCATAATACTGAAGGAATGTGCAGGTCCCAGTCATTGCAGTTTACATTGCATACCTTGGTTAGCGCATTCTCAAGTACTTTATTAAATGCTTCAATAGTACCATTTGCTTATGGATGATAAGGCATACTGCGCTGATGATGGATGTGGATCTCTTCAGTCAAAGCTTCAATAGTTCTGTTCAAAAAATGAGTACCCTGATCACTCATCAAAAATTTTGGGCATCCAAATCGTGTAAGGATATTCTCAAAACTAAATTGTGCAGCTGTAGCCACGCTACAGTCCTTGACTAGTTTTGCTTCTGCCCATCTGGTGAGGTATTCAGTTGCTGTAATAATATACCTCGCACCACATCTTTTTCCTGGTGGGTTAATAGGTACCACAAAATCAATTGCCCATTTCTCAAATGCCTGCAAGGTTAGCTGAGGATTCAACAACATTTCATCTCTTCTTGACGTTTAACCGGCTCAATAATTGCTACATCGAGCATCTTATCAAGTTCTGCCTTAACTTGTTCTTTGTAGTGTGGATTCAGTCTATATGACCTTTGTTTAATAGGTTTCGCTCCAGGCTTAAAGGGAATTCTCATGACTCCTAAGTCTCCTAGAATACTTTTCATCTCTGTGAAATTTGTCGGGAATACTTCCTGATATTCCTGTAATATAGCTGCGATTTCTGCAACTGTGTCATCATCCCAGTAGTCTCCTATTGCTGCGAACTTCAGCTCTTCACTAGTACCGATGTTCACTTTCTTTGTCTTGACCGGTCCACTTATATCAGGAATCTCTAATGGAGGCCCTTCTACCTCGCGTATTCCTTCTGATTCAGGGATTTTTATATTGCGCGGATCCTCCTCATCGCTGTCTTCCTTATCTTCATCTTTTCCAGCTAAGTTATAACATCCCATGACTTGTTCTGTTTGTTCTGTCCAATCTGGTTGGAGACTCGCAAGTACATTGCTTGTGTCAAAAAACTCTTCTAGTGTTATATTTTCTTCTTTGCGATGTGGGATAAATATGTTTCGCTTGATCAATTGCAACGCATCATGTATATTTGGTTGGTCATCTTGGAAACTAAAATCCTTCTGGAAGGTCGCAGTAAGGATGGACAAATCCACAGTTCCTGTGCGCATCTCCTCCTGTAGGTACCAGTTTTTTGGAATAGGCTCCTGCAATGTATGCACAAAGAGATGTACCCATTTTGTCTGCGGTCTTTCCTTCCAAGATTGTATACAAGCTGCAATATGATCTCCTGGATCCCTCTGGCCATTATATTTCTCAAATGGTAGTGTGAACTTATCAACAAATCTAATCTGTAGTTTTATTCTGCACTGGTCCCAAGTTGTCATTGTATTTTTGTGTGTAGCCCACCATCTGGCAAGTGTTTCTCTGAGTGCCATGTCTAATGCTGAGACACGATGTTCATCTGCCACTGCTGCAGTGTATTCTTTGATAAATGAATAGACGTTAACTGTACCATCATAAGTGGGGATTGGACTTACCTGCTTTCCAATCTAGCGGAGTGACTTTGTAATTGTCGCGCATCTACTGGCAGATACTTCATGCATTTTGTGTTGCCAGTTTTCTAATCCTGCATCTGAGTCTGAGATGCAAGAGCTATCGCAGCGCCAACTGAGCGTTCCATCCGTAGTAGGATCAATATAATCCGCAACATTTGTTGTCATTTGATAGATACGGTCAAGGTCTTGGGCTCTGTACTCTTCTTGAATAGGTTCAACATATCGCTCCCCCCGTGAAGGATCCAATGGTGCGACGACCCTTAGTGCTAGATAAGGATTGCTATCATTGCCCAATCGATGCCCAGTAGTGCTAGATAAGGATTGCTATCATCCACAATTTCAATTACTTCGAAGTCTACATAACTTCGCACTCCATCAATGTCGACAATGGTGTTGGTTAACCTTCCCAGCAGTATAACTATGACCTCATTAGCCATTCTTAGCTGTATAGGTGACCACTGTGACTTTGGTTTTCCCATCGCCTGCCATGTCTGCTTGGTTAAGACATTCACTTCAGATTCGAGATCAAGAATGATCTCGTCCATCTCATAATCTCCTATCTGTGCAGTGAACCGCATCTCCCTGCCGGTTCTTTTGGGACTTCTAATGTTATGTACTGCGCCATGTGCTATTCCTTTCTTACTGCATGATTTGTACTAATTTATCAGTTTTTCAAATTCCATAAGAGTGTCCTCATTTTTTAATAACTTGATGCAGCTTTGTAGAAACTGCGCAACAAAATTAGAGGTATCTGGTGCAGTGCGCGTCTGATCATATGCCAGTGGCATGTCTTGTATTTGTGGTTCTTGACTTCATAGCGGAATCCTTGGTGAAGTAGGTGGTGATTGTTTAAACATGTCCAGCGCTTCCTTGAATAATTCTTTGTTTTTCTGTAAGTTCATTGGAGGTGCTTTCCCAGGAGCTTTTCTTATCCCTACTGTTTCTCCAGGGTTTTTCTTAGGATCAGTTGTTCCAGAAGTCGAGGCTTCTATGCTGTTGTCTTTTCTTGTATTTATTAGCGCCACTTCGCATTACTGCATTGACACTCTGACCTATAGGTCTGTTCTCTGATGCGATCAACTGGATATTACGGTTTGGTGATTCTGTTCTTCTCCTCTTCTACATTTCTACCTCAAGCACCGGACAATCTTCAATCACATGATCAAATGATTTATAGTATTTGCATGTGGTGCATGGATTAGTACATTCTCTGGATATGTGACCTGGCTGGCCACAGTTATAGCATATTACCTAGCCTCGTCCTCTTCCTTGATTTTGACTAGTATTTCTTCCTCTCCCGCGATATCCACCACCGCGGCCTCTATATCCTCCTTGATCATAGTGGGTGTTCTCTTGCTTTGGATGATTTTCCTCTTGAACGCGGTACATTCCAGCACCTCGCATTGCTTCCATATCTCACTTTCTTTCATTCATCAGTTCATAAGCGTGACAATTGGACTCATCATGTCCAACTGACGTACAGAAATTGCAGTATAATTTTTTAGGTGTTTTTACATATTTTTGTATCAGGTAGCAATCCTCAGGTCTATGTCCTCTGCTTCTACAAATTTCACACCATGGCGCCTGGTTCTGATTCATATTTATTGGGTTTGGTGCGCCACTATTGAGGTATTCTTGAAATAAGGGGCAATGTTCTCTGGTGTGACCCTCTCCTTTGCATCCTGTGCACCAAACTTCATGTCGTTGTTCATGTCTCTGCTCTTTTCCATTCTTCATACCTTGTAACTCTAATGTCAAGGTAGCCAATTGGTTATGGATCTGTATCATCCCCAAACTAATTTCTCCAATTGGTGAATCTTCCAACTTCATTACGATCTCCAAGGCCTCAGCTTGAGATACAACCTTCTATTGCATTAGTGGTTGTCTGATGTGGGGCAACAGTGCAGCAATGAACCATTCTTGATGTTGTTGCGGAGCTATAACAAAGCTCACTTGGTCCAACAATGTTTTGAATTTTTGGTCGAATTCCTAAACCAATTCAGTAGGTTTCTGCTTGATTTCTTTCAACTTCGTTATGCACTGTGATTCTAATTTGGGTTTCTTAAACTCGGTTGCAATCGCGGTCTTGATATCTGCTAAGGTTCTTGGCTGTGCTTGAGAATACTTCATAAACCAATGCAGCGCTCTGTCTCTGAAAGTAGTTATGAGCTGCACTCTCTTGATAGCATTATCTATCACTTGCTTAACACTCCACACGGCTTCGCATAGAAACCAGTGTTGATCAGGGTCTTCCTGACCCGTTCCTTTGAATATCGGCAGTTTCATATCATTATCTGTCATTCTGCTTCCAGATTTTGTACTATTCTGAGACTGATTCCCTATGACAAAAGTGGATACAGGTTGTTGGATGGTGCTAGGGATAGTATTCTGGGGAATGGGCTGAGATGTAGTGCTGTGAGTACTTGGTCCTGTGGTGTCAGTAGTATTACTGAGCTATGGGATGGGCTGCGCGATGCTCGCAGCGGATGGGTTTCTAGACTGATTGATTCTGAGGTATAATGCGCTAGATTGTGGCTGATAACTGAATGTTCTTACTATTGAGGCCACATGGAATTTCGGTATCTATACGATTTCTAGAGGATGTGGGTTTCTTCTCGTCAGTAAGCTTGTATCTCTTTCCACTTCTCAAAGTATGGTTTTCTTCGTCATAATCAATGTATGTGTTCTCTATCATGACAGATTTTGAACTATTGTTGCATTCTTAAAACACCTTTCTCAGCTAAAAGCATTTTAATGTATAGGGTTAGGTTTTTCAAGAACTTACCTCTGAATCCTTCGAAAAAGTATGCTTCAGCTTGGCTGTATGATTTCAGCGTATCTACAGCGAACTCGGTCACAAAACCTTCTAGTATGCTATCAACCCAGAAGTCGACTGCTCGTGACAGTTGGTTGTTGATTGCTTTGAGTTGTTCAGTAAGCTCCGGACTCCACTCTGTAGGTGCTCCACCTTGGGAGCAATTATTTCTTTCTGCTAGGCGTGATATCCACTCGTGTAGCTTGTTTGGAAACGACACTCAAAAAATTTCGTAGATGTCTCTCCACAAGTATCTATTCAACTACTATATGTCAGATAGATGTGGATGTTTGTTTTCTTTCTTTGCAAAGTCTCTTTCGATCTTATCGCACCAGGCATAGATTTCTTTCTTTTATGGATGCCAACTGTCGAACATTACATTTCTGAATACACTATCGCATCACCGGTCTTGTCTCAACAATGGAACCATTTGTTGGTCGCAACATTATTCTATAGGTTTTCCAATGTAGACCCAGGTACTTTGCGGTACAAGATACCAACAAAACCCCTATTTACCAGCCCTTTCGGCAACAGACTGTAAGCAGCCTGAGGTCTCACCCGAGGCAAAGTTGAGGGGGTGGTTGCAGAAGCAAGTTTCCACAACTAGGTGGTGCGATTGATTCAGCTAATTAATGCGCAGCGCAGTGACAGACTGCACAGCTACGTTTAGTGGTTGTGCAGAGTCTCCTACTCCGCGTCGAATATCTTCAGGAACAAGGATATTTGCACCCTTAACGCATCCAGAGGCCGCGCAATGGGGTTTATGAGACTTAATCACTTATACTCAACCTTATTCGACAGCCTTTAAGCATTCATCATTATTTTAGACTGATAAACATCATGATCTATGCAGATGAGTGAGATACGAAGTGTTTGTGTGCTCGATACTGTGATTCATTCCTAACAATTAACTGTGTGGTTATCTCATTGATCCATTCATTTGAAACTTATAGGGGCTTGCTTGCTATCATTCGTCCATACATGAGCTATTAACGTCTTATTCCATCCCTTCCGCGGAGAATATAGATAAAAAATAAACACATATAAGATAACAGTAACCTCATGCATGCACTATAAGTAATTTAAATAACAAATTAATAATAATCATGCACAACAATCACATAACACAATGGTTTAATGTGGTTCACCCCAATGGATGTGAAGCTACGTCCACAAGAACTGTTGTTTATTATTTAGGAAAGGGTACAGCAGTTCTTCCGTCTGCAGACGCTCTTCCTTCTTTCTCTCAAAATTAGGTCTTTGCGCACTCAGCTGCAAAGCCTTTACAATGCTTTTATCCAATAGATCTTACAATATTCAATAATATTAACCAAAATGAGAGTTAAACCTTTTCCTTTACAAAATTTCCTTATATATAGATCAAGACCTATAGGTCATGTCTTTACATTTTACGAAGGCAGAACCCTTAGGTTTACAAAACTATCGCGGTTTTCCCCAAACTGGACTACTGATATCTGACAACGGATCTTTTGTTATATGCACTCCAATAGGTTGCTTCCGTCGATCTATTCCTTCTTTTCCGGCCTTAGATGATTGGTTCGAGTAGTAGTAGTATTCTGCCCATTGTGCTCAATCACCTGCCTCCGATCTGCACCTACCCACTGCTTGGTAGTTATCGACGATCTTTGCCAAAAATAGGTCTTCTGTGACCTAACCAAAATAAATGCCTTCATCCATCAATGTTGTGCTTAGATGTATCTTCGTTGACGTAGCACATCGCGGCGCTGTACTCCTCGCAGCTCCTCTGACACTATGTTGTGCGCAACTTTGCAGTATACCAAGTCTTATCCCAAAATTGTTCAAACTTAACTGCACTTAGCTCCTCAATTCTCACAATACTTCCTGTTCAAAATTGACCCATCTGAGCCAGGCCCAACAAGAGCTTCATTTCATATCCAACCCTTGACCACACCTTACTCAAACTTTGTATGATCTGTCTTTTTGCCACCACCGTCTATTTTAGAGTTTCTCTAATATTGATCCTTAATCATAACCCAACCATTACCTATTTTTATTTAGAAATTATATTGAAGCAACATTATTCCCTTGCAATAAGGAGTTAATAATGTGTGAAGGAAATAACTAGGAACAATGATAGATTATATCCATTTCTATGAGTAAACAAAGATTTAGACAATCATTGCTGACAATTAGTATTACGTACAAATTTCATGTTGGAATCATATGTGCATTTGTTTTCATCCATACTATCATAGCCACCATGTATTCCATTGCTTCTCATCCATATACTATCCATACACATTTACCTTGCATGACTTTTGTACAGTTATGGATGTGACCGTTCAAAAAGTCATCCACCTTTTAAAATTCATTTTTAAACTATTTTTTTCAAGTCTTCTTTATGAAAATGAAAGTGAATTAAGTGATTTTAATTAAAAAATGGTTCCAAATTTCATATACATTGTATATAAAGAAGGATTTAGGTTGGTCCCTTACACTTGGTGCGCCATCTTATTACAAAGAAAATACATGTAATTATTAAACCGTGGAATCCTTACTATGTCAACACATTTCTTACCTACAAATTCATAATAGGAAGTTGCTCACACAAATCATAGAATTAAAAAGAGGAATATACTACAATAGGAAATTATAGTAAGAATGTCAAGATCTCGAGAAGAAATTTGACAACATATTACAAGAAAGAGATGAAGAGGTTTCTCGCCTAAAAGATCATAGTAAAAAATGACTTGCACAAATCAAAGTCAAAGGATATAAAGCAATGCGATCATAAATTAGAACAAGAGAATAAAGTTCTTGAGAATAAATTATTAGAAAATGATGAAGAAAGTTCATGCCTAAGGATCCTTAATCAAAGGTTGCTTGAATGAATCAAAAGGTTAAAAATGAGAAACTAAAGAATCATGACCTTCAAAATAAAAATAAGAAGTCAAGGAATGATGATAAACTTTCATGCTTAAGGGATCATAACCAAAGGTTACACAAATGAATAAGCGAAAGAATGATAAAAAGTCGATGCATGAAAAGTTAGAACAACTTACCAACAAAGAAGAATTGATCAATAAAGAAACAATGACTAATCTAATTGAAGTAGAAGAAGTTTTAGAGATTAAAACCCAATGCATGGAGAAAAGCACCAATACATATCAAATCAATATCATAAATCACAATGGCACTTTTGATGTTGGAATGTTATCAATTGATAAATCACTAGAAGGGACAAACAATGAATGTTCAAGCATTGTGTTATGACTCTCCCTAGGGGTATAATGGGGGTCCCAGAGAGCCTGTTAGAGTATTAATGGAGGCCATTCAATGTAAAGTGGACTAGGTCCTCTATACTATTATTAATAAATAAGGCCCACTATGTGAGGTTGCTGAAAGGAAGAATAGAACCATATGTGAGGCTGCAAAATCCATGATGCATGATCAAGATATGTCTACCTCATTGTGGGAAGAAGCCACCCGCACAGCTGTGTACATCTAGAATAGAAGCTCGCATGCCATTCTAGAGGAGAAGACACCAAAAGAAGTGTTTACCAGTGAGAAGACAAACATCTCACACTTGAGGATCTTTGGGATCCCAGTATGATCCAGGTGGATATTGGTGGCCACCCACCTTTCCAACTGGCTCAAAACAGTTTATGGCAACTTTGGTATTGTACTATTTTTAGCAGTTTTTCGGGTCCTGAACTTTCGGGGCCATTTTGAGGCCCTAAACGACCTTTTTTGGCAATTCGGGGGGGACAAATGGTTGCCTCCGGCATGCATTTGGCCCCAGTCGAAAGTTGTAAATCTCGGATAGACCTTTCCAACGGGCTACCGAGCGCCCCAAACGGAGATCGTATGCAAAAGTTACGACGCCGGGAAGTTGATGTACTAACTTACCCAAACGGGGCCCACATGACTTTTGGCGCTTCATCTCCTACGGTTAGGTTTTTGGATGTCTAGGGTTTTTGACATTCCTGTTTATTGTAAAAGGCCTTGAGAGCCTCATTGTAACCATCTTCTTGCGAAATGAGCGCAGTCGTCACATCTCTTCTCAGAGATAAGCCGCCACCATTCCAGCAAGCTTGTTTTCCGCTGCATTTTACAGTTCTAGTTTATTTCCTTATTGAATAGAAAACCAGTTTTACTGTATCTCTGTTATTTTGTGTTAAGCATCTGATAATAATCTGTATTCATTTCGTTCTGCTCATAAAATCCGGATCAGTGGTATCAGAGCGGTCTGCTCCTTGTCGTCTTAATGCATGTCCCCAACGAGGTCAGGGTACAAAGAATTGGGTCTCGAGCTTGTTTCTCTTGAGGACAAAAGCTCTCGCACGCCCAAGCGACCTCTCATGGCAGGAGAAAAGAAAGATGACGAGACAGGAGATCCTATCAAAATGTTGCTTGAGGAAGCCCTCACGCAGCAGAGGAATGAGATGATGGATAATTTCGCGCAAATCCTTCGGCGACTACCAACAAGCGACGCATCTTCCTCGAGCGGAGGCGCCGCCCCCTTCAAGGTACAAATCAACTTCGATATCCCTATATTTGAAGGACAGATAGACGCAGATGCTGTAGATAAGTGGTTGAATCTACTAGAAGGGTATTTTTCTGTCCATAACTTTTCGAATAAAGAAAAGATTACTTTTGCGCTCCTCAAAGCCGTTCCCCATGTCAAAGATTGGTGGGAAACATTCTGCGAGCAAAAGGACACAGAAGAAGCCTCATTATTTTCAGTCACGGCCACCTGGGAATCCTTCAGGGATGCTATTAAGGAACAATACTACCCTGTTGGAAGTTATGACGACTTGTATACCAAATGGACCACACTGCGACAAGAAAGAGACCAAGCAGTGCCAGAGTTCACAAATATCTTCCATACCTTGCGCACCAAGCTGGGTATCAAAGATTCAGAGCGACATCTGGTGCTCAAGTATCGCGGTGGTTTGCATAGATACATCCAGACCGAAATGGAATTTCTGTACATCTCTTCCTTGGGCGCGGCCTACCGATATGCCGTCAAAATCGAGCAGAAGCTCAAACAAAAGGCGCGGCAATTTGGGCCTGGGAACCCTTCACAGCAAAAGACAGGAAAGGGCGGCCCCAACCCACAGAATAAAGGACAGAGCAAAGATGGACAGCATCAGAACAACCAGTCCAAGCCGCAAGCAAAGAAGGACACCGGAAAAACAAAGAAAGATACCGGGAAGTGGTGCGACTTCCATAAGAGCCCTTGGCATAACACTGCTGATTGCCGCTCAAAGCAGTCGCTGGTGGCCGAAGTGAAAGCATCTGAATCAGATGCGGGTTTTGACTCCGAGTCCGAAACAGAAAGGGGAAGACGGATCATTGACGCGGAACCCAGTGCCACCATTGCTACCACCAAGCTCCAGCCTGATGAACCAGACGAGCCAGAAGAAGGAGAACGCCTCTTCCATTCACAGATGTGGGTAAAAGGCACCCCGCTGCACTTCATCGTTGATAGCGGTAGCCAGAAGAATCTCATCTCAGCGGAGGTCGTCAAGCGCCTAGCCCTGCCGACAACGCCGCACCCACAACCCTACACCATTAGATGGCTCCGCAAAGGAAGCGATCTCCGCGTCAGCCAATAGTGCCGACTGCCATACGGCATCAAGCCCTTCAAGGACGAGGTATTGTGTGATGTTGCTCCTCTCGAAGTTTCAGATGTTCTTTTGGGACAACCTTATTTATGGAAACGTCATGCTGTATATGAGTCTAGGCCTCGTAGTGTTATTATCTCTTTGAACAGGAAATTGTACAGGATACCCGAGGCAGTCCCTCCTAGTGCTATTTCCTTGATCTCTGCCAAGCAATGCAGGAAGGTCATCTCTCAGACCGGGAAATTTGTCTTCTTCGTGATTCGCTCTCAGAGTGAAAGAAAGATCGCAGCCACATCCCAGGCCTCCACGACCGACCTATCCACACAACAGAAGCAAGTGGACAAGGTGGTGGAAGGATACTCAGATATCTTCTCCTCTCCAACCGGGGTACCTCTACACTGCCAGGTCAAGCATCCCATCGATCTGACCCCAGGTGCACCGCTACCCAATGGGCCAGTCTATCGCCGCTCTCTGTTGGAAAACGATGAGATCAAGAGGCAGATCCAAGAATTGCTCCGCAAGGGGCACATCCGTCCCAGTTCATCACCTTGTGGGAGCCCAATCGTGCTGGTGCAGAAGAAAGATGGGACCTGGCGACTCTGCATTGATTACCGGGCCCTGAATAAAATCACAGTCCGTAATCGGTACCCGATTCCCCGAATCGATGACCTCCTTGATCAGCTCACGGGGGCCAAATACTTCAGTAAGATTGACCTGAAGTCGGGCTACCACCAGGTCCCAATAGAACAGACAGATGTATGGAAGACTGCCTTCAAGTCAAAAGAAGGTCTTTTTGAATGGCTGGTCATGCCTTTTGGTTTGACAAATGCTCCAGCAACTTTTATGAGGATGATGGACGATATCCTACGACCTTTCACCAACAATTTTGTAGTGGTGTATCTGGATGACATCCTCATCTACAGCAAGACTTGGGAGGAACACTTGCAGCATATTCAGCAGGTTCTGCACACCCTGCGGAAGCACAAACTCTATGCAAACTTGGAAAAATGCTCCTTCGGCATGGACAGGGTCCATTACTTAGGCTACATCGTCGATCGACATGGTGTGCATGTGGATCCAGCCAAGATCCAGGTCATTCGTGACTGGCCAGCCCCAACCACACTCACTGAACTTCGGAGCTTCTTGGGCCTCGCCAATTTCTATCGACGGTTCGTGCTGGGATTCTCTCATATCGCATGGGCCCTCAGCCAAGTGACCAGGGGTGGTGGTAAGGCAAAATTTGTGTGGGGCCTGTCCCAACAACAAGCCTTCGATGACTTGAAGAAGCGTTTGTGCTCATCGCCGGTACTCTCATTACCGAACCTGCAACATCCCTTTGAGATCGAGACAGATGCTTCAGATTATGCTGTGGGTGCCGTTCTCACTCAACACGGCCACCCCGTGGCATATCATAGTGAGACACTATCAGATGCTGTCCGCAAGTACCCTACCTATGACAAAGAAATGTACTCCATTGTACAAGCCTGCCGCCAGTGGAGACATTACATTCTTGGGAAGGAGACAGTCATCCACACTGATCACAAGCCACTACAGTTCATGCAGACCCAAGGAAAGTTGCAGAATGACCGCCATCAGAAGTGGTCAACATATTTACAGCAGTTCCACCTCCACATCAAATACAAAACAGGGAGTACCAACCGAGTTGCTGACTGCCTCAGTCGACCACCAGTCGCGGCACTTACCACGGTGCTAGACTCTTGTGGCCACGAGACCTCCGGATGGCCCCACCTCTACGAGACAGACCCTGACTTCTCCGCCACCTATCAAATGTTGGGCACCAACTCAGTGGTTGCTAATTTCCATCTTCAGGACGGGTTGTTGTGTCGTCTGGGCCATCTCTGCGTTCCATCAAGCGAGCGCGCGAAGCTGATTTGGGAAGCTCACTATAGTCAGGTGGCAGGACACTTTGGCGTCGAAAAGACAGTGGCAGTGTTGCAGAAACATTTCTACTGGCCGAAACTTCGACAGGATGTCGGTAAGTATATCAGGTCCTGCACCGCTTGTGCTATTGCCAAACCGACCACTAAGAAACAGGGCCTATACACCCCTCTGCCTACTCCTGATAGGCCGTGGGAATCCATCTCAATGGACTTCATGTCGGGCCTCCCGTCCACCAAGAGGGGAAACGACTGTGTTTTCGTGGTTGTTGATCGCTTTTCCAAGATGGCGATTCTAGCCGCTTGCAAGAAGAACATCATAGCAGAAGCCACTGCCAAGCTCTTCTTTGAACGAGTATGGGTACATTTTGGGATCCCACAGACCATTATCTCAGACCGTGACAGTCGGTTCCTCAGCTCATTCTGGTCAAGCCTCTGGTCACTGCTGGATACCAAGCTCACCAAATCCACTGCCTTCCACCCCCAGACCGATGGACAAACGGAGGTCGTCAACCGGATGGTCGTACACATCCTGCGCATGTACAATTCAACACACCCCCGCACATGGGATGAGAGTCTCCCCTATGTCCAACATAGCTACAACCGAGCCCTGCATAGCTCAACTGGCCACAGCCCCTTTCAGGTGGGGTTGGGATTCCAACCATTGGGCCCCATGGATGTTGCACTTCCCCTTGCGACCACCTCGGCTGACTCGTCCCCAGAAGCTGACAAAGCCGCCCGGTTCATTGAACGGATACAGCATATCCGCCAATAGGTTCAGGATATTCTACAGAAGTCTAATGCCAAGTACAAGCAGCGCCATGATCAACATCGGGTGCCACATAAGTTTCAGGTGGGCGACAAAGTTTGGTTGCATTTGCAGAAAGAATGCCTTACAGGGCCCCATCGAAAGCTTCGCCCACTCCGTTATGGGCCGTACACCATCACCAAGGCGGTGGGTGACAATGCTTTTGAGCTCAACATTCCCCCCTTCCTTGGTCTGCATCCAGTCTTCAACGTGGCTCTCCTTCGGCCATATTTCCCACCACTATTAGACACCTCAGAGATAGCAGAGAAGTTGACACCAACAGAGCTCAACCCTGACTGCCTACAACAAGCATCCAGTGATCATATTGCAGACACACAGATCAAGGGCACTCGACATCAAAGGATCCAGCTTTATCGAGTTGTCAAAGCAGGGCAGCTCCTGCACCAAGGCAAGTGGCTCACCCGAGGCCAAATTCAGCAGAAATTTTCTCATCTGATGGGGGAACTCAACGCAATGGAGACCATTGCTTCCTAAGGAGGGAGGATTGATCCAGGTGGATAATGGTGGCCACCCACCTTTCCAACTGGCTCAAAACAGTTTATGGCAACTTTGGTATTGTACTATTTTTAGCAGTTTTTTGGGTCCTGAACTTCCGGGGCCATTTTGAGGCCCTAAACGACCTTTTTTGGCAATTCGGGGGGCCAAATGGTTGCCTTCGGCATGCATTTGGCCCCAGTCGAAAGTTGTAAATCTCGGATAGACCTTTCCAACGGGCTACCGAGCGCCCCAAACGGAGATCGTATGCAAAAGTTACGACCCCGGGAAGTTGATGTACTAACTTACCCAAACGGGGCCCACATGACTTTTGGCGCTTCATCTCCTAGGGTTAGGTTTTTGGATGTCTAGGGTTTTTGACATTCCTGTTTATTGTAAAAGGCCTTGAGAGCCTCATTGTAACCATCTTCTTGCGAAATGAGCGCAGCCGTCACATCTCTTCTCAGAGATAAGCCGCCACCATTCCAGCAAGCTTGTTTTCCGCTGCATTTTACAGTTCTAGTTTATTTCCTTATTGAATAGAAAACCAGTTTTACTGTATCTCTGTTATTTTGTGTTAAGCATCTGATAATAATCTGTATTCATTTCGTTCTGCTCATAAAATCCGGATCACAGTATACATTCATGTACTAAAAGAAAAGAGAATAAATATGGAGCCTTCTAGAAAGAAAGGCACATTTGTGGCTTATAGCGGTTCATCCAAAGCATACCGAATATATGTACCTAGTGAGAGACACATTGAAGTCAGCCAAGATGTTACCTTCCATGAGGAAGCTGCTTTTGAAAGATCGAAAGAGATTCAATGTGATTCGAAGATGGAAAATACTGAATTTGATTCTCCCCCTTCATAGTTTGAGAGGGAGAAACCAGAAGATGACTCAAATTCGCTAGCTCCTGAAGATCCAGTAGAACTAGTTGAGAGGTCACCTGATGAACCTTCCGCTAAAAGAAGATCTACTTGGTGCCGAGACATCTTACAAAATGCAGGGAAACATGGAGCACTCGCAAGCTCATCTAGAGAGCGCAAGCAACCTGACAAATATTCAAGGTATGTTGCACTGATGAGTCACATCAGTGATTCAGAACCATCCTCATATGAAGAAGTTGCAAATGAGCAAGTTTGGAAAGATGCAATGACAAAAGAGTACAACTCTATAATGAAGAATGATGTTTGGGAGGTTGTTCCCAAAACAGATGGGAAGTCCATTGTGACTTCCAGATGGCTTTACAAGATAAAGCATGTTGCAGATTGTAGCATTGAGAAGTATAAATCCAGATTCATTGCCAGAGGTTTCTCTTATAAAGAAGGCATCGATTATGATGAGACCTTTGCCCCTATGGCAAGGTACATCACAATCCGAGCAATGATTGCACTTGCATCTATTCTAGGATGGAAACTTCACCAGGTGGATGTGAAGACAACCATCCTCAATGGTGAGGTTAAGGAAGAGGTTTATATTCAGCAGCCTGAAGGATTTTTGGTGCATGGGAAGGAGTCCCATGTTTGCAAGCTAAAGAAATATCTATATGGGCTTAAGCAAGCTCCTGGGGCTTGGTACTCCGGAATTGATAGCTACATTCAGAAACTGGGTTTCTATAAGAGTGAAGTTGATCCAAATTTGAACTTCAAAGTAGTGAAGAACCAACCGTTGATATTGGTTATGTATGTTGATGAATTGTTTCTCACCGGAGAGGAACATTTGATTGCTTGGTGCAAGAGGGAGATCACCTCAGAGTTCGAGATGAAAGACTTAGGTCTGATGCACTAATTTCTTGGCCTTGAGATCTAACAAAGCAAAGATGAATTTTTTCTATCTCAAGGGAAGTACACTGTGGATATATTGTGCAAGTTTGGCATGATAGATTGCAAATCTATGACTACACCGATGGTTTCCAATTTGAGGAAACTTCATGAGTCAAGGTTTGGATCAAATCCAATAGATCCCACTTTGTATATACAGCTTATAGGCTCATAATGTACTTGATACATTCGAGGCCTGATATATGTTTTGATTTGAGCATTCTAAGTCAATTTATGTATGATATGAGATGCAGACATAGGACAATTGCTAAGCATGTGCTTAGGTACCTTCGAGGTGCAATTTCATATGGACTCATATATACCTCCAGTGGAGGAGTCATGTTACTTGGTTATACAAACTTAGACTAAGGAGGAAGCATTGTGGACCGTAAGAGTACATCTGGCTACTGTTATAGCCTAGGATCAGCTATGATATCTTGGTCTAGCAGGAAGCAGGGTTCTATATCCCAGAGCACTACCGAAGCAAAATACACAACTGATAGTGTTTCCTGTCGAGAAGCAGTGTGGCTCAGAAATCTATTTGCAAGGTTGTTCGATGAAAAGATTGAGCCTACAATTATTAGGTGTGACAATCAAAGTTGCATCAAGCTTTCTGAAAACCCAATGTTTCATGACAAGTCGAAGCACATTGAAATGAAGTATCACTTCATCCGAGACATGGTCCAGAAAGGTACAGTGAAACTTCAGTACATTGCTACTTATGAGCAAATTGCAGATGTGTTAACAAAGCCTCTGTTAGTGATGAAGTTAAGGTACTTCTGAGACAAGCTTGTATGGTAGAGAATGCCTCCCTCGCTGAGAGGGAGTGTTAAATATACAACATCAAGAGACATTCTCCAAACCAATCTTGTGTAGCCAATATTGATCCTCCCGTATAGAGGTGAGCACTTTGATTTACTTCCATGTAAAGGTTATTCCTCCCGTATATAGGTACTTGATCAAAGTAATGATGTTGTAAAATCTCAATGGACAAGCCTCCAGACTGGTGTGTCAAGTCATCATGTGAACCTTCCGTATAAAGGTATCCATGAGATGGACCTCCTGTATAAAGGTCATGCTTTACTTGTTAAAATCATTTGATGTTATGTGATGTATTATTAACCATGATCACCAGATTGCTATTAAGTTTCTTTTAGAGATTGATCACCTCTAAAGTGAATTACTTTAGCATATGATCATTTGATCTGAAATAATATAATATGTTCACAACATCCGATAATTCTTCTTAGTATAATGTAATGTAATGGATAATTAAAGTTAAAGTTAGCACATATTGACCATGCAGTAAGAGATAAAGAAATAAAAGATAAAGCATGGAGATCAAGAGAGTTCGAGATTGCCCATGCAGACACTTCATCTAATTAAAGAGAACTCGAATTGTTAAAGCTTCAATTAAGTATCAATGCTTCTGTTAAAGCATCAGTTAAATATATGCCTCAATTAACTAAAGAACTCATAGTGGTCACTTCAAGTAAATCAATCAGCATGATTTCAAGTAAAAGACTACACTTCAGTTAAAGAGAGTTAACTAAATGACAACAAAGAAGATATAGTTAACTAAGTGTTATTGCATGACGACACATATGTTAAACTAAAAGATGACACGTGATATGTGACACTTGCATGTCTACACTTAAGTTAGCCACCTAACTAAGTGGGCAAGCTTTCAATTAAGAGGCGATTTCATCCTAAGTGACAACTCAGTGAGATAAAGCACTGCATGAGTAGTGGGACGAACCTCTGCATGCAAGATTAATACATCTAGTTTGAGCGCGAGTTCATCCTAAAGTTAGAAGTTAAAAATAAAAGAGAAGAATGTATAAATATGTTATACGGGATTGATGAATCCAATGTGAAGCGAATTCTCTTCTCCATTGAAGGCAAGGCACTTTTCTTTGTGTAGGGTATTATCCGTGCTTGTTATTGTTGTGTTGGGCACACATCTGATTGATCTCTCTTCTCTATTGCTTTCGTATCTTCATCAAAAGTGTTTGGTGATATCTCCGAAAGCAATCTTGTATGTTGTAAAAGAAATCATTCTATGCTACCCATTATATTATATTGAGAAGAATTGTTGGGTTTTTTGCTCTCATAATTTTGAGGATTTTCCCCAGGGTATATCTTGTGTTATGGTTGTATGAATTTCATGGATTGAATTGTCTCACTGCTTCAAGTCTATGCATCTAAAATAATTAAAGATCAAAGCTCAACCAAATTTCAACAGTTCTTGGATAGATCACTACTCACTTAAACCTTGGAATCCACTATTCAATGTTAAAACAAAACTACTGGAAAACTCGTTGATCTAGGTGAAATTCCGTAGATTACCTATGGAATTCTGGAATGAACAAGCATTGACAGTGATCAAAAACCGTTTTGGAAAAACTATTTGTGTTTACGACAGTTTCAAGGACTTCTCTAAGCATTCGTTGGCTCGTGTATTGGTCAAGATGGATGTCAAAAATGGTTTCTTTGAACCTCTAGACCTAGTTATTGGAGATAAGAGCTATACTTAGATGCTCGATTACATGCATATCCCCTTCCATTGCACCCTATACCATGCTTATGTCCATGTTCAAAATTATTATCCAAAGGGTTTTGTGTGTAACATGTGGAAAAAGAAACAAGACATGGATTTAACTATTCAAGAAGGTCACCTACTGCCAGTGGAGGTTGATATTTCGCAACTTGGCGAACTTGGGAAAAGGGATCCAAATGGAAGGAAAATTGGAACATCATTAAGTCTCTTGGCTAAAACAATGAAGGAATTCTTGGTTGGAGATATGTCCATTTCTTTACTTGAACAATTGAGGTCATCCCGAGAGGATAAGGAATCTCAGTTTCAGACCTTCATCTCACATTTCTCACCCACCAATGAGTTTTTCTTATCCATCCAAAGCTTTCGCAGGATCTCTCCGCTTCTCTCTTAGGTAGGATAATTCTTTCTCCCTCTCAACATTGTCCTACACAAGTTGATGTTCATTGTTTGGGGAAAGGGGATTATTTCCTATGGTCTCTCCTACTTGTAATTTAGAGAGCCCACTCACTTGGGCTAACCCCTCTAGCTTTGTCTTTGATAATCTTAACAACTTTGAGGATTAGAGGAAGTCTCAATTCCCTATTTCACATACTCCTTGTCGAGGGTTGAGTCATACTCATATTCCCTTATGGGTAATACCAGAGGGAAAAGACACTACCACCTACATACAATGAAGGGCATGTCACTACTTGAATTTGTTCTTTTGGTTTGATTTTTATAAAGCCTTTGGTATCCCTTCAGTGGGTAGAAAATCGATTATTAGGATAACTCAAGAAAAGGCAGTTAAATAAGTCTCCCAAGGAAGATAAAGGACTATTATTGGGACCCTTAGACTTTTCCAAGCCCACAAACTAGTTACACCATGGAGCTCCTCTCCATGAACATAAGGGGGTTGGGGTGACAAGCCAATAAATTGCCCCTAAAATGATTAATCGAAGCAGAAAACACTGACATTGTCTTACTTCAAGAGACCATGGCGTTGGGTGATGTGCTGGTGAATGACTTACAAAAGGTACTAAATGACTGGAAATTCTTGGCCATTGATTATGTAGGGTTATCTCGTGGTCTTATTTCATGCTAGAACAAAAATGTGTCACATACAAATACTTTCTCTCTTACCTCAGGTTTATGCATGGAGGTCCTCAGCAAAATAATGGGGCTCACCTTCACTGTTCTTAATTTGTATGGCCCTTATGAGGGCAAACATACATTTTGGAACTAGTTATTTGATTTGTAGTGTCTTAACCCTGATAATCTTGTGACTGGGAGTGACTTAAATTTCACTTTGCATAGTGGAGAGGTTTGGGGCCAAAGTGCCAAGGTTGATAGTCAAGCTGGTTTTTTCTTAATCGTTTGGATTTGGTAAACCTTGTAAATGTTGAACCAATTGAGCTAAAGCCAACTTGGTCCAACAACCATGCTGGCTTAAATGGTATTTCAAAGCAGTTGGATAGGTTTCTAGTTCACCACGATTGTCTTCTTCAAGTTCATAGATATAGATCATGGGTTTGTGAAAACAAAATATTAGGTCATTTTATGATTGCAGTAGAATTTGTCCACGACGAAAGAAAACCTAGGGCACCTTTTAAATATAACTTAGGGTGGTTTCTTGAAGAGGAGTTTCAAAACATGGTTAAATATTTTTGGAAACATTATGATCCTACTTCAAGATCCTCAACCTGTGAGAAATTTGTTTCCGCTCTAAAATTGGTCAAACAATAGGTGTTGTGTGGGAAAATAACAGATTCAAGTTGAGGATGCACAAACCTTCGAGGTCAAGGAGTTTTTGGGAAAAAAATTTGAAGGTTCTGTTAGAGGCATCCTCGATGAGGTTGAATCTATTACGCTCAGGAAGCTAGAAGCGTAGAAAGACAAATTGTTGGTGGACAACGAAAGGGACTGGAAGATCAAAACTCGAGATATGTGGCTTAAGTTAGGAGACAATAACACCAAGTATTTTCAAAAATTTGCTTCACATAGGAAGTTGTTATCACATCCATAGTAGTCGGGGCTACCATGACTTTGGATCAGTTTCGAGCACATTTATGAGCCAGTCCTTTACTATGATATGCACGAGATCAATAGTTGATGAGCAGTTCATTAACGATCACTCTTATTTTCAACAGATCCGGAACATACATTTATTCAGTATCATGTCAGGACTGAACCTCATGACCCCAGATTGATGATTGAGTTAGCCATTCTCTTCCATACAAAGCAGATATGATGGCAATGCCCATGGTTTACACAGTAGCAGTGTTCCAGTGTTACTCAATGATTACAGGGTTTATATGCAGGTATATGACCCAACAAGTATATGGTCTATGCACTTGGATATTTCATAGTATGCTCGTTTACTTATCTTGGTAGCTTGATTGGGTACATGGTGGTCATGAATTGGCGATATCTTATGTAGTTTATATTTAGCTGGTCTAGAGTAGAAGTGATTCAATTACTTTGAGTGAGAGGTTCTTGTGTATACTCGCTCGTCATGCCCTTATCATGGTATGGACTTGGCCATTCCCCCCCATAGGGTCTTTGATAGTCATGGAATCATATTTTCACCTTCGCCATCCATACGTTATCTTCCATTTTGATTGTATCTGGACTTACAACTTAGCTAGTGATATTGAGGACTTCCCTCATCTATGTCTTTGTGTTGGATAGACTCCATGCTTACCTTATGTCTCGGCTCTGGAGTGTGTGATTCTAGTCACAGTGATTGTTCTCCTTTTGTCCGTGAAACCAAGTATGCCTAACAAAAGTGTATTTAGACACTAATGCATCATAACTTAAATGTTATATCCTATGGATGCAAGAGCCAACAAAAACAATGTTGTTAAACACTATATCTATCGTAGATAGTTGGTGGCCAAGGGACGAGCACTCATCCTTTGTATGATGTAAGGTCCTTTTCCTCTATAGGGAAAGAGGGTGGTCTAGGGAAATAGGGTGGTCACTCCATCGTACCTATGGATGGTGGCGTGAAATGGAGGTCATACCGAGTCATTATCTGAGGCCCGCAAGGCTATTCAGGGCACCTTCTCTTGGAGGCTGAGTAGTGAAAGTTGATCTAAAAGTAAACTTAATGATAAATCATAAAGTGTGTAAAGCTTGTGATGAATTAAACTACAGTAACGGTTGTTTGTCTAGAGTTTACTGGAAGCAGTCTCATCACTCTACCCATTTGTGAGACACCGCCATCCCCTTTGTGTTCCTCTATCCAACATATGTATAAGTGGTCTCTCCTTATTCCTTTATCCGAGAGGTCACATTGTTGAGGTTGTCAAGTCATACCCCTTAGCCTAGCCTTGTTTCTTCTGTCTTCACTCATTTCTAGCAAAATGGCCAAGTCTGTAAATGAGTATACACTTGAGGTTCTTGTTTGAAGTTACTAGTTACTTTGGTCTAGATATATTATTGATACTTTGGTCTAGATATATTATTGATACTTCAATTATGTAATCGCTGCTAAAAATCCACGTTATGCTTTAGTAGTGCTATCAATTAAAATAAGGGAGCATATATTATCCATGTGTACTTGCATCATCAGTTATTTGTAGTCTACGACATTATTTTGATCAGTTTTGACTTGGTCAACCTAGTTTGACCAAGTCAACAAAAGGATTCGGGATGAGTATGGCCAATGATGTTTGAGATTGATTATTCATGGTCCTTTGGTTCCCATTAGATGGTTCAATGCTTCAGGCAGTGGCTTCATATGATGGTTTGGTATATTTTTATTATTCTGGCATGGATGAGATTACAAATGATTATCTTAATGGTCACATGGTGTATGAGTACTCATTCCTACTTGATTTGGACCTTCTGATTCCAATGGGACACTTAGTTTTCAGTTCTAGGAACATACATTTCATATAGTGGTCAGTTCATCACTTTGCAACAAATTGCCATATAAAATGGCTTGTACAAGACTTATAGAGGGGCACTATAGAGGAGATATGGGGTGAAACCACTTATTATTACCATATTCCCATATCTCCAGACACATCAGCGCAGTCAGATAGGTGCCCAGATCATGTGGAAGTGAGTTACAGTCATTTTTATATTTTCCAGGTGATGCTCCAACAGTAAAAAATGGAAGAATGACTAGCAAATGAAATCGATTTGGCTTAGTGAGGCAAGGAAATGGCATAGGGTTGATATGAGACTTGTTATTGATGCATATTACACCCTCTGGCACAATATTCATCATCAATGGGGTCCACACGTCATCCCAGTCATCTCATGGGGGCAACTTCTTATGTTATTAGAAGCACGCGACTTAGTGACTTTAGTCACTTTATGCTATGTTTCATGATTATGATGTATGTGGGGTTGGCTAGTGAAGATGTTTTACACCTCCTAGCCCCCCCACCCTGCTGTTATGTTGTAATCCTAGTGATATGTCATGTCTTATGTCCCCCTAGGGTGTCATTGAGGGAAAACGCCCCCCTCCTTTTGAGTGATCCATGTATATTGTATCTGGCACTTGTTAGCCATTGATCTCATTGTATTATCTTTTGATATCAACCATTCATTCAAAAAGTGGTTAGGGTTTTGGTCTCTCTCGATTCTATTTAAGAGAGAATGCCCATCATCGTAAAGGGACTTTTGGACTTGGATTATTGGAAATAAAGAAATACTTTGTGATCAAATTCTTGTGTCTATGATTGAATGTGAGATTTGGTCACTAAATGCTAGTCTTCTCATGCATTGTTAGATCTTTGTTGTGCCTTTCATATTTTTCATGAATCTGTTTTTTATTTGCAGCAGGGAAACCAATTTTGAGAGGGGCGCACTTGCAAAAGGAGCTTGCCTTGCTCTTCTCTCTTGGATTGGGGGTTTTAACAGGAAGTAAATTTGTCCTTGACCATTTACTCATTGTTTATTTTATCTCTCGTTTTTTATCACTCATCTATTTGCATTATTGATTGATCTTTCCTCGGCTGTGTAGGTTAGGTGGGACGCACTTGGTTCTTTGGATGTTTCGTGGATGTGGGTACACAAATTCTTCATTTGATCTTATTGGGGCTAGTCTTCACCATACGACATTCATCTTCGGGCATTAAGTAAGTGATTTCATTTGATTTTCCTCAGTTCTATTAATTTATCCATTGGTCTAAGCTCAATTTACATTAAAACCCTAACTACATAAATTTATAAAAATTATATGGGTCTAGTAACTTAGATTTTTGGCGAACCATTTATGGGTTTTTACCTTTAGGCCTATCCCAAAGTGGGTTCACTAGGGCATCACCCTCAGTGGACTCCTAATGCCCATTCCCTAGGCAGTGGTCTTCTATGCCTTACGCCCTCCTTGGTTTGTCTATCTTTCGAGTTGTTTAAAGATCCAATTTCAAGCTTGTGTGTGATAGCACTATCAAACCAATCATCAAGCTATGCTAGAAATCCCTAGGTTATCCAGATCTACCACCTTGGACCATTTTTCCCAAAATTTAATTCGCGTTTCCCAAGACAGTTAGATTTGATCATTTATCCTAGCACTCAGATCCTAAATCCTTGCTTGAATCCAAATTCATTGTGACTAAAGTGTTTTGGGTTGAAATCTTATCTCTCTTAAGCCTCCATAGTGACTTTATCCCTTATATCTAGGGAGTTCATCCTTCACCTTATGTATTCTATTGCTTCGTCTATTCTGGTGAGTGGATTAGATCTCTCCTATCAGGAGTAGATCAAGGTCTCCCCCTTTGCTATCTAGGGATTTGATAGGACAAAGTGAAGAGTGCCTCAGTTGGAATGAAAACCAATCTATCTGGGAATTGAGGCCCTCTTAGGTCACCTCTTTAGTTTCCTAGTTCATGTACCATCCTTAATAGGATCACCTAATAGGGGCGACTACAAGTTGCGTGATAATAGAAGCATAGGAACACAATTTGGGAAATGACTAATTACTAGGGGGTCAAAATCAGGGACTTTCAAGGACTAGTAGTGATGGGGGTTGCACATTTTGCAAATATTTTTAGAGAACTATATTAAGTTAATATTGAAGAGATTATTAAAGTCGTTTCCTTATTCCCTAGGTTAGGCAATGATGAGGTCTGCGAGAATCTATTTAGGCCTATTACTAAAGAAGAACTTTTGCACATTCTTGGTTCCTCATTAAAAAGGACAAGATTCCAAGTCTGGATGGATAGACTACAAATTTTTTTAATGAATTTTTTTAACTTGTTGGCGATAATCTCCTACTAGTGGTTGAGGAGGTGAGACTTAAAGGAAACATTCCTGGGAACATTAATGAAGCCTTCATAGCTTTGATTCCAAAAGCGAACTTCCTGGATTCATTTGATGGATTTAGTCCCATATCCCCATGCAATATCCTATATAAGATCATATCTAAGATCATACCTAAGATCATACTAGTCATATCAAAGCCAATAATTTACATATTTATTTTAGTTGAACAATTTGGTTTCCTAGCGGGAATCAAAATTCAAGAAACAATTGGATGTGCATGAGAAAGCTTACATTCTTTGAAAATTAGTCGTGTTCTAGAAGTTGTCGTCGAACTAGATCTATCAAAGACCTATGATAGAGTCTCTTGGTTATATTTACATTTATTACTCTTACATATTGGCTCTACTCTTCCCCTGGTAAAGTGGATTTTTGGATGTGTGTCTTCAACAAACTTTGTTGTCTTAATTAAAGGATCAACTACTACCCTTTTCAAAGCATCAAGAGGTCTGATATAGGGGTACCCACTATCTCCATACATCTTCCTCCTTGTCATAGAAGGGATGAGTAGAGCAATCTCTGAAGCCATAGTCCAAAGGACTTTCCAGGGTCCAAAAATTGGAAGGAATGTCAGATTGTCTCATCTACATTTTGTGGATGATATCCTACTTTTCTACTATGGCACTGACTGTTATGGGAACACTATCCGGGGTATACTCCAACTTTACAGTAAGGCAATGGGGATGCTTATTAACAAAGAAAAATATGCACCATATAATTTAAATTTGAATCAAGATAAAGATGTTTTCTTACAAATTTTATTCCCTTTTAACATCTAAGTCTTGAGAATGGCATCAAATACTTGGGTTGTGTTTTAAAACCCAATGGCTATACTAAACAAGAATGAATGTGGTTGATCAATAATGTTGAAAGGAATATTTCTCTTTGGTGTAACAAATGGATCTCGAGAAGTGGCAGGCCAATATTGGTCAAATCTGTCTTAGAGGAAATTTTGGTATAAAGGCATACCTTGGCCGATATCCCTAAGGGGATCCTCGAAAATATTTGCAAACTACGTTTCAATTTCCTTTAGCAGGGGGGTGCAGAGTACAAAGGTGTTGGTTGTGGAGCCTGATTATATTCCTAATGCATCCAACCCCTAGGTTGTTGCCCCCGATGGAAATTTAAAAATGCCTTGTAAAATGTTGTAATTTGTAGTAATATGGATTGTTCTTGACTTGGTTAATAATGGGTTTAGTTAGTGGTTTACGGCCCCATGGTTTTGCGTAACTTGTGGTATTTTCCCATGGTTATTATTAAGTCACATATCTAATGATAGAAGTTATGTTAGGGATTTTTTTCCCTAGAAGGAAACCCTCTTTTATGTATGAGGGAATTATATTGCAGCTGTGTATTGTGAAAGATTAGTGTGACTGAGTGAGAGAGACTATCAGAGAGTGAAGAGGAAGTTGCAACTGATGTGTTGTGGGTTGTATCCCTTCATTTTGTTCACCAGTATAATAAAAAGGATTGTTTGTTTCTCTGTGGACGTAGCCCATATTGGGTGAACCATGTATAATGGTGTCTCTCTTGTATTGTGTTCTTATGTGTTTTATTTCCACATTTTATTTATATTATTGCTCTACAATCCTGTTTTCTAACAAAAGGTGTCCATTGGGTTTGTTGGAAAAAATTGTCAAGTCCCAAAGAAAAATGGGGGATTGGATTTGAAGGATACTCACCTATTTGGGTGTACAATGGCAACAAAATCATTATGGATTGTGCTTACAAAGGATAGTCTCTAGAAAAGGATACTAGTTCATAAGTATATTGAGCCTAACTCTATTATTGATTGGATAAGGAAAAAAAGGAAAAAAAGGAAAGATTTGCATAATGTTTCCAATCAATGGAAGGCCTTAACACTGGCCTTTCCCATACTATGTTTATTTCTGGCATGGAAGGTAGGGGATGCCACCAATGTTAGATCGGGATCCAGTGCCATTATGGTTGCAATAAGAATGTTCTCCTTCCTGAGAATATCATCCCAACACTTGCAAGATTCAGGGAAGGCAACACTCAATCATCTGGAAAAGCCCAAGGAGACTACTCTTTGGAGACAAGGGTGGCAGTCAACTACAGATAAGGGCCTCTCAAACAATTTGTCTCCCAAATGGAACCTCTTCCTTGCTAAACTTCATAAATATCACGCTAGACTATCCGAGGGCGCTAATGATTTGATTTGGGCATATAATATTGTTGCAGGTACTTATACTGCCAAATTAGGATATACTACTATGGTTTTTCTTGATTATGTTGAGCATAGGCGGTGATGGAAATTACTTAGGAGAGTCAAAGAACCTTTAAAATCCGTCCTTTTGATGTGGTTGGCTCTCAAGGGCTGTGTTTTGACATGGCACCAGCTACAGAAAAGAGGCAAATTTGGCCACAATATTTGTTTATTATGTAAAGATTGTGATAAGACCAATGAACACCTCTTTCTAGCTTGTCCTTGCATCTCATAGGTTTGACTCAAGTTGGAAGGACTAGCAGGTTCTAAACTCATCTTGCATGGTAATTCTATTGAGGCTCGTCTCTTTAACTTGTTTCGATTAAAGGCCTTGAAGAAGTGGAGGCCATTACCATTCCTAATGCTCTGGGGATTATGGTTTGTGAGAAATAGAATGATTTTTAAAGGCCTCTTTTTTCCAACTTTTCGAACCTCCACTCAGATTTGGTCACTCCTTCCTTCAAAAATATAGATTCAAATAAATCTATCAGGATAATGATGGAAATTCAGATTAATACCTCAATGGCTTAGGCACATTTTGATGGAGCTTGTCAGGGACTGGGCTCAATTGTTGGACTTAGTTTCATATTAAAACTTTCATATCAAAATCAACTCCTATTTAAGGAAAATTTTGGATCGGGCACCAATAATTATGGGGAATTACATGTTCTTTTTTACTTGTTGAAATTCAATGTGGTTTTAAACATTAGGAATTTACAGGTATTCGGTGACTCACTTCTCATTATTAACTTTATGAATGGTGTCTCACAGATTCACAATACTTGTCTTACATGATTGGGTTTATTGTTGAAGCAAGTTTCGGTTCATTTCCAACATATTGTGTACACTCATGTCTACATGGAGCAAAATATGGATGTTGATAAACTTTCAAAGGATGGATTGCTTTTACCAGAGCATAACTTTATTATGGAGGAATATTTGGATGGTTTGTTGTCTAATAGAAGGGTTGCCTCATTGGATGAGTTCTGAACTCATGTTTTAATTTGTTGAATACTTAGTATTTTGGCTTAAGTTGATGGATGATTATAATATGTTAGTTTCACGGTAACCTATAATTGTATGTTTGTTTAAGAAGTTGGAGGACTGAATTATGTCAATATCATGGCTAGACAATGTGATCTTCTTTTTTTTAGGACTTAATCTCGAACATAAATAGGCGCAATTATTATTTTTGTGTGTATAGCACCTTCTAATTGTGTTTTTTATTATACTTTAATAAAAAATCTATTTTTTTGTGGAAAAAATAAATGTAATGGGACCTCATTAAATAAGGTCCACCAGGAGTTAGGAGATTAGAGTTATCTTATGATCTATAAATAAGGATGGAGTCCTCCTTACAAGGGGTGTGGAGAAGAATATTGTATGTTGAGCTTAATTCATTAGAAGTTAGCCCCCTCAAAGAGGCAAGTGAACATGATTGATTCATCCCATCAAAATAATCATTTCAATAATAATAAAGTTGGAGCTTATTTAATATCTCTTGTGTTGTTTCTTATGGCGGATATCTCTTGTGTAGGATTTAAATAATTATTAGGTTTATAACACATTGAAATTACAACACAAAATACATGAATGCCTTATTGTTATTAAAATCACAGGAGTCATTATAACCAAAGATAATCAAACTGAGAAGTTCAATGATGATCCTATTATATTGAAGAGAATCTCAAGTTTGGAATCTTATCATTTTCTAAATCAAATAGTCGTCACCACACAATTATGGAAAACTTGAATTAGGGTGGTTTGACCCTTTCACAACAAGATATGTCTTCTCAACATGCCATAATCCACATCATCTCTTATCATTAACCATTAGAATTTCTAGAACAAAGAGTCATGAGAAGGCACTACAAGCCATGACAAAGACATGAAAGATTTTCATTAAAATGCTTTGAGGACAAAGCATTTTGAAGGGATAGGCCATGCAACAAACATAAATATATAAATACTAAAATATCAATCAATCATTAAAATAATAATAATAGTAATAAATGAAGTGACACATCCTAACTAAAGGATGTGACCTAATGAAGGGACACGACCTGTCAACCATTGTGACTAGTCAATACTATAAATACACCATCACATGGAATTGTAATTCATATTATATATTCATTATTCAATTATTAAAGACTTGTCCTTTGTGGATTTTAAGATGTTGTCCTTTTTACATTAGATATTCAGTAAATGAACTTTGTTCATTTCAATTAGGGTTTTTGTCTAGTATTGACCCAATCTCGAACAAGTGCTCTCAGTAAAATAGTCATATATGAAGCTAGCAAGATCCAAATTGAGTACCACCAGTGGTGTTGGAAATAACAAATATCAAGATGTCTATGGTGCAAATTTTAGACACAAAACTATGAAATTGGATGGGTGGCATACCGTACAAGTGCGCCCTTTTAATGTGTTCCAAAATTAACAAGTTTTGGGAGGGTTATCCTAACTTTTTCTTGGCACCTCAAAATTTAGTGCAATGTATGACATTGAAGAGAAGACATACCAATCTATTGTAGAACGAAATTTCAGACTTGAAGGTGGAGAAATTTTGGAGTTACATTAGGTGCAAGTTCAGCCATAAGGACAACCCCCAAATCAGGGTTTTTAATGATATTATGACGTAAAATTGCCATAACTTTTGATTGGAAGGTCCAATTGAGGTGAATAAAAAACAATCATAAAGAAAAAATAAAGTAGAATATGTTTATAAAGTTATTTTACAAATTGTGACAAATATCGAAGGTGGAGGAATTAGAATCTAAGGTTTGGTTAGACCCCAAATAAGAACCAATGGCAATAACTAGGTTTAGAGGAGATGGAGATGAAGATGAATTGATCTTATGGAATGGTTGAGTAGGTCAAAGAAAATGATATAACTCATTTTGTGGCAAGTTTTGATTTTCATGGTAAATGATATAACTCCTTTTGTGGCAAGTTTTGATTTTCATGGTGGATCATTTAAGTCGTGGATGAGTCTTGATGAAGATACTAGACTAAACACCACATAGGAATTATATGAAGAATTGTCCTTAAATTAATTGATCAGGGATGTAAAAATGGCTACAATACATAAAAATCAAGATTAATTAAACTAAGAAATCAAGAAGAAGGGTGTTGAGTTGTCCAAGATTTGCACCCTTGATTGAGCACTCATTAAGGAAGTTCATAATTTAAACAAGAAAATATTGGAAAAATGAAAATGGGAAAATGATGAGTCAAGGAGAGCATTGAAAAAGAAATATGAAGAAATCAAAAGGTTGCATAAACATAATCAAGACCCTCTTGATGATGTTAAGAATATAAAAAAAATTCTATAAGAGTTTGAGTCAAAGAATATAGATGAAGACATTATTAAAAAGGTTGAAGAGCATACTACCAAAAGGGTCGAAGAGAAGATTCACAAGAAGGTTGAAGAAGCTCTAAATATTGATGAGGTAAAAATATAACTGCAATCTAGAATTAAAGGACTTAAGCACATGATAGAGGATATCACCATTCAAGTTCAACAAGAGGAGGAATACAAGATTCAAGAAGGTCAATATAAAATACTTGAAGAAGTTGAGTTATAGCTTGAGGACATACATGTCAAATGTGATGTTATTTTCTCAAAGGCCAATATAATCGAATACCAAGCATAGAGGATAGAGCATGTTGATTTCTCTAAAAAGAAGTCTAATCATATGGGTGTGCAAAATGAAGAAAAACCATCAAAGGTGGAAGCATATTGACACCCTCATTACCAAGAAAGTTGTCAATAAAGACAAGAATACTCATGGAACATAGCATCAAAGAACCATTGTTCAATGGGATATAATCATACCAACAATATTTTTTTCTAAAGAAGTTACAACAACAACACATGGAATCAAAAGAAAGAAAATCATGTAACAACCAACTATCGAGGATTAAGACCAAAAACATTTGAATTTGGATGGATGGATCACCATCAATAACAATAAGAGAGCAGGTGTTAGTGTCCTACCCTAACCCCTTAAGTATATATATATAAGATGCTATGTATTAAGGCCATCTCTATTAAAGACGGGCCATATAGGAGATGTAGTATGAAAAAAAATCATTTGTAAGAGGGCTTACTAGAAGATTCCTTCTTTAGGAAATATCTAGAAGGTTTCACCTACTAGAACATTCCTTCTCTAGAAAGTACTTAGGAGATTCAATAGAACTATATAAAAAAGTTGAAGTAATGGAATGAAATGCCTTCTGAATTATTTTGTAATTGGAGCTTGGCTTCATTTGGAGGTTTCCCCCGAAGAGGCAAGCGAGCATAAATTTCATCAATAAAGTAAGGTACATAACATATGGTACCATACCACTTTTCTGAGCCAGCATGCCTCCAATTTTTTTGCAGTATTTTTTGAAGGCTAGAGATGTATTCCAATGTCTTTAAATAACACAAAGATCTACCATTCAATAGGTAAAACTATTTTTAGGGGATCATACACATAGATAATACAATCAATACTTAGTCACATTTGTTGGGCACCATTGTAACCTCTCATTGGTACCCCTTCGAGTAGTACCACATCATACAACACATGTACATAGAAGATCACTTCCACATACCCTCTGGTATATCAAAAGTTCCTTGGGAAACTTGAACCTACTTGTAGATAGTATGATTGACCACCTTGTTGCTATAGTAACATCGAGCACAACACTTGTAACATCCCGAGAAAAGACTACTTTATTGTTTGAATATTATTTTATTTACGTTGTAATAAATTTGACTATGCATGAGGCAAGGGGGCTCGGGAAACACTAATAGTTGAGTGAGTGTTGAGCTGAGAAGCCCTGGAGCACTTCAACTTGAACTAAATGACTGATGTTGAGCTAGAGGCTCTGGAGCATCAAGTGAACTAATGATTATTTTAAATGATGACTTATTATTATTTATTCTTTCAAACTGACTAGAGCAACCACTCAAAGAAAAGCTGAGCATGCAAGAATCTAGATAGATCAGTAGCCTACAACTAAAGTCTAAACTAGGCGATAGGAGAGTAAAAGTCTAAATTAAATAATTAAGATTTAAAATGAATTGTGAGGATTAAAATGAAGGAATATTAATTAAAGATAAAGAAAACTGAATCTACTAGGTGTCAGTTAGATAACTGAGTGACTTTAAACCCAAAATACCTAGATGCCTTGCCCCAAAAAAATATTAGTAGTAGAGAAGGTAACGTTGCATGGACACATTTTCCAAGTGCATTGAAGAGGGTCCAGTGGTGAGTCTAAGCGCTCAACACCAGCGCTGAAACCTGGTGTGTCCAACATAAAGGACTGTCCGGAGAGGACTATATTATCATTGCATGGGAAATGTCATTCAGATGGACTCACACCAAATAGGTTGATAAATGAACCTTGTGGATGCTCTGCTGTAGTAAAAGAGATAGAAAACTACCCTAGGTATGTCTAGGTTCTTATTATGCTCAGCTTGGCTCGGGGGTGACCGGTGGAACGATCCAGGAACGAATTGCGGTCTAAGGTTGAGAGGAACATGGAAGCTCCTCAGTCAGTTAGTCTGCAGTAAATTACTGATAAGTATTTAAATTCAAAGTTCTCTCATTTTTCTTTATTAATGCATATGTTCTTCTTTTTATTTAAAGTTGAGAAAGATTCGTTGACCTGTAGAATGAAGATCGATTATTCTATAGATCCATTATTGTAATCGGTTACCACATATGGGATCATATCAAATCTTGATTGACTAGTTATTGGTTTAAATTAGCATAGATCTGTTGTTTGTATCATAAGAGTTAGGAGATAACCGAGACAGATCTATTGGGATCTAAGTTATTTGTCAATAAAGCCAAATGCAGATATGTGGATTTAACCTCTTTTTAGGTTAGATATAAAATGTTGTGCTAACCCCATGTAACAGGTTGATGCAGGTCGTATAAGGGTAATGCAGGATTCTCTTCCCTTTTCTTTTTGTAATATTATTATTAACTGAGAGATCTCAATTTGACAAGAATGACTTTAGCGAAACGTAATCTTTTTCTATTATTTGTCTCTCATTCCGATTTAAGTTCTCATGATCACTTTGAATGTTTATTTGGCGAAATGCTTAGGTTAAAATACTTATAGTTTAATATTTTATTATAAACGGGGAAATCTCCTTAAAACCCTTATGCGAGGAGAAAAATTGTTTAGAATTTCTGGGCAGTATGCCCTAAACCATCGCATGGGATAGGATAGTTTTAGTTAAACTTCTCCATAAAATAGTTATTAGTAAATATTAACTGTTATATTGCAAAGAAAACGCTGTAAATATCATCATTGAAGTATTCACTATTCAAAACAACACTACATATATAAAACTGAAATATTCGATCTACTTTCAAGAAGCCATATATTGTTTTTAAACTCTTTACAATCACGACTTTTCCCTTATTTAAACCTAGGGCAAAAAGCTATACATTTTTCTCAAGAAACCGATTGTAAGGAACCATGTATAGAGACCACATTTCCTTCATTTAGGGCCACACGTCTTTTTCCTCGTCTAGCTAGGGAGGACATTTCGTACACAGAACTTAAACATAGAAAATACTCTTTTCCCTTACTTAAACACAGAAGAGCAGATAGACATTTAAAATACTAAAGAACACTTTACCCATCGTTTATCTAACTGTTCATTTGAAGGTCGGATTGCCAACGTTTCTTCTCTTAAGACCAGACGATTTAAATTCATAAAACCCTAAGACGAATTCGAGAAGTATTTCCTACTGTATTATAACTCTTATATCCCGATTTTAAACAAGTAGAATTCTCCAGCATTTTATAGGAACAAAGCCCTGACTCATACTACGACCATTTTCACCTAACAAATGAGACTGTAGACAGAACCGCAGACTGAAGTATTTAAGACAGAGATCAAACAATTCAAGGAGAAAAACATACATAGGATTTTCCTTTTCCTATAGAGACCAAGTATTCATCTCAAATGTTTATTTATAGTTAGAGAGAGCCGAAAGAAATCAACCATATTCCTTCCCTAAGTCTTTTCCTTTTAAAAACATAAATCACATAAAAGAAAACGAAGTAATAAGCTATCCTGAACAAAGCCACTTGGGTTCATAGCGTGAAACGCTTACCACAGTCCATATATTTACAAAAAAACAAAACAAGACGATGCAAAACCTTCCAAACATCAAAACCTGCTACAAACGAAGTTTTACTTCTTAAACCACTGGAAATGTTCAAAGAAGTTTTAGGGTAAACATTTCCCCAAACTGGTGTTTAGCCATCAAAAGAAATCTTTAAATGCTGGCGAATGGGAAGCTCAACGTGGGCTACTCCTTGTGCCTCCCAAGCCACTCAACATCAATACATTCATTCTCCATTAGAATTACAAATGCAACATTACACCAAATGAGAGTATGCCCTGGGACCCCATACAAAAAAACAAAACAAGACGATGCAAAACCTTCCAAACATCAAAACCTGCTACAAACGAAGTTTTACTTCTTAAACCACTGGAAATGTTCAAAGAAGTTTTAGGGTAAACATTTCCCCAAACTGGTGTTTAGCCATCAAAAGAAATCTTTAAACGCTGGCGAATGGGAAGCTCAACGTGGGCTACTCCTTGTGCCTCCCAAGCCACTCAACATCAATACATTCATTCTCCATTAGAATTACAAATGCAACATTACACCAAATGAGAGTATGCCCTGGGACCCCATGCCTTACCGGGGTCCAAAGCTTGAAGCAAACGTCGCCACCTCCACATATGAACACTCCAACTGCTGCAACGTTTTCTCTCGTCACACAAACATAGACGCAGTATATCATTATGAATTCTACAGTATTAAAACAAGGAAATAAGTATGCAGTTTTTAAATGCAGAAGAAACCAGAATGTTACGTCACGAGAGTCGTTGATGGGTAGTGTCTGATTTTGGAACCAAACTCAGTCTGATAGCTCGACCAGAGCACTCTCGCCAGTGCAAAAATCACATGGTGCTCTCCCCAAAAATGTAAACAACAAAATGTAGAACTAAACGTTGGACGAAGGGTTGTATCGAAAGCCCAGTTACCCATGCTGCAAACGTGGACTCCAATACCTGCTAGTTCACATGGCACCATTTATTACGCCATCTACCAGGGTTGCATCACTTGAATTTTTGTTTGATAACGCGTCATTGCATAGTTTGCAGCCCAATAAGGGAGTCGAGGGTTTAGGGTTGAGTACATTTGTTGTTTAATCCAAGAATCGTGGTGGGTTATTACTTGTCCCTAAAACATCCACGACTTAGGAGTTGGTAGTGTTTGCCATAAGATTCAACCTCGCCTTAGAAATTTTATGCCATGTTATCACCTGCATCAAGATTTAAAATAAGGTTTTAGCTCCTAAGAGCTAAGTAAGACCCGGGGCTCGAGGGACCCCTCCTCCTTTACCTATAATATTACATCCCTAGGTAATTCTTTTATGGCAAGGCTTCCACCCCTTCATAAATCAAAACATAAGAAGGAAAGTATACGTCTAAGCAAACTTAATTAGAACTCTTCCTTGATTTTTGACATATCACACACATCCAGAAGTAAAAATGTTACAATCATAACTAGCACAATTGAAGAGCTTCAAGGTTCACAACTTTTCCTTGTTAGGATTATTTTAACCATGGGGTTATTTCTCGGTTAAACCTTAAGTTAGGTAGACTAATGACCCTTTCAAAAATTTTAATTTTTTTGTTGATTTTAGGGTTATTACAACACTCAAGCAGATTACTCTCGACTACTTGGGTAGTTAGGTAGTATGACTAAGGGCGTGATTGAGCCTCCTTAGTTAGTTCTATGAGAGATTGGATTGGGTATTACTATTGAACCTTGCAAACATATTAGAGAGTTATAGCACTCGACAATCCCTTGTTATAAGGACCCCAAAAATCCTACCCTCTATCACCAGCCAGTGGTCCCATGGTACACACCCACAACCAGAAAAACATGAAGGAAACCAAGGATCCACTCAAAGAAACCAAGGATCTTGCAACAATGATCACGACCTTACAACAAATAGTTGAACAAATCCACCTCAATCAAACTAATCGACGACAAGTGTTGAACATTCTAACTAAACATGTGGGTCTAGATACCACACTAGAATATCAATCCAAAGATGTTGTTTTCAATGAAGAATAAGGCTCTTACACTCTATTCATTGCCACCCACTCCCCACCTTTATATGATAACAATTCATGACACCGCTTCCCAAAGGTGGACACATGCAAATATGATGGTTTAGATCCCTCGGGTTGGGTTACCCAGACGGAACATTACTTTGCTCTCCATGGCATCGAGGATGTTCTCCACAATCTCAAAGTGGGATTCTTATATATAGAGTTATAACATTGCTAGTGGCGGATATGGTACCATAAATCTTATCATTGTTATGTCCCCTAAAGCCAATTCATGAAGATCCTTCATGATGGTTTTGAAAGTGACACTCAGTACCTAGGAAGGTTGACAAAATTATGCCAGAGCGACATAATTTTGGACTATATTATAGCATTTTGTATTAGTAATCTACATAGAGAGTCTATCCAATTCCTTTTATGGGAATGCTTCATCAATGATCTCAAAGAAGAAAATCAAGCACATGTCACTATGCAATGCTCAACAACATGGTTAGAAGCTTGTGATAGAGCTAGAGAAGCTGAAATGGTGATTTATACCCAACCCAAAAAACCTTCATTTTCTCCTTTCACTGCATCTTCCATGGCTGCTACTTACAACAATTCCAACCCACCACCACTAAGAATCCAAAATTTATCCCTATATGCAATGACCGAATGTCAACTCCTTGGACTTCGCTATAACTGCAATGAAAAACATTTTAGAGGGCATAAATGCAAATAATATAAATTATTCCAAATAGATGTATCACCACATGAGCACTCAAAAGACATAACCATGTAGGACACTCAAGAACCAAAAGAGAAGGTTATTGCTTCGCCCTTGTAAGACCCCAATGTGCAAGCTCCTGGGGAGGAACCTCAAATATCACTCCATGTCTTATCAAGTTTCTCCCCATCCCAAACATTGAAGTTGATAGGATACATCAAGCACTGTAAAGTCTTTGTATCAAATGACAACAACAACACCCACAATTTCATTCATGTGACAGTGGTTGAAGAATCCCATTGCCACGTCAAACCTATATCCAATTTCCAAATTATGATAGCAAATGGGGATATGATGAAATGTGGTGGTCATTGTGAGAACTTGAAACTCCAAACGGGTGACTACCATCTTAAAACCCACATGTTCATTATTGACATGGGTGGTTGTGATGTAGTTATCGAGATGAATGGCTAAGGACTTTGGGACCAGTCACCCTGTATTTAGAGGAACTATATTTCAACTTTGATAAGGAAGGGCACACACATCATCTCGAAGGGATTACTTGAGGTTCTTTGAAAATTATCTCCTCCCACCATATGGAGAAGCTATATAAGAAATGTCATTGTTGTATCATTTCCCATTTCAATTCGTTACAAATCGTGGAAGCATCCACATAGGGCATTCACTCTAATTTGTAGTTGGTTCTCTCCAAACATCATCGGGTTTTTGAAATACCCAAGGGTTAACGTCGGATTGTGGGGAGCATGGCCATGGTATTCCACTAATTCTTGAATGCCAACCTCCTAATGTATACCCTTATCGGCACCCTTTTGCTCAAAGGAATGAAGTAGAAAATATAATTTAGGACTTATTGGAGGTTAGCATCATTTGTCCCAGTACAAGCCCTTATTCCTTGCCAGTGGTTATGGTATTGAAAAACAAAGGCGCTTAGTGCATGTTTTTGGATTTTTGGGCTCTTAAGAAATTAACTATCAAGGATAAATCTCCCATTCCAGTCATTGATGATCTCTTAGATGAGATTCACGGTGCCAAGTTCTTCACTATACTAGTCCTTCGGTTAAGCTACCACCAAATAAGGATGAAACAAACAAACATTCCTAGGACAACTTTCCACACCCATGAAGGTCACTATGAATTCTTAGTCATGCCTTTTGGCCTTTACAATGCTCCATCCACCTTTCAAAACCTCATGAACAAGATTTTTCGACCTTTCCTCTACACTTTGGTGTCGGTTTTCTTTGACAATATCTTAATCTACAACAACACATGGGAAGGCCACTTAGAGAAAGTTGATCATGCGTTGCAATTACTCAAGGACCATTAGTTATTTGTGAAGCATTCCAAATGTGCTTTTAGGGTTACCGAGGTTGAATATCTGGGTCACATTGGGAGTCAGGAGGGAGTGTTGGTGGAACCATGGAAAGTGGTGGCTATGCAAGATTTGTCATGCCCCAAAACTCTTAAGAGCTTGCAGGGTTTCCTAGGACTGACCAACTACTACAAAAAGTTTGTGAAAAATTATGGAAAAATTGCAGGTCCCTTAACATCATTGATCAAACAAAATGCATTCGTTTGGAGCGAAGAAGTTAAGTGGGACTAATTTGCATTAAAGGATGCCATGTGCACTACTCTAGTGTTAGCAATGCTTGATTTCACTAAGAATTTTGTCTTAGAATGTGATGCCTCAAGACGAGGTCTTGGAGCAATATTGATGCAAGGAGGACACCCTTTGGCCTTCACTAGTAAGTAGTTATGTGATTGGAATTTGGGAAAATCTACATATGAAAAAGGGATGGCACCCATACTTCATGTAGTTGAGACATGGCAGCCTTATTTAATAGGGAGGTGCTTCTAGATCAAGACCGACCATCATAGTTTAAAATATTTCCTTGAACAACAGTTGTCCTCTCTAGAGCAAAATAAGTGGGTTATTAAAATGTCAAGGTATGATTATGAGATTGTATATAAGAAGGGTAGAGAAAATGTGGTGGCTAATGCATTGTTTAGGAAATATGAATAGGAGGGCTCTCTCTTTGCATTATCCTTACCAATTCCAACCTGGCTCAAGGAAGTGCATAAAGAATGAATGGTGAATGACACCATAACCCAACTTATCCAACGACTTAAGGAATAGCTAAACCCTCCTATAGGGTATACCTAGCTCCAAGATACATTGTGCTATAAAGATCACATTTTCCTGGCACTGAATTCAACCTTAAAACAAACAATCTTATAGGAGTTACATTTTTCACCCTCGGTATGTCACTCAAACTTTCATAAACCCTATGAAAGGATTGAGTGTTCATTGTTTTGGGAAGGCATGAAAACAAACATCCAAAATTTTGTTGAAGCCTTCGACACTTGCCAAAGACACAAGATCAAAAAAATGAAGTTGCTAGGGGCCTTGCAATCGCTTCCAATTCCAACCGATCTATGGACTAATATTTCTTTGGATTTTATAGTGGGGTTTCCAAGAGATGGTAATAAATCAATCATCATGGTGGTTGTCGATTACCTTTCCATATACACCCATTTTTATGCCTTGTCACATTGTTTTACACCATCATTAGTGGCCCAAGTCTTCATGGATCATATTTTAAACTTACATGGCATGCCCACTTCCATTGTATCCGATCAAGACCTTACCTTCATGAACAACTTTTGGTAGGATCCATTTAAACTTCAGGGTACTCAATTAAAACTCAGCACGACCTATAATCCCCAAACAAATGATTGAACAAAAGTAGCTAATAAGTGATTGGAAACCTATTTGAGATGCTTCGTGTCAAAAATGCCACACCGATGGGAATAATGGATTCCTCTTATATAATAGTGGTATAATACTGCTTATCATGGATCTACCAAAATGACCCCATATGAAGCAGTATGTGGTATAATACTGCTTTATCATGCAAATTCACTGCGATATATCGCTCATTTCTTCTCTACCTCAAATGTTAAAAGAGGCTAATCTTTCCATGTTTCCTTACAGATATTTGGCCAAGTGAAATGTTATATTTTCGTATCTAACCCTTCTTATTGGTCCTTGCGTCTCAGGCTGCAAGGACTCTATGAATTGGATTGCCACAATTTCAATTTGTCTATTAAAAAATGAAAGCAACTTTTAAGAATATATTCTAAGTTTTTATTGCAATGTATGATTAACACTTTTCATGGGAAAAACAATATACAAAGATTGTTTTCCTAGACAATCACCAAGTTGGTCTTCTTATTTGGCCTCATTTTGAGGTAGGGTGCCTATTGTTCCTAAAAATATTAGGTTAAAGTTTAGATTATTTAGTACATCTTTATGAAACCAAGTAATGCTGGATAATTTATGGCATTACTTCTAACATTAAATGTTATGTAATTTGCTTACAATGGTATATTGTCGTTGTTGCACTGCCTTGTAGCTACTATGTGGCAGCTATGTTTGTCACAACTATGAGATGCACTCACAACACCTATCTTGAAGTTGCTACATAACATCACTACATGCACTCATAACATATATCTTGAGGCCGCCACATAACAATGCTACATGCACTTATGATATGTATCTTGAGACTAGCAAAAATAATAACACATATATTGATAGGCTCGTTTTCTTATGTGTTATGGAAGACTACTAAAAACCAAATCTTTAAGCATTGATAAAGAGGTCTCACATGTTGATTAGATACCATTGTTCACATTTATCCTTCGCAAACGAACTGGCCTGAGGAAGATCAAATGAATCCTTATCTTCAACCTCAAATCTTTCAAGCGACTTAGAAGCATCCTCATAATCCTTAATTCAGTAATTGTGCATTACTCTCTTTCCGATGGAGTTAGAAGAGTTGCACTTGCCATTAAGCATTGGTCACCCACTAAGAAGTTGATAAGGCTAGCAATTTGTGCTGAAGATCAATTCGGGCTTTTGTTCGTGAATGAAAGCTTGGTTGGATATTTAAGCTTCTATTCTTGAATGGAACCTTGGTTGGGCACTCCCTTTAGTGCTTGAGATTCAAAAGAGCTTGAGCTAAGGCACAATGAAAAAGGTCTTGTTTATATGTAATTTAAAGTGAAACTAGAGAGAGGGTAGAGTCGACCTTATTTCCAGACTCCTACGTTGAAATGCTTGAGAGTTGAGCTTCTCATCAATTTCATAGTTTTGGCCTTGTATTCCTTCTTCATTTTATACATGTTCATATGGTAAAGAGTGTTATAAGAGCTAAAGCCTCTATGCACTGAATTGTTCCATATTTATAATAAACCACAACGGTTGCATTCCTTAATTGCATATGTTTGAGAGGCTTTTCCCCTCGGCTTACAAGCATGTCTTAAGTAAGTACCCATCATCTTCTTTTCAGTATTTCATTGCACAATGTTTAGAAAACACCAAATTTCAGCAAAGGCTTATTTAGTAATGCGTACTTTGATCTTCTGGATGGAATAAAATCCTCGAGTTTGTATGTATGTTTATGACAATTGGCAATTAAATTTTCTTCTATTATTATTTGTACACCATTGTTTCCTAGTCCATTTGTGCTTTTTCTCATTTATGCTTCAGTTTATGCCTAATCATTTCATTGATATAGCATAATAGAAATGAACCCTAAGTACCCTCCATGCAACCTACTAAACTCAAATCTTACGCAACAATTAATGGTGGTGTACTACATCCAAAATGTGGCACATCCAGTAATGACATGATCCTTAATTATACAATTTTGTTGCATAGGCCTTCAACTCTACCTTCTTCTTACCATTCTCTAGTGCTTTAATCTCTGCATAATACTCAAATTGTAGCTTAGGAAACTGAGTATCATCTTGCAAGTCAAAATCAACAAACCCTATATATTCAACTTCCCCAATCAATGGTTCCATAATGTTTATCGTTTCATGTACTTCGACCATGGGCATATTGGCTTCTTTGTGTGCATTCTGCTTCGAATGGGCCTTGTGTTAGAAAAACAGGATCACAAAGCAATAACAATAAACAAGATGCAAGTATAAAACACATTAATACATTGCAAGAGAAACACCAATATAATGTGGTTCACCCAAGATGGGCTACGTCCACACAGAAATCGCCAATCCTTATTACTATACCATCCAACAAATGAAAGGATACAACCTGCAACACATCCGCTACAACTTCCTCTTCACCCTCTCATAGTCTCTCTCACAACACAGTACAATACCATACATTACACATCTGTATTACAATGTCTTCCTTTTAAAGGGGAATTACCATGGGAAAACACCACGGGTTTCCCAATACCATGCGCCCGTAAAATGTTGGCCAACAAAACAACCCCAAAAATTTATTTCAGTGGGTAGAGCCCCCCCACACACCCCCGCTAGGATGAGTGTACAGTCCACCTGCACAACATATAAAAGTATGGGGTACAAACATGGTTGAACAACAAAATCTCTCAATTAGGAACATCAGGCTCCACAACCAACAATCTCCCACTTGGAGATTAATCACAACAAATCCACCGCTACTGCACTTGCTGGATTATGCTCTGAACCTTGGACCTGGCAAATTTCTCATATTCACCTTCATGATTAAAGGCCAACTGAAACTGAGTAGGAACTCAGTTTCTCTTTGGTTACTACCTTTGTCAACATGTCTGCAAGATTCTGGCTAGTATGTATCTTTTCCAACTTCAACTGTTTATCTTCCATAACAGACCATATGAAATGGTATTTGAGTTGTATATGTTTAGTCTTAGAATGGAAGGATGAGTTCTTTGCAAGATGAATGGCACTCCGGTTGTCACTATACAACCTTATATCCTCCCGCTTCTTACCTAGTTCCTCCATGAACCTCTGTAACCAAATCATCTCTTTACTAGCCTTTGTAGCAGCAACATACTCCGCTTCCGTTGTTGAAAGTGCAACAACCTTTTGCAGTTTTGAAATACAACTTACTACTGTTCCACCTACATTAAAAAACATACCCTGTGGTGCTCCTCCTACTATCTTTATCACCTGCCATATATGCATCAACATATCCTTGTAGCACAATGTCTGAACCTCCAAAACATAATGCATGATTGGTAGTACCTCTCAAATATCTGAGAATCCAATGTATTGGATTCCAATGTTCTTTACTTGGATTGTTCATATACATGCTCACAACTCCCATTGCATGTGCAATATCTGGTCTTGTGCACACCATGACATACATCAAGCTGCCAATTGTTGATCAATAGGGAACCTTGGACATGTTGTCTATCTCTTCTTATGTCCTGGGACACATCTTCTTGCTTAGTTTGAAATGGCTGGCCAAAGGTGTACTAACTGGTTTTTCATTCTACATTCTAAACCTCTCCAACTCATTTTCTATGTACTCACCCCAAGACAATATCAATTTGTGATTTTTCCCTTCTCTTGTTATTCTCATACCAAGGATTTGCTTTGCAGCACCCAAATCCTTCATCGCAAATGAATTAGCCAACTTCCTTTTGAACACATTTATATACTGCATGTTAGACCCTGCAACAAGCATGTCATCCACATACAATAACAAGATAATATATTTTCCATTATCTAGCCTTTTGAAATAAACATAGTGGTCAGAATGACATCTACTATAACCTTGTTCTGTCATAAACTTGTCAAATTTTAAATACCATTTCTTTGGAACTTGTTTCATGCCATACAAGCTCTTCTTCAACCTGTATACTAAATTCTCCTTCCCTTTGACCTCATACCCTTGTGGCTGCTACATATAAATCTCTTCCTCCAAATCCCCATGGAGAAATGTTGTTTTTACATCTAACTGTTCAAGATGCAAATATTCTATCATCATTAGACTTAAAATAGTCCTAACTAAAGTCATTTTAACAACAGGAGAAAATATTTTATCAAAATGTATACGTTTCTTTTGCGCAAACCGCTTTACAATAAGTTTGTTCTTGTACCGCTTCTTTCCTCCATCTTCTTCCTTCAACCTATAAACCCATTTATTCTACAATGCTCTTTTACCTGCAGGTAACTGAACCAAATCCTAAGTTTGTTTTCTTACAAATGAGTCAATCTCCTCATTCATGCCTTGCTCCCACTTCTTTCTAGTTTCCACCTGCAATATTGCTTCTTCATAACATTCTGGTTCACCAGAGTCAATCATCAATAAATAAAACAGTGAAGGAGAGTACTGTTCAGGGGGTCTACTTAACCTGATAGATCTCCTAACATTTGTAGGAGTTTGAGGTACTTGCTGCTGTTCTTGATTTTTCAGCACCTTTGGAACTTCATTTTCTTTGATTTCATCAAACACTATGTACTGTGTGTTTTCCTTTTCCTATCTCTTTCCCTGCAACTGATCTTTATACACAACCTTTTCATTGAATACCACATCTCTACTCCAAATGATTTTGTTATTTTTACAATCCCATAAGCGATAACCAAAATCATCAACCCCATATCGAATAAAGGTACATTTCTCGGATTTAACCTCAAAATTTGTTCTATTTCCTTTATCAATATGGACAAATGCTTTGCAACCAAAAGTTCTTAGAAATGAGTAGTTTACCTTTTTCCTTATCCATGCCTCCTGTGGAATCCCACCATCGAAAGCACTTGAAGGCCCTTTGTTTATTAAGTAAACATCAGTATCTACAACATCTACCCAAAACTGTAGGGACAACCTGCATGCAATCTCATACACCTTGCACGCTCCAAGATTGTTCTGTTCATCCTTTGTGACACACCATTTTCTTGTGGTGTTCCTGGGACTGTTTCTCTCTACGAATCCCATGGTATGAACAATAACTATCAAACTCCTTGCCGCAATATTCGCCTCCATTATCATATCTGAGACATTTCAACCTTTTTCTTATCTCATTCTCAACCAAAGCTTTCCACTTCTTAAAAGTAACAAACACATCATATGTCTGTCTAATGTAATAAACCCAAGTTTTTCTAGTTGCATCATCAATAAAAGTAACATAATAACGAGATCCACCAAGAGATTGTACTTGATTCGATCCCTATACATCTGTATGCACAAGCTCTAACTTTTCACTCTTCTTATGTTTCCCAACCATGAAGAATATGACTCTCTTCTATTTTCCATAAGCACAATTCTCACAGAATTCCAAACTTACCTACTTCAGATCTGGAAGCAACTTCCTTGAGTGGAGAATCTGCATCCCCTTCTCACTCACGTGGACAAGCCTATGATGCCACAATGTTGTATATGTTCTTGTGGAAGCTAAAGTGATATAATAGTCAGTGTTATGAGGACATAAATACAACGTACCTATCCTGTCTCCTTTTGATATCACCATCGATCCTTTAGTGATCTTCCACCATGTTTCTTCAAATGTATATAAACATCCGCCATCTCCCAACTGCCCCGTTGAGATCAGATTTCTTTTCATAGCAGGAATATGCCTTACATCTTTCAACAACCATTCACATCCATTCTTTAACTTTATTTGTACCTTAACCATTCCAAGAATTTTACATGGTTTATCATCACCCAATAAAACATGTCCAAAATCACTTTGAACATAATCATAAAGAAATTTCTGATGGGGTGTAGCATGACATGAAGCCCTTGAATCTACTACCCAGTAATCACTAGTATTGTTTAATGCAAGAATCAAAGCATCTTGTAACACATCACCTATTACATTTGCTTCCTAAGTAGTCTCCTACTGTCCATCTCCTTTCTTTTTTAGAGGTATGTAGTCTTTCTTCGGATATTATTTCTTTACACAGTTCCAACACTCTATCCTTCTCAGCCCGGACTTGGATCTGCCCTTCCTAGACTTGTTGTGATTACTTGGGCTCTTTCCTCTCTCCCTTTGTCTCCCCTGCTCTCCATAGTCAACACATTACTTGATGTCTCACCTGTGCTTTTTCTTCACATTTCCTCGCTAAGGATAACACTAACAACATCATCAAATAAGTGTATGAACCATAGACATAGTTACTTACAACCACGACCAATCCATTCCAGCTTTCTGGCAATGAGCACAAGAGTAGAAGAGCCCTAACCTCATCATCAAAGTTCACTTTTACAAAACTTAGTTGATCTGTAATTGTATTAAATTCATTTAAATGATCAACAATAGATCCACCTTTTGATATCTTCATATTAAATAAATGCTTCCTTAGAAATACCTTGTTGGAGGTCGAGGGTTTTTCATTACCTAATGTGCTCATCAGACCCTTTGTTGTCTTTTCTTTTGAGATATTGAAAGCCACCAACGAAGCCATACACAACCGTATTGTTCCTAGTGCCTTTCTATCAATAACCTCCCATTCTCCATCCTTCATAGTCATCGACTGTTTTTCTTTTCCACCCAATGGTAGGAATAGATCCTTCTGATATAGATAGTTCTCCATTTACATCTTCCATAATTGGTAGTTTTGGCCGTTAAATTTATTGATCTTAAACTTTCCTTTTTCTACCATTGCTCCCACTCGAACCAAGCACCCTTCTTTCATGCAAGTTTATTTGCCAAATAGACCTTTGACTCTAACACCAATTGTTAGAAAAACAAGATGTTAAAGCAATAACAATAAATAAGATGCAAATATAAAACACATTAACACATTACAAGAGAGACACCAATATAACGTGGTTCACCCAAGATGGGCTACGTCCACACAGAATTTGCTAGTAATTATTATGCCATCCAACAAATGAAGGGATACAACCTGCAACACATCTGCTGCAACTTCCTCTTTACTCTCTCACAGTCTCTCTCATAGTACAATACAATACCATACATTACACAATTGTATTACAATGTCTCCCTTTTAAAGGACAATTACCATGGGAAGATACCATGGGCTACCCAATACCATGGTCCCGTAAACTGTTGGCCAACAAAACAACCAAAAAATTTCTTTCAAGGGATTTGCCCCCGAATCCCCTTTCTCGGGGGTGCTGTCCCCGGACCCCCTGGCCGAGGGGGATGGTCCCCCCTGGACCCCTATGGGGAGGGAAAAGCCCCCCCCCCTTGGGATGAGTGTACAATCCACTTGCACAACATATAAAAAACCAAGGTACAGACACGACTGAACAACAACATCTCATAATTAGGAAGATTAGGCTCCACAAACAACACCATGGGCTCGGATGAAATCGCCATCACATGCACTGCTCAAACAGTATGCCTGTGTTGCTGTAGCCCTTGACAAAGCTCTAGTGCAAGTTCAAACAAACATAATGGCCATTGACTCGACCATTTGGTTCATCTCCAGAATCCAAGCTTAATATTGAAATTAAATTGACTTTATTCTTGATAAGTATGAGTAGCTCACTTGGAGCATCTTCCCTCTCTGTCTCAACATCCCTTTGCTTTGTGAAAAATCCAACACAATTAGTAGAGGAAACAATTTAAGCACCAACAATAGCAGAGATAGTAGCGTATATGGATTCAACACAAGTAATTCAATCTCTAGAGCAAGTCCTAGAAGCATAGACAATAGACCAATTATCAATGACTCAAGAAACCACATGACACATTAACACTTTGCTTAGAGTCACATGCACTAAGCACTTGTTACCATTTGTTCACATAACATATCCATGTGTTTGTAAGTTGTGTTACCATGCAAAAAATGATGGCATGGATTGACACATGTATGCATGTAGATGTGTGTTCACATATTTGACCTATTTGTATTAGCTATTGATTCAAAGGGACGACTAGCATGGACTTGTCGAAGAATGAGACTGAATGGGGAGCAAGGGACATTTATTTCAATATAAGAGTTGCCTAATTCTTTCTGTCATTAACATAGGTGAATTGGAATCCATGTGGCGATGGGTGGGACATCGAATGCAAACAAACACAACCCATTATGAGCTAAATACCTACATCCAATCTTGTTGTGACTAAAGGACATAGGGCTCACCTGCCAAAAGGAAGGCGAGAATGTGTACTTTGAAAACTCCCTTGTCATGACTCATATCTCAGTTGCTTGTGCTTAGCAACTTGCTTGTTTGCCTATTGAAACCTTATCGCGTTACACCTAGCCGAGATGTGATGCCATAACATACTCCATTATTTATTTTTAGTTTTTCCACCTTTAAGATGCTAAGCTATATCCATACCCCATTGGCTCTTATATAGCAGAAAACTCACAAACTATCTTGATTAGACACTCTCACGATTAGTTGTCAAACTTCTTCTCACTATGCAACCATCCTTGTTTTTTAATGCTTTCTTTGCTCCAAATCCCTTTGGCTAAATCTCTCATTTTCCTTTATGAATAAATTAAGAATGTATTTCTCTTTTCCGATCTTCTTTCCCAATCTTATAATTTACTCAATCTTTATGAAAAAAAAGTGTTTCTCTTTTCCTATCTTCTTTGAATCTCTCTTTTATGAATAGATTATTAAGAATGTGTTTCTCTTTTCCTATCTTCTTTCCCAATCTTATAGTTGACTAAATCTCTCTCTTTCCTTTATGAATAAATTCAGAATGCGTTTCTCTTTTCCTATCTTCTTTCCCAATCTTATAAACAAAATTTGGTCCTTTGTGAAACCGAGTCGGCGCACACAAGCGTGGGCTAAATTAATTGCAGAGAAAACCTACAGTTAAAATAGCGCGAATCCCCCTATTTTGGAGGGGAAACTGACTTCTATGTATTTGGGTGGCTAACTTCAACGTCGTGCGCATTTGATGGATTCACGGAATGAGAATCTCGATATCAGCAGAATGGATGGAGTTGATGAGCCAAGGGAGAAGGAAGTCGCGGCGTCGGAGAATTTGGCGGAAAGGAATGGCGACATGGAGAGAAAGATGGAAGGTTCAAACTCTCGTCCTTCAATAGCCATGGATGTGGATGATGGTAGCGAGTTCTTCCTTTGTGTAATATGCCTGTAAGTTCGGTCCCCATATTAATCGATAAGGTTATAGCGTCTTTTTTCTTTTGTTTTCTGTTTTCTTCAGGTTGTCGATCTGAAAAAATGATCTTCAGGGCCCGAGGCTTGCCCGTTCTGAGGCAATTTGTCTGTCAAATACGGTCATAAATTCTCCCTGGCCGTCAAGAATGTTCAATACAATTGCAGAAACGGTGGACATAATGGCCAAAACTGTCCAATTCCTAATCCCTACCCTGTAACATTGGTCAATGCTTATGCAACAAAATACTCATTAACCGGTCAATATGTCACTCGCAGCAATTGATCTGGATGGAGAGGAAGATAACAGTTGTTCTCTCCACCCACTACCTACCGACTAGACTCAGTTGACATGTTAAATATATATAGAGCCTTGTAAGTGAAGGTGTGTCAAGATGCATTATGTTGAATGACATACAAAATACAACCCAATGATTTAATATTCGTCATTGAGATTAAAATTTAAAACTACAATCAGTGCTACTTGGAAGCTTCGCGAAGACACATATCTGAATTTGAAGAGGAGAAGTCAAAATTCTAGAATGAATAAAAGAAATACAGCTGCTTTTTGCTCTGTTACCTAATGGAGATTTTGAAACCTGCTAATTGTGAAAGATAATCAGAGCCTTTTCCTTGTCCTTGGAGGAGATCTTTCTCCAAAGAGATGACCGCCAGCTCGCCTAGCCCACAAATCTGAGAATGCTTAACCCAAGAGCGGAAATTCTACAGAGATTCATGCCAGATTGAGCTCCTCTACCCTCTATATATACATACACCTTGGAAGTTAGTGGTTCATATACCCATTAAAGACTTCCCTTTTAGAAGAGTATTGCTTATGGCAACTTATAAATAATGATCAATTTTCAGTTTTCACATTAAGACACTGTAATGAAGGAACCCTAAGGAAGAGGCCATATCCGTGTAATTGCTTTTGGCAATTTAAAAATAAGGATAAACTTTGAGTTTCCACATTAAGACTCTGATGAAGGAAACAATTCATGTTTATTTGCCCCATCGTACCCTCCCCAGACTCCAACATCGTTTTCCTTGTTCACAATTGTGTACATTAAAGCACATCTCAAGCACCAGTAGCTCCTACCTCTTAAGATGCATTGTTCCATAGTGGCAAGTTAGTGAAGAATATCGCTAAAAGGTATTATTATCTTGGCACAAGGAGTCATGTATTGGGGGATTCTTCCACCTTTGTTTTTTTGCTAGTAAAATAGACAAATTGTATTAAATATACAAAATATTACATGCTGAGAAAAGCAGGGTTAGGACTCCCACTCTAGAAAGCGAGTCTGTTTTTTTCAGATTCTCTAAACCGAGAATTCCAACTTTCAACTGTTTTTACAAGAACTGAAGGTTCTACTTGCTAAAGTTTCCAAACGACAGATTGACAAAACTTATCAGCTTACTTTTAATCTGTATTGTCATCCTGAGTCCTGACATTTAAAAAATGGTGGCCCTCTTATATCCCAGCCTCTCAACACAGGAGCGATAAATGCACCATGGCATCAAATTGGTTGGAGTATACCAACTTTTTAAAAGTAGTATCTCTCTCATATCCCAAATTTAAGACTAGCAATTGCTCCAGAAGGTGCAAAGGAATGCCAAAAGGAAAAACAGATGGAAAGTAAAGTAGATGTGATGAAGTGGAAAAAGAGAGCAGCAAAATAGACGTCCAGAAGAGCCTCCTCTTCATCATCAAAATGTTTAGTTTCATTTGCTAAAGCATCATGGAAAATACAAAAGAAACAACTTATATTGAAGTGAATTTGGAAATTTCTTAAAAATGTAGAAACACTATAAAGTAATAATGTTTTTTTTTTTTTACAAAAACGGTTAAGAGCTTTTATATAAAAAAAAAAAGAGAAATGAAAGATTACATAGTTCTGAAGACAGGCTGATCCTAAGAGAGGACTACATCCATGACTCCTTGATCATCTACAGCCAGTCTTAACTTATCCTGATACTTTCCTATTCTATGGAGACTGAATCTTCTAGCATACTGCCCAAGAAGGAACTGGGCTACATTTACTACTAGCAAGACCAAAAAATGCTGCTGTCTTACTTCTTACAAACATCTCAATACAACTCAGAGATTAACGATATGAAGTTTGTTGGCTTCTTGTTTTTCTTGGAGAAGTTAAACTTTCTTTTGGTTTCAAAGAGGGTGAAGCTCCTCTTTTTTTTTTGCCGACTTTGATCCAATCTGATGGATCGACAAATGCTTCGAGAATGGGTACACTGCATTTTCGGGTGCATCCTGTGGGGCTAGACTTTTCGGGTCCATTAGTTGGATAACATTATCTCGTGGAGCTACAAGTGGATCTTTGTCGTTGGCGGGGATCCTTTGTTCTTCTAGAGTGTCCTCTGTTTTAGCCTGAGAAGATTCCTTAACTTGTGATGGAGCCTCTTCGGATAGATCTTCATTTCTGCTTACTGTATATGCTTAGAGTTTGCTCCATCCCACCAAGTGGATTTGCGATGAAGCTTTTTGGATTTGGGGATCTGAGAGGATTTTGGACAATCTTTTACAAGATGTCCGGTTGCAAAGCAAGATCTGCATCTGAACATCACATTTTCATAGCCTAGCTTTTGCACCCACACATAATCCGAGCTGGTCAAATGGATATCAGCAGGAAAGCCAATGTTAAAGTCCATTTCCACACAAATGCGAGCATAGGTAGTTTTGATGTATTCCTTTGTTTCTGGATTTCGATCGTAGAAGGAGCCCAACACATCGCCAATAGCTTTAAGCGAGGCCAGGTTCCAGAGATGCAAGGGCAAGTTAGGAAGCCGAACCCAAATCGGAGCAGATGAGATCTGGTCAATAGATGGGTCAAAATGAGGAGACTAGGGTTTCATAAAGAGCCCCAAACTTCCCCAAAACCACGGTCCAGAGTCATCCATAGGAGAATCGAAATCCACAACAAAAAAACCTCGAGCAAAGGGATAAATAGAAATTTCCTTAGAAAGAAGGGGTTTCCATACCTCAGAGATCCACTTATGGAGAGCAACCAGGCGAGGCCAGAACCCATTGAAGCGACAAAGCAAAGCTGATTCTGCGAAATTCCTTGCTTCAATCAAAGATTCTTTAACCATCGGAATGGATGGTGCAGCTATTTCCTGAACAAACAAGGGAGGCTGGCCGCAGGCTGCCTTTCCCCCATTGGAGATCGAGACCCGGATCGAATCCTCGACTAGAGACGAACAGGAGGCGCGGACTGCATATGCGTAGCTGGCCGTCATTGCATGAACATGCAGAGGAGTTGAGTAGGCTGAGCCTTGGCCGTTGCAGCAACTGGAGCAGAGGGAGCTGGGCTGGCTCGCGGCGACGGCCGAGCCCTAGCACGCTGGTCGCCGTCGGTCTCTGCGTAGCGATTAGGTTGTAGTAGCTCACTATAAAGTAATAATGTTAACCATAGCACATTAGGTTGTTGCATGTGTTGCATCTTATTTTTAAAGTACTTAAATATATTGATGCAAAGGTACATCACATCACAGTTTTGTTTGAGGGAAATCATTAGGAACCAATTAATTTGTTCACTGTTGTAAGGAGTTCTGCCACCAACATGAGTACATGTGTGCTTCATGGATAGATCTTATGATGTTAAACTGTAGTCACTACGTATGATGATTATTTTTTAAAAGAATTTGAATTTTGTTAATATATATATATATATATATATATAAGCTTAAAAAATATAAACGTAAATGTGTTTGTATATATAAACTTAAAAAATATAAATGTAAATGTTAAACTTAAAGGATATAAAAAATTATGTATATGTATGTATTCAGTGTTGACATTTAAATTGGTGTATTGTGGAGCCAAATTTGAACCTAGTAAATATTTGTATTTGTTTTTTATTTGAAGCCATATATGATGATGATGATGTTTAACATCCAATCAGACCAACTTTGGTCCATCGGACCCTACTAAGGAATTATTTAGTTTGCTTTAGAATTTTATTCCTATGCTCAAAAAGCTTGAAGAGAAGCATTCCTAACTCACTGTAGTTTTGATAGGTTAGAAGGTTAAGAAGGTTTGTATTGTAACAAAGATTTTGAAATTGAGATCTAATGTGGGGGTACGCAGGGCACTCTAAGAGAAATTGATTTTCATCCTCAACACTCATAGTCTCATAGAGATGACAAATTCTTTCAACCCATAGTGTTTTAGGAATCGTCTGACGCCCTATTTCACTATGGGTCTCACGAGAGTTCGTTCTTATCTTGGCTATATTAATTTTCTTCTTTATACTAGTTAAAAACTTAAAACAAAGAGATACTTTTGATCTTCTAGATTAGGGTTAATGACATTTTTATAATATCTTAATTTTCTTTTACCCTCTAAATTTTTATTGCACCACAAATTCTCTTTAAACTTAGATGTCGTAATATTTTTAATTTTATCGATATTTTGCAAAGGGATATTCTCGTCGATTCCCCAAAGGTTTAACCAAGTGAGAGAATCTTATGCCAACTTCGCTTGAGTTGTAAGTGACTTTGATAGGATTTTAAAGCAATTTTAGGAAGCCTTTGGTCTCCCATGTTATTTATTTTGTGATTATACATCAATTACCTAGTCATAGCCATACTCTTGATGAGGGAAAGCCCAACTTCTACAAGGAGAATAGGATAGGGAGTATTGCTTTTAATTTTTAGGTTACAAGTTATAAAATGTTTTTGGATTTGCTCAATTTTTCTCCAAGACTCTCTAAAAATGCTGCAACCCCAAACTTCACACTCGTACAAGATAGCATGGGTGACGAGAGTTTCAAAGAGAAACTTCTTTTTATACCACATCACAAGGTTTGCTGATTTACAATTGTTTTCAAGACCAATTTATAAAGTATTTGTAATACTAATGACTTTACTAGGATATTGTAAATTTTCAGACCCTAGTGATTGCTGTCCTATGTTTCTCTTTAATTAAATAAATCAAATCTAAATTGATTTAACAACATAAATAAATATTTATGAACATACAACAATCACACATATAACTGAAAATGAATAGCCGAAGCATAAACACGATACACAAGAATTTTGTCCTTCTTATCATCTTTTATTCCATAAAAAACTTACAAGGACATTTCAACATGAGGTTTGCAACTTGCTGAAAAGAAACAACATGCCTACACAGAAATCTAAGAAACTGCTGTACCTTGTACGACACTATACGGTACTATCCTTGCAATCTTCCACCTTGTTGGTCAATCCTTTTCCTGCTATCTGTGTTCTCTCCTCCTTGGGTTCACTTGTGTGTGTTCCTCACGCAACTTCTCCTTCGATCTTCTCCTATTTATGCTTTGAGAGAGATAACTAATCTTCTCGTTTCTAGCAAACAACTTCCTTGATTCTAGCAACCAATCTCAAGTAATTTCCTTTATCCTAGCAACCACCTTATCTTAACAATGAGGTGTATGGCTAAGATTATATCAAATCCAACTCACCAATATTCTAGAATCTCTAGAACATTTCATTTAGATTTCTAAGACTAAGAGACTAAAGGAATTTAGACTTTCACTTTTATTTATTTAGTGAATTTACAAGATAATATTATTTCCCACTTTTACTAAGTGGTCACTAAGACGTTGTCTTGAACTTCTTCGCACATTCACACCTAACCTGTATAAGAAGCTCCTGCTTGAGATAGATTTTTCAACACTCCCTCTTACTGAGGAAGAAATTATGCACCAATCCAAGTTTGTCTCTGAATGCTTCAAACTTTCCTTTTGCTAAGGGCTTGGTCAGAAAATTAGTTACCTACTGATCTGTGGGTATATACTCAAGCTTTATTGCCCCCTTCTGAATCATGTCTTGTGTGAAGTGGTATCTGATCTATATGTGCTTGGATCGATTATGAAATATCGAATTCTTAGAGAGTTCGATACAACTATGATTGTCATAGTAGATCATTGTGGGATCCAACTCCTGATCAAACAATCTTGCAAGTAACTTGCGAAGCTAGATGGCATCACAACTCACTGTACTAGCTACCATATACTCTACCTCTGTGAGCTAAGTGCCGGGGAATTCTACTTCCTACGAAACTAGGATATCGTTGCTAATCCCAAATTAAAGCAACACCCTGAGGTGCTCTTCATGTCTGTTGCACTGCAACTTCACTTTACCATCTCCAAGATATCTCAGACAATACTCCATTGTGCCCCTCAAATACTTGAGCACATGTTTTGTTGCTACCCAATGCTCTTGTCTTAAATCCACCATGAATTGACTCTAGGTGTGCACTGCAAAACATATATTTGGTCTAGTGTTGACCAAATACATCAATGAACCTATCAGTTGCCTGTACAACATGGGATCCATCAACTCTGAATTTGAAGCTGTCACCTTCTTCAGATTGGTGAACATGGGTGTGGCCATAGGTTTGCAATACTCCATCCAAAATCTCTTTAGGATCTCAACTGCATACTTACCCTGCCCAAGGAAAATCTCTCCCGGTTTCTGCCAAACCTCCAAGCCCAAGAAGCAATGCATCATGTTGATGTCCTTCATCTCGAACTCAGCTGCCATATTTATTTTGCACCCTGCAATGAGCTTCTTTGAATCTGTAAGAAACATGTCATCTACATACAACCCTAAAATAAGCAGATCGACCTCAACAAATATGTAACATAAGTTGGGATTTGCTTCACTTTTGGCTAAGCCATGCTCTGCAAGTATCCATTGATCCTAAAATACTATGCTCTAGGTGCTTGCTTGAGTCTGTACAAGGCTTTATTAAGCTTGCAAACATAGGAATCCTTCCCATTTACCTCAAAGCCATGAGGTTGCTCTATGTACACTTCTTCCTCAATAATCCCATTAAGGAAGGCTATCTCCACGTCCATTTAGTACATCTTCCATCTTATAATTGAAACTAAAGATATCACTGCTCTATTGGAAGTGTATCTAGTAACTGGAGCAAAAGGCTCCTCATAGTCTACTCCTTTCTTTTGGGAGAACCCTCTCACCACTAACCTCGCCTTGAACTTCTTTATGATGCGATCTGCTGCATGCTTGATCTTGTAGAACCATCTAGAAGTCACTACTGACATATCCTTCGGTCTAGAAACAATGTCCCAAACATCATTCTTCATGATGGAGGTGTACTCCACCATGGCGTCCTGCCATACCTATTGATTTGTTGCCTCCTGAAAATTGGAAGGCTTTGAATCTATGTTGTTGCTTTTCAATGCCATGTAGTTAGGAAACTTCCTCGGAGGTTTCCGCTCCCTTAATGTACTCCTAGGAGCCTCAACATACTCCTGAGCATCCCTCAATGTCTGTGTGTACCATTGAGGTATCCTAACAAAATTGGTAGTAGCTGGTGGATCCTCCTCTAGATCTAAAGGCTGTTGCCTCAAAATGGAAGTCGTTGCCTACTCTGGATCAACCTTTGGAGCTTCTTGCTCCTCTTACTTTGTCACTAGAACTGGCTCATGAGACTTCCTAGATGCAAATTTTTCCTCAAACTTCACATTCTTGCTTACCACTATCTTCCTCAACTTTGGAACATATACCTTGTAGGCCTGTGAAGTCTCACTGTAGCCAACGAACGAATCCTTATTGCTGGAGGGTTGCAACTTGGTCTTCTTCTCCACTGGAATATGGATGTAAACTGGACAACCAAAGATGAGGAAATGACTCATCTCTGACTTCACACCAGTGAATGCCTCCTGGTGTCTTGTTCCCCAAAATGCTATGAGGACACTTGTTTTGGATGTAGACTGTTGTGTTGCATGCTTCTGCCCATAGAAACATTGACCAAATCTTGGTCATGTATCATGGCCTTAGCAACCCTTATGATGGATCAGTTCCTCTTCTTTGCAACCTCGTTCCGTTGTGGGTTTTATAGAACTGTAAACTCCCTCTTGATTTCTGCATCCTTGTAGAAGTCATTGAAATCATTGAAGGTGTACTCATCCCCCTTGTCTGATCTCAAAACTTTGATCTTCTTCCCTATTTGGTTCTCCACAAAAGCTTTGAACTTCTGAAGCCTGCTAAAGGCTTCATTCTTGGTCTTTAGGAAGTAGATCCATGTTTTGCGAGAGACGTCATCAATGAAGGAAACATAGTACATGCTTCCTGTGATTGATGCAATTGACATTGATCCAAATGCATAAGATCTAGAATCCCCTTAGATTTGTGCTCATTGCTTGGGAAAGCAGCCTTGGCATGCTTGCCAAGCGCACACCCTTTGCATACAGCTTGTTGCTCAACGTTGAATTTTGGAAGACCTGTGACAATCTCCCTTAGAATAGGTAGTCCTCGTTGATGCAGTTGCCCCATCCTCTTGTGCCATAACTTGCACAAGTTATGTGTGCTGTGAACTAGGGCTTGTTGCCGTTTGATACGCACCTCGGGGAAAAGGGGGTTAGCGTGGCAGAAATCTTCAAGCCACTGGGTGCGTCCTTGGGGGTAAGTCTCGAGTCAGGGCTGTCACCTGATCCTGACTCCTCCGTTTAGGCTAACTCCTAATGAAGCCAAGGGGGGTAGTCCCTATGAAAGAGTTTCTAAGGCTCTTCAATAATTTATTAGTTGTGGATGTGAAGTTATTTAGGAGTTTTGAAATGGATTATTGAAACAAGCTACTGCAAATGTGAAATTTGTATTCAACTACATAAAAAGATATATGACATTCATAACATATTTGACTAAAAGCAAATAATGATAATAAATTGTACCAGTGCTAATGGAGTCAAAATAACAGAATGTTGCTAAAAGAATAGTAAATGTTTTGCAGTGTACTTGGTTAGTTTTAATTTATTAAGATGATGAGTGGATTATTAGGGAGGGGGATTCCCAATATACCATGAGGTATTGGAAATATGTCCGGATTATGACAAAGGTGGCTCCACATTTGGAAATGTGGGCTGGGATCGGAGTCTCTGGGAGGTGTTCAACACTACACCAAACGAGGGTGCAGTCTAACGGTATCTCGAGGTCACTACCTAGTGGTTCCCACTTCCTTTGAAGAATTTGTCCACACAATATCAAAGACGAATTACTCCGGGTTTTCGTAATGTATTGGGGAAGTTGTTTTTATTAAGGTGAGTTGTTTATTACATGTGGAAAGTTAAAACGTGCACACTTCCGCTTTTGGTTATCCCAAAGATCAGGGCAAACATGCGATGGGCAAGAACATACACGGAAGGGTAGATTGTTTATTCCAATTGGGATTGAAATGCAAAAAGGAAAATGTGAGACTAATTACGACGACAAATAGTATCTTTTCCCCAATCGAGCAAGCTCTCTTGGGTAGTTCGGTAGAGCAATGCAGGGTTAGTGTTCGTTACTTTACATAAACCATGCAAGAAAAATTAAACTAACCAAAACAAGAAAAATGAGACTAATCCAAAGCAAAAAATAATGATACAAAAAAGCAAACCATCAAGGAGGCGACACGATTACCCCCAGGGGAGATGGGGTGTAGGCGCTTGGAAATCCCACTTGCTTTTATTAATTACAATTACAATCCTTTGAGGTGGATGCCTTTGGTCCTTATGAATATGGATCCAAAGGCTTACAAGGTTTTAGAAATTATACAAGATAGGAGAATATTGCTCCCGGAAGCCTTGGATGGCTTTAGATCTTCGATTTTTCGACATCACTTCCTCTTGTTATGGCAATAAAAGTACAAAACCAGCCACCTGAAATGCACCAAATGTGCCCAAATACACGTTAAAAACGTAAAAAAGGCTAAGTACTGAAAGATAGAAAATATGCACAAGTACTTTAGCAACCTAGATCTACTCAAAATAAAACTTTTAAACTCAGATCTAGCAACATACTTAAATAAATCATCTTTTAAAATATTATTTTTTCAAAGGAAAACTTATTTATCTAAGTATGCAAGTATTCGTTACCCAAAGAAATTTAATTTAGAGTGAAGGAAAGAGGGATAGAAAGAGTGCTATAAGCTTGGGAACTTTTGTGCCATGGAGTCTGCTTTGGTGGAAAACCGAGGGACTATGTCCTTGATAAGATCTTGAAGATGAGGAAGATGTAACCTAGCTCAACCACTTCTCCAAGTAAGGTCACTTGCAACTTAGAAATCCTTGCACAAACAGATGATTAAAACAGAGGTGCTGCTAGAAAGAGAAACTTAGAAAGCATGCAATTAAACTTAAAATACATGCAAGCTAAGAGATCTAAAACAAGCAAACAGTAAGAGCATGAATCAGGCTATAAGGATATCTTACCCTATTGAGAGATAGCTCCCCTTGCAGGCCTACATCTAACCACAATAAGCAAGAAAACAAGACAGATTAGACCTCATAAGTGCATGATAATCAACATCCACACATGAAAAGCATTAGACCATAGATCTGCCTCCAAAGCCTTCTTTATTCCAAAGGATGATATAATACAATACAAACTAGAGCAACCCTTCGGTCCTTCGACCATGAGAGAAATGAGAGCCCAATGCCTTCTTAAATAGAAAAATGGAGGAGAGGGGCGCATTAGGGTAAGAGAGAGCAAGAGGGGCACATTTCTCAAATTGAGGAGATGAATGGGCCATAAATAAGCCTTGATTCAAGGCTGATTTGATTGAGATATTTATGGGATGTGATTTCCCACTCACCTCCCTCTTTAGTGGGATCAAATTCCTCTAATTTAGGAATCTGATTTTCCTTATAACTGTATTATTTTTCTATTTTTCACTCACTTTTTGACTTTTTTGAGTAAAAGTAATTTAAGCGAAAAGTAAATCACTTAAACACTTAGGAAAGTGGGTCTAGGTGTAAAGTGGGTGCTCTGAGCTAGAAAACGAGCACCCCCATGGCCAAATTGGCCTCCTAACCACACTTTTATTACATTTTTTGTTTTTATAATTACAATATTAAAAAAAGCCTGTTTTACAGGAAAAAAATATTTTCTCGGAACTGAACGAAAATCCTAGGGTACCTAGTGCATGTCCATAATGACTTAATTTGATGTCTAGCATGCTCATAAACATTGACACTTGAGCTTTAATAACTTTATAAGGCCTAAGCACCAAGACGACATTCCAGCTTTGGAGGAGTGGGTGAAAAACTCGTCGATTATATGTCACTTATTCAGCAGTGCATAATTGACAAGGGAAAAAACACCATGGAATGTTTGCATTTGATGTCTAAGTCCTAGGAAGCCAAACTCTTTACATAGACCGTCATGCGAGCACATTTTTACAAAATCCCCCAAGGGGGTATGAACATGCAATTATTAAAAAAGGGGCCAAACCTTGGCCTGATGGATCTCGGAACACTGATGATGAACAATTAGATTGTTCAAGTCTTCGATGGTTCACTCAAAATCCACTAAGTGCAATTTAGTGGATAACATCTGGCTCCAACTGTGGGACGTGTGCTCGATCTGGCCTCCGGGCAAGGAGAGAATGCGAGAACACCAAAATCTTTGGTTTATACAACCTATAAAAACATCTCAACTTGACAAGAAAAACCTTCAGCAACACAAGTTTTATGAAGAAACCAAAGTATCACAAATTGCATTTATTCATAAAAACTAAAACTAGCTAAGGAAAAAAGTTATCATTCCTATGTACTAGAAAGAAATGCGTAAAGTAAATGTTTACTTTGAGGAGCTTATTTTCCTACTCTAAGCATGGTATAAAGTAAAATGTAACCACCTTAACATTTCATGAATAACAGATTTTTGCCTTGTCTTTGGTTACCAGCCAAAGCAAGGATATGTTTATCAGAAATTGCAAACTTGCATGGATATTCTGGATGGGAGGGCTAGATGGGAAATCATAAGCATGTAATAGATCTTTGAAGTGCTTCCCCAAATGGTAAGTCCTCCTGCAGTCCTCTTCTATCCATGACTGGATAGGACTGAGAAAAAACTCTGAATGATGAGGTAGATCCACTACGTCATCATACTGATCTGAAGGGCTCTTCTGAAGATAATTTTCTGTGAAAGCATAAGCCCTAAGTTGCTCCAAATCATAAGGAACCACTGTATATGAAGATGATTGTTGAGACTGCTCTTCAATTAGCTGCATCTGATCTGAACCTTCATTGTACTGCTTCTTCAGGTCTTCCTTGCTGATGCTCATTCATGGCTCATACTGATCATATAAAAAGTTAGCATGTTCCTCTTCCATAACAAATCTTTCTCAAGCCTCGAGATCAACACTCCCTTCTCTGGATGAATGATAAATTTGTCTTCCATAAATTTATGTTTAGATACTCCCCTTGCTGGACATATCATAGATGGGATTTTCAATAAGATTTTCAAAAGTCTCATAGGTTGGATTTTCAATGAAATTCCAATAGTCATCACCCCCATCTATGTCAGATATGAGAGAGTCTTCATCACTTACATCATGCTCTAGGCTATACTTGTCCTCCTCATGTTCATAATTATCATCTTTAGAAGGGTTGGTTTAAAAAATATCAAAAGTGAATGCATTTACCAATCCTTCATCATCATGTGGAGCACATGAAGGAGTATCATCATACACATCCCAGATTATATCATGGATTCCTTCATGATCTTCTATAATAGTTTCTTCTTGAGGTAGATCTGGCATACTAATGTGATCATCTTCATAATCCCGAGATAGCTCCAGATCTTTAATATTTTGTATTACTACCACACAAGGAGGAGCTTCAATAATATCTCTTTGATCTTTAGGGTGTTTTTCTTGAATCTCTTCTTTAGTTTTTGAAATAGCTTTTGATTTAGGAAGGATGGCAAGGGAATTTCCTATAAATTCTTTCGTATCAATCTCATCATCATGCCACCGTTCAAGAAACATCTCAAAGAAACCCAAAATGGAGGTAATGCATTTGTCAGGAAGGTCATAGAACCAATTCACCGCATCCCCCACCAAGGAGAAAGCAAAAGTGGTCATCAGATCATCCTCATGAATAACATTGAAGTCAACCACCAATTTGAGAAAGGAATCAATACGATCAATGGTTGAATCACCACTATTTCCACAGAACTCTGGAGCCACACTATATAGGCCATGATGATCATAGAAATCATTGGGAAACCCATGGATATTTGAGAAATCTATTGAGGGGCATGCCTTAAACAAGTGAGCACAAAGCCCTTCTTTATTACTATCCATAGCATAACAAATCAATGATCTCAGCTACTGAAAAAGTAGAGTTGTCCAACAATGAGCTTTTAAAATTTTCTGTATTGTATGGGCTCATCTACACACTATAAGTCTCAACAATTTTATGAGATACAAGGGTTTTATCCCTTCAATGGGGTCGCCATGTGAGAATAAAAATATGCATTTAAAATACTCACAAAAAATTATATTTTTTGTTTTTCTTTGAAAATTTATATAAAAAGGAAAAAACAGTTAGTGGAGTCGCCAGATGAAAATAAAAAGATTTACTTTAAACATTCATCAAACAAAGCAAAAACAAAAAGAGAAAACAAAAGTCGTACTCCGGGAATAAAAAGATTTATCCTCGGCAACGGCGCCAAAAATGTTGCCGCCGGATACACACTTGGAGGAAAAGGGGGTTAGCATGGCATAAATCTTCAAGTCACTGGGTGCGTCCCTGGGGGCAAGTCTCGAGTCAGGGCTGTCACCTAATCCTGACTCCTCCGTTTAGGCTAACTCCTAACGAAGCCAAGGGGTGTAGTCCCTATGAAAGAGTTTCTAAGGCTCTTCAATTATTTATTAGTTGTGGATGTGAAGTTATTTAGGAGTTTTGAAATGGATTACTGAAACAAGCTACTGCAAATGTGAAATTTGTATCCAATGACATAAAAAGATATACGACATTCATAACATATTTGACTAAAAGCAAATAATGATAATAAATTGTACCAGTGCCAATGGAGTCAAAATAACAGAATGCTGCTGAAAAAATAGTAAATGTTTTGCAGTGTACTTGGTCAGTTTTAATTTATTAAGATGATGAGTGGATTATTAGGGAGGGGGATTCCCAATATACCGTGGGATATTGGAAATATGTCCGGATTATGACTAAGGTGGCTCCACACTTGGAAATGTGGGCTGGATCAGAGTCTCTGGGAGGTGTTCAACACTACACCAAACGAGGGTGCAATCTAACGGTATCCCGAGGTCACTACCCAGTGGTTCCCACTTCTTTTGAAGAATTTGTCCACACAATATCAAAGATGAATTACACTGGGTTTTCGTAATGTATTAGGGAAGTTGTTTTTATTAAGGTGAGTTGTTTATTGTTATCAGACAATCTACCAAGAGCGGACTCAAGGCGTGATCTCCCTAGCTTAGTGCAAGACTAGAACAAATGAGACAGAATATGAAATAACTTTCCTAGATCTAATTAGAGATTGAGTGACTAGATGCTTTACCTTTCAGATCGCGGATCCTTTCTCCTTGATGTTGTTCCAAGCTTTATGGTCTTCAGATCTCAGCTGCAAAACCTGTCAAGACATACAAAACAACAAGTAGTAAAATGCATCTAAACAATAACAGATCTAAGTAAGCAGGCAAACTACACAAACATCATCAATGCAACAACATTTGGTGGAAAGCATTTATATTACTGTATAAAAAGGGAAAGTACATAGAAGGAAGTGATTACAACCAAGGCTTAACGTAGCAATCCTTCTCCAAACAAGCCAATGCCAAAGCCTCCAAAGGAATTATGGATCTCCCAAAAGATGAATAGAGATCTCCTAAGCTAATTTCACCAGCATGTTAGTACTGTAGGCTTCCTCCCCTTGGAATGGGAAGGGCTCTTGCATTTATAGGACTAGGAGGATAGAAATGAGTTGAGGACTAGTGGGAGAGGAGTAAGGGATCTTCCCAATGATGGAGGAACTGAAGGACAGTTCAACCTATAACTTAGGGACAGACATCCAAGTCATCCTCCTTCGAGAAAACGCTCGAAGCATCCTTTTATCCATATTAACTGACATCGTTGCAGGTTGTAATGGGGCAACAAGCGACATATGGGGTTGTCGCAGGCTGTATAAGGACAACATGCTACATCGTCGCACTCTATCAAAGAGGAAACTGCGATGATCCTAGTCGTTGCAAGCTAGAAAAGAGCAAGCTGCGACGATCCACCTAGATTTTTAGGATAAAGGATCAACAACTCTTTCAAATTGACTTCCTGGTCATGGATACTTCAAGGGTGTATACACTAAGTCTCATGATGGTAAGATTTAGGTGTAACATTTATTACATGTGGAAAGTTAAAAAGTGCACACTTTCGCTTTTGGTTATCCCAAAGATCAGGGCAAACATGCGATGGGCAAGAACATACACGGAAGGGCGGATTGTTTATTCCAATTGGAATTGAAATGCAAAAAGGAAAATGTGAGACTAATTATTACAACAAAGAATATCTTTTCCCCAATCGAGCAAGCTCGCTTGGGTAGTTCGGTAGAGCAATGTCGGGTTAGTGTTCGTTACTTTACAAAAACCATGCAAGAAAAATTAAACAAACCAAAACAAGAAAAATGAGACTAATCTAAAGTAAAAAATAATGATACAAAAAGCAAACTATCAAGGAGGCGACACGAGTCCCCCTAGGGGGGATGGGGTGTGGGCACTTAGAAAGCCCACCTGCTTTTATTAATTACAATTACACTCCTCTGAGGTGGATGCCTTTGGTCCTTATGAATATGGATCCAAAGGATTACAATGTAAATGTATATAGATCCAGAGATCACTACTCCCTCTGGATCAGTCTGAGACCTCAAGTAGTATGAATCTCAATGTCAGTACATACTCATAAAAACATAGACTCAAACCACTAGATTTGCATTTACCAATTAACATATAAGTGCAATCAATCACATAGACAATAGATATACCCTGGAACCCTTTCGGGAAAAACTAGCTAACTATGGGGTTATCTTCTCTCTCAAGCCCAGAGCATATAGAAGTATAAAAGACAATACAATACAGAATTACCTCAGCAGGTAACTCAATCCCTCTGACCAGGACAAACTCTAATTTGCATGCATCCAGCTGATGAAGTATGCCCTAACTGCCAATCTGGATCTGAGTGCTCTGACGGTGCCTCTGGTAGATTTTCCCTCTCTAGATCTCTCTGCTCTGAAGACTGCCCACTGATGAAATCGGCCCTCTCTGCATGCACAAGTGCGCCCTCCCCTCTGGGTGTCAAATGCTCGTACTGCTCCGGATCTCAATAGATCTGAGCTCCGATTGTCCCTAACCTTCCTCAAATCTTGAGGCAAGGCTATCCTGGAAGTCACAGACTCCTAATCGGTCAATCCAGCTAACAATGAGCTCCTCTGCCCTCAGGAAAAATGTCCTCCTCCAATCTCCACAGTAATCTCACTGTTGAGCTCTCTCAGCTCACAGGAATGGGTATCTAGCCTCTCAGGAACTGAAGGTCACCGATCTAGCTTAGATCTGACCTTCCTAGCTCCTGCAACAACTCCTCTCTATCTCAGAAAGTCGCCCCACATGGACAGATTCGTCCCCCTCACTCTGGCAGTATCTCTCTCCGATAATGCAACTGAGTAACCCCATTTGGGGACCCCCTGCCTCTATAAATAATCTCACTGATGAATTAGGTTTGCCAAAACCCTAATTCACGGTGCATGCAAAAAGTCACTTTTGCATGCATGCATGCAAAAGGTCTCACTTTTGCATGCAGTCATTGAATGTTAGCAGGTCATGCAATACTCATGCATGTAAAGGTCAATCTCCCCTGAAGCTCCGCATGTAGCCCCCACTGGGCTCATGCCACTGAGTAGAGTGCATCTCACTCTCTACTCCATCCTGATGCCTATGCAGCTAATGTACCTCCATGTAAGGCATTTGAACCATGGAGGACATCCCGAAGTTACCATAATCTAACAAAGTTAAGTTTCTAAAGTTTATATTATGTGCCTAAGGTAGAATTAAAGGCCAAAGGGGCCCCCCAAGCAAGTGTTTTTCAAGTTTCAAGTTGTCGCCAAAGGGGGGAAACCCTCTCTCACCATGGGAAATGAGATAAATTGAAATAAGCCAAAAGAGAGGGTCCCACCATTCATGATTCCTTCCCCTTGACCTAGCAATGAAATATAAAACATGAGTGGGAGGTTTTTCCCTCCACATTGTTTGTTATTTTTTACCCATGGAAGTGCACCCCCCCCTCCATGGGCCCCCTTTCTCTCCAAGTGACAAATGTCATTCATGCGAAGGAACTCTCCCCTCTTTCTTTTCGTATTTAAGGAGGCTCCTCCTCATTTGCGTTAGAATCTCTCATGCTCTTGCTTCATTTTCCATTTTTTTCATTCTCTTGCTCTCATCTTGCCCATTCTTGGGTCATTGTAATTTTCAGCCATTTGGTTTTGTAATACAAATTCTTTGGAGGAGATTTGGTGTTGGTGATGCTCTTGGGTGGTGCTTTGCTTCAGAACTTCATAGCTATTCAACCATTGGGAGGCCAAACAAGCAAATTGTTTTGCTTTGGTAAGATCTCTAATAGTTTTGCTTGTGATTTTATGAGTTTCCTATTTAACTAGTTAAGATCTTCGTATTATTGTTGGTTGAAGTCTATGATCCCTTAGCTCTTCAATAGGTACTCACATTTTATTTCATTTGTGGAGCAATATCTTACAAGTTGCAGGTCACTTGGCTTTGAGGGTGGAATTCTTTGGTCAAATACCCCACTTCTCCAAGCATTGGATGAGCAAAAGAGCACTATCTTTTCCTTTCTCCCACTTAAATTTTCTGCATTATATTCTACGTCTTTCTCATAAATAAATCAGATTTAAATCATTGTTTACATGCTATTATTTCATCAACAACTACTCATAAATTTTCAGTTATTTTTGTATATTTTTGTATGATAAACTAACATAGTCCCAAAGTGATTTTGGGCATTTTTCTGTGATTTTTGCTTGTTGGTTTTTAACGGGTCTACACACATTCAAGAGGGCTATGCTACCCAAATCAGTCATCTACAAGCTCAAAGGGCCTCCACAAGTCACAAATTCAGCCACTTTGGTAAAACGACAAAAATCACTTTTTTCTTACTAAATATCTAGTGTTGATTTATACATCATTGTAACAAGCCCAAGAGAGTCTCTTGGGCTTGATTTTATAGCATTTCATTTCAAGTGTTTACTTCACAGTAATTTGCTTTAAGTTATTTGTTTTGTCCGCACCTCACAAGTGAAGAAACTTTGCCCATCCTTGTGAAATCGCACTTGGCTTGAATTTATTTCTAGTAATTTGCTTTAAGTTATTTATTTTTGCCCGCACCTCACTAGTGAAGAGGCTTTGCCCATCCTTGTGAAATCGCACTTGGCTTGCATTTATTTTTTAGTAATTTGCTTTAAGTTTTGTGATCTTTTTTATTGTTCTAGCCCCATTCTGATGAAGGTAATGACATCTACTCAGCTCATCATTAATGTAATTTTGTCTTTGACGATTGCCAAAGACAAGGGAAGAATCCCTAGCATGAATGTTATGCTAAGGTGGCTTCGTTGGTGGTATGATTTTACTTGACTTGTTTATGTTATCATTGTTAAAAATTAGGGTTATGTTAGGGTTTTGAGCAGAAATTAAAACTTTTATACTTTAATGCAAAAATAAATTACTAAACCAGTACTGAAAACCAAAAATAGTATAGCTGTAACAAGACTAATTTAGATCTAATAAATTAAGACATAATTTTCATCTCTTTCAACATTAACACTCCCCAATGATCACTATGTTAAAGTTAAGGTTTCAACTGCAGATATCTAATCAGTAGAGTATATGTAGTAGTAAAACTAATTAACATAAAATACAATTAAACAAAAGTATAGCAGTAGTAAGAGAACACGTCTGGAAACTTACTCAAAGAGATGGAACTTCCTTATACTTAGAAATTTAACTTTCAGAATCGACTTTGTCTCTTAGAGGGAAGTCAATCAAATAAGACACAAATTGACCCTCACCTGAGGGTTTTGTACATATCTGTGAGAGAGAGATAGTAAGCGCTGTAGGATATGTTAGGTAGGTATAGGAGGGGGTACAGTAGGCTTGTAACTAATGGCAGTCTCAAAACTCTAAAAAAATCAGACCTCCACCAAGCAGTAGCCACAACAAGGTAGCGACACCCTTAAGAAACAATCCACATGACAGCTGGTAGCCCTAAGATGAAGTGGCAGCCCTAAAAACAACTCTCATGACAGATGGTAGCCCTTAACAAATGGATCACAACCCTAGATCAGATATTATCAGTAAGAGGTAGTCCTAAAACCCTAGATCAGACCAAACATAGTCCAAGCAGGCAGCAGCCTCCTCAAACGACACATGGAAGCCCTTAAAAAGTACATGGGTAGTGGCCTCCCCAAATCAGTCCAATGTGGTAGCAGGCAACCCAACACAGGTAACGACCACCTTAAGACTGTCAAAACAGTCCACGGTGGGCAACAAGCAGCCTCTAAACAACAACGGTCATCTTAAGACAGTCAAGACAGTCCATGGTGGGCAGCAGTCCGCCTCTAAACAACAATGATCATCCCCAGGCAGGCTCTAAACAACAACACCTCAATTGACAACAATAGTCCCGGGAAACCCTAGAATGGTTGTAATACCCTCAAAATAGGTGGCGGCATAGGCATCATAACTCTAGAAGGGTCTCGACCCTTTTAGAAAAGGAAAAACTGAGGAGGATAGGCCCTAGGAACCCTCTAACAGCTGGAAAACATCCTCAGGAAGAAATCGACAACCCTAGGAAGATGGTTCAGACTTGAAACCCTTGATGTCATCCAAAAACCACTATGCTGGAAACCCTAGATTAGACACAGAAAATCAGATCTGAATTGCCACTTTAAGACGCACTCTCAATGAAGAATTAGGTTTGTATTTATAACCTCTTAAAGTTTTCTAGAAGGTTCTTCTTTCTAATTCTTCATTGACTTAGGGTTTCTTAAGACACCCTTTCTTTTAGGAGCGTTACCAAACGTAAAGTTATAATTTAATATTTTGATGTCTTTAGGAGTGGGTAATAGGGTCAAGATAAAAGGTAGGGTGACATGGTCTAGGAGGGTGCTAGCACATAGGATCAATAGGAAAGGGTCAACACAAGACACAAGGCTAACCACCATAAGGAAGGGTAAACACCCCTTCAAACCACAAGACCAAGGATGTAACCCTAATGAGGGAAGACAACCCTTTTACCCTGTTATCACACAACTTGTAGTTGTCCCTAAAGGTTATCCTATCCAGGATGTTAGAGGTGTTGGACAACTAAATAGGTGACCCAAGAGATGCCACGGTTCCCAATGCAATTGGGTGTCACGTTAACCGAGGCACTCTTCACCTTAGGTCAATCCTAAGCAAGACCAAGGGGGAGACCTTAGCTTAGCCAATGAAGGATAGCGAACCCAATCAAGACCTCCTGGGGAAATGCGATCATGATATAGTAGAAGATCAAGATAGGATTAGATCTAGATCTAAAATGGATAAGTGGACCCAGTGAGTTAGGGCTTGGTTGAAGAGGCTTAAGGCAAGGACAAATGTTCAACCAAGTGTGAGATAAGGTCACTTATAAATTAGGAGTGGTAGATCTAGATAGATCTAATGCCAAGTAAAAGTACCGAAGTGGGGCCCACCCTTAAAATATGGAAAATGGTCTAAATGGGGCCCACAAGGTCAAAATTAAGATGAATTGGCACTAGGGGGTATGCTATGACATGGATCTATGGATTTGCGAAAGAATGAGCAATACCCACATGTGGGATCTAGCAAATGGCCACCTACCCAACAAGTGCGACCTCCCTTGGAGAGGCCCAGTGCCTTAGATCGAGGGGTAAATGGAGTCAAATGTTGGACACACCGAGCACACTAAGAGGGGGGGGGGGTGAACAGTGTGTATAGCTTTTTATTATTTTTTCAACTTTTAACAATCATCAACAGCTTATTCAATACATCATTCATTAATGCATTATCGCATTATCATTATATCATCAGCATTATTAACAATTACAGCTCATCATATCATCATCACATAGGAAGCATAGCAAAAACACAGTACACAAGATTTTTACGTGGAAACCCAAGTCCTGGGGGAAAAACCACGGAAGCCTTTATAATAATAATTTACCAGCAACAATTGGAAGGAGGCAACAACCCCTTTTGTTACAAAGACTTCAATTCTCCAGCTACAACTGGAAGGAGGCTACAACCCCCTGGTTTACAGGCTACAACCTGAAGGAAGCCTTAGCTCCCTAAATTTCCTTGCCCCGTCCTGCCACCTTGATATGAAGATAGATACTGAATTACTGAACCACAAACTGCACTAATCCTGCGGACCTGCTATCCAACACTTGTACCACACTGCACAACCACTGTCACTGCTCATCAACTGTCCACTGACCACTGCACCACAACTGTGCAACACTGCTCGTCAACTAATCAATATGTCTTTACCAATTAATCTGTTGTTCACATTATTCGAATCAGTAACCTGAGTTCAACCAACTGTATATCTGACCACCTGGGTCAAACCAACTGCTCATACAACTCAACTAATCTGAGTCAGACCAACTGCACATATAGCAACTTGTGCTTATTTTGCTCAATTGAACCAACCTGTGTCAAATCAAATATGTACCTGTGTCAGTCTGATCAAATGCCTGACCTAATGTGTTATGATAGTTAGTTTAGTTACAAGGTTAGGATGGTTCATCAAAGACTCACTCACGCATCATAACCAACATCAAAACTCATCAAACGACTCAGTCAAGCAAAGCTTGACAGACAACCCCAACCACTTCAAAGAGAAGATGGTCAACCAACACATCAATCATCTTCAGTCAATAGTTTCAGACAACTTCATCTTACTTAGGTAAGAGAATCAAAGTCAACAATCAAAGCTCATAGTCATAAATCTCTTTAATTCAAATACACTTATAGTCAATATTTTCAAAACCAATTTCTTCCTGTCAAACAATCAGAACGTACTATTGCAAAAATCAAACCTACAGTTAAGCTGTCAATTCAATCAATTACACTCAGTCAATACAATCATTCACTGGTCAACTAGGTCAATTACTTAAGGTTAAAGATGTTGGTCTTTACAAGACGTACAACACTTCCACAATCACCAAAACAGTGTTATTACTGCAAAACAAAACTTCCAAATCTCTGCTAAGCTAAAACAGTCTAGCAACTTATAATATCAAGAAGGGACAGTCAACTTTGTCAACCTCACTCAATCAAATTGGATTAAGAACAATTGTATAGTTCATCACTGTTTACTTAATACACATCACTGTACATACACTCATCTAATCTCTGTATATAGTTGTACACTTCACTGTACATACTTGTACATACACTTTTCTTCTGTACATTCACTTGGCAACAGTCAACAACTAGCATTCAATCAGTCACACTTGTTGAGCCAATCTACAAGGTAATCACTTACAAGGTTGCTTTGACAACTTATCACTTCAATTAGTTTCACAATCACCACTTCAGATGTCTTGAAAAATCAAGACAGACTTTAGATAAAATACTTAGGTCAATCCTTAAATGTCAACTTCAGTCAATTTGCAAAACAAAATTACTGACTTTTTACTGTGCATACCTGAGATAGGGGACTGTCTGAATTTTGAAATAGACAGCCTGAAATAGCAGCCCAATTTTATGTTGAAAGTAGACAACCAAAAAAAAATAAAAATAAGCTGAAAGATTATCTTTCTGTAGCAGCCCTAAATTGCAGAAAGAAACTGTCCGAATTTCCTCAGTAAAACACAGTCCGAATTCCAGAGGGAAGCAGCCACCGAGTTCAGAGCCTTAAGACCACACCTTCTCACTGAAAAGGGCGGATTAGGTCTTATTTATACACATTCCATAAAAAAAAAATTAATTCTGGGCCGACCTAGTAATAGGTTAAATTTAATTTTAAATTTGATTTTAAATTAAAGGTTGGCCGACCTTGCATTAGGGATTTATTTTAATTATTAATTAAATTTAAATGATTGTTTCTTGACAGGCCGATTTCACAAAATACTTATTCACTCAAGATAACTTAATTTATTATTTAATGATTTAAAAAGGGGCTTTCTTAATCTTGCAAAAGACTCCATTAAAGGCTTCAACACTATGTACATTAGGCCACCAAAGGAGGGTAATAGATCCATCTAAATTTGTGGGTCAAGGAGCAAGATCCCCACAACTCCTTTAATATGGGATAGTCACTCATGTCCATAAGGTACCAAAGACACCATAAGTAATGATTTCATTATTATTATAGCAAGGTCTTCAACAATGTCCAAAGGCTCCACATTACCAATCTACATATGTGTGGGTTCAACACCCAAACGTCCAAGGGCACCAACACATAGGACTCATCATAGCAATGGCTTCAAGGACAAGAGCTTCAAAGACGTCATCATCATTGTTATAGCAAGAATGCATCACCAAGGGCATCAATATATCATGTAGGACTCCAACCAAGCCACAATATGTCATTGTGCAATGGGCTTCAAGAACCGGACTTGTGGGCTTAAGGACCAACTCCATCAACATCAAGTGCAAGTGCTTAAACTTTTCAACAAAGGCATGGACATTATCAAGTATATCGTTTTAAATGACCACATAATGGGTCATTTCTACCTATCAAGATCATGGACTTCACCATCAAGCTATGACATCAAAAATCATCAAGTGTGGGTTCAAGGACCAAGCTTCCAGCTATAAGGGCACCATCATTAAGGATTATGGGCTTCTTCAACCTTATGGGCATATGACCAATTTGTGGGCTTTCATCATGATTTCCAAGGGCTTCTTCAATGGCACAAGGTCATCATAGGTGCCTTAAAAGCATATGTAATGGTTTCATTACCAAATGGGTTCATAGCCATCAAAACCCCAAGATAAGGGTACTAAGGGCTTCATGACCTCATCAACCATAAGGGGTTAGGAGACACTCCGCATATCAATCAAAAAGGGCTTGACGATGGCTATCACCCTATGAGGATCTTCCTTGCATTGGCAGGGTCCTGTTATCACACCATAGTAGCAGGGCTACTATTCTTGTACAGCAGATATCTGCACATTCCAGAGCTTCCATTATTCCAGAGCATGGCTATATATATTGGATCACTCATGATCAGAGCAGTATATTATTCAGATGTATGTTTGACCTTGTGTCAAGGCTGAGCCTTGAGAGTTCAGATTTGATGACCGATGTGACCCTTTATCCCATACAGTTTCAGTTCAGTGCCTAGAGATGTATTGCAGCAGTGTTTCAGATGGTGCATGATGATTATTATTTTGATGATGTTGTATGATATATGGATATGTTATCACTGACTGTGGATTATTATCTTGTTGATTTAGTCATGATTACAGCATGTGCTTGGTATATTATTCCTGATGTGGCAAACTGTTTAAAATGAACTGTGAATCATAAAATGGACAATTGCTTGCACATTTAGGTCATTTAACAAAACCATTGGTTTTTCACCTTACATAGATATGGTCTTTCCTGACACCAGTTGTCTGCTAGTGTAGGCTCCATATTCACTTGACTCCATCCATACATGACCTTCCTGTTTGACTTTAAACCTTGACTTGTCTCATTTGACTTTCTGATACCGAGGACTTCCCCATTTTTCTACCTCTGTGTTTGGACCGCATCCCTGTATATTCAGTGTCTCGGCTCTAAGTTGGTGACAAAACTTGCCTTTGGTGAGTTGGATTGTAGGCCTAAATCATTCTGGTCGGTTGTCCCGATGTTTGGCATTGGCTCGAACTATCCCTAGTCACTTGAGATGTTATTGGCTAAAACTGAAAGCTCATGTTCTACTTATGGAAACTTAAAAATTCGCCCATGGAAACAAAAAAGGGCAAGAGCGATGAACAGCTGAAAATACTCCGCGAAGAGTATAAAAAAAGGTCCAAAAAGCAATGGTTCTTAAAAGCTATATCTAAACAATTGCTGACCCTATATATATTTGAAAAAACATGCCCTGGATGCAAGCTGCAACTAGTTGTGCTTCTCAGCACATCTGAAATCCGAAGGGTTATGTAGGCCAAAAAGGCCATGGAATAAAATTGAATGATCCTAATGAACCTGGATCAACTTGATGTAGACATGATGCCTAAGTTGAATAAGCACTCTCAGAACAACTTATCCATTTGTGAGGCACAACCATCCCCCGTGTTATTTTGTCCAACACAGAGTTTGTAGCTTCCCCCTTTCTCCCAGTCCAAAGTATTTTTGAGTTAAGTTAGATAAGTCAAACCCTTGGCCCAACCTTGTTCCTAGCCTTCACCCTTCACTAGCAGTCTGACCATGTCCAATGGGTGAGTTTGTCATTTGAACTATTGTGCAAGCAATTTTATATAACAACGGAATATGTTAACTTGATTAATGCCACTGAATGGAATTTATACTTTGAGCTTAGCTGTGAGAATGATTAGAGAAGCATTGTCTTAGTCTACTGATGTGATTTATCCTTGGTTGTATATTATTGGGATCTATGATGATGTGGACCATGTATAGATGATTATTGATGATGATTGATGGGCCCACATGCTTGATGATGATATCATATGATGGACATATGATGCAGATGATGATTGATCCAGTTCAGCAGGTTTTATTACTTCTTCAGATCAGCGGATTATGCATTGTCCATATATGGTGGACCCTACAGCTGGCCCATTTGGGCAAACCATGGTGTATGAGTACACATTCCTAGTGGATTTGGGTCTTCTGGATCCAATGAGACACTTATCTTTTAGCTCCGGGCACTTCTGACAGTGATTGATGCAGTTTTACACTTGTTGACCAGATTTGGGGCTGATTTCCCAGCCTGAGCAGCAGGGGCCCCGAGAGGCCAGTTCACCTAGGGCGCTGATGATGGAGGGGGTGGTCCAGCCACTTGTTTTTACCATTTACCCCCCCTTCTGGAGAGCCTGGTGGGCTCAGATGGACAGCGCTATCACCCTAGGAGGCAGTTTTGGCACTTTCACAGTTCCCGAGGTAGTTAAAAAATGGGATAAAGTGGTCACTGAGGAAATCGATTTGGGCAATTGAGGCAAGGTTTTGGCATTTGGTTTTCACAGAGGTCTTCCAGGGTGGCATCACTATCTTCCAGTCAGTTTTCACCATGTGGGTATGCCCACATTGATCACAGGAGGACATTTACTGCTTGACTGTCATGGATTCTGAGGACAGTTTTGGTCACTTATATTATATTGGACATATTTTATTATTTTATTGTGCCTTGGGGATGAGCTAGTAAGGATTGATACCTCCTAGCCCCACCATGTGCTTATGTTGTCATGTCCTAGTCATCATGAGGTGGATTTTGGCACCTATATTTCTCTAGTGGATGACGTCACCCCCTTTTTGTACCATTTAGTGGGGGCGCTATCATTATGTTGGGTGATCCATGTGATATATTGTTATGATTTATTGTTAGCCGTTGATTAGATCTTATGATCTTTTAATCTTAGCCACTCATGTAAAAAGTGGTTAGGAATGTACTCTCTCCCCATCCTATTTAAGGAGGGAGCCTCTCATTGTAAAATTCATCTAGAGATTTTTGGCTCTTGGCTCTTGGAATAAAATTTCTATCTTTTGGAGTACATGCTTGGATTGGAGTGGATGTTGGTTGTTTCGATTGTAAATGCTTTTGTCCATTGCACTGGAGGATCTATTGTAGCTATCTTGCATATTTGCCACATTTTTTTTACAGGTTAAGAGGACGATTTTGGACAAGTGCGAATTGGTGGGGAGGCTTGCCCTTCAAGCTTGGAAGAAGTCGTTTTGGTTTGACAGGGAGTAGTTTTGCCTTTGTGTCAACTATTCTATGTTTCTCTCTCTCTCTTGCTTGTATCTACCTTCAACATGTTAAACTGATTGATGCTTTGCTCCTTGGCTTGACAGGTTAGAAGGAATCACATGTGGCTTGGGAAAATCGATTTGGCAAGAGGGCTTCAACAAATTCTCCATTTGATCTTTGGCAAAGTAATCCTCGTCTCAACTAGCATTCATCTATTCATCCAGGTATGTTCCAAGAGGTATGATCTTCTTCTTCCTTGAATCATCCATGATTTCTAGATCATAAAAACCCTAATTGTTTAAAACCCTTGTTTTTGGTATTTCTTAGATCTACTTAGATCTAGCCTTGCTGTTGAAGAGATATTGAAAACCCACCTCTATAGCATCCACCCCTAGTTGGATCTATAGTTTGGTGGTGATTGGCTTAAAATTAACCCACTTTTCAAGGCAAAAAGCCCTCTTGAACCCAAATCGCACTTCCTAGTAAGAGGCTTGTTTGGTTAGATCTAGCACATGGGTAGGTGAGATCCCACTTGATTTGAAATCTAGACACTTGATAACCTACCCCCAGATTCTTACTTTGGTGAATTCTACCTTGTGGACATCTTTCCATGTTTTAAGGGGTTAAAACCCCCTTTTGAACTTCTTGGCACCTCAAAACTCAGATCTACTAAGATCTAGCCCTTGGATTGACCTGATTTTTGGGACATACATAGATCGGGGTACTAGCTACTTGGATCTATAGTTTGGTGGCCATCGGACTTGAATTGGTCCACCAAACCCACCTTTTAACCCTCCTTGAACAAAGTCGCACTACTTGGGGAAGGTGAGTTTGTCCACTTTGAGGAAGTGGGTGTTTGGGATTTTTGGAGATTTGGAACGGCCATACCTTGAAACCTAGGTCTAGACTATCTTTCTATCACAATCCGCCTTGGGGATAGCATTCCTTGTTTCAAGGGATTGTGGTCCACTTAGGGCCATCACTTGAAAACCTAGATCTAGCAAGATCCAACCATTAGATCTCTTTTAGCCCACTTGACTTGGCTTCTAGGTGTCCCGATCTACACTTTGACATACTTTTTGACCCCATTAGCCCATCCAACAAGGCACTAGTCGTCCTCAAAGCAAGTCGCACTCCTTGGGATTTGTGTCAAACCCTAGATCTAGCACATGGGTACTCCTAGAATCAACTTAGATCTATAGATCTAGTCATTACCTAACCTCTAGTACCAACATCACACCTAGCTTCACCTTGTGGGCCCACTTAAAACCATTTCACACTTCCCAAGAAAATAGGACCCACTTGTGTAAACATATGGTACTACACCTAGTCATCATACCCAATCATGTGGCCTAAACCATACGTAGGTTGAAACACTAACAATCTCTTACACCACCTTCAACCATACTTCAACTCCTAGGTCCACTTAGCCTTGCATTGGTTTCCGTAACTCATCATTTACTTACCCTTAGAAACCTTTGTTTGGGTCCAATCAACTGTGATTGGGTATAGGGTCTCCCCCTAGGTCTTGTTACACCTTGACCTAAAGTGAAGAGTGCCTCGGTTGACGTGACTCCCACCTTGCATTGGGAACCGTGGCATCTCTTGGGTCACCTCTTTAGTTTCCTGTCTCCTCTACCGTCCCGGATGGGATACCTCTAGGGGCAACTACAAGTTGTGTGATAACAGGTCCTTCAACTTTGTTTTCTTTAATTAGTGCAGGATCTCTTCAAGGATATCATCAAAAGAAAGACTTCATCATGTAAGGGCACAAGTCAACTGTGCGAGGGCTACATTCATTCAACAATCAATCAAGAGACCATAACAAGTACAACCAGGAGCAGGGGATATAACAATGGACTCAACTGGGACCAAGATACAACTTAGGGTCACTAAACTAAGTCAATGAGTAACCAGGGCTTTTGCCATTGTCCCAAGGACTCCAAGGGCTTCATACTTGGGCTTGGACAAGGTCAAAAGGTCTCCTTTGACACAGATAATCATAAACCAAATAATAACCCTCAGGGGCTCCACAAGGGGCACCAAGATTCAATTGTTGGCATCAATGACAACTTAATCAACATCAAATGTCCACCAAACTTTAGGTCGGGAATGTTAAGATGATTATTAAGGTGGGTTTTAATTATTAAGCCCAAATATTTGCTAGATCTCCATAGATTTGAAAAAAAAATACAAGGGTTTTGATGACCAATAGGATGAAAGACAAGAAAATGGATACGTACCTTGTAGATCTTACCTCAAATGCTTGCGGCTACCTTGCACATAGATGATCCTTGCATTTAGTTACAATTCCAAGCTAGATCCAAGTGATTCCAAGCAAAAATGTCCAAGCCCAAGGAGGAAAAACGTACCACTCAACCTGTAAAACAAACTACAAAAAGTTAGATTTGATCCATAGATGAATGAGATCTAAGCATGGCATATCAAAATAAGCAAATCAATGGACAAAGCACAATTGAAAAACTCCCTTCAAGATGAAAACATCTTGCCCGAGGGGGATGTGAGAAACCCCAACAATCTTCCCTTCAAGCAATTCGCACTCCTTGCACAAGTCAATTTGGCCTCCCCTGTAACTGTCAAAATCACCTGTAAAAACAAAGATGTCTAAAGCAAAAGATGTATAATCATGTACAAGAGCATCCCATAAAAGCAAGAGAAGTAGATATGCAAAATAGTATTTTATTCCAAGTTTTCCAAAGCCCAAAAGGTGCATTTACAATAGGGGGGTCTCTTCCTTAAATAGGATGAGGGAGACCAAAACCCTAAACCACTTTTGAAATGAGTGGTTGAGATCAAAACATAAAATAATACAATCAACGACTAAGATGAGCCGGTAAAATATAACATGGATCACTAACATGAGGGGGTTGCGCACTAGCTAAATGATGCCCTAGGGGGGTGCGCACCACATAAAATGACTAAAGTACAAGTTGTGCCACATAAGATGACAAGGACAAGTGACTAGGAGCACATGGTGGGGCTAGGAGGCATTACTTTCCTTCACTAGCATCACCCCATGGCACAATAATATAACATGTGACTCAATGACATGTCCAAGTGAACAAATGATCAAATCCTGGCCCCCTCAACTGAGAGAATAATGCATCAAAACACATCCTGGTGACTATGTGGACCCCACTGACTGCTGCAAATTGATCTAGAAGGAGTGGGATACACCATAGATGACCTCAGAACAGACCTCATGCCAAAACCTTGCCTCAATTGGCCAAATCGAATTCCTTAATGACCTTTTTATTCCATTTTTAATCCACTTGAAAAACCACCAAACTGCCCGAAAACAACTGCCTGGTGCCCGGGCACAAAATCTGACTATACCATCATGTCCGGAAGGGGGGTAATATGGTAATAACAAGTGGCTGGACCACCCCCTTCCTCTGTAGCGCCCTAGGCAACGACTAGCCTCCAATGCTCTAGCTGGACAAGCCACATCAGCATGGCCAAACTGGTCAATAGGTGAAAAACTGCTCAAATCATGCCCAGGAGTGCCTGAAACTGAAAGATAAGTGTCTCAATGGATCTAGAAGACCCAAATCCACTAGAGATGAGTACTCATACACCTCATGGTAACCTGTAAGATCATTTGTAGCATCCACCATACCTAGACAAGTAAAAATATGATGATCTAGAAATAATAATAATCAATAAAAACTGCATCAATCATCATCTGAAACCTGTGCCCATCATATGGAATCATCAAAAGGTATATAAAGGACCATAGATCAACATCATACAATATAAGTGGTCCATCTCATCACGGATCCCGAGGTTGACCTGGTCAAATTGATCAAAATATGACCTTGGCCAAAGAAGCCAAGCTGCTGCAAGTGCAAATGGTAAGACATGCTCTTTAAATCATTTTCATAGCAAGACTTTAAAACACTAAGTATTATTTAACTGGTAGTTAATAGATAATAGTAGGTTAGTTAATAATTTACTTTCAAAGAGAACCCCAAGAATATACTCATTTGTAGACATGATCAATTTGCTAGCAGAGGGTGAAGGCTAAGGCTGAAAAGGCTAGGCCAAAAGGGATGACTTGACTGACTTGACACTGTGATACTTTGGATAAGGGAGATGGTGTTACACACTTAAGCATGTGTTGGACAAAGAATACACAAGGAATGGTGGTGTTCCACAAATGGGTAAGTTGTTCAAAGAAGTGCTTATTCAACCTTGGCAAAATGTCTACTACTAGAACCGCCGTGAACTAGGTGCCCGGCTAACCCTAACTTTAGGTTCTAGGGGACACTTAGAATTAGCTGTCCCTTGCTCCATCTCATATCATAACCCGCGGGCTCAATGAGGAAAGTTTCACATAAGGTCAACAGTCTTTAGATTTGTCATATACTTAACCACTGCTTTATTTGGACCTTTCATTTCGTTTCATATAATTTCACTGCCAACAATCTTTAGATTTAGCATAAATTTATCCATTGCTTTTAGGCCTTTAAGACCGGCCCCTCTGGGATTTTGCATGTGCTTAAAAGCACAACTAATCGCAGCTTTCATCCGGGGTGCATTTACATTTCATTGCATTTCATTTCACAACCCTTTTCATTGGGCTTTACAAAAGATATATATCAATAATTTCCACAAGGTAGTACAATTTGCTTCAGGTTTTAGCCAACACAACTCAAGCAACTATGGGGACTTCCACAATCAAGATCAAACATCGGGGCAACCGACTAGAGAGATCAAGGTATAAAATCCAACTCACCAAAGGTGAGTTTTGTTGCGAACTCAGAGTCGAGACACAAAATAAACATGGATGTTGTCCAACACAGAAGCAAAAGCAGGGATGTCCTCCATATCACAAGTCAAGGTGTAAGTCAAGGTAAAGATCAATAATGAGGAGAGATAAATGGATGGATGGAGACAAGTGAAAATGATGCCTAAGCTAGCAAGTCAAAAAGACAATAGTGATCATGTCCACATTCCTAAGAAAGTAAAAACCAACGAGTATAAAACAAGAGTTTCCAAATGTCGGTAATACAATCATGCATATAATCCATAATAACCAATTTCATTTTAACATATATATACTGCTAGATCATAATTACTATATGCTAAGTCAAGCTATCAAAATGACCTAAACAACAAGATAATACTACCAATGCACATCATATATATACTAGGTCATATATCTGTAATCTGTAAATCTAGACCAACTATACCCACTGAGAACACTGTTGCTTAAACTCTGAACACTGCCTGTACTTGTATGGAATAAAAGGTCATCTCGGTCATCAAATTTGAGGTCTTAAGCCTCAGCCTTGGCATAAGATCTACTGTATGTCTGATATAAGGATGCTCTGATGTGTGAGTGATCACAAATAATACTGCTCATCGTAGCTAATCTCACTGAATATGTGCAAAGGCAAAGCTCAGAAAAGTGCAGATATCTGCTCTGTAACCATGGTAGCCCAGCTACTATGGATGTGATAACATACCCATAAGAACCACAAGGTGGGAAGGCAACCTTTCTAATCACAGGACGAAGGGTGAAATGGCAAGGTGGGGATACAACCCATTTATCTCTCTCTCAAATGTACAAGTGTTCCATACACTAACTGAAAGTTCATCATTACCATATAAGGAAGGTCCACACTGGATGATGTGATCCTGTGGTCCTCCTAAATGCACTTGTGGTCAAGTGCTAGTGACTTCATCAAGGGGTGGCCAGTCCCTTGATGGAACAACTTAGCTCAACCATCTCTAGGACCTAGGAGAGAAGGGCACCACACATCATCATCTTGGTTAACTGACCAAGATCCACCTATTTAATTGACTAAGTATGTACCTGCAGGAACTGCTTGGTCCCAGACCAAGAATCTTCCTGGTCCCAGACTAGGATGTCTCTGTCTCATCCTGCAGGATCTGCTTGGTCGTCGTGACCAAGAAATTGTCTGGTCCCAGACCAGAATGCCCTAGAGACAGATAGGGGCCCTAGCCACATGCTAAGGACTTTGCCATGGCTCCAACCTGCTTGGTCCCAGACCAAGAACCTCAGTAGACTATTGGGGGCCCTAGGGTACCTTCTAGGGACTTACTCTGCCTGGTTAACTGACCAGGAACCCTAGTTAACTGACTTGGGTGCCATCCTCCCAGAGAATGGCTCTCGCAGCTGCATTAACTTTAACACTCCCTCTCAGCAAGAGAGGCACTCTCAACAACACTAAGCTTGTCTCGAAGTACCCAGACTTCGTCGTCGATAGAGACTTAGTCAACACATCGGTAATCTTTTCATCTGACAGAACATACTGAAGTCTCTGCACCATGTCCCTAACGTAGTGATACTTCCACTCGATGTGTCTCGACCAAACATAGAATACATGCTTTTCTAAGAGCTTCAAACAACTTTAGATGATCTCATAGATCCACTTTGAAGTTACAACTGACTTCCCTTGTTGTCCGAGAACCACTTTCCACTCGTCATTTTCCATTATTAACTGGAGATCTGCTATCATAGCACCTTCCAAACCTGTTGTTTGGCTGCCTCCACATAAGTGGAGAATTCTGCATCAGTGACGTGGCTCACACTGGAGCACCCTTGAAGCTTCTCAATAGGCTCCTTAATGAGATCAACTTAAGGCTTTCTGGCCTTCTCCCTCTGCTCATCTGAACGAGTTGTCTCATAGATTGAATTTTCTTGTACTTCCATGTCTGAGTCACTGGAAGACTCTCGGGAGTGATGGATGGTCACATCTCTACTTTCCTTTTCTGCAATCCCATTCTGTTGGGGATTGAAGAGCACAGTTGGCTCCCTCTTGATATCTGAATTCTGACAGGGGTCATGAACTAGACCTTAATAACACGTCCTGAAACCTTATAAAGGTTACCTTCACGGACTCCAATCACAATGGCTGAGCTCACGTTTCCATTCTTAGGCCACACTAGAGGCTTTCCTTCTGAGAAGGCTACAGAGAACCCATTGTCTTCTAAAACTGCCACTGAAAAATATTCTTCTTATTATAATAACTAGATATGCCAAGGAGGGGGTAAAATACATAAAATTTTATAATAACGATAAATAATAATAATTAATAATCAATAATAATCATAGCTGCTAATTAACTAAGGGGCACAACCTTTGTGAATTATTACCAAAGTGCCTTCCATTGATGAGGATGATAGGACAATTGGTAGCCTATCGACCCCATAGGCTAGAGCCAGTGAAGGCAAGGGGGGTCATTACTATTGTCACTTAGCTTAGAAAAGATGTCTTATTTTTAAAAAGGTGACTAGTATTTGTTAGGTGGTAGTGGGTGTTCCATGGTATTTCCCATGATATGGAGTTCTAAAAGAAGATAAATGGAGAAGAGCACCTCGCTTGTGGATATGTTGATTTGACTTGATCTCTTGTGTTAGCCTGGTGAATTGGGGTTTTCGTTAGGGTTTGGCAAAACTCTTCCATTGTAGTTTAGTTTCGATGGTGGAAAATCCACCCTAGCTAGACAAGGAGGAGGATCCATCCAGGGTCTTCACTTGAGCTCCATCTTTTGGTTTGGCATGATCTTGGAGAGGGTTTGGAGGGCAGGAGCTAACCCTTCTGTAGTTTGGAGGAGGAAGCTCCATCTATTGAGGTGGCCGTGGCATCACTTCCAAGTTTATTTGTTGTTGAGTGTTACTAGTACTTTGTAGCTGTCGTAGCAGCCATTGGTTACTTGTGATTGGGTTCCATCCATAATAAAATGCCATTGTGACTTTTCTATATCATGTGTACTTGGATTGCATGCAATATATTTGATGGATGTTGTTAATGGAATGAATACAAACTGTTTGTAAAAAGTAGCCGATGAGTTTAGAGCATAAAGAACACTAATATTCCAGCCTAGCCCTATTGGGTATCCTAATATTGCATAAAGAATATTAATATTGCCATCGTAAGGGGAAATTGTGATACCAGGGCCAAGTTTTATGGTGGTTGAGTCAATTTTCTTCCTGAGGGGATCGAGTTTTTGTTGGCTGAGACCTTCATTCACAAGTCGAGTTGGGTGTGTGGGGCGAAATCCCTTAGTAGCAAGGTGTATTCTAGTTGGGAAAGGGGTTGTTTGCATGCAAGAGGTCGACTTACATTAAGGGAGGCTGAATCCAGTACTTGAGGACCGAATTCGTTGATTGAAGGGGGCTTAGTTCTTTATGCTAATCGATTCCAAAGGAGGAAGCCGAGTTTGCTGTAGAGGTCGAGCTTGCTTGAAAGGGACGAATCCAATTCGTGGGGAGTGGCCAAAATTTGTGAGGTTGAATTCATTTCTCGGTGAAAGCCAAATTCACATGTCAGAGCTGTTCTGGAAGGCAGAATCTATTTGCTTGTGGCGTCATTACTTGTGAAAGACATAATTCCTTTGAGGGCTGGTGAGAGCCGTGGCATTTTGGCATCCTTTGGAGAGGCCAATGCTCTCCATTGTGGAGCACAGTGTAGTTGAAAGGGGGCTGCGTACATACAAGAGAGGCCACATATCTTTCGTGGTGCCACAATTGAAGGAAGAGTTGGATCTGGTTGGAGAGGGCCATGAGCTCTGAAGGTGGCCATGAGTGTGGATAAGTATGAGGAAGGGAGCCGCACAGGGGAAGGCCTTGATGCTGTTTATTAAAGAATAACGGAGATGGAACGGGGCCGCGAGCCTTGAGAGAGATGGCGAAAGTGTGAAGAGGTCGTGCGGACCTGGAGTGGAAGTGTGGAGGCCGTAGCCGTTTGTGGAAGAAGCCATGGGTTGAAGAGACATTTACCACTCCAAGAGAGGGTGCAGTCATTCATCAGGAGAGAAGACGCACAAGTTGTAAGGAGAAACACGTTTAGTTTGTGAAGGAGTTTACTGTTGTTTATTTCAGATTGGTGGAAAAAGGGGATCTGCAAGTTAATCCCGTGCGTTCTCTAGAGCACTTGCTAGCTGCCACAACTCTACAACTTGTGTTGAGAAGAACAAGTTGACTACCATCTTCCTACATTGACTGTCATCTGAAGGTACTTTATAGTCTTAGTTTCTCGAGTTATAAATTGGTTGCATCATTGTTACAAGGGGAAACTAGTGCAATAATCCTCTACAGGACTGTTAATGCAATTTAAATCAGATTGGGAGTGTGGTATATTGGTTATGAAACATTTGAGTTGTATCTGAGCATAGTAGAGTTTATTTGTTTGGCATTTTGAAATATGTACTGTCATTTTTGGAAATGAGAGCGGATTTATAAACTTCAAACAAACACTTAATTCAACCCTTGCTTTACAAGGAGACATAGAGTACCACAAATACAACTATGGGAAAAGTGTTTGACGAAATATGTCAACCAGTTTGCATCAACAGTTATTATTAAAATCAACTGAGAATTAGTGGTGCAACTGAGAATTTGTAGTGATCCGTTTAGTGACATTAGAACCTTGGAAAGTGAAGTATTTGAAGAACATATCTGTTCCAAGAATCATAACCAGTCAGTCCAAACTATCCATTCCTTAGCAAGGGAAATTACAGTTGCTAGCCTGTGATTGCATGAGAAATTGATGGTTAGAAGGCAAGATGGGGAGCAAAAGGACGCCTAGACCATGGTTTGCAACATTCCTTTAGGAGCAGCCCACAAAATGACAGGAGCAATGGGGTTAGTATAATGTTACCATCTGCATCAGGGAGTACATGGCATTGGGAAAAGAGTTCCACGCAGGTTTGTCATTCAGGGATTTTTGCATCATCAAACATCATGAGTGGTATGAAGAGGATGAGGATTCCTTTATAGATACAAGGCGGAAATTGGGAAGAGCTACGTATGAGAGACAAGAGAAGAAGCGTACAACTAGCCAAACTAAGGGTGTGTGCTTAGGGGAAGATCGAACAACAGCTTCGGATGCACCATTAGAGACATCCCATGAGACTTATGACACCTGCACACATGTTGGACAGATTGATAGCACATGTGATGCAGCCTTTCGATTAGCTCATGTTGAGGAGCCAACATCTTATCCTTGTTATGATACTTATGATGAGTTGGGTGTGGGTGCACCTAAGAATGATGGGGACGTAGAGGGGGATGAATTACCTTTTGAGGTTGATGTCATTTCTCAGGATGAAGACAGGGAAGAAGGGGAAGAAGCAGAATTGGGAAGGTGCGAGGATGGAAACAAATCGAAAAACTTGGTAGAGGACTGTTTCCCTGAGCCACATCATTTGACAGGGCAATTGAAGGTAAGCGAAGAAAGTATTAGAATAGCCATGAAACATTTTGATGATACACACGCATTGGTGACAATATTTGTTGGAGAGCTTCAGGGGCAGATGATAGTTTGAGAAGAGAACCTTCCCTTGCATATTTGCAGGCACTTGAGAAGCAATGGTGGTGATGAAAGTTGACTACCTACACCTGCTTTCCGACAGAGATCATCTTCTCACTCTGGATGAGATGTACCATGGTGCACTACAAGGGAAAGAAGAGGAAGTTGACAAGCTTACTCATGAGCTTGAGATTACCCAAGATTCCTTGAAGAGCATGCAAAAAGCCCTTCAAGAATCAGAGAAGCAGGTCGAGGAGCTTAGTTACTAGCTGAGTTTGGCACACTCTTCATCATTGATAGCAGCAGAGACTTCACCATCTTTGACAACAATGACACATGAGGGCATGAGTGGTACCAATGGTTTGAGGGAAGAGCCTCTCGTGACGATTCTGCATGAGAAGCATACAAAGTTACAGGTGCTTGGGGAAAGTTTGGACACAGAGAGTTGTGACCATGCACTTGTTTTGCAATGTGGGGATCTTGAGCTGCCTTTGTTGGAGAGGCCATTAAAGGCTCAAGGCTTTGCTATGGAGGAGATAATCGAGCACATTCCTTGTGGGCTAGGCCGCAAGGAAACATATACATCCATGGATTGGGTGGATAGGTATATGATAGATATGGAGACACATTGGGGTACAGGTTCAGTTAACATTCGTGGAGCGTAGGGTACAGTAGCACATACAAGATATTGGATGGTACAGGAGATGATAGTAGTATGCAACAATATACAGGAGTACACGTAGGCACACAACAATGTACATTGGAGTTTCAGAGTGTTTCCTCTAGGGAGACCTCCCATAGAGTCCTTGAGGATACCATTGATTTAAGGTTACCCAAGATCGGTGAGTGGGTGGGCGAGCCTCAGGATGCAACATATCCCTCAATGATTGATCTTCATCTAAGATATCACCAGAGGAGGGACAAGGAGCAGGGTACTCATAGGTTTACTTCTAGATTTCATTATGACTTCTTAGTTGTGCCCGTAGGCTTGACTAACACACTAGCTACTTACTAGTTGCATATACATTGGCAGAGATACCTATTGCTGTTATACAACAATACTTGGGATGTTCGCTTGAGTCAGTTGGATGAGATTGGTGGCATTTTGGCCAAGACAAAGGTCCTTCATTTGGACCATGAGATTGGTACACAAGATACATAGGAGGAGATCTCGGGTGTATTGGATCTGTTCACAGAGACGACGGGTGACAAAGTAGGGGATGACATTATCCGCTACAGAGTTCATGCATGCTTAGTCCTTGACTCCTCACTTAGGGAGAGGATCATGAGGGTTAGGCACGACCCATATTTGGCAGGGCATTCTCAGTACTTGCTTGAGTATGAGGCATCGCAGGTGGCAAATCTATTTTACAGAGAGGTGCTTAGATCCCATGGGTTACTTGAGCACATTGATCGTGATCGGGATATCAAACTCCTTGATGCAGTTTGGTAGGATCCGAACAGATTAGCAGGTTCAAAGTTGATTCCTAGTACTCGGTTTCCACTAGAGGCTTTCATTGGGACTCCGATGATTATCATTAGGCACAACAATAGTCAGTAGCAGTTGGTTTTGATGGACTTCCTATTTGGTGGTGGGATCCAGCCATTCATCCGAGTGATGGATTGCTTCAGATTGTAGTGGTGACCGACAGAGTTGTAAATGTGATCAGTCTGCTATATTTTTGGGATGCTAGTGGAGGAGAGGTTGAGACTTCTTCTTTATGGCAGAGTAGGTTTTATTTTTTGGTATTCAAGATCGAGTATGACAGTGGAGCTAATACAAATGAGATGACTGGTCTTCGTTTTACGGAGTTTATTCTTGGGATGCGTAGGCTTGGATGCATGGAGGAGTTTTCTTTTGAGGAGTTTGTGTAGCTTATGATTGCTTGGCTCATTAGGGGTAGTCAGATGGATTCTTGTGTTAGCAGTTGGCAGACCAACGCTACAGGTAGAGAGTGTTTCATGTCTTACAGGATAGTGTGGGATCCTGGAAACTTTACCATTTATGGGCAGCTTTGAGATAGGTTCACAGGTCTACCAAGTATGCAGACGGGGTATGGCAGCCGGATGGTTATGATCAGAGTAGTGCAACATCAACATAATGGTCCCTTTCTGAGATTATCTTGGGACCCTGGTATTTCAGTGTTACACAGTTCAGTAGCTGTGATAGTGGCGAGAGCCAATTTTTGCTTTCATGAGTTTGGTTCCATATTGGAGCAGATCGATGAGGTGTTGAGCAAGTTGTTGCAACATCAGGATGCTCTACTTATCGACAACATTTAGGAGTATTCGTATGTTAGTAGCCTGCCGGACCATGTATTGAGCAGAGGATGCTTCACCTCTTCCCGATTGGTTTGGGACCCTGGTATCCTTTCCAGTTTTAGTCCGGTTCATTCGAGGGAGCATCAGGTTGTGGTGGCATTGCTTGAGGACAAGCAATCTTTGGGAAGGGAGGATTGTGATGTCCCCTTCCACTGACTAGGATGATAGGACGATTGGTAGCCTATCTGACCCCATAGGCTCGAGCCAATGAAGGAAAGGGGGGTCATTACTATTTTCACTTAGCTTAGAAAAGATGTCTTATTTTAAAAAAAAGTGAATAATAGTTGTTAGGTGGTATTGGGCGTTCCATGGTATGGAATTCTAAAAGAAGATAAATGGAGAAGAGCACCTCACATGTGGATATGTTGATTTGACTTGATCCCTTGTGTTAGCTTGGTGAACCAGGGTTGTTGTTAGGGTTTGGCAAAACCCTTCCATTGTAGTTTAGTTTCGGTGGTGCAATATCCACCTTAGCTAGATGATCCAGGTGGATATTGGTGGCCACCCACCTTTCTAACTGGCTCAAAACAGTTTTATGGCAATTTTGGTATTGTACTATTTTTAGCAGTTTTTCGGGTCCTGAACTTCCGGGGCCATTTTGAGGCCCTAAACGACCCTTTTTGGCAATTTGGGGGGCCAAATGGTTGCCCCCGGCATACATTTGGCCCCAGTCGAAAGTTGTAAATCTCGGATAGACCTTTCCAACGGGCTACCGAGCGCCCCAAACGGAGATCGTATGCAAAAGTTACGACCCCGGGAAGTTGATGTACTAACTTACCCAAACGGGGCCCACATGACTTTTGGCGCTTCATCTCCTAGGGTTAGGTTTTTGGATGTCTAGGGTTTTTGACATTCCTGTTTATTGTAAAAGGCCTTGAGAGCCTCATTGTAACCATCTTCTTGCGAAATGAGAGCAGCCGTCACATCTCTTCTCAGAGATAAGCCACCACCATTCCAGCAAGCTTGTTTTCCGCTGCATTTTACAGTTCTAGCTTATTTCCTTATTGAATAGAAAACCAGTTTTACTGTATCTCTGTTATTTTGTGTTAAGCATCTGATAATAATCTGTATTCATTTCGTTCTGCTCATAAAATCTGGATCAGTGGTATCAGAGCGGTCTGCTCCTTGTCGTCTTAATGCATGTCCCCAGCGAGGTCAGGGTACAAAGAATTGGGTCTCGAGCTTGTTTCTCTTGAGGGCAAAAGCTCTCGCACGCCCAAGCGACCTCTCATGGCAGGAGAAAAGAAAGATGACGGGACAGGAGATCCTATAAAAATGTTGCTTGAGGAAGCCCTCACGCAACAGAGGAACGAGATGATGGATAATTTCGCACAAATCCTTCGGCGACTACCAACAAGCGACGCATCTTCCTCGAGCGGAGGCGCCGCCCCCTTCAAGGTACAAATCAACTTTGATATCCCTATATTTGAAGGACAGATAGACGCAGATGCTGTAGATAAGTGGTTGAATCTACTAGAAGGGTATTTTTCTGTCCATAACTTTTCGAATAAAGAAAAGATTACTTTTGCGCTCCTCAAAGCCGTTCCCCATGTCAAAGATTGTTGGGAAACATTCTGCGAGCAAAAGGACACAGAAGAAGGCTCATTATTTTCAGTCACGGCCACCTGGGAATCCTTCAGGGATGCTATTAAGGAACAATACTACCCTGTTGGAAGTTATGACGATTTGTATACCAAATGGACCACACTGCGACAAGAAAGAGACCAAGTAGTGCCAGAGTTCACAAATATCTTCCATACCTTGCGCACCGACCGAAATGGAATTTCTGGACATCTCTTCCTTGGGTGCGGCCTACCGATATGCTGTCAAAATCGAGCAGAAGCTCAAACAAAAGACACGGCAATTTGGGCCTGGGAACCCTTCACAGCAAAAGACAGGAAAGGGCAGCCCCAACCCACAGAATAAAGGACAGAGCAAAGATGGACAGCATCAGGACAACCAGTCCAAGCCGCAAGCAAAGAAGGACACCGGAAAAACAAAGAAAGATACCGGGAAGTGGTGCGACTTCCATAAGAGCCCTTGGCATAACACTGCTGATTGCCGCTCAAAACAGTCGTTGGTGGCCGAATTGAAAGCATCTGAATCAGATGCGGGTTCTGACTCTGAGTCCGAACCAGAAAGGGGAAGACGGATCATTGACGCGGAACCCAGTGCCACCGTTGCCACCACCAAGCTCCAGCCTGATGAACCAGACGAGCCAGAAGAAGGAGAACGCCTCTTCCATTCACAGATGTGGGTAAAAGGCACCCCGCTGCATTTCATCGTTGATAGCGGTAGCCAGAAGAATCTCATCTCAGCAGAGGTCATCAAGCGCCTGGCCCTATCGACAACGCCGCACCCACAACCCTACACCATTGGATGGCTCCGCAAAGGAAGTGATCTCCGCGTCAGCCAACAGTGCCGACTGCCATACGGCATCAAGCCCTTCAAGGACGAGGTATTGTGTGATGTTGCTCCTCTCGAAGTTTCAGATGTTCTTTTGGGACAACCTTATTTATGGAAACGTCATGCTGTATATGAGTCTAGGCCTCGTAGTGTTATTATTTCTTTGAACAGGAAATTGTACAGGATACCCGAGGCAGTCCCTCCTAGTGCTATTTCCTTGATCTCTGCCAAGCAATGCAGGAAGGTCATCTCTCAGACCGGGAAATTTGTCTTCTTCGTGATTCGCTCTCAGAGTGAAAGAAAGATCGCAGCCACATCCCGGGCCTCCGCGACCGATCTATCCACACAACAGAAGCAAGTGGATAAGGTGGTGGAAGGATACTCAGATATCTTCTCCTCTCCGACCGGGGTACCTCTGCACTGCCAGGTCAAGCATCCCATCGATCTGACCCCAGGCGCACCGCTACCCAATGGGCCAGTCTATCGCCGCTCTCTGTTGGAAAACGAGGAGATCAAGAGGCAGATCCAAGAATTGCTCCACAAGGGGCACATCCGTCCCAGTTCATCACCTTGTGGGAGCCCAATCGTGCTGGTGCAGAAGAAAGATGGGACCTGGCGACTCTGCATTGATTATCGGGCCCTGAATAAAATCACAGTCCGTAACCGGTACCCGATTCCCCGAATCGACGACCTCCTTGATCAGCTCACAGGGGCCAAATACTTCAGTAAGATTGATCTGAAGTCGGGCTACCACTAGGTCCCAATAGAATAGACAGATGTATGGAAGACTGCCTTCAAGTCAAAAGAAGGTCTTTTTGAATGGCTGGTCATGCCTTTTGGTTTGACAAATGCTCCAGCAACTTTTATGAGGATGATGGACGATATCCTACGACCTTTCACCAACAATTTTGTAGTGGTGTATCTGGATGACATCCTCATCTACAGCAAGACTTGGGAGGAACACTTGCAGCATATTCAGCAGGTTCTGCACACCTTGCGGAAGCACAAACTATATGCAAACTTGGAAAAATGCTCCTTCGGCATGGACAGGGTCCATTACTTAGGCTACATCGTTGATCGACATGGTGTGCATGTGGATCCAGCCAAGATCCAGGTCATCCGTGACTGGCCAGCCCCAACCACACTCACTGAACTTCGGAGCTTCTTGGGCCTCGCCAATTTCTATCGCCGGTTCGTGCTAGGATTCTCTCATATCGCATGGGCCCTCAGCCAAGTGACCAGGGGTGGTGGTAAGGCAAAATTTGTGTGGGGCCTGTCCCAACAACAAGCCTTCGATGACTTGAAGAAGCGTTTGTGCTCATCGCCGGTATTCTCATTACCGAACCTGCAACATTCCTTTGAGATTGAGACAGATGCTTCAGATTATGCTGTGGGTGCCGTTCTCACTCAACACGGCCACCCCGTGGCATATCATAGTGAGACACTATTAGATGCTGTTCGCAAGTACCCTACCTATGACAAAGAAATGTACTCCATTGTACAAGCCTGCCGCCAGTGGAGACATTACATTCTTGGGAAGGAGACAGTCATCCACACTGATCACAAGCCACTACAGTTCATGCAGACCCAAGGAAAGTTGCAGAATGACCGCCATCAGAAGTGGTCAACATATTTACAGCAGTTCCACCTCAACATCAAATATAAAACAGGGAGTACCAACCGAGTTGCTGACTGCCTCAGTCGACCTCCAGTCGCGGCACTTACCACGGTGCTAGACTCTTGTGGCCACGAGACCTCCGGATGGCCTCACCTCTACGAGACAGACCCTGACTTCTCCGCCACCTATCAAATGTTGGGCACCAACTCAGTGGTTGCTAATTTCCATCTTCAGGACGGGTTGTTGTGTCATCTGGGCCATCTCTGCGTTCCATCAAGAGAGCGTGCGAAGCTGATTTGGGAAGCTCACTATAGTCGGGTGGTAGGACACTTTGGCGTCGAAAAGACAGTGGCAGTGTTGCAGAAACATTTCTACTGGCCGAAACTTCGACAGGATGTCGGCAAGTATATCAGGTCCTGCACCGCTTGCGCTATTGCCAAACCGACCACTAAGAAACAGGGCCTATACACCCCTCTGCCTACTCCTGACAGGCCGTGGGAATCCATCTCAATGGACTACATGTCGGGCCTCCCGTCCACCAAGAGGGGAAACGACTGTGTTTTCGTGGTTGTTGATCCCTTTTCCAAGATGGCGATTCTAGCCGCTTGCAAGAAGAACATCACAGCAGAAGCCACTGCCAAGCTCTTCTTTGAACGAGTATGGGTACATTTTGGGATCCCACAGACCATTATCTCAGACCGTGACAGTCGGTTCCTCAGCTCATTCTGGTCAAGCCTCTGGTCACTGCTGGATACCAAGCTCACCAAATCCACTGCCTTCCACCCCCAGACCGATGGACAAACGGAGGTCGTCAACCAGATGGTCGTACATATCCTGCGCATGTACAATTCAACACACCCCCGCACATGGGATGAGAGTCTCCCCTATGTCCAACATAGCTACAACCGAGCCTTGCATAGCTCAACTGGCCACAGCCCCTTTCAGGTGGGGTTGGGATTCCAACCATTGGGCCCCATGGATGTTGCACTTCCCCTTGCGACCACTTCGGCCGACTCGTCCCCAGAAGCTGACAAAGCCGCCCGGTTCATTGAACGGATCCAACATATCCGCCAACAGGTTCAGGATATTCTACAGAAGTCTAATGCCAAGTACAAGCAGCGCCATGATCAACATCGGGTGCCACATAAGTTTCAGGTGGGCGACAAAGTTTGGTTGCATTTGCAGAAAGAACGCCTTACAGGGCCCCATCGAAAGCTTCGCCCACTCCGTTATGGGCCGTACACCATCACCAAGGCGGTGGGTGACAATGCTTTTGAGCTCAACATTCCCCCCTTCCTGGGTCTGCATCCAGTCTTCAACGTGGCTCTCCTTCGGCCATATTTCCCACCACTATTAGACACCTCAGAGATAGCAGAGAAGTTGACACCAACAGAGCTCAACCCTGACTGCCTACAACAAGCATCCAGTGATCATATTGCAGACACACAGATCAAGGGCACTCGACATCAAAGGATCCAGCTTTATCGAGTTGTCAAAGCAGGGCAACTCCTGCACCAAGGCAAGTGGCTCACCCAAGGCCAAATTCAGCAGAAATTTCCTCATCTGATGGGGGAACTCAACGCAATGGAGACCATTGCTTCCTAAGGAGGGAGGATTGATCCAGGTGGATATTGGTGGCCACCCACCTTTCCAACTGGCTCAAAACAGTTTTATGGCAATTTTGGTATTGTACTATTTTTAGCAGTTTTTCGGGTCCTGAACTTCCGGGGCCATTTTGAGGCCCTAAACGACCCTTTTTGGCAATTTGGGGGCCAAATGGTTGCCCCCGGCATACATTTGGCCCCAGTCGAAAGTTGTAAATCTCGGATAGACCTTTCCAACGGGCTACCGAGCGCCCCAAACGGAGATCGTATGCAAAAGTTACGACCCCGGGAAGTTGATGTACTAACTTACCCAAACGGGGCCCACATGACTTTTGGCGCTTCATCTCCTAGGGTTAGGTTTTTGGATGTCTAGGGTTTTTGACATTCCTGTTTATTGTAAAAGGCCTTGAGAGCCTCATTGTAACCATCTTCTTGCGAAATGAGAGCAGCCGTCACATCTCTTCTCAGAGATAAGCCGCCACCATTCCAGCAAGCTTGTTTTCCGTTGCATTTTACAGTTCTAGCTTATTTCCTTATTGAATAGAAAACCAGTTTTACTGTATCTCTGTTATTTTGTGTTAAGCATCTGATAATAATCTGTATTCATTTCGTTCTGCTCATAAAATCCGGATCACTAGACAAGGAGGAGGATCCATCTAGGGTCTTCACTTGAGCTTCATCTTTTGGTCTGGCATCATCTTGGAGAGGGTTTGGAGGGCAAGAGTTAACCCTTTTGTTGTTTGGAGGAGGAAGCTCCATCTATTGAGGTGTTTGTGGCATCACTTCCAGGTTTATTTGTTCTTGAGTGTTATTAGTACTTTGTAGCTGCTGTAGCAACCATTAGTTTTTTGTGATTGGGTTCCATCGATCATAAAATGCCATTGTGACTTTTCTATATCATGTGTACTTGTAATACATGCAAATATATTTGATGGATGTTGTTAATGGAATGAATGCAAACTGTTTGTAAAAAGTTGTCAATGAGTTTAGAGCATAAAGAACACTAATAATCCAGTCTATCCCTATTGGGGATATTACATGAGGGCATGGTGTTAACTTGGCCTGAACTTGTGGTTACATTGGCAGAGCAAATTAAGCCTTTGTAAAGGAATCTTCAATCTCATTTTGAGTGAAGTGAAGTAGGGCGACTGGATCAACGATGGGTGGTGTGTGCCCATTTGATTGACCTTTCATATCGAGAAGCCGGGTGCGCTCCTCCTTGTTGATACCATAGAAGTTATAACTATTACGACATCGTTCATAGTGTGAAGACCTTTGGTTCTTCAAACTGATTCATTGGTATGAAATAGCGAAATGAAATGGAAATTGAATCGTATGAAATGGTGGTGACATTATAATAAAAGATGGCTTCAATTCAGAAATCAGGTAGGTTGGGGGGACACCCCCAATAAATGAAATTGATTATGATTGGAAGAAATGAATGGTTGGAAACTTGATTAATCCGTAAAAAAATTGTAACCTATAAACAGTGAAAAACTAGTAAACTGTACTGCGTAATCCTGTAGGCTGCACTTTGTCCTTAGCTTCAACCCGGAGTAACGTAACCCTTCAACCCTTGCCGGCACGCTTCATTGGTTCTTATTGATGAAAAAATCGGCTGATTTTTTAGATTTTTATAGTGTTTCGACCGATCTGACCCGTTCAATACTGAACTGGTCAACTTAATCGATCTACAGGCCGATTCAGATCTGTTTTCCATCAAATCGGTGAAAGATTTCACCGATTTTTAAAACTATGATCCTATCTATTTTGGATATTTACTGTATGAACCAGATTGGTTCATTTCATCTTTACTTGGGGAGGTTGGCGAATTTGCATAAACAATCAAACAAATTCTTGGTTAGAAAGATTGTGACATACGGCTTCTAGGAAGTGCCAAATTTTGAAAACTTTAAGCAAGCCCCTCAGGGACTTTCTCTTGCCTTGTTGCTACCCTTTCCATTGCATCAACCAAGCTATGCTGTCTATTTTATCGGGTGATTTCTATGGATGTTTTGAAGGTATCTTTGTTGCTGTTAGAAGTCTTACTGCTGATGCCATTGTAGAAATATCGGTGCTTTAAAAACTTGTCATATTCCCTGCACAGGCATCCTCTTGAATGTGTATTTCTTTTAGATAGCTGGAATGGAGATTCTATTGTAAAGTAACATATCCACCATTTGAGATTCTTGGTTAGAAAGATTGTGACATATGGCTCCTAGGAAGTGCCAAATTTGAAAACTTAAGCAAGCCCATCAGGGACTTGTCTCGCCTTGTTGCTTCCTTTCCATTGCATCTACCAAGCTATGTTGTTTGTTTTATAGGGTGTTTTCTATGGATTTTTTCAAGGTATTTTGGTGGCTGCTAGAAGTGTTACTAACTTACTGCTGATGCCATAGTAGCAGAATCAGTACTCTAAAATTTAAATACACTATCATATTCCCTGCACAGGCATCCTCTTGAACGTGTATTTCCTTTAGATAGCTGGAAGGTAGATTTTATTGTAAAGTAACATATCTACCATTTGAAATCACAGCAAAGAGGCTTATACAAGGAGATGAGACACTTTGTTATTAAATTATTTTTCAAATTGGGTGCAATATCAGTATTGAATGCCAAAATGGTGCAGACCCACTAAACACAGACTAGTTATTTAAATTGAAGTGAATACACAAATGTTGTTCACTGGAAGTTGAAGGCAAGATAAATATAAATTTGAAGAGGAGCAAAATTATAGAAGAGAGAGATATCCGGCAATTCTTCTTGGTAACGTGATGGTAAATTTGACTTTTTCAACAAGTTAATCAAAGTTTTTTTTATGAATTGAATATTTTGAGTTTACCATCTCTATAAGGATGCTTCTGCATATTTTTCTGATTGCCAATAAAGTTTCAGCTCCTGTGATTGATTGGAAATCCAGATGCAGTTTGGCTGCAAATTACAGCTATATTAAATCACTAAATAGTAAATATGCATAACTGGAGAAAAATAATTGATGTAAAGGTTTCTTACTTCTGAGTTTGTTATGAACAGGGAGCTGGTGTACAAGCCTATCGTTCAGTGTAAGCCAGTGCTTGATCCTGTCTCTTGTTGGATTATACTCTTAAAAGAACAGATGGTTTATGTTCAAAGAAATTCGTTTAAGAAACTTAAGTTCATTCGAGTTGAAAGTACCTTTTTTTGGCAGCTTGCGGTCATCTCTTCTGCTTCTGGTGTGTTAATCAAGCCATGAACCATGACACAGAATCTTACTGTCCACTCTGTAGGAGTCCATACAATCATTTTCCAAGAGTGTGTGAATTGCTTCACTTTCTTCTCTTTAAAGCATTTCCAGAGGATTACAGACAAAGAGCAGAGAAAGTACTAGGTAAGCTTTTGGATCTTGATTGGAAAGGAAGGTTTCTGTGTTTCCCTTGGAATTAATCTATTGGGTTACTTTACAGGCAATAAGCTTAAACATTTACTATTTGTTGACTCCACTATGCTAATTTTTAATACACCAAAAGTCTTTCCTAGCCAATGTAATGGAAATTACTATGTCATGTTTGAAGATTAATATCTCCTGAATTGTTCTCTATAGAGTCCCATTTGATTATAATTTTGTTCCAGTAGTAATAATTTTTTCGTAAGGGAAAAATTAAACCATTAAAAAATGTTTTGAACTTAAATATGAGCAGCAAGAAGGCTGAACTGGAATTACTGCTTCTAGATTGTCCCATGTTGCCATTACAGCTCATAATTGACATTTCAAGCCTTGAATTAGATTGATTGTTTATAGATAGTCCTGCATTATCCATGACATTTGATTTAAATTGGATCTATTCTGTAGCACCCATGGTTCCCCTGCTGGGAATCAGGCACTAACTGAATTAAAATCACCTGCTGCTACAATTATTTTAAAGGTTTTTCTACAGAATTTATTGCTATCACGTAGAATGCCTTAACTGAATTAAAATCACCTGCTATTACCAATTGTTTTAAGGTTTTCTTTAGAAAATATTGCTATCACATACAATGCCTTTATTTTTGTTGGTACTTTTCAAATAAAAACACCAACAAAATAAGGAATGAATTAAATGAACTTTGTAATGGATTTTATGCACAATAACCATAATCAAACACATAAACAATTGATCACATAGATTATGAATTCCAACAACTGTAGACACATAAACAATTGACATCGTGGTAGTTAGCTGTCAACTTTGCACTACCTCGAATGGTTGAAGTCCCAGCCATAGGCAATCCAACAAGTTGCCAGCCTTGAGCCGAGGCCATGGACTCACACAGGGCAAGAGCACTTTTCCCAGTTTTGCTTTATACAAACCTAGCAGCATTCCACTCCTGTAGCACAATACACCCCTTTCTCATGAACTAGATGGTAAATGAATGGACAAAGAGAAAAACCTATCTCTATTGCAAAACTCCCATATACAGCTTTCACCCTCAGATGAAGTGGCTAGCTGTCCTCTCAAGGAAGGCATATGCTTGTGAGAGGTAGGTGTTGCTTGGGGAAGTTCGTGCATGCAGGTAATAGGTGTCAGTGCATGGGGGAATTAGGCGTCATATGCTGGGTGTATTACGTGTCAAATTCATGCAGGTAGTAGGTGTTGATGCATGGGGTATTAGGTGGCAAATGCACTTAGGTAATAGGTGTCACTTCCACATGTCAAGTAAAACTTGTATAATAAAAGACATTTGTTTTGAAATGTTGCATAGATTACTTCATAGAACAACTAAGTACATAACAGGTCACAGAGTTACTTCACATGAACAAGTAGATTGGGAAAATGTTGCCCTAAAAAATTTAGAAATTGAAACATATGCTCTTGCACACCAAGAGAAAGAGGGTCTCAACATCACACTTAGTTTGAGTTTCACAAGCAAAGACAAATCTTGCTTAAAATCCTCAAATCCCCTTCACAAATAGTTGAAGGATCCTCTTGAGACATAACTTTACATTGACGTTTCCAAATATTTAAAAATGGTATTTTCAACAAGTGGGAATGCTTTGGTGAAAAGACCATTTCAATATTTAGGATTAATTCTTGGGGGAATGGGTGATGTTTAATTTTACTAGCAAAAGTGGTAATTCTTGACAGAGCTTGGTTTGGCTACGAATCCACTCTCTTCCTCTGGTTTAGGATTGTCTGATTGACTTTGTGTCCTTAGAGCCAAGCAGAAGCTGTTCTCTCCTCCCAACAGGATCTTCCCAGACAGAGATCACACCAAATCACAGGTTGCGGAGATCAAACAATCTAGAGAACTAGTTATGGCAGCATGACAGGCAGGGAAATGGGCAGTGATTTGGAACCTTAGAGCAATCATTTGGGGCTCCCCTCCACTCGTTTGGGAACCCTGGTCTGGGGCTTTCAAATGATGGGTCCGCTTCAAGAGGCAGTAGGGTGCAGGCATCTCTATCAGTTGTTGGAAGCACAATGGATCTTTCTGCATGAAGGACACTCTTGGTTGTTGGACATCCTCTTCATTACTGAGACTCACGCGAGCCTTGTTTGACCTCTCTCAAACATTGTAGGTTATTATTGGTTTTCGGCTTGCAGGCAAAAGACGAGGAGCTTAGGTGGCGTCAAAGGTTTCGGGGGAGTTGCTTGTTTGATGAGGGACTTCATCCAGAGCAGGGTGTTTATGTTGGCCATAGATGAGTTTGCTAGGTTTTTGTGGGTTTAGGTTAGAGGCAAAGCTCCCATCCCTAGGGACATCTACATTGTAGTTTGTTACTTCCCCCCATCCTCTTCACCATTCGCTATTCATAATATCCCCGATGGGGACCCCTTCATGGATTTGTATACCGGTATCACCTAATACTTAATGGTTGGGGAGGTCATCCTCTTGGGTGACTTCAATGCCTATACCAGAGCTCTCCAGACTCCTCTCCACGACTGGTCAGAGGACATGTTTTGCACTCGGGGGATTGATTCGAAGTCAATGGGACTTCATCATATGTTTGACGACGCTTTATGACCTGCTATAGCCTATGCTCGACCCTTGTTGCAGATGGGGGAATCCTAGGAGTTTCTGATCCTGATGGGCACCCATGTTTCCCAGACTCCCATTTCTTCACTTGTCGACTTCATGGTGGAGATGCGAGTAGAGTTGATTATGTACTCTCTAGTTAGAGCCTACTCCCCTTTATTCAGTACCTCTCCATTTCCTCCATTCCCACGGTTGACCATGCTCTTCTCTCCTCTCTTTGGACTGACACCCCCCCTCAACTGTACCCCTCCCTTGGGTCAACCTCGCACTACTATCCTTTTCGATGAGGGAGATCCAAACACATTCACTTCCCACCTCTACTAGATGCTTCCGTTCGAGTCCCATTTCTCCTCACTTGAGTCGGCCTCTACCAAGTACGTCTGCATATCATCCACCATTTGGGAAGCAACCTTTAAGTCATGTTATCACACAACTTATAGTTGCCCCTAAAGGTGATCCTATCCAGGATGGTAGAGGTGCTAAGAAACTAAAGAGGTGACCCAAGAGGGCCTCGATTCCCAAGAAGGATTGGTTGTCACGCCAATAGAGACACTCTTCGCTTCTTTCTATCCAAGCCCCGGATAACAAAGGGGGAGACCCTGATCTACTCTCAGAGAGAGAGATCCTAACCAATCACTAGATCAAGATGTTCAATGAGGGATCTGATATCACACAACTTATAGTTGCTCCTAAAGGTGATCCTATCTAGGACGGTAGAGGTGCTAGGCAACTAAAGAGGTGACCCAAGAGGGCCTCGATTCCCAAGAAGGATTGGTTGTCATGCCAATCAAGGCACTCTTCGCTTCTTACTATCCAAGTCCCTAATAACAAAGTGGGAGACCCTGATCTGCTCTCAGAGAGAGAGATCCAAACCAAACACTGTTGAAAAGTTACCTAGGAAGTGTTTGTTCACCTAGTGATGCCTTCGGGTGGACAAGGAAACTTTAATTGGTGACCCCTAGTCAATTTTTAATTAATGAAGTGAGATGCACTTTATAATTTTAAAGTGACTTCATTAAAAGGTAAAGTCATGATTTATCCTAAGTTAGCATTTAATAAAAGTCAAGTGACTGATTAATTTGAAGAGCGTACTCATACTTTATTAAATGTCATTTATTAATTATTTAATTGAGCATTTAATGAGAACCTCTCATCTAATCTAATCTGGGCCATTGGATTGAAAGAGGAAGTTATCATGAACAAAAAGGACTATGGCAAGGCATTCATAATTCATTGTTCACTTTTTCAAGAGAGAGTTTTGGAGAAGAGAGGGAGCAAGAGGAAGAAGAAAGGGTTTGGAGAGAATTCGAACCAGGGAGAGATTGAGAGAATTTCAACACATAAATCGAGAGCATGGAGATGGGCACAATTCCCAAGAAAGCTTGCACGAATTTCTAGAAGAAAACTGGCACATAAATCGAGGCATTGACAGCAAGAGATTTGCACAGAAATCGAGGACAATCCGTACTGTACCTGTTCGTGCTTCTGCACAGAAATCAAGGAATTTGGTTGGTACAAATTTTGAGGTAAAGTACAACATTAATGGTTGTCAAACCGTACAAGGCACACATTTCGAGGCATTAACAAGATGTAACAGGGCACAGATTTCGAGGTCTCTCCGTACTGTACTTTTCCGTACAGTCACATGTGGGCACAATTTTCGAGGAGCAGTTTTAGCAGTCCGTACAACAGATTTCTGAAAGTCTTCTGGCACGTATTTTGAGGCAGAAAAAAGAGATAAGTGCTGCAGTTGTAATTTGTGGAAGATTTCTCTGAAAAATAAAATCTCTCTTGCACAGGTTTTCCCTTCGGGGTTTTATCCTGGACCAATTTGGTCAAAAATTCCTGTGTTAAATTTTATGTGGTTGGCTGATTTAAATTTTTGAGCAAGATTTTATTGGCTGAAAGTTAAAAATTCTGAGTTGTTTGAATTTGTAAAAGATTCTCATGTGTTTCGGCTTAGTCATTTTTATGTTAAAAATGTGCATACTGGGGTTTGGGCATTAAACTATGCAGAGAAGCTATCAAGCTTGAAACCGGGTTGGGATTCCAAAACTTTCAAACACTAGATCAAGATATTCAATGATGAAAAGTCATGAACCCTAGATTTAAGGAAATGAGTTACTATAGAGGCTTAGGGATATGAGATATGAGAGATAAGTAGGTCAATTACAATAACTCACGATTAAGAATGAATCTAGGAAAGAGATGCTAGGGTAAATGATCAAAATCAACTCCCTTGGGAAATGTGTACTTAAAAGATGGAAACATGGTCCCAAGGAGTAGATTCGAAAGAATAGGGGCTTCTTAGCAGGGCTTGATGATAGATCTGACAGTGTTCAAGTTCACAAGCCAAAACTAAGACTCAAACAATTGAGACAAAGGGGAAAAATCAAGGAGGGCGCAATAGCTAGAAACCAGTGCCTAGGGGTTAGGGTAGATGGAGTCTCCCAAGGGTGACGCCCTTGAGGACCCATTTGGGGCTAGGCCTTAAGTGAAAAACCAAGAAATCATTCGCCCAAATTCCAAGTTGAAAGAGCTAGGGAATTTTTATAAGATTTTGCTAGTTAGGGTTTGAATAAACTTGACAGATGGGTAAGCTAAGGATCCAAAAAACGTACTTGGATGATGGATATGAATGCTAGTATGACGAGGATTACTCCCGCAAAGATCAAATGAAAGTTTGGTCACCTCTCTTGCTCCAACGAATTGCCTAGATCCACAAGTGCGTCCTCCTCTCTCTGCAAAACCAAGGAACCAAAGTTCAATCAACAAACAAAGATGAAGGTAGACGCAAGCTAGAAATAAAAGATAGAGAATAATTAGTACAAAGACAAAATTAATCCCTGTGTAAACCAAGATCTGAAAGAAAGTAGCAGGGTTGGTCTCCCCAACCAATGCGCCCCTCTCCCAAGTCGCCTCCTTCACTTGCAAATCAAAATTTGTGGAACAAAATATACAAGATAGCTACCAAGATCCTTCAGTGCAATGGAAAAGTAGTTTCCATCACCATAACCAAAGTTCAATCAACAAACAAAGATGAAGGTAGACGCAAGCTAGAAATAAAAGATAGAGAATAATTAGTACAAAGACAAAATTAATCCCTGTGTAAACCAAGATCTGAAAGAAAGTAGCAGGGTTGGTCTCCCCAACCAATGCGCCCCTCTCCCAAGTCGCCTCCTTCACTTGCAAATCAAAATTTGTGGAACAAAATATACAAGATAGCTACCAAGATTCTTCAGTGCAATGGAAAAGTAGTTTCCATCACCATAGCCAAGCATTCAACCCAAGATCACAAGAATTCTCCAAGATATTTCTTTGTATTCCAAAAGCCAAGAGCCAAAAGTCCCTTTTACAATGAGGGGGGTCTCTTCCTTAAATAGGAATGAGAGAGACCAAAACCCTAACCACTTTTTAATTGAGTGATGGAGATGAAAAGATATAACAGTAATAATCAATGGCTAAGATGAGCCGGAAGTAAAATACATGGATAAACTCACAAATAGAGGGGGGTGCACTCAGTAAAACGTCCAAGGGGGACACACCACATGATAAGTGACTAAAACACATGACATAAGCACATGGTGGGGCTAGGAGGTGTAACATATCCTTCACTAGCATGGCCCCATGCCACAATAACAAATGATATGACATTATAACATCATAAAGTGACCATATGACCAAATCGTGCCCCCCTCAAAGACACAATAAAATATCCAAAATGATGAATACTAGGACGTGTGGACCCCACTGATGCTGGAACAAGTGCTAGAAGGTGTGGACATCATCATCAAAGTATCCTAGACCAATCTCATGTCATTTACTTGTCCCACTAAGCCAAATCGATTTCCACAATGAGCCATTTCTCTGCCGGAAAGCCACCTTTGAAAGTATGATAATGCCTGTAACTCACTGCCAAGTGTCCCAGACACAAATGACAAATCTGACTGTACCAAAATGTTTGGGGATGGGGTAAAATGGTAATAACGACTTGCTGGACCCCCATCTCCCTCTGTAGCACCCTAGGAGAATGTGCTAGCTTAATGAAAGTGCTGGACATGCCATTCTGCATGGCATACTAGAGAAAAGTGGTAATCTGACCATATTATCACCTGTGAGTGCCCAGAACTGATAACTGAGTGCTCCAATGAGCTTAGAATGCTCAAATCCACTAGGAATGAGTACTCATACACCATGTGATCATCAAAAGATACCTCTATAGGCTCATCCATGCCTAGAATAATAAAAATAATGGTCCGTAAATAATAATAATCATAAAAATCCATCAAACCATCATCTGAGTCTGTTGTCTGAGGCATGGAACCATCCAATGGACACATATGGGCTATGGATAATGCATCTCGAACAATGTCTGCCCAAACTCATCTTAGACCCTGTGGTTGACTTGGTCATGCTGGGTTGACTAGGTCAAGAATGATCAAAATAATGATCCAGACCATAAGTAATTGATGTTGCAAGTACAAATAGTTATGATATGCTCCTTCAATTATATCAATAGCTAGACCAAAGCATAGAATGATGTTTGACTGGCGTAATCATGAAATAATAATATAAATAAGATAAGTCTAGATCAAAGTAAATAGCTACTAAAAGCAAGATTTTCAAATGTATACTCGTTTACTGACTTGAACAATTTGCTAACAATGGGTGAAGGTGGAAAACGAAGGCTAGGATAAGGGAAGGACTCAACAACCTCAACACTGCAATCTCTTGGATGAAGGAACCAGGGAGACCACCTATACATACTAGATAGAAGAGAACACGAGGAATGGTGGTGTCTCACAAATGGGTAGAGTGATGAGAATGCTCACAATAGACTCTAGACAAGCAACCTTTTAGCAATTTATTATTTGTCATCTTTTCACATTTAATATTTAACATTTATTTCACTTTATAGATTTTCACTAGCTAGCCTCCAAGAGCAGGTGTCCTGAATAGCCTAGTGGGCCTCAGATAATGACTTGGTATGACCTCCATTGCCTGCCACCGTCCATAGGTGCGATGGAGTGACCACCCTGTTTCCCTGTAGGGGCAAACGACCTTACATCATACAAAGGATGAGTGCGCGTCCCTTGGTGACTGACTAGCTCATATAGATATGCATGGTTAGTGTTTAGCAACACTGTTTTTGTTGACTAAGCATCCCTTAGATATAGCATTTAAGATCCGATGCTCTAGTGTTTAGCAACATTGTTTGTAGGAATCCTTGGTTTCGAGGACCAGAGGTGAACAACCACTATGACTAAAATCCCACACTCCAGAGCCGAGACACAATGCAAACTGGGAATCTATCCAACACAGAGGTCTAGGTGGGGGAAGTCCTCGAGATCACTGGCTAAGGTGTGAGTCAAGATAAAACCAATACTGGAAGATAGTGGATGGACAGAGAAAATGACTAATGGTGCCATGGATAACAAAGGCCCTAAAATAAGGGAATGGACAAGTCAGTACTTCATGGAGTAAGGGTATGACCAACGAGTATATTCAAGAATCTCCTATTAATAGTAACTAACCCCTTCTATTCAAAACAATAAGTAAGCAGCAAATAAGATAGAGCCAGCAACCCTCATAATATACCCAATCATAAACTACCTATATAAGAGGAAGAGCAAATCAACAACCCACATGTACCAAAATATACCTGCTTGATCATGTACTTGAGTCCCTGATCTGAACTATCCGCATAACACTGAAGCACTGCATCTGTATAATGTGGGAATTGTCATCAATCTGCTCTGGATGATAGAGGAATGGCTATCTTAGTCACCGACCTGGGGTCATGGGGCTCAATCCTGGCATGAGACTGTAACTGTGCAAACTCTGGATCCACTGAATATATGCGAGTGATCATCTAAATGCTACTCATCATAGGCTAATCTCATAAAAAATGTGTAAAGGACTGGCTCAAAAATATACAGGAAACTGATCTGGAATCATGGTAGCTCGGCTACTATAGATCTGATATCAACTCCTAACCCCACTCCACCCGGTCCACTCCCTCAACCCCTAAATCCGGGTCCTTCCCATGAACCAACAGTACGAAGAGGAGTGTAGAGCCCTCCACCGCCAACTTTAGCATGCATTCACCCATGCTCGCTCTTCATACCCCGACCTTACAACTTCTTATCGTTGTTTCCTTCTCCGCAAAAAATACCTCTTCATCTCTTAGAGGAGAGGGGACTTGTGTGCCTCCCTCATCCACTCCCCCAAAAACTTCTTACATACCATCTTCCCTCGGCCCCGACTCCCATCTGATCTTAACCTTAGATCCGTGTTCTCTCATACCTACGCTCTCTATGATGTTCTTGGGTAGCCACATATCCAGATCACATCTTTGCCACCTTCATGCTACTTATTCTCCCACCAAGACATCAGAGAGGTTGTTTGGGTGATGAACACTACTAAAGCAACGGATGAGGAAGGTTTCCAAGAAGAGTTCTTCAGGCACGGTCTTCACGCTTTAGACACTCACTTGGTTGATCTCTTCAACCATGTGGTTCGTACAGTTTCCATCGACTTGGTCACATCACACCATTCACCTGATACATAATTTGGGTCCCAGTTCGGATTCTAACAACTATAGGATGATCATGGTGGGTCACACATTCTCGAAGCTCTATGCTCTAGTCCTCCATATGAAGCTTTCCAGCGAGCTAGAGAGGAGACACCTGAGAGCTAGAGGGCAGGCTGGATTCCTACCTTCTCATTAGACCATTGATCACATCTTTATCCTTGTAGCAACGGAATTGTTGAAATAAACATAAATGTTTTGCAATTTGAATGTATACAATATATTTTTATTGAATGAATAAGATGATATAATGATCCTTGTGACGGTGTGCTTTTATAAGCATTTACTGGTTATGAGGCCAATAGGTGTGTTCCTTGACTTTCCATTTAATGCTAATTAATCCTAATTTATTAACTATTTAATTATTTCTAATTATTTATATTTATGTTTGTAACATTGCCACCCTCTTAATGAAATGCTTTGTCCTCAAAGCATAATAAATTGGATTTTCTCTATCTAAGCAAGCTCCCATTGCGACATCATACTTGTCCTTGCTCGGTTTTGGGGATTTGATTTAGTCCTTTGTTTGATTGTTGGCGAGGCTCATTTGTGATATATGTATCATACCTTGAAGTTGTTTGACTTGTTGTTTTGCGTAATACCTTGAGGACTCTTGGATACACACTTACCTTGCTTCTGTTGTTGTGTGCTCATATGGAATTTTTGCACTTTTGTCATTAATGGTAATTCATTCTTTTTTAGAATAGACCTTCCAATACCATACAATTTATGATGTTGGCCTTGCCAGTTAAACTCCATAAACTGGTCTGTAAGGTTGGTGGTATAAGTGCCCAACTGCATTAACCATTCTACACCTAGAACCATATCCATCCCATCAAGCGGTAGCACATAAAATCTTGATTGTAGTTCTAGTCCTTGTATTTGAACTGAGATTTTATGACATCTTCCTTTGTTGTTGGCCTAATGTCCATCTGCGACTTTAACAGTGAGGTCCTTTGAAAGGTATACAAAAGGATATAATTCTTTAGTGATATTGATGTCTATGCAGTTATGAGTACTACCCAAATCTACAAGGGTTGTTAGTTTCTTATTTTTCATAATTCCCATGAGCTTCAATGTCTTAGTCTGTGAGTTTTTGGTCTTAATTGTAGATGAAATTGACATTTGTTGTGCCTCTTTTTTGTTTCTTGTGTTTTATTTTTTTGAATATCTTTCCCTTGCGGCACATCGTCATCACTATTATTCAGTAGTGTGCATAAAATTGATGATATCGATACTTTTTGTGATTTTTTGTCATAGTATGAATTTGAGTTGTATGCTATAATTATCTCGTTTTTTGATTCGACACCTCTACTTGCTTCCCATTCACTATTCGATAGTAACGTAATGACACATCTTCACATCTATGCTCTGGAGTCCAATGTTCCCCACATTTATGATAAGGGTTTTCCTTCTTTTTGTCCTTTTCTGAATGGGTATAATTGTTGTTATCTCTTGACGTGGTGTAATTGGATGATTTTGTCATATTAGCAGCCTCATGTTGAGTATTGATCTTTTTTTTGATTATTTTTTCCATTGTTCCAGCCTCCACCAAATTCCTTGGTCTTGAAAGTTTTAGCTCGCTATAGATAATGGGCTTCAACCCTGAAATATATAGTCTTAGCAGCTGATCATTTGTAAGGTCAAGGAATCTTGTAGCTAGGACTTCCCATTCCTGGGTATATTCTTTCATTGTCCCTGTTTGTTGCAAATGAGTGAACTTGGTAAAAGTGTTGTCTTCTTCATCATCGTGAAATCGCTTAAGGAAGTCTTTTGTGAACATCTGCCAATTTACGGAAAACCCACTAGTTTTCTTGGACTACCAAGTGAACCAATCATATGCATCACCTTATAGGTATATGGATGCCATTGATATTTTTCTATTTCATTAGTAGGTGGGTTCATAGCTAAGATTCCTTCGATTTTGTTGACCCACATGATCGCTTTCCGATTGTCTAATCCATTGTACTTAGGAAGGTCAATTTAGATTTTATCCCATTAACCCGTGTTATCTTGGTGTCTCCAATGGCTCTCATCTTTTTCTTTGGGGCTTGGTGATGGTCTTCTATGTACTAACGGTTGTGCTGATAATGCATCTACCATTTCCATTAGATTAACGATTTCTTTTATGTGATCACAAATTATGCCCATTACTTCCTCCTTGTCCTCGTTCATCTGTTTTGTCACCTCTAACCAACGGTCTTCAGACTCCTCGTCTACCTTGTTAACTTTGTCTGAGAATAATTTTGTCGCCTAGCTCTTTCTGTCCATCCATCAATTCTTTTTGACCTTCCTCAACATTACTGAGATGGTATCTTACGTTGTTGAGATCTTTATAACGGTTTAAATCGGCATGTAATTTGTCGTTGTTGATCATCTTGGGGTTAATCTTCTTTGTGTACCCCACTTTTTTAAAATTCACTTTATATATAATATTTCTAAAAAAATGATTTAGGAAAATTTAAGTTTTTAATTTCTCTTTGAAAAGCCAGTTTATTAATTACGACAGACCTTATTTAAATTTTTTTTCATACGAATGGATTTTAATGAGTGTGAACGACGGCTGGGGATGCGATCATACGTTAATTTAATAATTGAGGGCATGCAAGTGTGTAGACATGTCCGCATGCTTTCAACCAATCAATTAATTGTACTGTTTAAGTGCGACAGCACGAAAGAGGCAGTACATAATGAGAAGTGATTCTGTATGGACTCGATAGGAGCTTTAGAAAGGCAGTTGTATGGAAAATAATTGGCACGAGGAAAGAGTGATGTACGAACGTGGGGAGAAGAACATGACACTACAAATCTGCAAAGTACGACTATGTTTGGTATAGATGTAAACGTGTACGGTAGATGGTATGACGACTGCATTGCGAATGGAAAATTGATGGCCGAGTCCTATATAGATTGTTTTGCTGTAATTGATAAGTGTACGGAAAGCAATTTGATGGGTCTGTGAAATTAACCCGAATTTGGTGCTCCGATACCAATGTAGCAGCAGAAGTGCTGAAATCAACATAAATGTTTTGCAATTTAAATGTATAAAATGTATTTTTATTGAGTGAATAAGATGATACAATGATCCTTGTGACGATGTGCCTAAGTTGCATGAAACGTGGAAACATGTGCACATTTCAGAAACGGGAACACTTGGAAACGTAACCCCCCCAAAATGGGTACTTTAGGGGAAACACGTTATATATATTTATATATATAGTTTTTTTTAATAACACAATATCTCGCAATAAATTAAGAATGAGAGGTTAATTTGTAGGTAAGTTAGTACCGATTTAGAGGTTAATTTGTTTTCATTTTCCATATACTAAGTTTTTTAGATTTCCTACGGGTCCCAAGCTGCTCATGGGCCCTTGAAGGTTTCCCAGAGGTTTTCGAGTTTCTTCAAGTTATTGGTATCGGTATGTGGGCATTTTAGGAGTTTTGTGCAACATAGCAATGTGCTTTTATAAGCATTGACTGATCACGAGGCCAATAGGTGTGTCTCTTGACTTTCCATTCAATGCTAATTAATCTTAATTTATTAACTATTTAATTATTTCTAATTATTTGTATTTATGTTTGTAATAACCCTCCGAGCCATCATTGAGGAGGCACAACATCACGCTAGGGTGTTTTAGGAAGGAAGGAGGGAGGGAGGAGAAGAAGAAAGTACGAGAGGGAAAAGAAGGGAACCGCTAGGGTTTTTAGGAAGGGTTTAGGACTATTTCAGGTCTGATTTTTAGTAGTTTTTAGGGTTTTTTAGGAATTTTTGTTTTTTTTTGGGTTTTTAGGGCTTCCTAAAATTTCGCCCTAGGGTTTTTAGGGATAAAGAAGGCAAACCAAATTTGTAGGAGGGATGAAATTTAGGAAGGCCAAAAATTTGAAAAAATTAATTTTTTGATTTTTTAGGGTTTTTGAAATAAAATTGTAGACCTAATTAAATGACCTAATCTAGCATGAAATCCAATATTTACACATGCACATGCAAGAATAATTAGGTAAAAAGATGATAACTTAGGGTTTTTATGGATGAGACCCTTAAATCCTAGCCCTAGAGCAAGGTGACCAGCCTTCCTCTTGGAGGTACTATTCCTTGTCAACTAGGTTAGGGCTTTTTGAAACAATCTCTAGGGTTCGTTTCAAGAGCTTAAACTAGGACAAAGTTGGAGATCCAAGGCCAAACTTGGTAAAAACTCCTCTTGGGAGTATTTCTATTATGCTATGAAGATAACAAACCAGATAAAAGCCCTATTCAAAGAGAATGCAGCCCTAGGGTTACCATTCAATCATTCAAGATGCAAAATTTACCTACCATTCACCAAGCAAGACTAAAAATGTAAAAAACTTACTTGAGCATGAGTTATTCCAATCATTCTAGCATCCACAAAGCATTAACAAAGCAAAAGAGCAACCGAATTCATCCACAAGATCAAGAAGACTTCCCTCCAGAGGTGCGCATCACTTCATAAGGCTATCTTGGGTAAAAAAGTAACATTATGAATTTTTGTCCCATAAGATGTCATTTGAAAATGAAGTGAGGAGAGTTTATTTATAGTCTCTCACACTCATTTTTGCAAAATAACCAAGGCCAACATGCCTTTAAAATGTCAATTTGAAATCATAACATATCAACTTAAAATTATAACATAAAATAATATAAAATAATCAAATATGTGGTTAACTTGGGGTATTTTCCCCATAGTTCACCCAAAAATGTTTAAAATAGCTAAAATTGAGCAAAATACTCCAAATTGAAGGCTGGAGTAGGTAGAGGGGGGACTTCATACCCCATTTAACCCCAACAGTGCTGATAATCCCTCAACGCTCCCCCCCAGAACAAGCAATACGACCTAGTGAAGATGATGATGTCATCTTTGGAAGAGGCCCAAGGAGAGAGGGCGCTAGGCTGCAAAGGGACTAGGAGGGTTCTTGAGGTGACCTGGAAGAGAGGCAAGAGCCTCACACCTGAAGGAACTGTCACCGGAGTAATGAAACAAGTGGGAGGGTCATGTGACCTAGTGTCCCACCCCTAGGAGTCCCCGACACCAACCTCAGGGCTACAAGCCCTTTAATGAGGCAGTCAATAATGCCACTAAGCCATAGTACTCTTAAGAGAAGGACGAAAGGGTATGGCCATAACCTCCACTCAGAAAAATGCTGGATAACATCCCTCATGGTTTGAAAAAAATGACCCTCTCTCCCTAGGGACACATCTGAAGGTGCATTGGTACTGGTACCACGTAACACTGGCTCCAACTGCGGGACAAGTGCTCTTCCCGGGAGTGCTCGAGAACCTGTGAATCTTCTGGTACCTGTAGACGTACACACACATCAAACATCCAAGGAGATTAACAACATCACGAGGCAAACACTTCCGTTATGCCTTGCTTAGTAAATAGATATGACAAATAAACTGAATGAAGAATCGACTAACCTATGTAGACATGAAGAACAACAAATGCAATGCATGGGTAGTAGTATATGCCTAATTCAAATGAAACTAAACCTAGTTACCTACCTATGCTAAACATAAGAATCAAGAAGGGTTAAGTGAAATCATATCACCGATGTAACCATTTAAGTAAGCAATTCATACCTGATCCCTTACCTTTGTATTTATAAATAATTCATGATAAGATCTCATCGAGCACAAAGCAAATATGTACCAAGGTCTTCCTCAGGATAGGAAATGAAGGCTGGGTGACTATGAGGACCTAGAAGCTTTGATACTGTTGCCATGGAGAAGGATTGCTTCGACAATCTTCATTTCTCCATGCTTCTATTGGACTTACGTATGGGCCATCTCCATCATACATCTGTATTGAGAATTTTTTTTGCCTCAAATTGGTAGATTGATTTTGAACTTGGGAGGCCATTATTAGAGGTGGACCTTGCAACTCTTCATATGCCATCTACAACTTGTCCCTGCACCTGCTTAAACATTTCTTTGGAGACACAAGCATATTGTTCATCTTTATAATAACCATGCTAGTACCCCCTGTCCAAGGAAGATTCCATCTGCACTCTGCCACACCTCCATACCTAGAAAATAGTGCATCATACCCAAGCCCTTCATCTCGAACTCGGCAGCAAGCTTCCTCTTCGTGTCAGCAATCAACTCGTCCTCACCTGTCACAAACAGGTCATCTACATACAGTAGGAGTATCACTGGGTTCCCTTCCTCAACCTTGTAGTAAAGGTTGGAATCCGCTTTACTCTTGGTAAAGCCAAGCTAGTCAGGAAGCTGTCTATTCCGCTGTACTACGTCCTGGGTGCTTGTTTCAATCCATACAAGGCTTTCTTCAATTTGCACACATGAGTCTCCCTGTTATGTGTCTCAAATCCGAGTGGCTGCTCCACATACACTTCCTCCTCTACTACACCATTCGAGAACGTTGTCTTGACATCCATCTGGTGTATCTTCCACTTCATTACTGCAACCAGAGCAAGTACTGATCTAATAGAAGTGTATCTGGCTACAGGTGCAAATGTCTCCTCATAGTCTATCCCTTCCTCTTGGGAGAAGCCACGTGCCACAAATCTTGCCTTGTGTTTCTCTATGTTGCCATCTGCATCATGCTTGATCTTGTAGATCCACTTGGAAGTCACAACAGACTTCCCTACTGGTCTCGGGATCACATCCCAGACATCATTCTTCATGATCGACTGTTATTCCTCGATCATGGCATCCTTCCATTCCTTCTTCTTAGTTGCTTCCTCATAGTTGGAAGGTTCTTTGTCAATGATGTCACACAGCAGGGCTACATAGTTGGAGAATGGCCTCGGTCTCTTGCTTTCTCTATGCATTCCTTTTGGAGCGCCATATCTCTCTGCATCCTGAATTGCCTCTCGTACCCATGCTGGTTTCCTCTTGTGAGAATTCTTCTCACGAGGTGGATCTACAGGTTCCTGTGGGTCTTTCATCTCACGTTCTTCATGATCTTTTGGATTTACTTCATTCATTGTTTTATCTCGGATCCTGGCTACTTCTGGTTCTTCAATGTCTTCAATAAGTAGCTTTCTGGATTTGTGATATGCCGAGTCTTCGTCGAATGTTACATCCCTGCTGATGTCGATCTTCTTGAACCTTGAAAAATATATTTTGTAAGCCTTCGAACTTTCACTATATCCCACGAATATGCCCTTCTTTCCTAAAGGATTTAACTTCGTCCTTTTCTCCTTCTGGATATGTATGTATACAGGGCAGCCAAATATTATGAGATGGCTGACTTCTGGGTTCTCGCCGGAGAAGGCTTCTTCTGGTGTTTTGTTGTCAAGTACTCTCTGTGGAGTTCGATTCTGTACATACACTACTGTCCTTGCAGCTTCTGCCCATAGGTGCATCGAAAGATCTTGTTCATGAAGCATTGCTCTTGCTGCTTCAATGATTGTTCTATTCTTGCTTTCTGCAACTCCATTCTGCTACGTATTATATGGAGTAGTCAAATCCCTCTTAATCCCTTAATCTCTGCATAATTTCTTGAAGTCTTTTGATGTGAACTCTCCGCCATTGTCTGATCGAAAGGTCTTGATTTTCTTCTCTGTGTGGTTCTCGATCAAGGCTTTGAATTCCTTGAACTTGTTGAATATTTCATCTTTGCTCTTCAAGAAATATATCCATGTCTTCCTAGAGAAATCATCAATGAAAGAAACATAATATACATACCCACTCAATGAACTGGATGACATCGGACCGCATACATCAGAGTGGATGATTTCCAAGATTCCTTTTGCCTTGCTCTCGCTACTTGGAAATGTCTTCTTTATGTTCTTTCCCGTCGCACATCCTTTGCAAACACCTTTATGCTTTGCCTGGATTTCTGGAAGACCTTCAACAACTTTGCTTGCAAGAGGTAGTGCTCTATAGTGCACATGTGCAAGCCTTCTATGCCATAGTTCGCTTGGCTCCATGGAGTCATGTTCCAAGGCTTGTTCAGGTTGGCCCTTCAGTTTGTATAAGCCTCCCTCTTGCTCTCCAATCACTACTGCATCATCTATGGTCTGTCCCTTTGGCCACATAAGAATTTGGCCATCTACAAATGCAACCCTCATACTTTTAGCATCTAAGGTTGATATGGAGAGAAGATTCTTCTTTAGTCCTGGTACAAATAGGACATCTTTCATCTTCATAGACTTTTCAGAGTCTATCTTGTAAGAGGCTTCACCACTTCCTTTTATGGGATACTCGTAGTCATCCCCAAGTTTCACCTTGTGGGTTGACTCATGTTCAGATAGGTTCATAAAGGATTCCTTGAATCCTGTCATATGCTTGGAAGCCCCACTATCTATAAGCCAATCATTGCTTCCGTGTGTGAGAGTGCCTATGAGAGCAGATACCAGAACGTACTCTTCATCACTTGATGAATTTTCACTTTCTACTCTGGTTCTTTTCCTGGGAGGTTCATCATCCTTTGCAGTGTGAGCATGATGTCTTCTCTTGTTGTTCTTCTTCTTGTGAGAGCCACTTTTATTTCTAGGACAATCGCTAGAGTAGTGTCCCTTCTCATCACATGTATAGCATCGAATGGTAGATACATCTCTTCGGGATCTTCTAAAGTTCTCCCTCTGATTTTGGTGATGGTGTTTTTCCTTCTTACTGTGGTGGTGCTCCCTCTTGTTGTTAGTCCTCCTGGAGTGTGTTGTGAGAGCGTGGTCTTTATTACCCATCTTTTCTTCTCGAGCTACAATTCGAGCTTCTTCTTGTGAGCACTCTTCCCATAGTCTAGTGAAGGTGATTAACTTTCTTCTTGAACAGATTCCTTGAATAAAGGAATCCCATGATCTAGGAAGACCATTCAATGTGGTCATCACTATTTCTCCATTTGCTATGTCTTCTCCCATAGCTTCAAGTTGTTCTTTTATCTGAGAGATCCTTGTAAAGTAGGATTGCATGGTCTTTGCATTTTGTATCTTCGCATTCTTCAACTGGTTCCGCAATGTCATCTTCCGATTTATATTCTTTCCTTTAAATAGATTGGTCAAGGAGTCAAACATCTCTTTGGGTGTCTTTAAGGAAGACACATGTGGTATAAGATGATCCTTGATAGAATCAACAATAATCTTCTTGGCCTTGACCAAGTTCTTCTTATGTAAGGCCTTAGCCTCATCTCCCTCTGGAACTGGAACCTCTTCATTCACATAGGTGTCCAATTCATTCTCTTCTAGTACAAGCCCAATCCTATACTTCCATGCTCGAAATTTATCGGCCCCTTCAAGCTTATCCTCAAGCTTGGTGTGGTGAGACATTCTTAATGAGTACTTCAAATGGAAATATAAAAGATTTAGGTCTTACCACTTGATTTGCTGAAACTGGATCTGGAGCTGGCTAGGGTTTGATAGAGAAACCCTAAAAATTCAAATTTGGAATTTGAAACTTTTGTTTGGATAGAAAGATGCGCTTGACTGAGGCGAGCAAGCTAGTACACTTGGATTTTGAAAATTCCAAAAATTGACCCCTGAAAATTGACATGCGAATTTCAGATCTGCAGTTTCTGGTCCTTTTTGGTTTTTCTGGTCCATAGACAAACTAGGGTTTGACTTTTCCGGGGGTTCTACCCAACCAAAAACTTTGATCTTGGTCTCTAAATTTCGATTTTGATGAGGAGCATCTCCCTGTGCTGAAAGCACTCCAAACTTCCTCTTCTGTGAAAAGCCCTAATTTCCCGCAGTAGTGACAGGCCAAAAATTGAAAATGCTCAGAATCAATTTCCGTTTGGACAGAAAGATGCGCCTTTCTCTTACTCACTTATGCGAACTTCATGAGTGAGTGAATGAACAGATAGAGAGGAGCACCCTCTCTATTTATACTTTATCTTTCACTTGACCTTTACCCTAATTAGACTGGGCCGAATTCTCTAGGAGAGTCCAATAACCCATCTATAACTTAACTCTAGGGTCTAATGTCCCGACATACAATGGAGGGTTAACCTCAATGACTTTACATGACCCGAATACAATAATGACACTCCCGACCCGAGGAATAAACATCTCCGTCGGAGGTACAATAATAAAATACAAATACAACATAAAATGTACAAGTGAATATCTTCCGAAGTTACAATTACATTAACAACCACCTCTACCAATCACCAACAACCAACACTCAATCTATGCTCCAAGCTCTCCATGCATTTGCCAACCATGAGGGAGTTAGGTGTTAGTTGTTGCTTCAATTACTCCACTGATTTAGCATTCGCTCTCCTTCCAACCTCTCGCCCTCCTCTCTTCATGTATTCGCTGCCCTTCTTTGTAACTCTATATAAACAGGGACTTGCTCCACCATTGAAGGTGGAAAATGGTGCAAGGAACCTATGTTGTAATGTTGTAAATTTGCTTGTTGCTATTTGGCATACAAGCTTGGAATAAAGTGAAGACTTTGGAGGTCTAAAGTGTGCAATTGCTCATGGCATGTGCTTGAACCAAGGTGACATCTTTTCATTTTTTGCTTCCTTTCATGCAAGTGTTTATGATTTTAGCTAAAGAAGGTTATATTCTAATCCATAGGATAGGTATTTGAAGTTTCAATTTATCTATTTATGCAAATTTATTTAAGATTTAGGAGTTGCATTTTGTAGTCAGTTATACTTGTGCACTCTTGGTTTTACTTAATCCAACATACTAAGATCTAATCACTTGTGTAAGGGTTGTTTGGTTTTACAGATCACCAGAAAGCAAAGTAGGACTTGGAGTTGAGCTGCTTCCAACCCTCTTTGCTACTTTCTTTAATTCTAATGAGCTTTGTCATGCAGGATATTTCAAAGTGAATCACTTGTTCAAGCTTGGGCTTGGGCTCCTTCTCTTTCACCCATTTAAAATCAAAATCAAACCTCTTTCCTTTCAGTTGGTTACTTAAAGCGAATCTCATTTTTTAAAGCTAAATCTTTCAAGTGCATTCGTTTTCTAAAGGCAATAGGTTGTTAGTTGCAAGGCTTATCTCCCTAACCTATTTGCTATTGTGCATGCAAGTAGCTTAAAATCAAAGTTTTTCAAAGTTTCAAATCATACTTGCTTGCTTGTTCACTTCTAGATCTTAGTTACTTGTTAAAGTTTGCATCTTTCCTCTTGTAAGATCTAGTTTGGAGTTGTATTTATTGTTTATAAACTAACCATACTAACCATTCTTTGTCTTGAGCTCTTACTTATAGGAAAACAAGAAGGTCAAACCAAAGAAGCCCAAAGGCTAAAGCAAAACCAAGAAGAGCAAAGCAAACCTTAAAGGCACATAAAAACTCTTCCTCCCCTCTTCTTCATTCCCACTTCTATCCTTGTGCCTTCAAGGGGATTAACACCATTTTTTTGTACAAAACATTAATAAAGAGCAAGTGGGATAAAGCCTCCCACACCCTACTTCCCCCATTTGGGGGAAGCTTGTATTGTCCCTTGTCATTTTTTGCATTTGTCTTTGCTTTATATCTGCAAGTAGTTTAGATGTTATTGTTAGATTAGTTTTTTATTTTGATAAATCACTAGATCTTAGAAGCAAATGTCTTAGTTAAATTTGTCTTTTTCCAAGTTCTAGTTTAGTTTCAAATTCATATAATTTGTGAAAAGGAAAATAAAATCTCTTGAATCTCACCGAAAGGTGGATCAAGAGTGCTCTCTGTCGGAGAGTTCACTTGCATTTTTGTTTTATCTTTGCTAACCCCCTTGCTCTCCCAAGTACGGTCCTAGACCTGAAAGAGACTCTTGGGTAGTTTTAGTTGTTTATTTCATTTCAAGTATTTTATCTTTCATAAGTCTCTTGAATCTCGCCGTAAGGCGGATCAAGTGCGCTCTCTATCGGAGGGTTTTCCATGGTTCTTGTTCACAACACTTAATAAAATTGGAATATACATTTACTATACTGCTTATGCTCTACCCACTTGTGGGATACTCAGAAAAAATATAGATTTATTAATTTTCCACATTTAACTCCACTTCAACCATAATAAAAAACTCTCCAATACAAACAACGAGAATTCGACATTGATCGCTAATAGTCGAAAGTGGGCAAATTCTGCCTGGGGACGCTGGAACCCCTGGACCGAGACCTTAAGGGCACCGTTAGACTACATCCCTGGTTGGTGTAGTGTTGAACACGCTCTGGAGACTCCGGCTAGCCAAAATGTCCTTGTACGGAACCACTTAGACCATTATCTGGACATATCTCCAGTACCGCAAGGTATATCTTGGAGATCCCCTTCCCATTAATAATCAACTTGACCCCTAAAATTTACAATAAAATTTGCCAAGAGAACTCGCAAAACATCTTCAAGCATACCCAAGACTTGTATACAGCATCCCAAGCACAACATTGACTCCATTTGGCATTGGTCTTATCACTCAATATTTATTTTGCTTATTATCTATTTGGAGTACTATTTTTATCTGCTTAAATATATCATGTCGTGGATGCTTTACTTTTAAATTGTCATTATCAGTGGTTATGTATCTTTACTTATTTTGCAAATACATGCTTGGATTATTTAAACTGTTATTGTAAATCTCACAAAAAAACTCCTTAAAAACACCCATCCGCATCACACATCACAAAACACTTTTAAAACACAAGAGCCTTAGAAAATCTTTATAGGGTCTACCCCCTTTGGCTTCGTTAGGAGTTTGCCTAAACGGAGGAGTCGGGATCAGGTGACATCACCTGACTCTTTGCTTGCCCCCAAGGCCACACCTTTCCCACTTGGTAAACAACTTTTGAAATATTTCTGCTGTTGGTGTGCACATCGGCGGGAAACCGACTTTAACAATCTAATTGTTCATCATCAATGTTCCGAGATCCACCAGGTCAAGTTTTGGCCCTTTTTTAATAATTGCATGTCCATATCCCCTTGGGGGAATTGTAATAAGTTGGTCTAAGTATGATCTTTTTGTAACAGGCTTGGCTTGCCCTAGGTTTATCTATCAAGGGAATACTCTAGAGTGTTTTTTCCTTAGGAATTATGCATCGCGCTTCAGTGACGTATAATTCCTGAGTTTTTCACTCACACCTCCAAAGCTGGAGTATTTACCTTGGTGGTCAAACCTTGGGAGGTTATTAAAGCCTATGTGTCTATGTATTTTAAGCATGCTAGACATCAAATTGAGTCATTATGGACATGCACTAGGTCCCCTAGGATTTTCGGTCAATTCTGAGAAAATAAATTTTTTCCGTAAAACGAACTTTTTTTATATTTTAATTAAAAAGTCCAAAAATGTAAAAAAAGTGTGGTTAGGAGGCCAATTTGGCAATGGGGGTGCTCGTTTTCTAACTCAGAGCACCCACTTTACCCTTAGACCCACTTTCCTAAGTGTTTAAGTGATTTATTTTTCACTTAAATACTTTGCTCAAAAAGGTCAAAAAGTGAGTGAAAAAATAGAAAAATAATAAAGTTATGAGGAAAATCAGATTCCTAAATTAGGGGAATTTGATCCCACTAAAGAGGGAGTTGAGTGGGCAATCACATCCCATAAATATCTCAGTCAAATCAGCCTTGAATCAATGCTTATGTTATTGCCCATTCATCTCCTCAATTTGAGAAATGCGCCTCTCATGCTCTCTCTTACCCTAAGGCCCCTCTCTCTTACCCTAAGGCTCTCATTTCTCTCATGGTCAAAGAGGACCGAAAGGCTGATAGTTCTTGTACTGTATTTTGTAATATCTTTTGGAATAATAAAGGCTTTGGAGGCAAATCTGTGGTGTAGTGCTCTATGTGTGTGGATTCAAATGTCAATGGTTTATTAGGTAACTGTAGCATAACTTAATTATTTGATGCATTTGTTGATGATCAAGGCCTTCGAAGGACTATTATTAGTTGGGAGGATTTATGATTCTAGTTTGATTTCATATATTACTTGCTCATGTCTGCTGTATAGAAGTTGTATGTTTTTACTAGTTTGTATGCTTACTCTTCTGATTTCTGGCATGAGAAGCACCGGATTTGACGCTTTGTGCAAGTAGTTTTAGTTGTGCAGGTTGCCCAAGCTTCAATGTGCAGATGATTTAGTTTGACTCCACTGCTCTTCAAGCACTTTCACGATACAGTCCCCCTGCTCTCCACCAGTAGGCTCCATAGCTCAAACATTCCCAGGATTCCAACATTCTTTCTATCTCTCTCTTTCCTTCATTTTAAATTTAAGCTTTTTTGGTTACGGTTACTTGCGTGTTTAAGTAAATTTAGTTTGATTTAAAAGAATATCTAAAGGCTGATTTTATTTGAGTATGCTCCTAGATCTAAGTTTTAAATGCTTACATTTGTAGATCTAGTTTATTTTTAAGTACTTGCACTTATTTCCCATTTTTAGTGCTTAATTTTTTTTATGCTTTTAACAATCATTTGGGCACATTTGGTGCATTTCAGGTGGCTGGTTTTACATTTTTATCGCCATAACAAGAGGAGGTGCTGGTGGAAAATCGAAGATTTAAAGCCATCCAAGGCTTCCTGGAGCAACACTCTTCTTTCTTCTTCATTTTGAAGAACCTGTAAGCCTTTGGATCCAGATCTGTAAGGACCAAAGGCAACCACCTTTTTCACTTGTAATATAATAATAATAAGAAGAGCAAGTGGGCTTTCCAAGTGCCCGCACCCCACCCCCCTTGGGGGGAGTTGTGTCACCTCCTTGATGGTTTGCTTTTTTGTATCATTGTTTTTTCTTGCTTTATATTAGTCTCATTTTTCTTGTTTTGGTTAGTTTAATTTTTCTTGCATGGTTTTTGTAAAGTAACGAACGCTAACCTGACATTGCTCTACCGAACTACCCAAGAGAGCTTGCTTGATTGGGGAAAAGATACTCTTTGCCGTAGTAATTAGTCTCACATTTTCCTTTTCTGCATTTCAATCTCAATTGGAATAAACAATCCGCCCTTTCGTGTATGGTCTTGCCCATCGCAGGTTCGCCCTGATCTTTGGGATAACCAAAAGCGGAAGTGTGCACTTTTTAACTTTCCACATGTAATAAACAACTCACCTTAATAAAAATAACTTCCCCAATACGTTATGAAAATCCGGCGTATCAGTCTTTGATATTGTGTGGGAAAATTCTTCAAAGGAAGCGGGAACCACTAGATAGTGACCTCGAGATACCATTAGACTGCACCCTCGATTGGTGTAGTGTTGAACACCTCACAGAGACTCCGATCCAGCCCACATTTCCAAGTGCAGAACCACCTTTGTCATAATCCAAACATATTCCTAGTACCTCACAGTATATCGGGAATCCCCTTCCCCTTAATCCACTGATCATCTTAATAAATTAAAACTGACCAAGTACACTGCAAAACATTTACTTGTTTTTAGCACTATTATGTTATTTTGACTCCATTGGCACTGGTACAATTTTATTATCATTATTTGCTTTCAGTCAAATATGTTATGAATGCCATATATCTTTTTATGCTCTTGAATACAAATTCCACATTTGCAGTAGCTTGTTTCAGTAATCCATTTCGAAACTCCCAAATAACTTCACATCCAAAACTAATAAATAATTGAAGAGCCTTAGAAACTCTTTCATAGGGACTACCCCCCTTGGCTTCGTTAGGAGTTAGCCTAAATAGAGGAGTTAGGATCAGGTGACAACCCTGACTCGAGACTTGCCCCCAAGGACGCACCCAGTGGCTTGAAGATTTCTGCCACACTAACCCCCCTCTTCGCCGAGGTGCGTATCCGGCGGCAACAAGACCCAAGGGAAAAGGAACCAATTCCTGTTGAGAAGATGCTTCCAATCATACCTACTCAAGCATGATCTTCCATGGCTTGGTAAACCTTAGCAACTCTAACTAATGGTTTTAAAAATGTGATTTCTTATCTTCTCTAAATATAGTATTCTTATCTTCTCTAAATTAGCATCCTTATCTTCTCCAAAATAGTATCTTACCTTATTCCATTTAAACTGGGATTTTAATCTTCTTATTGTTTTCTAAATTAGCATTTGTTCTCTTACCTTTAGGCTTTTATCTCTTTTACGACCATTCTTAGAATTGTTCTTATCATATCCTAGCATTGTCTTGCCCAATATTGGATGAATATGAATCTATTTAAATCTTAAACACACTTGTCCCAGGGTTAAGGTTGTTTTTTGGAGATTATGTTATACAGGTAATGTATGGAGTTGTCAATTGGGTCTAGCCCAGGCGGTTGAGCGGAGGAGTGTTATCCTCCCCACCCAGGTTTAGTCCCCACAGGTGACATGTTGAGCTCTTAATGAGCATATCGTTGAGAAAAGCCTCAAGCTTCTACAAACTCTGATTTACCCTGGGAACCATCCTCAAAATGAGGGAAAGTGCCCGGTGGGTTTCCTTGGGAAGTGTATTTCACGCATTAAAAAATGAAGGCAATGTGTAGAGACTGAATCCCTAGTCAAGTGCAATGCCCATATTGCCTTTGAGACTTCGGGCCTGAGTTGGCACCCATAACTCCTCAGGAAAGTAACTTGATCTTATGTAATTTTCTAAAACAATAAAAGGTGACTATGTAAGATTATTTTCCAGCTTTGCAGTATTGTTCCCTTGTCGACAATCTTTCTGAATCCAGTTTTCCAATTTCAGTCTAGAAAACTCATGTTTTTAGTTTCAGCTGTAAGATCTTCATTTTTTCCAGTCAGTTGATGACCAGTTATCGGAATCAGTGTTGCAAACATCGTCGATGTTTTGAGAAATCACGTTGTTTTCTAAGGGCCTTTTTTTCGTTAAAAATAACCGATTTTTTTGCCGATTTATTGTTGAGATATCGTCGAGAAATCACAAGTCGACGATAAAAACTTGCCTAATTGGAAATGGGCGTTTCTAAAGCCAATTTTGACTTTGTTTTTGGTCATTATTGTTTAAAAAAAAATTGGTAAACCCAAAGAAAGTTGTCTAATAAGAAATCAGATGGCTCCACAATGTAGGCATTCTCCATATAAAATATAATCTGCTAAGTCATATCATATGCCACGCGAGATGTTTCACACAATTAGTCAGAGGCGGCTTTTATAAGACCTAGTTAAAGTGCCATCACCACGTCCAATTCATCTCACCTCTCCATGTGATGAGTCAGCTTCATTAAGCAGTGAATACCTTTTATGATGACGACTCCATCTCATACTAAATTATTCAAGAAGCCACCACATATGTACATTCATGGGCCCAAGACCAGGGGTGCTTCTCAGCCTTTCCATATGTATCGACCTCTCCATAAAATATGTCTCCAAGTTAAAGAAGGCGGCTCCATCACATTCATGTGACATGCATTATACCCATAATGTAAGTATCCAAAATTAAGAGGGGAGTGGTCCCTTCAAATGAAATAATGCAAAACCTCAGCATATGTGCCCACCACCATGGAAAATTCCAAGGAAGGTACATCATGATATCAAAACGGGTTGGCCAAATTAACATAATAATCTGTTACTTTTGCATATGTGAGCTCAAGGAAGTAAGATTATGGTTAGCTTTATATAATAATGAGGATCTCATATCAACACTATTTAAGTCTAGTCATGTGTTGATTAGAACAATATAACAAATGGGGGACAAGGTACATTATGATATAAAAACGGGTTGGCCAAATTAACATAATAATCTGTTACTTCTGCATATGTGAGCTCAAGGAAATAATATTATGGTTAGCTTTATATAATAATGAGGATCTCATATCAACACTATTTAAGTGTAGTCATGTGTTGATTAGAACAATATAACAAACGAGGGACTATGTGCAACACTCTTTTCTAGTGACATACATTTTTTTTGATGACTCAGGATTCTGAACACAATTCATTTTTGATGTGTAATGTATCACAAGACATCTTATATATCTTATATATCAGTTTTCTTTGCACATTCATGTGGCAATGTGTTTATTTGATGTTCTTGTTGCTTTAGATGTTTAAAAAATTGAAAAAAATGAATATTTTTGTATTTTTTTAAGTTTGCCGATATATTGTCGATGTTTGCTGATGTGTTCTTGAGATATTCCGTAACGATGTTTTCTGGACCCTACCAATTTTTTCGCCGAGACAATGTTTACAACATTGGTTTGAACAACCATTAATTGCATTGGACATTGCCAATCTAAGTTACGCCAAGAGGTTATAAGAAGTAAGAGGTATTTTACTTGTGATTTTGACGGGTTTGATTGAAGTGTTCATACGATTGTTAATGTTGGTCTTGTATTGCTTTCATTGACATATCTTAATAACAAGATAACACTAGTTCATATTGCTCCTAATCTCCTAGTCTTGTGAGTGTTTATTGAATATCTTGTTGACTCCATAAGGCACCGGCTGATTAATCTAATAGGAGGGTTTTGTTAGAAGTAGAGTTGTTCTCATTGTTGTATTTTACAGGGCTACATCTAAATTTCATTTGGGAAGCTTCTCGTGGCCAAAAGAGCATGCCTAAAGAGAGAGGATAGTGCTTTGTGGTGAAAGTGGGTGCATCTCCTGATTAGTTGCCACTTGTAGCACCGACCTTCACAAACTTTCGGAAGGGTGCTAGTTTGAGCGGTAAAATTTTTGGCGTCATTGCTGGGGACCTCAAAAGGACATTTGACGACAATCCATTCACGAGGTGTTCGTTGGTTGAATTCATTAATTTCTAAAGAAACCCGACGAGTGTAACATTTTTGTTGCCGAAAAATTTGAGGTAAGTTTTTGTTTTGTACTTGAATAAGATTATTGTTAAGGACTTGTTATCACGCAACTTGTAGTTTCCCTTGATAAGAATCCTATCCAAGATGGTAGAGAGGATGGGTAGCTAAAGAGGTGACCTTCAGAGATCCTCATCACTAGAAGTGGATTGGTTGTTATGCCAATCAGGACCTTTGTCACTTTAAGCTAGTGAAATGAAAGCTAAGGGGAAGACCCTGGCCTCTCCTTGCGGAAAGACCCTAACAGACAGGACACCCTAACAAAAGCTAGGCAACTAAGAAAGAGAGGACACCCTACTAAGGAATCCCTAGACCACGAATGACTGCTACTGAGGGATGCTTGAAAGTACTTGTTATCACACAACTTGTAGTTGTCCCTAAAAGTTATCCTATCCAGGATGGTAGAGGCAATGGACAACTAAAGAGGTGACCCAAGAGATGCCACGGTTCCCAATGCAAGGTGGGTGTCACGCTAACTGAGGCACTCTTCACTTTAGATCAAGCCTAAGCAAGACCAAGGGGGAGACCCTAGCTGACCTATGAAGGCCAGTGAACCCACTCAAGACCTCCTAGGAAAATGTGAGACAAAACATGAAGAGATCAGGAGGGATAGATCTAGATCTAAAATGGATAAGTGGACCCAAGGGGTTAGGGCTTGGTTGAAGAGGCTTATGCGATGACAAATTGTTCAACCAACAAAAGATAAGGCCACTTATAGGTTATGAAGAGTAGATCTAGAGAGATCTAATGCCAAGTAAAAGTACCCAAGTGGGGCCCACCCTTAAAATATGGAAAATGGTCCAAATGGGGCCCACAAGGTAAAATTTAAGATGAATTGGCACTAGGGGGTTTGATATGATATGGATCTATGGATTTGAGAAGAAAAGAGCAATACCCACAAATGGGATCTAGCAAATGGCCACCTACCCAACAAGTGCGACCTCCCTTGGAGAGTCCCAGTGTCTTAGATTGGGGGGCAAATGGAGTCGGATGTCCACGAAACTTTAGATCGGGAATGTTAAGATGATTATTAAGGTGGGTTTTAATTATTAGGCCCAAATGTTTGCTAGATCTCCATAGATATGAAAAATAAAAAAATACAAGGGTTTTGAGATCTAGAAATAATGGATAAGCTAAAGAAGTAAAATACATACCTTCAAGCGTACTTGGATAATGAGATGGATGCCGATTATGACGAGGATTACTTCCCCACAGATCAAATGAAGAATTTGTAGTTTCTCTTGCTAGTGCGATTTGCCCAAGTCCACATATGCGCCCCTCTCTTCTTGCAAAACCAAGGAGACAAAGCTCAATTAGCCAACAAAACGAGGGTAGATACAAGCTAGAGGTAAAAGATAAAGAATGATTGGTACAAAGACAAAATCACTCCCTGTTTGAACCACAATTTGACAGAAGGTTGCAGGGAAAGCCTTCCCACCAATGCGCACTCCTCCCAAATCGTCCTCTTCACCTGTAAATCGATTAGTGGAAAAAGATACAAGATAGCTACAAAATATCCTTCAGTGCAATGGAAAAAGCATTTACAATCATCATAATCAAACACCCAAATCAAGGTCCAAGCATATGCTCAAAAGATATTTCTTTATTTCGGTAGCCAAGAGCCAAAAATCTCTAGATGCCTTTACAATAGGGGGGTCTCTTCCTTAAATAGGAGAGAGACCAAAACCCTAACCACTTTATCAATGAGTGGTTGAGATCAAAAGATAAACATAATACAATCAACGGCTAAGATGAGTCGGTACAATATAACATGGATCACTCACATGAGGGGGGTGCGCACTAGCTCAAAGATGCCCTAGGGGGGGGTGCGCACCACATAAAAAGTGACAATAGTACAAGTGTGCCATAAAAGATTACAAGGACAAGTGACTAGGAGCACATGGTGGGGCTAAGAGGCATTACTTTCCTTCACTAGCATCACCCCATGGCACAATAATATAAGATGACTAAATGACATGTCCAAGTGAACAAATGATCAAATCTTGGCCCCCTCAACTAAGAGAAAGATGCATCAAAACACAACTTGATGATTGTGTGGACCCCACTGAATGCTGCAAACTGATCTAGAAGGAGTGGGATACACCATAGATGACCTCAGAGCAGAACTCATGCCAAAACGTTGCCTCAATTTCCAAAATTGATTTCCTTAATGACCTTTTTATTCCATTTTTATTCTACCTGAAAATCCATCAAACTGCCTGGTGCCCGGGCACAAAATTTGATTGTACCAACATGTCCCGAAGGGGGGGGGGGGTAATATGGTAATAACAAGTGGCTGGACCACCCCCTTCCTCTGTAGTGCCCTAGGCAACGACTTGCCTCCGATGCATCAGTTGGACAGACCACATCAGCATGGCCAAACTGGTCAATAGGTGAAAAACTGCTCAAATCATATCTGGAAGTGCTTGAAATTGAAAGATAAGTGTCTCAATGGATTCAAAAGACCCATATACACTAGAGATGAGTACTCATACACCTCATGGTAACCTGTAGGGTCATCTGTAGCATCCACCATAACCGGACAAATAAAAATATGATGATATGGAAATAATAATAATCAATAAAAAACTGCATCAATCATCATCTGAAACCTATGTCCATCGTATGGAGTCATCAAAAGGTATATAAGGGACCATAGATCAACATCATATAATATAAGTGGTCCATCTCATCACGGATCCCAAGGTTGACCTTGGTCAAACTAGGTTTGACCGGTCAAACTGATCAAAATATGACCTAGGCTAAAGAAGCCTACTGCTGCAAATGCAAATGGTTAAGACATGCTCTTTAAATCATTTTCATAGCAAGACTCTAAAACATTAAGCATTATTTCATTGGCAGTTAATAGATAATAGTAAGTTAATTAATAGTTTACTTTCAAAGAGAACCTCAAGAATATACTCATTTGTAGACATGATCAATTTGCTAGAAGAGGGTGAAGGCTAAGGATACAAGGCTAGGCCAAGGGGGATGACTTGATTGACTTGACACTGTGATACTTTGGATAAGGGAAATGGTATTACACACTTAAGCATGTGTTGGACAAAGAAACACAAGGAATGGCGGTGTCTCACAAATGGGTAAGTTGTTGAGAGAAGTGCTTATTTCAACCTTGGCAAAATGTCTACTACTAGAACCGCCGTGAACTAGGTGCCCGACTAACCGTAACTTGAGGTTCTAGGGGACACTTAGAATTAGTTGTCCCTTGCTCCATCTCATATCATAACCCGCAGGCTCAATAAGGAAAATTTCATATAAGGTCAACAGTCTTTAGATTTGGCATATACTTAACCACTGCTTTATTTGGACCTTTCATTTCATTTCATATCATTTCCTGGCTAACAATCTTTAGATTTGGCATATGTTTATCCATTGCTTTTTAAGCCTTTAGGACCCCTCTGGTATTTTGCATGTGCTTAAAAGCACAACTAATTGCATCTTTCATCCGGGGTGCATTTACATTTCATTGCATTTCATTTCATGACCCTTTTCATTGGGTTTTACAAAAGATATATTATTTTAAATTTCCAAAGGTAGTACAATTTGCTTCAGGTTTTAGCCAACAAAACTCAAGCAACCACGGGGACGTCCACAATCAAGATCAAACATCGGGGCAACCGACTAGAGAGATCAAGGTATAAAATCCAACTCACCAAAGGTAAGTTTTGTTGCCAACTCAGAGCCGAGACACAAATTAAACATGGATGCTATCCAACACAGAGGCACAAGTGGGGAGGTCCTCCATATCACAAGTCAAGGTGTAAGTCAGGGTACAAATCAATAATAAGGAAAGACAAATGGAAAGACAAAGGTTTAGCTAAGTCGGCCCCAACTAAACCTGACTGGGTCGACTTCTCTAGGGAACTCAATAACCCTAATACAACTGACTCTAGGGGGATCTATTGCCCCGACTTACAATGGAGGATTTGCCTCAATGACTTTACATGACCAAATGTAATAATGACATCTCTGACCGGAGGTACAAATAAAATACAATAATAATGACAATATAAAATACAAGGGAATATCACTCCGAAGTTACAATTACAACAACAAACATCAACAAGTAAATTGAAGATTAGAAATACTTGCCCTATGTGCTTGAGAAGAACCTTCTAAGCTAGATCCGATTACCAATGTTTGAAGCTAAGCATGCATAAACATTAAAACAATATTACCTCATAAGGCACCAATGAACCCATGCATACACCAAGTGGACCTCCAAAGTCTCAATCTTATTCCAATATTTGGACAAAAGGAAAACAAAATTACAATATCAACTAAGCAGAGGTTCCTTGCATCCCTCTGGAATGAGGGAGCAAGCCTTGCTTAAATAGAAGAGAATACAAGAGAGGGCGAATGAGGTAGATCTAAGTTAGAAGGGGCGCAATCCTTGATGATAGGAGAGAACCAGGTTTGAACTAGACTTTAACTCACTCTAGGTTGGTGCGAATGGAAGAGGTGGAAGCCACCTCACAAGAGGGGCTCTCCTCTCATCCTTGGAAGCTCCTTCAACCATTAACCAAATGCCAACTCATGAAGTATGACACCCACGCGTGAAGGATGGCATATCTCTATATTTAATCCCATTCGCTATCCTAACTTTGACTAATAACATGTGCTTTTATCCACCTAAAAGGGGTTGCCCTTCATAAGAGACCAAATCGCCACCTTTTCCCCACATTTTTTAAACATATTTTTTTTATTTTCACACTTTGTCCATTTGTGCAATTTGTAGAACTTTTAGCATTTAATGGTCATTTTGTCACATCTTTAGGGAAAAAATGGCGTAAGTGACAATCAATCGCCCGAAACCTAGGAAAAGTGGGTCCTAAGTTAAAGAGGACGCTCTGAGTGTGAAAATGAGCATCCCCACGCCAAAATCCACCTACAGACCATGCTTTTATTACACTTTGAAATTTTCCAATTAAACCATTAAAAAATGGTCTAATTTTACGGAAATTTTTTTTTTTATCGGAATTGACTCAAACTCCTAGGGGACCTAGTGCATGTCCATATGACTTATTATTGATGGCTAGCATGTAAAAATACATAGACACCTAGGCTTTAATAACCTCCCTAGGTTCGACCACCATGATAAATACTCCAGCTTTGGAGGTATGAGTGAAAAACTCAGGAATTATACGCCACTGAAGTGCAACGCATAATTCCTAAGGAAAAAACACTCTAGAGTATCCCCTTGATAGCCAAACCTAAGGTAGGCCAAGCCTTTTACAAAATGACCATGCTTAGACCAACTTATTACAATTCCCCCATGGGGGTCTGGACATGCAAATATTACAAAAGGGGCCAAAATTGGCCCTGAAAAAGTTTTCTGAACTTCTGAACACTGATGATGAACACTTGATATGTTCATAAAACTGGCGGCTCACAAGAAGTCCAACTATGTTACAAAATAGTTGGTAACACTTATTATTCTCAAGTGTAAATCTACTATTCTGGAAATTGCCTTATTGTTTATTATTGCTTATGGACATTGAATGTGATGGTGATAACACTAATTAACAACTCTTAAGTTTGTGAAATTTGCAACAAGCCATTTTGGTTGAAGTGACACAAGTTACTACAGTCCAAGTGGACAACTTAATAAGTTTGAGTGACACCCATTTGCAGAGATCTTTATTTCTCCAGGGGCTCATTCAAGATAAGAATTTCATAAGCTAATCAAGTTTAATTGTCACTGTTAATAACAATGACTTGTCAATGAATTGGGGCAATGAACCATTTACTTCAAAGCATTTTTATCATCGACTTGTTATGGTACATCGCTGAATTTTATTTCCATAAGTTATCTTTTCTTATGTCCACGGATATTTCATTTTGAGCAATGATTATGAAATTATTTTACATTCAAGTAATTTGTGGGGTGCTTAACTTGACTATATGTTTCTAGATCTTTAACAAAGATAACATCCTAATATTATCCTAGACTTGATAGGGAAACCTCCCTTGGCCTTGAAGTGGCCTAAAACGTGGGAAGACTCGAACTAAGGTGATGGTGGTAGTAGTCTTCTGTAGTTGCATTTCAAAGCACTAGTGGATTGGGGCTTTGCCACTGAAGTGCTGAATTAAGCTGTAGCACGACCAACACAGTTCAAGACCTTGATCATGAACTTGCTTTCAGTAGTTATTTGCAAAGAAATACAGTCAGATGCCCATTTGAATTCTTCTTCTTCAAACTCTGCCCTTTGAATCCTGTTATAGGCATTTTCTTCCTCCCCTTTTGATTTTTATCCTTTCAAGAGCTCCAAGATCTCAGCTTCAGTCTCATTACAATATAAGAAACTGTTAAGGCTTAAAAGCTAATGACCAACTTGTTAAGAAATTGTTTATAGTTCCTTTTCAGCTTTATACAGTTCAGTTCGCAGTCGATGTCCTTGTCGCACTACACCAGCATACTCCTTGTTGGCCAAATGAACAGGCATGCTTATCCTAATTACTTATATCCACTGTGATTGAACTAGAAGGGGAAATCTACAAGAAGCCATACTTGTCAATCATTAGAGTTTGGTTGGGATGATAGTTGTTCTCTTCCTTTCTGCCCAGGTAGTTTCTGATATCAACATGTTAGGATTTAATTAATAATCTAATTCTAGGTTTAAACCAAGATGCTGACCAGTGATTGTTGTTTGCTTCTATACTGTGTTTGTGTTTTGATGAAATTATTGAGATAATTGTTTTATTTTGTCATTAGAATATTTCCATTTCTTGTAGGTTTTGCAATATATTTTTATTTTTTATGATATATTCTGCCTTTTGTGAATATTGCCATTTCTGGTAGTTTTTGCAATAGATTTGTCTTCTTGATGATGTATTCTGCCTTTTGTCATGTAGAACAAGAGAGAACATCAAAAATCTTTTCTCCCCAATTCGGTGATCCTCAAATTGCCAAAATCATGGATGATTCAAAGTTGAGTAGCTCAGAAACTACTGCAAATTTTCCTGAAAGGGAATCTTCACAAGAAGATTCACTTTCAGAATCAAATGTTGCAACAAAATGCATGGACAGTATTTTATCATCTGGCCTTATTAGGAATGGAACTGATTCAAGGCATGCATCTTCTCTACGTCATCAATGTGTATCGGTCAATGTTGAAACATCAGTGAGCATCAACAGTCTTGAAGCAAACGATGGCCCAGAAAGTGTAGTTTCCAGAACAACAAATGGTCAGGCAAATGCACCGAGTCTTATTTCATTTAATAAAGTTACAGTGGAGGATGCTTTGTGTTGCTACTGCAAAAGGTTACTCTATCATCCTACAGTCCTCAATTGTGGCCATGGTAAGATTCTCCAATATGATTGTAGTGAGGAAATCCTTAATTTTCTGGTTGTTTGTGATGGAGTGCATTGTATCACTTAGCTAGTGGTCAAGTTAGCATGCTTTAATTTTTACACTAACTTGTAATTTTTGTTTTGGACAGTGTTTTGTCAATCATGCATCAAGACCTCTGAAGAGAGAACTCTTAACTGCCAAGTTTGTCAAAGTTTACACCCTGGAGATCAACCATGTGTTTGTTTGCGGTTGCACCGGTTCTTGGAGCAGACATTTACTGTAGAATATGCTGAAAGGAAACAATCAGTTCTTGTCCAAGAAAAAATGCACCAACCAAGATGTATTTCCTACCAATCTCTTCCAGTCCTGTTAGGTCTTAATCATTATGCGAGCCAAGGCTATTGTTCTTTCTAAGGACCAAAAGCCTTTTTTCCTGTAGGCTAGATCATAGAAGTGTATTAAGGAAATTATGCTGAAACTGCTCATTGCTTATTTCTTTTTATTTAGTTTGATGCTTTATTTTTTTAGCTTTTCTCATCTTGACTATTATTTTTCTATGCGTCTATTTAAAGCTCTAATATAAATTATAATTAAGAATGTTTTTGTATACAGCATTGCTATGGCTGCTGGTGTGTCTACTGCATATTTCTTGGTTATTCATATTGTTTCATACATTGGGCCTTCTCACCATTTCCAATGATCGATTCACCATACTAATTCACTTGCTAGTGCCATTATTGACTGATAACACCCTGTTTGCTTTGTACCTTAAGTATGCTGTTTTACATCGATCAAATTTTCATTTTTCATTGGACAATATGGACAATATAAGAACTGTCATATATGTCTATGGGTTTTACATGCCAATACAGATCACATGGATCGTATTCAGTCAGCTTGGGCTGTGTGGCCTTCTTATCTCTTATGCTGTCAATCAAGAAGAATGCAATGTGATTGGCTTGGACTTACTGTTAGTTCTTAATCTGGAAGGCAATGTGCCTATATTAGTTGTCATGCGCATTCAATGATTGATATAATGTGGCTATTTGTAAGAAAAGACATTGGCTATTTGTCATGCTGATTCAAAGATTGATGTAATGTACAGCTAGTTGGAAAATGCATTGGCTATTTGCATTTGTCCATAAATGACTTCATTGGATGCTTTTTGCTGCTTGACTGTTTTAAGTGCTCATAATATGGATCATCCTTCCTTGATTTCTTGTTGCTGGGAAATTAAAATTAAACTGATGCAAGTAGACTGATATGTAAGTCCATTGGCTTGGGAAGTTGGGATGGTTCAAGGAGGAAAAGTGATCCTGAGGGTCCCTGTGAGCCCGGGATCTGGTAGTCAAGACTTCTAGGATTCCAAAGATGAATGCTGGATCTGCGCCCCCTTCTGCAAACAACCAGGTCACGTGAGGCCTTGGGCCTAGATGTGGAAAACTCACGTGAACCTGCTCTTTGTTGTTGGGGAAACAACCAAGGAAGTCTATGCAAGTAGGGAAAAATCTTGCAAAAGGGAGGAGTCGTCTCAGTCCATTCTGTTTGCAAATTTGTGAGATGGATTCAACCATGGACAAGTCAGAGTTGTGCAAGGAAAATCATCTAAAATGGTCGTGGATCTGTCTCTGATGAAGTCCCCATATCCTGTGGTTTCTAGTGTCATGAGAATAAGTCATCGTTTGGTAATGAATTGTTCTGGAGCAGATTGTTCCCTATACCAAAGACCCCACCCTTGCTGCTTTTTTGTCTTTGTACAGTTTGAACTTGTTGCAGGCACACAAAGTCCTCAGACTCATCAAGATCTGTGTCTGCCACTCTGCCTCACGAGCAGACATTAGTCTTGTTCGCTAGGGAGACAGATCAACTGTTTCTGCAGGAGATGCTGTGCTTGACGTGCTGCAGATTGAATCAGCAATTCATCTAGATGCCATAGCTCTTCCCTCTATTGTTCACACACATTCCAATGCATATATTTGCAGATTGCAAAGGAGAAACCTTGCTCGACAGTGCATGCACATCCTTCAGTCCCCGAGTCTGTTCTGCCATTGAATTCTGATTTAAAAATGGGTCAACACCTTCAAGGTACAGCCCAGATTTTATGAAAATCGACTCTGCTTTGTGAGAGAACACCATTGGAGATACATGTGTTGTTGCTAAGAGCAATATTTCACCTCCAATAAGAATAGCCCATCAGCCATAGTAGCAAAAATCCTCAAGTAGAAGGGACAACTATTGATCTTGAAGATTATATTGGGTTAATGATGGACTGCTTGGCAGCTGAGGAGGAAGATCAACACAAAGTAGATGATGGCTTTAACTTTTTCTTTGAAGATAAAGCAGAGTACTCTGGATTCTGAACAGCGAAGGAATGTGGAAGGAAGAAGGGTTAAAATGCCTGGTGAATAAGCATTCAATCAGTGGTGTATATTGAAATGGGTGGTTACAGGGATCTTTTTAAATTCTTATTGGGGTCTTGGCTCTCAGTACCTATATCTGCTCTTTAACTGTGTAGTTGCTGCCAGGTTTGTTCTACAGTTTAGAACATGAAGTATAGCTGGATCTTTGGCCTATGTTCAGTCAATGAGACATATTTTCAATCTAGAGGATAGGAATCAGGCTCAATACCCTCCTTGGATTGGATTTCTGCGGCTCCCAGTTGATTTGAGCCCCTATCTGGATATGTTCATCCAAAGATTTGGCAAAATTTTGATCGGTGATTGCATGCAGAACTCTTTCTGCTTAAATTGAAGTGGATTTGAATAAAATGTGGCACCAACATCTAAAACTATTTACAGTTGACAGCCTTTATTTTATGGAGGTGAACTATTGAAATCTGCTCAATGCATGTTTTGTTTTTGAAGCACAGGACCACCAAATAAGGGATTTCCCACAAGGAGACCCTGTTGAGCACCCCCACAGGCCAGTTATCCTACACTGAATCCACCAAACAGTTCTGCTAAGAGGTCCTCTTAGGCGCCAAAACTGCCACAACACTCAGATCTCAACACTGCCTCTCAGGATCAAGCTATTAGAACTTAGAACCCATGCTCAGGATGATTACCAAACCTCTGCATCAAATAAGCCCCCTTGTATTCTTGATCCGAAAAGTGAAAGCATTTGAAACTCAGTGCCGTTGACCCATAAATGGTTACATGTCCCAAGTCATGTAAAGAGGCAACTAGGCAATCTCCTATTCGCCCAACCGTAAACTTGGGACACTTTGTTACTGACAACCACTTTTTAAAGCTTTTTGATGAGAATTCTTGTAGATGAAGTTGTCCTTCTTGTCATAAAATGTGAGAGGGATACATAAACAAAGAGAGGATCTAAATGTCCTCTATAGTCCAAAAAACATCATGCTATAACAATTAACTACGTATCATCAAAATCATTGCCTATATTGGGATCCTATCCATCAGTAGCACTCTCTGCCCCCTTCCTTTAGGCTCTAGCATTTGCCTCTACCTTGAATCTCAAAGTTGATCCTTCAGGGACATAAGTCAACACCGTCCAATTTTGATAAAGCTTTCTAATCCATGCACTAAACTAAGGTAGAAAAAGCTTCCCATGTCTAATAGTAAGAAGTGATTTTGCTGGAGTGAAGGGTACATTTTTACTATGGTCATGAAAGATGAGTTCAACAATCAGCACTACCAACATCGAGGCACATAAAGGGGTTGACGCTCTTGATTAAATGTCAATCCCATACCCTCATACATGATATAATCCCAGTCGAAACGTCGCAATCCTGAAATCTTGAGAAGTGGAGTTTGTTGAATTTTGAAAGGGATCTAAAATTCTACTTTTTTCATATGTGGTCTGATGAGGTTGGAACCTCTCAAACATCTTGAAACAATTAATGGTAATGTTCAAGTAAAAGTTGACATTCTCCGTATCTTTCCTTTTCTATCCTTTTACTTTAAGAATTTAATATTACCAGTCTCTAGTAATTACTAGGGTCTTGGGTTAGTTTTAGGGTTTTTGTTTTTATTTTTATTTTTATTTTTCAGTCAAAATCATGGTCCCATGTGTGGCATAGAGTCCTATATGGAACCGGCAAGTTCGGTACAGAACTAGCGATTTCCGGTTCAAGGCCGCGATTTGGACCAATTAGGCTTGCAAACTAGATAAACAAGTTGGTTTTGGCAAACTCGGTTTGGTTCTGATAACGTTGATCCCTTGTAGAAAAATGCTTGTAAGAGATGCTCGAACGGAAGTAAAAATGGACATAGCATTCCTTAAGGAAATGAAGTCATCAATTTCAAGCTTAGAACCAAAATGGGATTTTGTTGGAGGGGCTCTGTTTAGATGGCTGAGCACCAACAAGGTAGTTGTGGTGTGGTTCTTATTCTTTCTCCATGGTTGCAATCATGCCTAGTTGATATGGGGACAAATCCTTAACATAAATGTGTGTGTTTAGGCCACATTTTTGTTAATGGGCTAGGGATTTGGATTTTGCTTTGTATATGTGCCGACCCCCTAATATAGCAGAAGATGAGCTTAGACTATGGATCAGATTGTCTCATCCCTACTGAATGTTGAGTGGCTTTTAGGGGAAGATATTAATATGGTAGAATGGGAAGGTTACTAAGAGGGAGGGAAGGTCACTCCTTGTCTAACATCAAGAAAGATTCTGGGAGTTGATGCAAGTCTATTTTATATGTCTTTGACTCCAATTGCAAACAAAAACACCTCTGCGTAACGTGGGCATGAAGGAACGCAGTGATACCTCTACGAAACTTCAAGTGCTACATGGGCATGAAGGAGGGCTGTATCCTCAACGTGGAGTTGCCCCTTCCTATGACATCATTACGTCTTTATCTAGTAAACTGAAGTTTCCTTGTGTTGATGTTTATATGTTTATATCTGTGTGAAGATACATAGATATTGTTGAAGAGCTATGTGGTGGTACCACCTACCATTGTTTGCAAATCAAACTCAGATCTGCATTCCGTCTCAGAAGATACCTGTGCTATATGGGACCATTTGCTGAAGTTATAGTGTGTTGTTTTTGTGCACTGAGAGTGTTTTTTAATGCATGAAATGTGAAAGGCTTTAAAGGACAATTCTTCAACTAGCACTTCTATCAGTTAGATTAATTTTCCATCCTTATCATGTCGAGACCAATTGCATTGTTACCACATTTCATGAAATTGTATTGTGAGTCTGTGACTCTTGTCATATTGTAAGACTCTTGTAAATTGTTACAGTGATTTTTTTGAAAGTTTGTAGCAGAGATCATTGTATTGCAAAGCTTGTTGCAGAGAGCTTGATGTTTGCAGAGTTTATTGTGTCTAAAATTGTTGCAAAGATTGTAGACCTATATTGTAAGACTATTGTAGAGAGTGAATCATAGAGCTTGTTTTAGGAAGTATATTGCAGATTGTAAAGTTTGTCAGCATGCATTCTCTAGTTTCCATTGTTGGAGTAGTGCTCATTGGCAAAGACAACTATTCAGAATGGTTGAGGAAGACGACCTGTGGGATGACATTTGCAAAGGAGAAGGTGATAATGAACCAGTAGAATCTACAACAAACAAAGAACTTGCAATATGGAAGAGCAGAGACAAGAAGGCATACACACTAATTGCTACTAAAGTAAGTGTGTTATCACACAACTTGTAGCTGCCCCAAGTTGTGTAGCTGCCCCAAGCAGGTACCCTATTCAAGACGGTAGAGGGGGACAAGCAGCTAAAGAGGTGACACTACAGGATCTTGCTCACCAAAGATGGATTGGTTGTCACTCCAAGCAGGATTCTCTTCACTTTAAGCCAGAAAATAATGGCTAAGGGGGAGACCCTGGCCTAACCTTGTGGGAAAGACCAGAAGACAGGATACCCGAAAAGGCCTATGGAATTTAATACATGAGATACCCTGGTGATGAAACTCTAGAACAAAATGGATCTTCTACTGAGTGAGGCTTAGGGGATTGGTAAATATTATAAATAATAGAAATGCAAGCCAGATTGATGATCCCTCAATAGCTAGTTTAAGTGTATTGATCTAGGATGATGGTGCTAGGTGCAAATGATCAAATCGCTACCCTAGGGGGAATGAGCTTAACAAATTGGAAATGCCTAGAGTAGAGGTTGGTTTTGCAAGTATATGATTCCTAAACACTAGATTTGATTTGCTTGATCAATAGATGAGTCAATTTCAAAATACCCAAGCAAACAACAGTCACAACAGATGAGAAATAGTCACCAAACTAGGCAGTGTGAATTGGCCTTGATAGACCTGTTATCACACAACTTGTAGTTTCCCCTAGTGGTATCCCATTCGGGATGGTAGAGGAGATGGGAAACTAAAGAGGTGACCCAAGAGATGCCACGGTTCCCAATGCAAGGTGGGAGTCACGTCAACCGAGGCACTCTTCACTTTAGGTCAAGGTGAATCAAGACCTAGGGGGAGACCCTATAACCAATCAAAGATGATTGGACCCAAACAAAGGTTCCTAGGGATGAGTAAATGGTAAGTTACGGCAACCAATGCAAGGTAAAGTGGACCTAGAAATTGAAGTATGGTTGAAGGTTGTTTGAGAGATGATTAGTGTTTCAACCAATGTATGATTTAGGCCACATGATTAGTTATAATGGCAAGGTATAGTGCCATGTGTTACACAAGTGGGTCCTACTTTCTTGGGATATGTGCAATGGCTTAAAATGGACCCACAAGGTGAAATTAAGGGATGCAATTGACACTAGAGGATATATAATGGGTAGATCTATGGATCTAAGTTGAAATTAGGAGTACCCATGTACTGGATCTAAGGTTTGACACAATTCCCAAGGAGTGCGACTTGCTTGAGGAGGACTAGTGCCTTGTTGGATGGGCTAATGCAGTCAAAAGATATGTCAAAGTGCAGATCGGGACACCTAGAGGTCAAGTCAAGTAGGCTAATTGAAATAGAGTAGTTGGATCTTGCTAGATCTAGGATTTCATGATATGACCCTAAGTGGACCACAATCCCTTAAAACAAGGAATGCTACCCCCAAGGCAGATCGTCACAAAATGATACTCTAGACCTAGGTTTCAAGGCATGCCCGTTCCAAATCCACAAAAATCTCAACCACCCACGTCCTCAAAGTGGGCAAACTCACCCACCCAAGGAAGTGCAACCTTGCTCAAGGAGGGCTAAAAGGTGGATAAGGTGTGTCAAATCAAGTCCAATGGCCACCAAATTGTAGATCCAAGTAGCTTATGCACCGATCTATGTGGATCTAGAAAATCAAGTCAATCCAAGGGTTAGATCTTACTAGATCCGAGTTTTAAGGTGCCAAGTAGTTCGAAAGGAGGTTTTAATCCCTTAAAATGTGGAATGATGCCCGCAAGGTAGAAATCACGCAGGTAAAAGTCTAGGGGTAGGTTATCAAGTGTGTAGATTGCAAATCAAGCGGGATCTCACCTACCCATATGCTAGATCTAACCCAACAAGCCTCTCCAAGGAAGTGCGATTTGGTTCAAGAGGGCTATATTGCCTTGAAAAGTGTGTCAATTTTAACCCAATCACCACCAAACTATAGATCCAACTAGGGGTGGATGCTATAGAGGTGGGTTCTTAAGATCTTTTCAAAAGCAAGGCTAGATCTAAGTAGATCTAAGAAAAACCAAAATTGGGGTTTTAATTAATTAGGGTTTGTGACCAATGAAGATTTAATGGATGGAAAGAGGCACATACCTTGTAGATCTTACCTCAATTGCTTATGGCCACCTTGCAAATTGATAGCATTCTCCTATGTGTATATTCAAGAGTGAGATCCAAGAGCTCCAACCAAAACGTCCTCCTCCAAGATAGCCAAATCGTCCTCCTCCTACAAGACAAGATCAAAGAAACAAGTCAAGTAAGATGATTATGAAAATGATAGAAAGATGTAATAGAAAGAATCAACTATGTCATAAAGATACAATAATGATACTCCCTGTCACAAGATCAACCCAAGAGAGAATATGTGGATCCCTCCAACAATAACCCTCAAGAAATCGCCCTCCTTTCCATCAATTCGACTTTCCTGCAAGAAAACTAGTAGAAGCACCAAAATCCATAATGATACATAGAAGAGATACTGTATACTCAATATGCAAGAGAATCCACAAGACAAGAGAGATATGCTCCACAAAGAAGTGTTCTATTCCAATATTCCAGAGCTCCAAAGGTCAGCTATACAATAGGGGGTCTCCTCCTTATATAGGATAATAAAGACCAAAACCCTATACCACTCTACAATACTACATCAAATGAGTGGTTGAGATTAAAAGATATCAATATACAATCAATGGCTAAGATGAACCATAATAACATAACACATGGATCACCCAATACAATGATGACGTCATAGTATAAAATAATCATGGAGGGTGACGTCATCCACTAGAGGGGGTAAAAGTACCAAAAATCGACCTCATGATGACTAGGACATGACATAATAAGCACATGGTGGGGCTAGGAGGCATCAATCCTTACTAGCTCATCCCCAAGGCACAATAAAATAATAAAATATGTCCAAGATAATATAAATGATCAAATCTATCCTCAAAATCTGTGACAGACAAGCAGTAAAAGACCTCCTGTGGTCACTGTGGGCCTACCCACATGGTGAAAACTGACTGGAAGACAGTGAGATCACCCTGGAAGACCTCTGTGAAAACCAAATGCCAAAACCTTGCCTCAATTGCCCAAATCGAATTCCTTAGTGACCACTTTATCCCATTTTTTAACTGCCTCGGTAACTGTGAAAGTGCCAAAACTACCTCCTAGGGCATCTGCGCTGTCCAACTGAGCCCACCAGGCTCTCCAGAAGGGGGGGTAAATGGTAAAAACAAGTGGCTGGACCACCGCCTCCTCATACAGCGCCCTAGGTGAACTGGCCTCTCATGGCCCCTGCTGCTCAGGCTGGGAAATCAGCCCCAAATCTGGTCAACAAGTGTAAAACTGCATCAATCACTGTCAGAAGTGCCCGGAACTGAAAGATAAGTTTCTCATTGGATCCAGAAGACCCAAATCCACTAGAAATGTGTACTCATACACCATGAAGGTTGGGCCAAGGGTTTGACTTGTCTAACTTAACTCAAAAATACTTTGGACTGGGAGAAGGGGGGAAGCTACAAACTCTGTGCTGGACAAAATAACACGGGGAATGGCTGTGCCTCACAAATGGATAAGTTGTTCAGAGAGTGCTTATTCAACTTAGGCATCATGTCTACATCAAGTTGATCCAGGTTCATTAGGGTCATTCAATTTCATTTCATGGCCTTTTTGGCCTACATAACCCTTCGGATCTCAGGTGTGCTGATAAGCACAACTAGTTGCAGCTTGCATCCAGGGCATGTTTTCAAATACATATAAGGTCAGCAATTGTTTAGATATAGCTTTTAAGAACCATTGCTTTTTTGGACCTTTCTTATACTCTTCGAGGAGTATTTTTAGCTGTTCATCGCTCTTGCCCTTTTTAGTTTCCATGGGTGAATTTATAAGTTTCCATAAGTAGAACATGAGCTTTCAGTTTTAGCCAACAACATCTCAAGTGACTAGGGGGAGTTCGAGCCAATGCCAAACATCGAGACAACCGACCAGAATGATTTAGGCCTACAATCCAACTCACCAAAGGCAAGTTTTGTCACCAACTTAGAGCCGAGACACTGAATATACAGGGATGCGGTCCAAACACAGAGGTAGAAAAATGGGGAAGCCCTCAGTATCAGAAAGTCAAATGAGACAGGTTAAGGTTTAAAGTCAAATAGGAAAGTCATGTATGGATGGAGTCAAGTGAGTATGGAGCCTACATTAGCAGACAACTGGTGTCAGGAAAGACCATATCTATGTAAGGTGGAAAACCAGTGGGTTTTGTTAAATGACCTAAATGTGCAAGCAATTGTCCATTTTATGATTTATAGTTCATTTTAAACAGTTTGCCACATTAGGAATAATATACCAAGCAGATGCTGTGAACATGACTAAATCAACAAGATAATAATCCACAGTCAATGATAAAATATCCATAGATCATACAGCATCATCATAGTAATAAACATCATATGCCATCTGAAACACTGCTGCAATACATCTCTAAGCACTGAACTGAAACTGTATGGGATAAAGGGTCACATCGGTCATCAAATTTAAACTCTCAAGGCTCAGCCTTGACACAAGGTCTAACATAAGTCTGAATAATACACTACTCTGATCATGAGATATCACAAAATATACAATCATCATAGCCATGCTCTGAATAATGGAAGCTCTGGAATGTGCAGAAATCTGCTAAACAAGAATAGTAGCCCTGCTACTATGGTGTGATAACATCTGGCTCCAGCTGGGACAAGTGCTCTAAGGGAGAGAGCGCTTGAGAACCTCAGAATCTCTGGTCTCGATCTGCTCTGCATCAATCTTCAATCCAGCACTGCACCATCCTTGCTTTCAACTTTTATTTTGCACCTGTTCCTACGCTCACAAACACTAGAATACCTCATGGAGCATGTATGGGAAAAATATAAAATAAAACTGAAACTGAAATCTACTCTAAAGCATAAAAAGAAATTTTAAACCAATGTTACAAAAACCGAACCGGTGGTCGAACCGGCCGACCCTGTGAACCGGAATCGAACCGGAACCAGACCAAAACCAGAATAAAAACCGGATCATAAAACCGGATTACCAAAAATACATAAAATATTCAAATTTTGAAAAATTATAAATATATTCATGTGCATCCATGTGCATTCAAACCATTATACACAAAATATGAATAGTATCTCATTTATATAGCAAATAAGAGTGCATAGAACCAAAATAGTAGTTAGCACTGAGTGCAATACATGTCTGAATCAAAATACTCCAAGGCATAGATTATAATCTATATATGCATTTTGATTTTTGATTATGAGAATGAATAGAGCTATTCCCCGATGAAAGTGAATAGGGTTTTGTAAGTTGTACTAATGTATGAGTTGCAAACTACTATGCTTAGTACGTAGAGTTTGAGATATTGGAAAATTGGAACTATTGTGCCTCGACTTTGACACCCACTAATTAGTTTCTTGTGATGTGTTATATGTTTTTGTTCCTAACCATAGTATTGATCTATTAGAGATTTGGTAGACTCGCTAACACTAGGTTGCATTTTATTTCAATGTAACAATTTGGATGTAATTGACATTAGAGGCCTATTTTTTCTGAACAATAATTTTTAATGAAATTTTAGCTTTAATAGATTTTTGAACATTCTCCATACAATTTTGATCATTGAATGCAAAGGATATTTTATCACACGACACTCCTCATGGCATAAGATGTGGGGTTGGCTTATCATGGATCAATAATCGCATCGTACATAACCATTGCAGTTTTCAAAATTTAGTTGCTTCTTCATGAAATTGTCAACTTTCATCATTATAATCTGTACGGACCGACCGGTTTAGAGTAAAAAACCGGTTTTATGCAAAAAAATCCGGTTTTGACCGGTTTGTGGAGTAAACCGGTCGATTTTGGCAAAAACCGGCCAAAAACGGTTTGGTTGACCGGTTTGGACCGGAAATGCTTGTGAACGGGTCTAACTGGCCGGTTTTGCCAAAACCGGTCCGGTTCTGGTAACATTGTTTTAAACTAACATGGCATATATCATTTATTCATCATTCATTGTTTTTATAACTGTGCAGGAGGACAAGAGAACTTTTTCAAGCAGGCAATTTCAACTTGCACAGGCAACCAAAAATGTAAACGGCAACTAAAAATTCTTTAATGCATGCAGGAGAAAAGACCAACTTAGGGAGCAAGACTCAACTCAATCAAACAGAAAAACAAGCAGACACTCCAAGCAGAAAATGGCAATACTCAGCACACAGAAAAAGAAAAATCACACAAATCCTACTGCTCAAGTGAGCTTATTCAGAAGCTACCTACTCTACTCTAACCTGTTAGCACAAATGTTAGGTAAAATCATAAATCCAGTGCAACCATTCATCAAATAAATTAATGATTCTTCTTTGATTTTTGTTGATAAAACAAGTCAAGATTGGATTAAAGATTAATGAAATTGAGAGCACAATCTTCTTGACTTGTTCAGAAATTGAAGAAGGATTTGAATGGAGCAAAATGAAATCATGCCAAGGAGAAATTTGACTGAAGCAGACATCCTCCATCAAAGAACTGATAGGATCATAAAATTTGTGTAAATGATTGTTTAAAATTGATGGAGAGAAAACATATGGCATTTGATTTAATAAACTACTTTCCTCATTCACTTTACTTGCATATACAATACAGTTCTCCTTGGGACTGATGATCAAATAAAAACCAAGTGGGGACAAATCAAGGCTTGAAAGACAAAAAATCAAAACTAGACCCACTTGATGCTCAAAAATGGCGAAAAGATGAAATTGATCTTTAAACACCTTTTCTAGCCACCAAGAATGATTGATAATTTGACAACAAGCATCACTGTTCCAAGGTGACTGAAAAGGGAAATGAAGTGCTTTTTCTCCAATCATGTAATCGTGCTTATACTTCCTATTGAAAATTTCCAAGGCAAGAGACCGACTAGAGCACCAACCCAAAGATGATTGAAAGAGTTGGGAAGGGAGGGTGGATTGCAAATATGAAAATTCTCCCAAATGGACAAACAAGTTTGGCCTTGGAATTTGACAAAAGGAAAGGCCTTTTAAAACAATATTCTTTGTTCTAGGAACGATTCCAAGATTTTTATGAAGTCTAATATTTACAGCTTGAGTACAAGATTGACCACAACTATCCAACTCTAAGTTATCTTGATTAAAGATGAAAAAAAGAGAATTTAAAGATTCATTATAAGAAGTGGAACAAAGATTAGAACACCTAGTGTGATTTATTAACTCTTCCTCGTCTTGAGGTTGACCTTCTATTGACTCATCATTAGATTCACAAGAGGATACTTGATCATTTTCATTTAATTGATCAGGGATAAAATCAACAAGTTCATTTAAAGCATCCTGATTGTTTGCACAATGATCATGTGAAAGCACTACTAAAGGGTCTTGGTCAATGTTTCCACTTTCTTCTTCTTCAATAAGGTGATAAGGAATTGAATGATTGTTAATGATAGAATGATTAAGGAATTCTTTTTCTGAAGGATCATCAACAAACACAAAATTAGAAATTTCTTCAAGATCAAACGTAGGGCTACTTGAGGACTGTTTTGAAGTGTCATTATTATTATCATGGTCCTTATCAAACTGATCCTCAACAGCACAATTATTGCTTGATGCCTCTGTTAAGGATTCTTCAATATTACTACCCCATTTATTCTTTAATAATCCAGCAAACATATCATATCCAGTGATGGATCCTGGGGCTAAATTATCAAACCATAATCCGGCATTTCCACCTAATGTCTCACCCAGGGCCCGCATATAAACATCTTCATCATCAGCACCCCTAACTTCCATATAATCCCAAAATCTTTGTAAATGATTTTCAATTGACTCAAAATAATTTCCATAGAAACGAGGCAACCTTTCAGAGTAATTATTTGGCATAAGATGAGGTGCCCCATGAATTTCAGAAAAGTCAAAGGGAGATGGCTTCGCTGGATTTCTAATAACTTTGGCCATTCTAATAGGGATTAGTTGTGGATGTCTGACTGGAATACTAGAGTCATTTGACCGAATGCTTTTGTTGTAAGGCCTTGGTTGAGATTGAATTTTGTTTGAATTAATTGGGTTAATATTTTTACTTGAAGAATGAAAAGAAAGATGAGAGTCATAAGAATTATGTACATAATCACTCCCATATTGATATGTTGACTGAATTTCATTACTTTCTTCCAACTGCCCTCTATAGCGAGATAGATTCTCATATATTTCATTCATACACCTTGTCATTTGGAAGAAAACGTCTGAATTCATTTATTCTTTACAAATTACAAAATTGAAAGATGGGAATGGGGTCGATCCTCAACAGAGTCACGAATTGGAGTCGCCAGGTAGATTTTTAAACTCTTCTACCAAGATGTATGTCGTTTAAAGTGCAGGAAGAGAGTGAGACAAAACAGGTATGTTGAACCAAGGTAGGCCTCTACCTCCCCAACAACGGCGCCAAAAATGTTATCACACAACTTGTAGTTGCCCCTAGTGGTATCCCATCCGGGATGGTAGAGGAGATGGGCAACTAAAGAGGTGACCCAAGAGATGCCACGGTTCCCAATGCAAGGTGGGAGTCACGTCAACCGAGGCACTCTTCACTTTAGGTCAAGGTGAATCAAGACCTAGGGGGAGACCCTATAACCAATCAAAGATGATTGGACCCAAACAAAGGTTCCTAGGGATGAGTAAATGGTAAGTTACGGCAACCAATGCAAGGTAAAGTGGACCTAGAAATTGAAGTATGGTTGAAGGTTGTTTGAGAGATGATTAGTGTTTCAACCAATGTATGATTTAGGCCACATGATTAGTTATAATGGCAAGGTATAGTGCCATGTGTTACACAAGTGGGTCCTACTTTCTTGGGATATGTGCAATGGCTTAAAATGGACCCACAAGGTGAAATTAAGGGATGCAATTGACACTAGAGGATATATAATGGGTAGATCTATGGATCTAAGTTGAAATTAGGAGTACCCATGTACCGGATCTAAGGTTTGACACAATTCCCAAGGAGTGCGACTTGCTTGAGGAGGACTAGTGCCTTGTTGGATGGGCTAATGCAGTCAAAAGATATGTCAAAGTGCAGATCGGGACACCTAGAGGTCAAGTCAAGTGGGCTAATTGAAATAGAGTAGTTGGATCTTGCTAGATCTAGGATTTCATGATATGACCCTAAGTGGACCACAATCCCTTAAAACAAGGAATGCTACCCCCAAGGCAGATCGTCACAAAATGATACTCTAGACCTAGGTTTCAAGGCATGCCCGTTCCAAATCCACAAAAATCTCAACCACCCACGTCCTCAAAGTGGGCAAACTCACCCACCCAAGGAAGTGCAACCTTGTTCAAGGAGGGCTAAAAGGTGGATAAGGTGTGTCAAATCAAGTCCAATGGCCACCAAATTGTAGATCCAAGTAGCTTATGCACCGATCTATGTGGATCTAGAAAATCAAGTCAATCCAAGGGTTAGATCTTACTAGATCTGAGTTTTAAGGTGCCAAGTAGTTCGAAAGGAGGTTTTAATCCCTTAAAATGTGGAATGATGCCCGCAAGGTAGAAATCACGCAGGTAAAAGTCTAGGGGTAGGTTATCAAGTGTGTAGATTGCAAATCAAGCGGGATCTCACCTACCCATATGCTAGATCTAACCCAACAAGCCTCTCCAAGGAAGTGCGATTTGGTTCAAGAGGGCTATATTGCCTTGAAAAGTGTGTCAATTTTAACCCAATCACCACCAAACTATAGATCCAACTAGGGGTGGATGCTATAGAGGTGGGTTCTTAAGATCTTTTCAAAAGCAAGGCTAGATCTAAGTAGATCTAAGAAAAACCAAAATTGGGGTTTTAATTAATTAGGGTTTGTGACCAATGAAGATAGAATGGATGGAAAGAGGCACATACCTTGTAGATCTTACCTCAATTGCTTATGGCCACCTTGCAAATTGATAGCATTCTCCTATGTGTATATTCAAGAGTGAGATCCAAGAGCTCCAACCAAAACGTCCTCCTCCAAGATAGCCAAATCGTCCTCCTCCTACAAGACAAGATCAAAGAAACAAGTCAAGTAAGATGATTATGAAAATGATAGAAAGATGTAATAGAAAGCATCAACTATGTCATAAAGATACAATAATGATACTCCCTGTCACAAGATCAACCCAAGAGAGAATATGTGGATCCCTCCAACAATAACCCTCAAGAAATCGCCCTCCTCTCCATCAATTCGACTTTCCTGCAAGAAAACTAGTAGAAGCACCAAAATCCACAATGATACATAGAAGAGATACTGTATACTCAATATGCAAGAGAATCTACAAGACAAGAGAGATATTCTCCACAAAGAAGTGTTCTATTCCAATATTTCAGAGCTCCAAAGGTCAGCTATACAATAGGGGGTCTCCTCCTTATATAGGATAATAAAGACCAAAACCCTATACCACTCTACAATACTACATCAAATGAGTGGTTGAGATTAAAAGATCTCAATATACAATCAATGGCTAAGATGAACCATAATAACATAACACATGGATCACCCAATACAATGATGACGTCATAGTATAAAATAATCATGGAGGGTGACGTCATCCACTAGAGGGGGTAAAAGTACAAAAAATCCACCTCATGATGACTAGGACATGACATAATAAGCACATGGTGGGGCTAGGAGGCATCAATCCTTACTAGCTCATCCCCAAGGCACAATAAAATAATAAAATATGTCCCAAGATAATATAAATGATCAAATCTATCCTCAAAATCTGTGACAGACAAGCAGTAAAAGACCTCCTGTGATCGCTGTGGGCCTACCCACATGGTGAAAACTGGCTGGAAGACAGAGAGATCACCCTGGAAGACCTCTGTGAAAACCAAATGCCAAAACCTTGCCTCAATTGCCCAAATCGAATTCCTTAGTGACCACTTTATCCCATTTTTTAACTGCCTCGGTAACTGTGAAAGTGCCAAAACTACCTCCCAGGGCATCTGCGTTGTCCAACTGAGCCCACCAGGCTCTCCAGAAGGGGGGGTAAATGGTAAAAACAAGTGGCTGGACCACCCCCTCCTCATACAACGCCCTAGGTGAACTAGCCTCTCATGGCCCCTGCTGCTCAGGCTGGGAAATCAGCCCCAAATCTGGTCAACAAGTGTAAAACTGCATCAATCACTGTCAGAAGTGCCCGAAACTGAAAGATAAGTGTTTCATTGGATCTAGAAGATCCAAATCCACTAGAAATGTGTACTCATACACCATGGGTTGCCCTATTGGGCCAGCTGTAGGGTCCACCATATATGGACAATACATAATCTGCTGATCTGAAGTAATAATAAAACCTGTTGAACTGCATCAATCATCATCTGAACCATATGTCCATCATATGATATCATCATCAAGTATGTGGGACCATCAATCATCATCAATAGGTATATATATATGGCCCCCATCATCACGGATCCCAATAATATGCAACCAAGGATAAATCACATCAGTAGACTAAGACATGCTTCTCTAATCATTCTCACAGCCAAGCTCAAAGTATAACATCCATTCAGTGGCATTAATCAAGTTAGCATATTCCTTTGTTATATAAAATTACTTGCACACTAGTTCAAATGACAAACTCACCCATTGGACATGGTCAAACTGCTAGTGAAGGGTGAAGGCTAGGAACAAGGTTGGGCCAAGGGTTTGACTTGTCTAACTTAACTCAAAAATGCTTTGGACTGGGAGAAGGGGGGAATCTACAAACTCTGTGCTGGACAAAATAACACAGGGAATGGCTGTGCCTCACAAATGGATAAGTTGTTCAGAGAGTGCTTATTCAACCTAGGCATCATGTCTACATCAAGTTGATCCAGGTTCATTAGGATCATTCAATTTCATTTCATGGCCTTTTTGGCCTACATAATCCTTCGGATCTCAGGTGTGCTGATAAGCACAACTAGTTGCAGCTTGCATCCAGGGCATGTTTTCAAATACATATAAGGTCAGCAATTGTTTAGATATAGCTTTTAAGAACCATTGCTTTTTTGGACCTTTCTTATACTCTTCGAGGAGTATTTTTGGCTGTTCATCGCTCTTGCCCTTTTTAGTTTCCATGGGTGAATTTATAAGTTTCCATAAGTAGAACATGAGCTTTCAGTTTTAGCCAACAACATCTCAAGTGACTAGGGGGAGTTCGAGCCAATGCCAAACATCGGGACAACCGACCAGAATGATTTAGGCCTACAATCCAACTCACCAAAGGCAAGTTTTGTCACCAACTTAGAGCCGAGACACTGAATATACAGGGATGCGGTCCAAACACAGAGGTAGAAAAATGGGGAAGCCCTCAGTATCAAAAAGTCAAATGAGACAGGTCAAGGTTTAAAGTCAAATAGGAAAGTCATGTATGGATGGAGTCAATGAGTATGGAGCCTACACTAGCAGACAACTGGTGTCAGGAAAGACCATATCTATGTAAGGTGGAAAACTAGTGGGTTTTGTTAAATGACCTAAATGTGCAAGCAATTGTCCATTTTATGATTTATAGTTCATTTTAAACAGTTTGCCACATCAGGAATAATATACCAAGCAAATGCTGTGAACATGACTAAATCAACAAGGTAATAATCCACAGTCAATGATAAAATATCCATAGATCATACAGCATCATCATAGTAATAAACATCATATGCCGTCTGAAACACTGCTGCAATACATCTCTAAGCACTAAACTGAAACTGTATGGGATAAAGGGTCACATCGGTCATCAAATCTGAACTCTCAAGGCTCAGCCTTGACACAAGGTCTAACATAAGTTTGAATAATACACTACTCTGATCATGAGATATCACAAAATATACAATCATCATAGCCATGCTCTGAATAATGGAAGCTCTGGAATGTGCAGATATCTGCTAAACAAGAATAGTAGCCCTGCTACTATGGTGTGATAACAAGACCAGTGCTTAATTGATGGGCAATGGAGTCCAAAGAGATGATGCCTTAGAGGTGTTTTGGGTGCCTAGGGGTCTAAGAAAAATACCCAAGTTTGGAAGTTGTGAAATTTAAAGCAATGTGATTGGTAGAATTTTTATATTTTGTTTTGAATGATGGTTTTAGTTAATTTTATTATGTTGACAATGGAATATAAAGAAAACAAGAGAGAGAGAGAGAGAGAGAGAGAGAGAGAGAGATTGGACTTACCTGGAATTGAGAGATGTGAAGAATTGTTGCTCTTTTTCCAACGTTGTCAACTTGAAGATTTATTTCCACGCTTGGTTGATGCCCAAAGATGCCAAGTGTGCCCCTCCTGTAAAACCCCAACGGACATACCATAAGTGAAACTAAAATTGCAATCCAATTGAAATCTACTAAAGAATAAATGCATGCAAGAATAACAAGGAGAAACTAGAATCAAATGCTAACCAAACTCGACACAAGAAAACCCCTTGCCACATGAAGTTGTAGAGAGAGAGAGAGAGAGAATCTCCTCCACAGAGTCTCCCTCCACGAATTCGTCCTCCTGCAAGCAAGATCTACACCAAAATTTGCTTGGATATGGAAAAATAAACATTCAGTGCCCAAAGGGACTCAAAAGCTACAATAGTCACGAACTTCTTAGAGAAGTGTGCAAAAATAGATCTTCTATTGCTTTCAATCCAAGAGCCAAAGTCCCATTACAATGAGGGGTCTCCTCTCTTAAATAGATTTGAGAGACACCAAATCCCTAACCAACTTTTTGATCGATGGTTGAGATTAAAAGATAAAATGATGATAATCAACGATGGAGATTCTAATCTCACACTCACATGGATCAACTAGACTATGAGGGGGGCGAGTTGCCTCATAACGCCCAAATACATGGTATACAATGATAAAACATGACATAACATCATGAAAGTCACGTAGGGGCCACAATATGCCTCCTAGCGACATAATACAACACTTTTACATGGTGCTAGATACGTAACACTAAGTACATCATCGAAAAGTGTGCCCCTCCTAGAGAGTGCGAATTGCCTGGGAGAGGCAAAAAATGAAGTGTGAAGCCCGATGATGAAGAACCTACCTGGAAGTGTGTATGGAGAGTCTGTGGAGCCCAACTGGAAATACCGAAGTCATATCTTTGCCATTCACTAGCCCTTCGTTCTACTTGCCATGCCATGGTCACTTTAATTTTTTTAATTAAACCGCTGAAATGCTCTATAAATACTCAATATGCTCAAAATAATCTCTTCCCTTGCCCAAAATACACATATGACTGCACAAACGAACTCAAAAGCATCAAATCCACTATAGATGACTACTCATACACCCATGATCAACCTATAATAGCATCTGTGAATAATTTCCATCTATTATAATTAAAAATTTGCCCGCTGACTTTATAAAAATGATAATAATGAGTAAATTTTTACAAACTGAAGCATGGAATGATATGGTTGGCCTCCAGAGGAACTAAAACAATCAAATTGAACATCCCTAGTGAACTCTTACTATGGGCTTGCCCATTGACCAAGCCAAAGAGTTGACTAGGTCAAGACTCAAAACTGATAAAAAACTGTAACGGAGCACAAACTGAAGGCCTCTGCATGCATGAGGCACTAATAGTATTTTCTTAAATGCATTAGTTGCAGACTAAACGTATTAGCAATGTTTACCAATGGTGATCAAATCAATCAACACATAAATAAGACTTTTAATTGTGTTAGTTGCATAGCAAAGTGAGTCCCAACCATATACTCATTTTCTCATTCATTTCGATTTACAAAATAGATAATTTTTCTCTACCCTAGGTGAGGTGGAATGAAACAAGGCTTGGCTAAGTGAAGCTTTGACTTATTGGATAGACTTAATGGACTTTCAGAGGTCATGGGAACCAGGGAAACCAATGTGACATGTGTTGGATAGGTAGACAGTAGGGGAAGGAGGTGTCTCACAGATGGGTAAAGTACTTAGAAGGCTCCTCTATACTCCAACAAGCATCCTTTTATAACATTGCTTGCCTTTCATTGCAAGACTTCATAATGATTACTTGTTGTTCATCGCAAGTCTTGAATTTCTACGAGCTTTTGATTTGATAACCTTTGATTTCATAACATTGTGTTGAAGAACACATTTTATTTTATTTTCATAGCCTGACATTTTGGCTTTTATTTCATGGCCTGACATTTTAGCCTTTTGCATCCTTTTAGATATAGCATTTATGTGAGCCGATGCTTTTGATTTCATACGATGAGGAATACTTGCTTCAAGACTTTTAGAGACACATCCAATGACATATACCATCCTAAACTACACTCAGACATCCAGGGTAACGGACTGGAAAGAGATTAATAGGCTTAAGAGCATAAGCCACACTTTAGAGCCGAGACACAAATAAACATGGGGGCCTATCCAGACAGAGGTCACAAAGGGGGAATGTCTTCAAGTTCACAAGTCTTATCCAAATCAAGGGATTTGTTTCAAGCATGAAATTACAGATGGGTGGAGGACAGGTGATAATGGTGCCAGGAGTAATTAAAAATGATCTAAGTTGTACAAAGGCTAATCTTGTTAGTTTTTCTACTTTAATTCAATATTATCTAGGATCTTTAACTGAAAGAATGACAAGCACAACAATACACAAAAGACATAATAGTTTTCCTCGGGGAAACCATTAAGGAGAAAACCCCACAACTTCCTCAAAGATAGTTTCGTCACTAATACAATATCAAGCCAAAAATGGAAAACCCCAAAATAAGTCTTCTGCAGCTTCTCTCTTCTTCACCAGCGAACTTGTCCTCTCTCTCTTTCTTATGCGAACTTGTGTGAGTGAGTGTGTGTCCAAATGAGAGAGCCCAACTCTCTATTTATACTTTACTTTCCACTTGACCTTTTCACTCACTAGGTCGACCTCAACTAAACCTGACTGGGCCGACTTCTCTAGGAAGATTCAATAACCCTAATACATTTGACTCTAGGGGATTGTTATCACACCATAGTAGCTGGGATACCATGATTGCAAAGCAGTCATCTGCATATTTTTGAGCTTTGCCTTTACACAATTTCAGTGAGATCAACCACGATGAGTCGTGTTATTTATGATCACTCACACATCAGAGTAGCCTTATATCAGACATGCAGTAGACCTTATGCCAAGGCTGATCCTTTTGACCTCAGATTTGATGACTGAGATGACCTTTTATTCCATACAGATGCAGTGCATTGTTTGTTTACCATGATTGCAGTGCAGTCATCTGCATATTTTTGAGCTTTGCCTTTACACAATTTCAGTGAGATCAACCATGATGAGTCATGTTATTTATGATTACTCACACATCATAGCAGCCTTATATTAGACATGCAGTAGACCTTATGCCAAGGCTGATCCTTTTGACCTCATATTTGATGACTGAGATGACCTTTTATTCCATACAGATGCAGTGCATTGTTTGTAGCTGTAGCAGCAACATTCTCAGTGGTTACAGTTTGGTCCAGATAGCAGGTACAGGTATATGGCTCAACAGGTATATGATGTGCATTGGTTTTATTATCTTGCTGTTTTAGTCATTTTGATAGCTTGACTTGGTATATAGTGATCTCGATCTGGCAGTTTATCTTTATAAAATGAAAATGGTTGACTTTGATTATCTATATGGCTTTATTACTTGCACTTAGAAACTCTTGCTTGTTGGTTTTTACCCTCCTGGGAGTGTGGACATGATCATTCCCAGTCTTTATGGCTTGCTAGCTTAGGAATCACCTTCACTTCCACCACCCATCCGTTACTTTCCCCACATTTTTGGTTATTGCCCTCACTTGCACCTCAGCCTGTGATATGGAGGACATCCCCATTTTTGCCTCTGTGTTGGACAACATCCATGTTAGTATTGTGTCTCGGCTCTGAGTTGGAAACAAAACTTACCTTTGATGAGTTGGATTTTATGCCTTTATCATTCTAGTTGGTTGCACCAATGTGTGGTTTTGATTTGCGGAATTCCCCCTAGTTGCTTGAGTTGTGTTGGCTAAAACCTGAAGCAAATTGTACTACCTTGGAAACTATTGTTATATCTTTTGTAAAGCCCAATGAAAATGGTTGTGAAATGAAATGCAATGAAATGTAAATGCACCCCGAATGAAGTTGCAATTAGTGTGCTTCTAAGCACATGCAAAATCCCAGAGGGATCCTAAAGGCCTAAAAAGCAATGGATAAACGTATGCTAAATCTAAAGATTGCTGGCCAAGAAAGTGAAATGAAATGAAATTAAAAGGTCCAAATAAAGCAATGGTTAAATATATGCCAAATCTAAAGATTGCTGACCTTAAGTGGAAATTTACCTCATTGAGCCTACGGGTCATGATATGAGATGGAGTAAGGGACAGCTAATTCAAAGTGTCCCCTAGAATCTCAAGTTACAGTTAGCCGGGCACCTAATTCACGGTAGTTCTAGTAGTAGACATTTTGCCAGGGTTGAATAAGCACTTCTCTGAACAACTCATCCATTTGTGAGACATCGCCATTCCTTATGTATTCTTTGTCCGACACATGCTTAAGTGTGTAACACCCTATCCTTTATCCAAGTATCACAGTGTTGAGTCAGTCAAGTCATCCCCTTTAGCCTAACCTGTATTCTTAGCGTTCACCCTATGCTAGAAGATTGATCATGTCTACAAATGAGTATATTCTCGAGGTTCTTTTGTGAGTAAAGTATTATTTAAACTTGATGAATTATTATAATTAAATGCTAACTGACAGTTAAATGATTGCTTAATGCTTTGAGTCTTGCTATGAAAATGATTAAAAGAGCATGTCTTAACCATTTGCACTTGCACCAGCAGGCTCTCCTAGCCTGGGACATATTTTGATCAGTTTTGACCTGGTCAAACCTAGTTTGACCAAGTCAACCTTGGGATCCGTGATGAGTTGGGCTAGTTATATTATATGATGATGATCTATGGTCCTTGATGCACCTTATTGTGGATCCATACAATGGGCACAGGTTTCAAATGATGGTTGATGTACTTTTTATTGATTATTTTTGTCTCCAGACCATTATATTATTATTGTCTAGGTATGGTGGCTGCTACAGATGATGTTACAGGATGCCATTGGGTGTATAGGTACTCATCCTTAGTAGATTTGGGTCTTCTGGATCCACTGGGACACTTTATTTTCAGTTTCAGACAATCTTAGAGATGATATGGGCATTTTTTCACCAGTTGCCTAGTTTGGCCATGGCCGAGCTGGCCTGTCCAGCAGATGATTGGAGGCAGTTCGTTGCCTAGGGAGCTACAGAGGAAGGGGGTGGTCCAACCACTTGTTATTACCATATTACCCCCGCTTCCGGACATGATGGTACAGTCAGATTTTGTGCTCGGGCACCAAGCAGTTGTTTTCCGTTAGTTTGATGGATTTTTAGGTGGGATAAAAAATGGAATAAAAAGGTCATTAAGGAAATTGATTTGGGAAATTGAGGCAAGGGTTTGGCACATGGTCTGCTCAGAGGTCATCTATGGTGTATCCCACTCCTTCTAGATGAGTTTGCACCATTCAATGGGGTCCACATAGTCTCCAGGGTGTCTTTTGATTTATTCTTCTCTCAGTAGAGGGGGCCAGGATTTGATCATTTGTTCACTTGGACATGTCATTGAGTCATATGGTATATTATTGTGCCATGGGGTCTTGCTAGTGAAGGGAACTAATACCTCCTAGCCCCACCATGTGCTCCTAGTCACTTGTCCTAGTCATCTTATGTGGTACACTCGTATTTTTGTCATGTTTATGTGGTGCTCACCCCTTGGGGGCCTCTTTTAATAAGTGCGCACTCCCCTCATGTGAGTGATCCATGCTATGTTGTACCGGCTCATCTTAGCCCTTGATTATATTGTTGTATCTTTTGATCTCCACCACTAGTTTTCAAAAGTGGTTTATGGTTATGGTCTCCCTCATCCTATTTAAGGAAGAGACCCCCCTATTGTAAAGGCACCTTTTGGCTCTGGAAAACTTGGAATAAAAATAATATTTTTGCAGATCTGCTTCTATGGCTTTGTTGGATGCTTGTACAAGTTGAATATACAATTTTTTTCTCTGTGTATCATTGTGGATCTTGGGGCTTCAAGTGCTTTTCTGCAGGGGGGCCGTGTGGGTGAAGAGGAGGACGTCTTGAGGGGACGCTATTGTGGGGAAACCCCATATCTTAACTTTGCTTTGTTCTTCGTCTCAGGGAGTATCATTATTGTATCTTTGTGACATAGTTGATGCTTCTTGTCTCGTCTTTTCATCATTATAGTTATTCTTTTGCTAGATCGATTCTCATAGAGATCTCTTCTTGCAGGAGGAGGGCGCACTAGTCTTCTTGGAGGAGTAGCGATTTGGCTTGGAGCACTTGGACTCTTGATTAACACACAGGGGGGAAATTATCAATTTGGAAGGCAATCGCAAGCTTTAGAGGTATATATACAAGGTACGTATCTTGTTTCATGCTTTTTCATCCATTGGTCACTCAAATCCTCATAATCAAAAGCCTTGTATTTTTATTTTTCAGATCTATGGAGATCTAGCAAGCATTTGGGCTTAATAATTAAAACCCACCTCTACATTAGTCACAACATTCCCGATCTAAAGTTTGGTGGACATTCGACTCCATTTCCCCTCGATCTAAGGCACTGGCCTCTCCAAGGGAGGTCGCACTTGTTGGGTAGGTGGCCTTTTGCTAGATCCCACATATGGGTACTGCTCTTTTCTTCTCAAATCCATAGATCCATGTCATAACATACCCCCTAGTGCCAATTCATCTTAATTTCAACCTTGTGGGCCCCACTTGGATCTATTATTTTGGCACTAGATCTATCTAGATCTACCACTCCTAATCCATAAGTGATCTTATCTCACACTTGGTTGAACATTTTTCCTTGCCTTAAGCCTCTTCAACCAAGCCCTAACTCATTGGGTCCACTTATCCATTCTAGATCTAGATCTAATCCTATCTTAATCCTCTACTCTCTCATCATCACATTTCCCTAAGAGGTCTTGATTGGGTTCGCTAGCCTTCATTGGCTAAGCTGGGATCTCCCCCTTGGTCTTGCTTAGGTTTGATTTAAAGTGAAAAGTGCCTTGGTTAGTGTGACAACCAATTGCATTGGAAATCGTGGCATCTCTTGGGTCACCTCTTTAGTTGTCCATCACCTCTACCGTCTTGGATAGGATAACCTTCAGGGACAACTACAAGTTGTGTGATAACATTTTTGGCGCCGTTGCCGGGGAGGTAGAGGTTGAAGAAATTTGACTTAGAAAATGAAATTGCTCATTTACACATTCTGTTAAACACTTTCAGAACCTAGGGTTTTAACTTGAATTTTAAAAGTAAAACCACACTTCTAGAAATGACTTCAAAAATTCTGCCAATTACTGAAACAAACTTTAAGCACATGAACACAATAATTTTTGGTCAAAGACTGGGCAAAACCCCATTGCTTAGGGAAAACCCTAGAAGAAATTTTTTCTTTAAGAAGAGTAAAAACTCAGAAACTTCTTACAATAAATTTCTGTTTCCTTTTAAACCCTTACTGACAGAATTTCACAAAACAGAGCAACAACAAACACTACCTCGAAATCTGTGCCAGAAAAGTATTGTACCGCCTGCTGTACGGCTTCCCACACGTGTTGTACGGACTGTACGGCCTGCACACTTTTCCTCGTCGAAATCTGTGCCCACACGTGCTAGAAAAGACTCTACTGTATGGTTTTGTCAGTCTGCTATCAATGCACCAACAATTGCCTTGGGAACTGTGCCCACATGTGCTGCTATACGGATCTGACATAATGTTGTACGGATTAATGGCTGTCTTGGGAAGCGTGCTGCTCCTTCTCTTGGGTAATTGTGCCCTTTCTCTGTTAGGGAACTCTCCTTGATATTCAATCTTCCTTGCTTCCTCTCTGATGGTGGGTGTATCAAATGTCCCTCTCACTTTGTTTTTATACTTTGTCTTTGGCGACTAACTTCTCTAACTACCTAATCTAGGGTTGAGAATTAATTACAAGATCAATGGTTCACATTATAACTCACTTTTTAATAATTAAAAACTTTAATTATTAAATACATCATTTAAGTGTGACCCACTTTTCTAAAGTATAAAATCACATTGACTTTATTTATATAAACGTCACTTTGTTACATAAATACATAAAGGACAACTTTTCTGGTCCTCCTCATCACACCCACACCAAAAATATGGGAGGACCTTCAGAGTTAACTTTTCAACACTCCCTCCTAACGAGGAAGGTCCTTTCGGCACCATGCAAATCTCTGCCTCTTACTCCTGATGCAGCTCCCTCCTGCTCTGGAAAGTCTCTCGGAGAAGAGTGCTCACCACTGAAAAACTCTGACTCCTAAGATTCAGCCTGAACCTCGTCAACTTGCTCATCACCATCATTTGCGTGGCTGAGTCTTCTGCTAGTGCTTTGAAGAGAATCAGTCTCCTCATCAGAAGGAATGTAAACAACATGCCGATCAACTGTATCTTCTGCTCCATCCTCTGACTCTGACAGCCATCCACCTGGCCATGGACATACAACATGTCATCTCAAAATATATAGTCTGTCCCTGCGATCACTAATCAAGATAGTAGTCTTGACAGGATCATCTCTCCGATAAATGAAGACATGACCGTCCCTGACCAATATCCCATAACCATCATCTTCAAGAGATGACATCGAGAGTTTGCTAACTCTCATCCCAGGTACAAAGAGGACTTCATGTATCTCCAAGACCTCTCTAAGGTCTAGTTGGAACTTGACTGTTCCAACCCCTCGAATAGCTATCTGAGGACTATCATTTTCTGTCTGAATGAAGTGTCCTGGTCCCAACTCTGTGATAATTTGGAATGCATCATACATTCCATTCATATGTCTGGTTGACCCATTGTCAACTATCTAGACACGCTCGAAAACTGAGCTACCTACACTAGAATCAAAAGATGCTAGAGAAAATTCTCCTGCAAACTCTTCCATTGCAGTAGTTGCTGAATCTTTCTCTGACTTTCCTTTCTTCTTCTCAGGACATTTCGTGGCATAGTGTCCTAACTGGCCACAATGATAACATTTGATCTCACTTAGATCTTTCTTCTTCTTGTTCTTCGATTTGGCTGCAAGTGCCACATCCTGCTCAACATCCTCACTAGTTTGGCCAATTTGTGACCCATCCCGGATTTCTTCTTGAGTGAAATCATCCCATAATTTGGACCAACTTGGAAGTTTTTCTCTGCCCACAATGCATTTCACATGAACCCCCCACTTCTTGGTGAAGCCCTTCAAGTCTATCCTCACCAATTCTGAATCAGGAATGGTTTCTCCTACTGCTGCCAACTCGTCTTTTATTTGTGTGACACGAGTCAAGTAGGAGGCTACACCCTCATCACTTTCCATTTTAATGCAGTGTAGCTTGTCTTTGAGGGCCATCTTCTGGTTCTCGTTCTTTGCTTCGAACAACTTGGTCAATGTGTCCCACATCTCTTTAGCAGTTTTCTTTTCTGCTAAGTGTGGGATGAGATGGTCTTTAACCCCATCCAACATAATTCTCTGGGCTCTGGCTTCAAGAGCTTCAAACTCCAAAAGGTCATCAATATCTGATGGCTTAGTCATGACACTAGTAATAAAACTCCAAACCCTAAGTTCTTTCAATACAATAGTAATTCTTACTTTCCATGGGATGAAGTTGGACACTCCATCCAATCGATCCTCATACCTAATGCTCATCATGGAAAAAAAGAACTTGCAACCAAAAACTAATTGAAAGACCAATTCTAACACTCTTCTAAAACTTCAAAGAACACCTGCTAAATTTCTTTTTCAGAATGGCTCTGTTAAACCAAGATTTGATACCATCAGCTCTGATACCATGAAGAAATTTGACTTAGAAAATGAAATTGCTCATTTACACATTCTGTCAAACACTTTCAGAACCTAGGGTTTTAACTTGAATTTTAAAAGTAAAACCAGACTTCTAGAAATGACTTCAAAAATTTTGCCAATTACTGAAACAAACTTAAGCACATGAACACAATAATTTTTGGTCAAAGACCAGGTAAAACCCCACTGCTTGGGGAAAACCCTAGAAGAAATTTTTTCTTTAAGAAGATTAAAAACTCAGAAAACTTCTTACAATAAATTTATGTTTCCTTTTAAACCCTTACTGACAGAATTTCATAAAACAGAGCAGCAGCAAACACTACCTCAAAATTTGTGCCAGAAAATTACTGTACGACCTGCTGTACGGCTGCCCACACGTGCTGCATGGCCTGTTATCACATCCATGTTAGCTGGAGCTACCATGTTGCAGATTGTGTGGTCAGGGACCATACACTAGATTTTTTTTCAACCAGAGCAGAGGTGAGCAGAGATGAGTAGGGATTACAAAGGGGAGGACATCATGTATTTTGATGGTCCAGACATACTACTGAGCAACTATACAAAGTCCCTCTTCCTTTCTCACCTTTGCACGATCCCATTGAGAGGGATAACTTAGCCATATTTTGATGAGAGAAGCACCGTTTAGAGCTGGTTCACTACTACTTGCCCGCACACAGCAGAGATTAGCCTTCAGATCCACTTACAGCAGCATGTATATGGCATGGCAGTTATATCATTTTATGGTTATTGCTCATGGTTTTTGCTTTGAGGGTTGTTTATTTATGTTAATACATAAACTTGACATATGATGGCTGACTTGGTGATCTCATGTTTTATTCTGGTGATAATTGTGGCTTATGGTGATGTCAGTCCACCTCTTTCAGTAGAGACTCCTGTATATGCACACTGGTTCTTGTCCCCTTTGGTATAGATTTGGCCATTCGACTTGTAAGAAGCTGGTTTTGGTTCCACTTATCACTTTCTTCCACTCATCCGACCCATCCATTATTGGCTCTCTTCTCGACTCAGAGTTAGATAGGTGGCCTTGAGGACCTTCCCCTAGTGACCCCTGAGTATACCATGGCTCCATGTTGTTTTGTGCCTCGGCTCTTTAGTGTGTGAGATGCATCTTCAAACCTAGGATTTACTCTTGTCGGTTTCCCCCGATGTTGTAATGCAGTATAGGATTGTGTAGACTCACCGGGTGCTCCCCATTAGTCCTCGAACCATGCACACTTGCCCCCATAACTTTGCAGTATTTGTATCATTGTTCTATCTGATGAGAAATGTATGAAATGTAAAATCCAAGAATGTGTTTATTAACACACACGGATCATAAAGCTTATGAAATGTAAATCCAAGAATGTGTTTGTCAATAGACACAGACAAAGGCTAGCTGTATGTATTTGAGCAAGTAATGGTTATTCCTCATCGAGTCCAAAAGGACTGGGAGGTGAGATGGAGTAAGGGACAGCTAAATCTAAGTGTCCCCTAGAGTCTCAAGTTACGGTTTGCTAGACACCCAATCATGGCGGCTCTAGAAAAGATCTTCACGGAGTCTGTTGCAGGCACGGATGTGAGTTGCAAGGTGCATGTTAGAGTCTAGTGGTGGTTTCCCTGCACTATACCCATTTGTGAGGCACCGCTCTTCCCTGTATTTTCTCATGGTGTGCTTATGTCATTGAGTCCTGTTTTCCCCACTTATCCGAAGGGTCACTCAGTATTGGTCTATGTCATTCCCCTCATCCTCTTAGCCTCGTTGTCCACCTCACCCAAAGCTAGCTCAATGACCAAATTTATAAGTGTGCATAGCAGTAGAGTCTTTGTTGGAAGTGGTGGGCCCACCTCACCTTGGGCCCATTTTTGAGATATTATTTATTTATGATCACCATATGTTTGTCATTTTATGCTCGTAGTTTTTGTACTAACATAAATAAGGGAGCCTTGGCATCCCATGTGCATGCAGAGACATTACAGTTCAGCCATTGCCATTTTTTACCAGAGTTGACTTGGTCAAACTAGCTTGACTAGGCCAAAAATGGGCTTTGAGAAAAGTTGGAACCAAAACTTTGATTTTGGTTATTTGGTATGCATTAGGGTCCCATATAATCCCCCAAGTGTCAGATCGTCAAAATAGTGAAGCATCGATGAGATTTTTAATTATTGATGGCCAGCAGGGCCATACTTCAATTAAAAATGCTTGAAATTGGGAAAATGGTGCCTAGATGATGGATCATGGTCGCTGTTATCACACAACTTGTAGTTGCCCCTAGTGGTATCCCATTCGGGACGGTAGAGGAGACAGGCAACTAAAGAGGTGACCCAGGAGATGCCACCGTTCCCAATGCAAGGTGGGAGTCACGTCAACCGAGGCACTCTTCGCTTTAGGTCAAGGTGTAACAAGACCTAGGGGGAGACCCTATAACCAATCACAGTTGATTGGACCCAAACAAAGGTTTCTAAGGATGAGTAAATGATGAGTTACGGAAACCAATGCAAGGCTAAGTGGACCTAGGAGTTGAGGTATGGTTGAAGGTGGTGTAAGAGATTGTTAGTGTTTCAACCTACATATGGTTTAGGCCACATGATTGGGTATGATGACAAGGTGTAGTACCATATGTTTACACAAGTGGGTCCTACTTTCTTGGGATGCGTGAAATGGCTTTAAGTGGGCCCACAAGATGAAGCTAGGGTGTGAAATTGGTACTAGAGGTTAGGTAATGATTAGATCTATGGATCTAAGTTGTTTTTAGGAGTACCCATGTACTAGATCTAGGGTTTGACACAAATCCCAAGGAGTGCGACTTGCTTTGAGGAGGACTAGTGCCTTGTTGGATGGGCTAATGGGGTCAAAAAGTGTGTCAAAGTGTAGATCGGGACACCTAGAAGCCAAGTCAAGTGGGCTAAATGAGATCTAATGGTTGGATCTTGCTAGATCTAGGTTTTCATGGAATGACCCTAAGTGGACCACAATCCCTTGAAACAAGGAATGCTACCCCCAAGGCAGATCGTCACAAAATGATACTCTAGACCTAGGTTTCAAGGTATGGCCGTTCCAAATCCACAAAAATCTCAACCAACCACTTCCTCAAAGTGGACAAACTCACTCACCCAAGGGAGTGCGACTTTGCTCAATGAGGGCTAAAAGGTGGATTAAGTGGACCAAATCAACTCCAATGGCCACCAAACTGTAGATTCAAGTGGCTTGACCCCCGATCTATGTAGATCCCAAAAATCAAGTCAATCCAAGGGTTAGATCTTAGTAGATCTGAGTTTTAAGGTGCCAAGAAATTCAAAAGGGGGTTTTAATCCCTTAAAACGTGGAATGATGCCCACAAGGTAGAAATCACCAAAGTAACAATCTGGGGGTAGGTTATCAAGTGTCTAGATTGCAAATCAAGTGGGATCTCACCTACCCATGTGCTAGATCTAACCAAACAAGCCTCTCTTAGGGAAGTGCGATTTGGTTCAAGAGGGCTTTTTGCCTTGAAAAGTGTGTCAATTTTAACCCAATCACCACCAAACTATAGATCCCACTAGGGGTGGATACTATAGAGGTGGGTTCTTAAAATCTCTTCAAAAGCAAGGCTAGATCTAAGTAGATCTAAGAAAAACCAAAAAAACAAGGGTTTTAATCAATTAGGGTTTTTATGATCTAGAAATTATGGATGATTCAAGGAAGAAGAAGATCATACCTTTGGAGCATACCTGGATGAAGAGATGAATGCTAGTTGAGACGAGGATTACTTTTGCCAAAGATCAAATGGAGAATTGTTGAAGCCCTCTTGCCAAATCGATTTTTCCAAGCCACATATGAGTCCCTCGAACCTGTCAAAACCGAGGAGCAAAGCATCAATCAGTTTAACATGTTGAAGGTAGATACAAGCAAGAGAGAGATAAGCATAGAATAGTTGGCACAAAGACAAAACTACTCCCTGTTTAACCAAAACGTCTTCCTCCAAGCTTGAAGGGCAAGCCTCCCCACCAATTCGCACTTGTCCAAAAACGTCCTCTTAACCTGTAAATAAGATATGGCAAATATGCAAGATAGCTACAATAGATCCTCCAGTGCAATGGACAAAAGCATTTACAATCGAAACAACCAACATCCACTCCAATCCAAGCATGTACTCCAAAGATAGAAATTTTATTCCAAGAGCCAAAAGCCAAAAATCTCTAGATCCATTTTACAATGAGAGGCTCCCTCCTTAAATAGGATGGGGAGAGAGTACAATCCTAACCACTTTTTACATGAGTGGCTAAGATTAAAAGATCAAAAGATCTAATCAACGGCTAACAATAAATCATAACAATACATCACATGGATCACCCAACATAATGATAGCGCCCCCACTAAATGGTACAAAAAGGGGGTGATGTCATCCACTAGAGAAGTATAGGTGCCAAAATCCACCTCATGATGACTAGGACATGACAAAATAAGCACATGGTGGGGCTAGGAGGCATCAATCCTTACTAGCTCATCCCCAAGGCACAATAAAATAATAAAATATGTCCAAGATAATATAAATGACCAAAACTGTCCTCCAAATCCATGACAGTCAAGCAGTAAATGACCTCCTGTGATCAATGTGGGCATACCCACATGGTGAAAACTGACTGGAAGATAGTGATATCACCCTGGAAGACCTCTGTGAAGACCAAATGCCAAAACCTTGCCTCAATTGCCCAAATCGATTTCCTCAGTGACCACTTTATCCCATTTTTTAACTGCCTCGGTAACTGTGAGAGTGCCAAAACTGCCTCCTAGGGCACCTGCGCTGTCCATCTGAGCCCACCAGGCTCTCCAGAAGGGGGGGTAAATGGTAAAAACAAGTGGCTGGACCACCCCTTCCATCATCAGCGCCCTAGGTGAACTAGCCAATCATGGCCCCTGCTGCTCAGGCTGGGAAATCAGCCCCAAATCTGTTCAACAAGTGTAAAACTGCATCAATCATTGTCAGAAGTGCCCGGAACTGAAAGATAAGTGTCTCATTGGATCCAGAAGTCCCAAATCCACTAGAAATGTTTACTCATACACCATGGGTTGCCCTAATGGGCCAGCTGTAGGGTCCACCATATATGGACAATGTACAAACTGCTGATCTGAAATAATAAATAAACCTGTTGAACTGCATCAATCATCATCTGCATCATATGTCCATCATATGATATCATCATCAAGTATGTGGGACCATCAATCATCATCAATAGGCATCTATACATGGCCCACATCATCATAGATCCCAATAATATACAACCAAGGATAAATCACATCAGTAGACTAAGACATGCTTCTCTAATCATTTTCACAGCTAAGCTCAAAGTATAAATTCCATTCAATGGCATTAATCAAGTTAGCACATTCCTTGGTTATTAGAAAAAATTACTTGCACACTAGTTCAAATGACAAACTCACCCATTGGACATGGTCAAACTGCTAGTGAAGGATGAAGGCTAGGAACAAGGTTGGGCCAAGGGGTTGACTTGTCTAACTTAACTCAAAAATACTTTGGACTGGGAGAAGGGGGGAAGCTACAAACTCTGTGCTGGACAAAATAACACGGGGGATGGCTGTGCCTCACAAATGGATAAGTTGTTCTGAGAGTGCTTATTCAACTTAGGCATCATGTCTACATCAAGTTGATCCAGGTTCATTAGGATCATTCAATTTTATTTCAGGGCCTTTTTGGCCTACATAACCCTTCGGATCTCAAGTGTGCTAATAAGCACAACTAGTTGCAGCTTTCATCCAGGGCATGTTTTTCCAATACATATAAGGTCAGCAATTGTTTAGATATAGCTTTTAAGAACCATTGCTTTTTTGGACCTTTCTTATACTCTTCGAGGAGTATTTTTAGCTTTTCATCGCTCTTGCCCCTTTTTTTGTTTCCATGGGCGAATTTATAAGTTTCCATAGGTAGAACATGAGCTTTCAGTTTTAGCCAACAACATCTCAAGTGACTAGGGGGAGTTCGAGCCAATGCCAAACATCGGAACAACCGACCAGAATGATTTAGGCCTACAATCCAACTCACCAAAGGCAAGTTTTGTCACCAACTTAGAGCCGAGACACTGAATATACAAGGATGCGGTCCAAACACAGAGGTAGAAAAATGGGGAAGTCCTTGGTATCAGAAAGTCAAATGAGACAGGTCAAGGTTTAAAGTCACATAGGAAGGTCATGTATGGATGGAGTCAAGTGAATATGAAACCTACACTAGCAGACAACTGGTGTCAGGAAAGACCATATCTATGTAAGGTGGAAAACCAGTGGGTTTTGTTAAATGACCTAAATGTGCAAGCAATTGTCCATTTTATGATTTATAGTTCATTTTAAACAGTTTGCCACATCAGGAGGTATATACCAAGCAGATGCTATGAACATGACTAAATCAACAAGATAATAATCCACAGTCAGTGATAAAGCATCCATAGATCATACAACATCATCATAATAATAATCATCATGTACTATCTGAAACACTGCTGCAATACATCTCTAAGCACTGAACTGAAACTGTATGGGATAAAGGGTCACATCGGTCATCAAATCTGAACTCTCAAGGTTCAGCCTTGACACAAGGTCTAAATAATATACTGCTCTGATCATGAGTGATCCAAAATATATAACCATGCTCTGGAATAATGGAAGCTCTGGAATGTGCAGATATCTGCTGAACAAGAATAGTAGCCCTGCTACTATGGTGTGATAACAGTCGCTCTAGTGATCATTCTGTTAAATTTTCTGAATTTACTTCAATCTGATCTAGGATCTTAACTGAGAGAACAACATGTACAGCATATCTACAGCATATCAATCATGGAGACAATAATGCAAGCACACGAGAGACACAAAGATTTACTTGGGGAAAACCATAAAGGTGAAAAACCCCAATAACTTCCTCAGAGATAGATAGAGCAATGATACAACCAACCAAGAGAGATAGCCATAACCTAGCAGCAGATCCTCCTCCTCCATAAGTGCGCCACTCCTCCTTGAGTGCATGTGTGAGAAGTGAGTGAGCCAATAGAGTGCCTCCCGCACTCTATTTATACTTGACTTGACTTGCCTTTTTACCTAACTCATGTAGGCTCGAACTTAACCACATAACATAATGCTGACTGGGCCGACCCCCAATAGGGTGGTCTAATAACCCTTTGACCCACATGACTTATACAGGGCCGACCCCAACAAGGTGGTCTAATAACCCATCAAGTATAAGTTACGACACTTACAATATAAATGACGACACTTCCGTATAGAGGAATAATACCATCTCTATAGGAGTACATACAACATATATGAAATACATTCCGAAATTACATATACATCAACACATTCTTAGTACATTTGGGGCCTACGATCGCATTGAAATAGATGGCTTGTTGATCCAGGCAAAAGAAGTGGGTCAAAAGGGCAATTTTCATCTTCAGCTATGTAAACCAACAAATAATTAATGGAAAAATCAAAATTGGCTAAGTTAAACTTTGACATGGTAAGTGCAATGTTGTGTAAAGGTAAAAGGGGCTCTTATTAGCATTTTTATATGGTTTGGACACATTATTTGGTGTGGGGCCCTCCATTAAGCCCAGCTATGCATATGGGGCAAATTTGCCCATACTTAGGCGTTTTTGGGCAAGCAAAACTTCATATTTTGGAAATATTATGTAATGAAACTTTGGGTATGGGGTCTAAGGGGCTAAAACAACCTAAAGCCCCGCCTTAGATACCCCACTTGATGTATGGACCCCACGTTGGTCCCTCACTCTCCACATGGGCGCAATAGGGTAACTCGCCCCCCCCCTCTCTTGCTCATTCGATCTCAGCCATTCGTTTTGGTGATGATGAGATTGAATCTCAGCCCTTCATCTTGGTGGGAAGGGTTTTTGTATGAGTTTTCTCTATTTAAAGAGGAGCTCTCTCATTTGGAGCCTCTCTTGGCATATTGTACACTTGAGACTGATTTCTATAGAGACATTTCTTCCGGTTCTTTGAGAGATTGTGTATGGATGCTTGATGCATTGACTGATAGCTAGTTCCCATAGCATTGCTGACTGATTTTAGTGGTGTTTTTATCTTTCCTTGGCTGAAGCGAATTGCAGGTGAAGAGGCCATCTGAAGGGAGGCACAATTCTTGGAGTTGGCACTCCACTCTTGCTCTCTCTCCGGAATATCAACAAGGGAGTTGTTCTTGCTTAATGCTTTTCAATTTCCTCATTTCTAGTCATTTACTTGCTTGTCTAACTCGCTATTTGTTGCATTTTCTAATTTCATCCTCTTTGTGGCAGGTTGCTAGGGCGTAGTTGGCCAATTAGTTGCTCAAAACGCTCAAGAAATTCACTGGTTGCTCAACACTTGTAGTTTGGGGCTAGTCTTCGTGCAAATTCCGTCCATTCGCCATCATCTTAGGTACGCTCTCTTTGCTTGTATCCATAAATTCAATTTCATTGTGTTTGCTAAGCTGGAAAACAATAAAATCAACTAAAATTTAAAATCTCTAAATTTCACCGTTAAAATTCTGTTTTTGTTTCAAACCCACTTTGGAAATAATTTAAAACGCCTATATCTTAAGTTTCAACCCATTTCAACTCCATTTACCCACCTAATAGGCACTAGAAAAATTTCTAAATTCGCACTCCATGGGCAGATTGCCCTACCACGTAGTTTGGGTCATTTTTGGGTTGTGGGTGTTGCTAGTTTTGATTTATATTTCTCCAATATCATCTTACATCAAGTTAAAACCACTAGAAGTGTTGTTTAAATTGCAAATTTTACCTCTACTAGGTATGCATAATCAATTTAACTCATTTTCCCCATAGGCAGAGATCCACCCTTCACTTCTAGTTTGATTTCCGATCCGAAGTTAATTTCCAGCCATCCAATACTTCAATTCTACCATTTTTGTGCTCATATCAGTTCTGAAATAAATCAATTGGATGGTCTAATTTCACTCACAATTTTAGTCTTTCGGTTGGAAAGAGTCTTAGGATGTTCTAGACACTTCTTCTTTGTCTTCTCTTGTTTATTTGGGGTTTGTAAGTGTTTGATTTTGAGTCTCAACCATAGCTAATTGAATAGAGTATCCCCCTTGACTAGGCTACGTGCCTTGTCTAAAGCGACAAGCACCTTGTCCGGAGTTACGACTGTTCTTTTGAGCAATGGACTTGGTGTTTGCAGGTGTCACTTGCCTAGTTTCCCTCCTCTACCATCCCGGACAGGATTCATTTAGTCGCAACTAGAGTTTGTGTGATAACACGACCTACACACTTTTCCTCCTCGAAATCTCTGCCCACACGTGCCAGAAAAGACTTTGCTGTACGGTTTTGTCAGTCTGCTATCAATGCACCAACAATTGCCTTAGGAACTATGCCCACACGTGTTGCTGTACGGATCTCTTAATGGCTGTCTTGGGAAGCGTGTTGCTCCTCTTGGGAAATTGTGCCCTTTCTCTGGTAGGGAACTCAACTTGATCTTCAATCTTCCTCTCTTCCTTTCTGATGGTGGGTGTATCAAATGTCCCTCTCACTTTGTTTTTATACTTTGTCTTTGGTAACTAACTTCTCTAACTACCTAATCTAGGGTTGAGAATTAATTACAAGATCAATGGTTCACATTATAACTCACTTTTTAATAATTAAAAACTTTAATTATTAAATACATCATTTAAGTGTGACCCACTTTTCTAAAGTATAAAATCACATTGACTTTATTTATATAAACGTCACTTTGTTACATAAATACATAAAGGACAACTTTTCTGGTCATCATCACATCCACACCAAAAATATGGGAGGACCTTTAGAGTTAAATTTTCAATAGAGGCCTACCTCAAGTGTCTGCGAGTGTTCGTGCGTAATTCATATCTTATCACATCCGGTCTTATATTTTAGATGGTTATCATTTTCATCCTTAATTCAAACATAACCATCTCATTACCACTCATCTCTCCCTGCTTATACACGACAATCTTTTGGTAGAAGAGAATTAAAAGTCTACCTGGCGACTCCACAAAAGCAACTCCACTGGTGATCGATCCTATCATTTCTAGAACCCATGGGGTGCATCAATTTGTATTTTAGCTCCTCAATTTTTAGCATTTGTGATCCATGGCTGCTTCTGAGCAGCCATGGACTTTCGGTAGATTGAAAGTTTTTTACTTCTAAAAAATTGTTGGGTATCCTCATCATTTTCCTCATCAAACCCGTGAAAGGTTGCCTAAATTTGATGGAAGTTATGAGGTATCTGCTAAAAGGCACCTTGACATCTTTAGGGAAATTTTTAACGAATTATCTATAACCCATGAGGATGTATGTATGAAACTATTGGCCTCATCTTTCCAAGGAAGAGCTGAGCTCAGGTTCTTGAATTTGACGACTAGTAGCATTTCCAGATATGACGTGTTTGAACATAAATTCTTAAAGAATGGGGAAATGAATACGATGATATATATTCTTCAAATCAGATCCAAGATCAAAGCCTTCCCCTTTCCGATCCTATTGTTGAATCAATTAGTAATCAAATATCGATTGAATTGTCAACATCCGGAGATGACCCCTCCTGCCCAATTTCTTTTGAGGATGAGTCTTCTATTCGTAAGTCTATCGAAATTCCTTTTAATGAGCAAATCCGTAATCATTGTTAGATTATGGTAACTTCAGGATGTCCTCCATGATTCAAATTCCTTGCATGGAGGTACATCAGCACTATAGGCATCAAGATGGAGTAGAGGGTGAGATGCACTCTGCTCAGTAGCATGAGCCCATTGGTGGCTGCACGTGGACTTTCCGTGGTGTTTTTCCCTATGCATGCATGAGATATGCATGACCTGTCAGTGATTAAAAGTTGCATGCAAAAGTGACTTTTGCATGCACTGAGAATTAGTGTTTTGGTAAACCTAATTCATCGGTGAGATTATTTATAGAGGCAGGGGGTCCCTCGATGAGGTTACTCAGTTGGGCTTATCAGAGATTGATTGATCTAGAGTGAGGAGGGTGCAGTTGTGCATGCAAGAGCGATTTTTTGAGAGAGGAAGGAGTTGCTGCAGGAGGTAGGGTGGTCAGATCTGAGTTGGATCAGTGACCATCAGCTCTAGAGTCATTAGGCACCCAGGTCTGAGGACTGAGATAGTCCTTTAGAGAGCTTTCAACACAGTTTAGAGGAGGACGTGTTCCCTTGGAGGAGGGCGCAATTCCCAAGGAGGGAGGAGCTCATTCAGAGCTCGGTTGATCGATTCTGAGCATGAGACGTTCAGGGTAGCCTTGCCTCAGCATTCGAGGAAGGTTTGTGATGTTTAGAGCTCATATATGCTGAGATTCGGTCCGGTAAGAGCATCAAACATCAAGAGGGGAGGGCACATTTTTGCATGTAGTGGAGGGCGCATTCTTCAGAGATCCAGAGAGGCAGTCTTGAGAGTAGAGCAGATCAGAGCAGTGTGATAGAGAGAGGCAGATCAGTCAGAGGCACCTGCAGAGATACTCAAATCCAGTTTACCAGTTAGGGCTCACTCTTCCAGTGCATGCATCAGCAGATGCATGTAGATCTAGAGTTTGCCCGGTTAAGGGATTGAGTTACCTTTGAGGTAACACTGTATTATACTTGTCCATTTATATATATGGTCTGGGCTCGAGAGAGAAGATAGCCCCACAGTTTGTTGGTTTTCCCCGGTTGGGGTTTCAAGGGTATATTCAATGTTTATGTGATTGCATGTGTTTCAATTTTAGTAAAGAGATCTAGTTGTTGAGTTTATATATTTATGAGTATGTATTGATATCGAGACTCAAACTGCTTGAGGTCTTAGGGTGATTCAAAGGGAGTAGTGATCTCTGAATCTAAGATTTACATGGTATCAGAGCCCTGGTAATGGTCAGAGAGGGAAATCACATAGAGATCAGTGACGATAGAGACCAGATCTACCAGATCTGAGCAACACAATTCAGATTTGAGGTTGTAGAGGTCAGATCTATTAGGTCTGTGGGTTCAGTAGTTGGATCCTTGATAGATCTTCTAGATCTGTGATCAAGAGAGATTCTTGTCCACTGTGGATTACAGTATTTCAGATTGAGAGAGTATGGCCACTAGCTTTAGAGTGGAGGACACGTATTAGACTCTTGCTGAAAGAGTGTGAACTATGGGATGTTGTGAACAACACAACAACAAATCCAATCACAGTTCCGTCAAATGCCACTGCCAAAGCAATGTACGATAAAAAGAATGTGAAAGCTCAGAGGATCCTCCTTGATGCAAACAAGGATCATGTTATCCCACATGTCTCTACCAAGGACAATGTTTTTGAGACGTGGGATGCATTGACTAGTCTGTACCAAAGTTCCAACACCAACCGGAAGATGGTTCTCAGAGAGAAGCTGAGAAGCATCAAGATGGGGAAGGATGAGAGCATGACTACCTATCTCACCAAGATAACTCAGGTGAGGGATGAGTTGGGAGCAGTGGGTGAGAAGGTAGAAGATAGTGAGTTGGTTCGACAGGCCTTGCATGGCGTGACTATGCCATGGGCAGTATTCGTCCAGTCTATCATAGCTCGAGAGAACCTTCCCAAGTGGGATCGTCTATGGGACGATCTCACCCAGGAGGAGATCCGGAGAGGCTACATACAGGGTTAAGCTGTTGCCACTCCAAAGGAGGAGGATGTGGCTCTCACAGTAGGCGTGAAACAGAGGGGCATACAGAAGAAGGATCTGAGCAAGATCAAATGCTTCGCCTGCAACGACTATGGACACTATGCGGGACAATGTTTGCATAAGTGGAAAGGGAAGCAGGCGAAGGACGAGCAGGTGGCAGCAGCAGAGGAGGTTAATGAGTTTACTTCTCGGTTTGAGGAGGAGTTCTCATTAGCCTCAGTTCAGTCAAGGCATGATAGTAGCTTATCAGAGGCTCAGGTTGATCAAAGTTGGAGGGTTGACTGCATGCTCAGTAGTCACATGATAGGGATGCGAGAGGCATTCCTCATCCTAGAGCACACTCCCTTGCAGTTGGTTCGAGATGCGTAGGGAATGGATCATTGGTCACTACAATGGGCAGAGTGATATTTCTGCTTGACCTTGGGGAGCTCTTGGAGGTATCAAGAGTGATATTTGTTCCAGGACTGAGAGGGAGTATCCTCTCAGTGGCAGCTGCTGGCTACTCAGTAGTGTTCCAGCGGGATCAGATCTTCACCTATCCTAGAGGAGTAGACCCAGTCTTGTTGGGTCACAAGATTGACGGTGAATACTTGGTTCGGGGATAGCCTACTATTGGCACATCAGGATGGTTGAGTACATCCTCTTCAGATTCAGAGGAGGATGATGAGCGAGATGCTCATAGCAGAGATGATGCCAGGAGGAGTGAGTGTAGTCAGCAGATAGGTGGGAGAGATGCTCACCATGATCAGGGGAGTGATTATGGAGTTCAGATGGATGAGCGAGATGCTCTTGATAGTGATGAGTCTCAGGAGATTGAGCCCTTGGGCTCATATCAGATGGATGAGCATGCTACTCATGCAGGCACCAGTCAGAGATTGAGCTAGTATGAGATGGTTAAGATGGACTTAGCTCAGGAGAGAGCTGAGTCAGCTCAGAGACATAAACAAATCACCTACAGGGTGGTGGATCCACTTGACAACAATCTTCGGGGCTGGTTACAACAGCAGAGATTCAGAGGGAGTCTGAATCAGAGTGCAGTGACACAGTCAACAGTGGTTGATCAGGGGGCTTCTTCTGAAGCCACACTTATGGAGATTGATCAGGGTTCTTCAGGTTAGAGGGCAGCAGTGACAGGCAGGTCAGCTAGGCCAGTGTCAGCAGCAGGGGACTTGTTGGATCCAGGCATCAGTGGTAGGACTTCCCTCGTTAGGAGGGAGTGTTAGATTATGGTAACTTCGGGATGCCCTCCATGATTTAGATTCCTTGCATGGAGGTGCATCAACACTATAGGCATCAGGATGGAGTAGAGGGTGAGATGCACTCTACTCAGTAGCATGAGCCCATTGGTGGCTGGAGTAGAGGGTGAGATGCACTCTACTCAGTAGCATGAGCCCATTGGTGGCTGCATGCGGACCTTTCGGGGTGTTTTGCCCTATGCATGCATGAGATATGCATGACCTATCAGTCATTAAAAGTTGCATGCAAAAGTGACTTTTGCATGCATCGAGAATTAGGGTTTTGGTAAACCTAATTCATCGGTGAGATTATTTATAGAGGCAGGGGGTACTCGGATGAGGTTACTCAGTTGGGATTATTAGAGATTGATTGATCCAGAGTGAGGAGGGCATAACTGTGCATGCAGGGCGAATTTCTGAGAAAGGAAGGAGCTGGTGCAGGAGCTAGGGTGGTCAGATCTGAGCTGGATCAGTGACCATCAGCGCCAGAGTCACTAGGCACCCAGGTCTGAGGACTGAGATAGTCCTTCAAGGGCTTTCATCACAGTTTAGAGGAGGACGTGTTCCCTTGGAGGAGGGCGCAATTCCCAAGGAGGGAGGAACTCATTTAGAGCTCGATTGATCGATTCTGAGCATGAGACATTCAGGGTAGCCTTGCCTCAACATTCGAGGAAGGTTCGTGACGTTTAGAGCTCAGATTTGCGGAGATCTGGTCTGGTACGAGCATTGGACATCCAAAGGGGAGGGCGCACTTCTGCATGCAGTGGAGGGCGCATTCTTCAGAGATCTAGAGACGCAGTCTTTAGAGCAGAGCAGATTAGAGCAGTGTGACAGAGAGAGGCAGATCAGTCAGAGGCACCTGTAGAGATACTCACATCCAGTTTACCAGTTAGGGCTCACTCTTCCAGTGCATGCATCAACAAATGCATGAGATCTAGAGTTTGCTTGATTCAGGGATTGAGTTACCTTTGAGGTAACACTGTATTGTACTTGTCCATTTATATATGCTCTGGGCTCGAGAGAGAAGATAGCCCCACAGTTTGTTGGTTTTCCCCAGTTGGGGTTTCAAGGTATATTCAGTGTTTATGTGTGATTGCATGTGTTTCAGTTTTGGTAAAGAGATCTAGTTGTTGAGTTTATATCTTTATGAGTATGTATTGATATTGAGACTCAAACCGCTTGAGGTCTCAGGGTGATTAAGAGGGAGTAGTGATCTCTGAATCTAAGATTTACAATCATTGCATGAATGATGAAACTTCAGATCAATTCTTAAGAAGCCCTAGTTTGGTTCTTGAGGAAATTTATGAGGTTGAGCTTTTAATCAGTGAGTCTATTGAGGATCTTCCTGAAGAGAAACTCATTAGTCATTCTATCATTAGTGATCGTTCAATATCTTGTCACCTTATTGAAGAAGAAGAAAGTGGGGACATTGACCAAGATCCTTCTATTGTGATTTCATGTGATCATTGTGCAAATAATCAGGATATAAATAAACTTGTAAATTTTCTCCTTGATCAATTAAATGAAAATGATCATTTACCCTCAGGTGAATTTAATGATAAATCAATGGAAGGCCAATCTCAAGATAAGGAAATAGTAAATCACATTAGGTGCTCTAATCTTTGTTCTACTTCTTATAGTGAGTCTTTAAGTTTTCCTTTTTCCATCTTTAATCAAGATAGCTTTATCCAGTTCTTGGAGTTTGATAGTTATGGTGGATCTTGTCATAATATAGTAAATATTAAACTTGAAATCATTCCTAGAACAAAGAGTGTTACTTAGAAAGGCCTTTCCTTTTGTCAAATTCCAAGGTCAAATCTTTTTATCCATTTGGGAGAATGTACATATTTTCAATCCACCCTCCCATCCCAGGGTTTTAAATCTTCTTTGGGTTTGTGGTCTATTCAATCTTTTGGTTTTGAAATTTTCAATAGGAAGTATGAGCATTGTCCCATAATTAGAGAAAAAGCACTTCATTTCCCTTTTCAATCACTTTGGAACAATAATGCTTGTTGTCAATTTATCAATCATTCTTGTTGGCTAGAAAAAGTGTTTAAAGATTAGTTTCATCTTTTCTCTATTTTTGAGTAGCAAGTGGGTTTGATTTTGATTTTTCGTCTTCTGAGCAGTGATTTGTCTCCACTTGGTTTTTGTTCCATCATCAATCCCAGGGAGAACCAAATTGAATATGTGAGATAAGTAAATGAAGAAAATAATATGAGTCAAGGGAAGTCAAATCTTTCATCGCATATTTTCCCTCCATCCATTTCAAACAATCACTTGCATAATTTTTATGATCCTATAAATTCTTTGATGGAGGATATTTGCATCAGTCAGTCTTCTCCTTGGCATGATTTCATTTTGCACCATTCAAGCCCTTTTGAAAATTTTGAACAAATCAAGAAGATTGTGCAATCAAATTCTTTAATCTTTAGTCCAATCCTGACTTGTTTTATCATCGAAAATCAAAGAAGGATCATTAACCTGTTTGATGAATGGTTGCACTGGATTTATGATTTTACCTAGCACTTGTCTGGCTGGTTAGAGTAGGGTAGGTAAGCTTTTGAATAAGCTCGCTTGAGCACTAGGATTTGAGTGCCTTTTCTTTTCTGAGTGTTGAGTGTCTTTCGAGTATTTTGAATTTCTTTGAGTGCTGAGTGTCTTCCTTTCTCTGAGTGTTGAGTTCCTTTATGCTAAGTAAGTTGAGTCTGCTCCTTTCTAAGCCTTCAACTCTTGCACTAAAATATAATAATAATAAAATGAACATGCTAAATGCTAGATTAGTATTTTCGTTTATGCATTTCATTTTCTACTTTAGATTAGAATTTCATTTTCTGTATTTTATTTTATTCCATACATGCGTCACATGGTAGTTTGCTTTCATGTGTGTAGAAATAGGTACATTTGAAAACAAAGCAAAACAAGTAGGTGCTGGATTGAAGATTGTTGCAGTTTGCATTGGGGACCACAGATTCTGAGGTTCTCAAGCACTCTCTCCCTTAAAGCACTTGTCCCAGCTGGAGCCAGATGTTATCACACCATAGTAGCTGGGCTACCATGATTGCAGAGTAGCCATCTGCATATTTTTGAGCTTTGCCTTTACACAGTTTCAGTGAGATCAACCATGATGAGCCGTGTTATTTATGATCACTCACACATCAGAGCAGCCTTATATCAAACATGCAGTAGACCTTGTGCCAAGGTTGAGCCTTTTGACCTCGGATCTGATGACTGAGATGACCTTTTATTCCATACAAATGCAGTGCAGTGTTTGTTGCTTCAACAACAAGATACTCAGTGGTTACAGTTTGGTCCAGATAGCAGATACAGGTATATGGCCCAACAGGTATATGATGTGCATTGGTTTTATTATCTTGTTGTTTTAGTCATTTTGATAGCTTGACTTGGTATATAGTGATCTCGATTTGGCAGTCTATCTTTATAAAACGAAAATGGTTGACTTTGATTATCTATTGGCTGTATTACTTGCACTTGGAAACTCTTGCTCGTTGGTTTTTACCCTCCTAGGAGTGTGGACATGATCATTCCCAGTCTTTATGGCTTGCTAGCTTAGGCATCACCTTCACTTCCACCACCCATCTGTTACTTTCCCCACATTTTTGGTTATTGCCCTGACTTACACCTCAACCTGTGATATGGAGGACATCCCCATTTTTGCCTCTGTGTTGGACAACATCCATGTTAGTATTGTGTCTCGGCTCTGAGTTGGCAACAAAACTTACCTTTGGTGAGTTGGATTTTATGCCTTTATCATTCTAGTCGGTTGCCCCGATGTGTGGTTTTGATTTGCGGAATTCCCCCTAGTTGCTGGAGTTGTGTTGGCTAAAACCTGAAGCAAATTGTACTACCTTGGAAACTATTGTTATATCTTTTGTAAAGCCCAATGAAAAGGGTTGTGAAATGAAATGCAAATGCACCCTGAATGAAAGCTGCAATTAGTTGTGCTTCTAAGCACATGCAAAATCCTAGAGGGGTCCTAAAGGCCTAAAAATCAATGGATAAATGTATGCTAAATCTAAAAATTGGTGGCCAAGAAAGTGAAATGAAATTAAATTAGAAGGTCCAAATAAAGCAGTGGTTAAATATATGCCAAATCTAAAGACTGTTGACCTTAAATGGAAATTTACCTCATTGAGCCTACAAGTCATGATATGAGATGGAGTAAGGGACAACTAATTCAAAGTGTCCGCTAGAACCTCAAGTTACGGTTAGCCGAGAACCTAGGTCACAGCGGTTCTAGTAGTAGACATTTTGCCAAGGTTGAATAAGCACTTCTCTAAACAACTCATCCATTTGTGAGACACCACCATTCCTTGTGTATTCTTTATCCAACACATGCTTAAGTGTGTAACACCCTATCCTTTATCCAAAGCATCACAATGTTGAGTTAGTCAAGTCATCCCCTTTAGCCTAACCTTGTATTCTTAGCTTTCACCCTATGTTAGCAGATTGATCATGTCTACAAATGAGTATATTCTCGAGGTTCTTTTGTGAGTAAAATATTATTTAAACTTGATGAATTATTATAATTAACTGCTAACTGCCAGTGAAATGATTGCTTAATGCTTTGAGTCTTGCTATGAAAATGATTAAAAGAGCATGTCTTAACCAGTTGCACTTGCAGCAGCAGTCTCTCCTAGCCTGGGTCATATTTTGATCAGTTTTGACCTAGTCAACCTTGGGATCCGTGATGAGTTGGGCCAGCTATATTATACGATGATGATCTATGGTCCTTGATGCACCTTATTGTGGTTCCATATAGTGGGCATAGGTGTCAAATGATGGTCGATGTACTTTTTATTGATTATTATTGTCTCCAAACCATTATATTATTATTGTCTAGGTATGGTGGATGCTACAAATGATATTACAGGATGCCATTGGGTGTATAGGTACTCATCCTTAGTAGATTTGGGTCTTCTGGATCCATTGGGACACTTTATTTTAGGTTTCAAACACTCTCAGAGATGATATGGACATTTTTCCACCAGTTGACCAGTTTGGCCATGGCTGAGCTGGCCTGTCCAGCAGATGATTGGTGGCAAGTCGTTTCCTAGGGCCCTACAAAGGAAGGGGGTGGTCCAGCCACTTGTTATTACCATATTACCCCCCTTCCGGACATGATGGCACAGTCAGATTTTTTGCTCGGGCACCAGGGAGTTGTTTTTTGACAGTTTGATGGATTTTCAGGTGGGATAAAAATGGAATAAAAAGGTCATTAAGGAAATCGATTTGGGAAATTGAGGCAAGGTTTTGGCACATGGTCTGCTTAGAGGTGATCTATGGTGTATTCCACTCCTTCCAGATCAGTTTGCAGCAATCAGTGGGGTCCACATAGTCTCTGAGGTGTCTTTTGATTTATTCTTCTCTCAGTAGAGGGGGCCAAGATTTGATCATTTGTTCACTTGGAGATGTCATCGAGTCATATGTTACATTATTTTGCCATGGGGTCTTGCTGGTGAAGGGAAGTAATACCTCCTAGCCCCACCATGTGCTCTTAGTCACTTATCCTAGTCATCTTATGTGGCACACTTGTATTTTTGACTTGTATATGTGGTGCGCACCCCTTGGAGGCCTCTTTTAATGAGTGCACACCCCCCTCATGTGTGTGATCCATGTTATGTTGTACCGAGTCATCTTAGCCGTTGAATATATTGTTGTATCTTTTGATCTCCACCACTAGTTTCCAAAAGTGGTTTAGGGTTTTGGTCTCCCTCATCCTATTTAAGGAAGAGACCCCCTTATTGTAAAGGCACCTTTTGGCTCTGGAAAACTTGGAATAAAAATAATATTTTTGCAGATATGCTTCTATGGCTTTGTTGGATGCTTGTACAAGTTGAATATACAATTTTTTTCTCTGTGTATCATTGTGGATCTTGGGGCTTTAAACATTTTTCTGCAGGGGGGCTGTGTGGGTGAAGAGAACGTCTTGAGGGGACGCTATTGTGGGGAAACCCCATGTCTTACCTTTGATTTGTTCTTCGTCTCAGGGAGTATCATTATTGTATCTTTGTGACATAGTTGATGCTTCTTGTCTCGTCTTTTGATCATTATAGTCATTCTTTTGCTAGATTGATTCTCATAGAGATCTCTTCTTGCAGGAGGAGGGCGCACTAGTCTTCTTGGAGGAGTAGTGATTTGGATTGGAGCACTTGGATCTCACTCTTGATTAACACACAAGGGGGAAATTATCAATTTGGAAGGCAGCCACAGGCTTTAGAGGTAATATCTACAAGGTACGTATCTTGTTTCATGCTTTTTCATCCTTTGGTCACTCAAACCCTCATAATCAAAAGCCTTGTATTTTTATTTTTCAGATCTATGGAGATCTAGCAAACATTTGGGCTTAATAATTAAAACCAACCTCTACATAGTCACAACATTCCTGATCTAAAGTTTTGTGGACATCCGACTCCATTTACCCTCCGATCTAAGGCACTGGGCCTCTCCAAGGGAGGTCGCACTTGTTGGGTAGGTGGCCATTTGCTAGATCTCACATGTGGGCATTGCTCTTTTCATCTCAAATCCATAGATCCATGTCATAACATACCCCCTAGTGCCAATTCTCTTAATTTCGACCTTGTGGGCCCCATTTGGACCATTTTCCATATTTTAAGGGTGGGCCCCACTTGGATCTATTATTTTGGCACTAGATCTATCTAGATCTAGTACTCCTAATCCATAAGTGACCTTATATCACACTTGGTTGAACATTTGTCCTTGCCTTAAGCCTCTTCAACCAAGCCCTAACTCATTAGGTCCACTTATCCATTCTAGATCTAGATCTAATCCTATCTTGATCCTGTACTCTATCATCATCACATTTCCCTAGGAGGTCTTGATTGGGTTCGCTAGCATTCATTGGCTAAGCTAGGGTCCCCCCTTTGGTCTTGCTTAGGCTTGATCTAAAGTGAAGAATGCCTCGGTTAGCGTGACAACCAATTGCATTGGGAATCGTGGCATCTCTTGGGTCACCTCTTTAGTTGTCCATCACCTCTACTGTCCTAGATAGGATAACCTTTAGGGACAACTACAAGTTGTGTGATAATAGGGATCTATCGCCCCGACTTACAATGGAGGTTTTACCTCAATGACTTTACATGACCAAATGTAATAATGACATCTCCGACCGAAGGGAAAAATATCTCCGTCGGAGGTATGAATAAAATACAATAAGAATATCAATATAAAATACAATTGAATATCTTCTGAAGTTGCATTTACATCAATACTCCCTCTTAACTAGAAAGGTATTCTCTCGCCACAGTCATCATTAGCCGAAAGGTAAAATCAAAACCCTCATTTTGACTTTTTTTTAGATCTACTTGGATCTAGCATGCTTTTGGGGATATAATTTAAAACCCACCTAAATAATCTTCACGGCAATCCCGACCTATAGTTTGGTCAGGTTTGGACTCCATTTGGCCCATTTCCCAAGGCACTTGGTCTCTCCAAGGGAGGTCGCATTCCTAGAAGAGTGGCCTTTTGCTAGTTCTAGTACGTGGGTAGGTGAGATTTTTGCTTCATTGGATAGATCAACCCCTAAAACCTACCCTTAGTGCTTCACCCTATTGATCTTCACCTTGTGGGACCCATTCCTCATTTTGAGGGTTGTGCTCCACTTGGGTCATTAGGTGATGCATTTGCCTTTTCTTAGATCTACTTGTTTAATTTCATAAGTGGCCTAAATCAAACACTTGGTTGAAACATTTGTCCATTGCTTAAGCCTCTCAACCAAACCCTAACCACCTTGGGTCCACTTACCTTTCTTGATCTAAAGTCTTACACCCTTGATTTCCTTGCTTAACTTTACACTTTTCCCTAAGAGTCTTTGGGTTAGCTAGTCTTCATAGATTGGCTAGGGTCTTCCCCTTGATCTTGATTCATTTTGATCTAAAGTGAAGAAGAGTGCCTCGGTTAGCGTGACACCCAACTTACATTGGGAACCGTGGCATCTCTTGGGTCACCTCTTTAGTTGTCCAACACCTCTACTGTCCTGGATAGGATACCTTTTAGGGACAACTACAAGTTGTGTGATAGCATTTTTGGTGTCATTGCCGGGGAGGTAGAGGCTCACCTCAGGTGTCTGCGAGTATCCATGCGTAATTCATATCTTATCGCATTCGGTCTTATGATATAGATGGTTGTCATTTTCATCCTTAATTTAAACATAACCATCTCTTTTCACTCATCTCCCCCCGCTATTTTAACAACATATCTTTTGGTAAACAAGATCAATAGTTTACCTGGCGACTCCACAAAAGCGACTCCACTGGTGATCGATCCTATCATATCTAGAAATCATGGTGTGCATTTAAGTTCCTGAATTTTCTAGCAATTATTCTCCATGGATGCTTCTAAGCGGCCTAGGACTTTCGGTCGATTGAAAGTTTTTGACTTCTAAAAAATTGTTGGGTATCCTCATCAAATCCCTAGTCAAGCCCATGAAAGGTTGCCTAAATTCGGCGGAGGTTATGAGGTATCTGCTAAAAGTCACCTTTATCTCTTTAGGGAAGTTATTAATGAATTATCTATTATCCATGAGGATGTATGTATGAAACTATTGGCCTCATCTTTCCAAGGAAGAGTTGAGCTCTGGTTCTTGAATTTGACCACCAATAGCATTTCCGGATATGACATGTTTGAAAATAAATTCTTAGAAAGATGGGGAAACAAATACGATGATCAAATCCAAGATCCAAGCTTTCCCCTTTCCGATCCTACTGTTATCACCTAGGCTGTAGTTACCCCTATGGATGGATCCAGTCATGGATGGCAATAGGGAAGGGCAACTCAAAAGGTGCAACCACGATCACCTCGACCTCCAATATGTATGGTTGTCACGCCAGTCGAGGCAACCTTCGCTTTATGTTGTCTAGCCCAGACAACAAAGGGGGAGACCCGATCTACTCCCGACAGGAGAGATCAAAACCAAGACACCAAATCAAGGTATTTCTAAGTGAAGTTAGGTGTATGGTTTATCCTAGACCTAATTGGTTGAAGTCACAAGCCAAGTGAGGGGTTCAATAGGTATAGCTTTGGTTCATTGTTGATGTAAGAGTGACTTATAATGTTTGTAGTGAGATCTAGGGCTAGTGTACTAGTTCAGTGTTGGAAAGTCCACTGCCTTGGGAACCGTGTCCAATGCAGGGTAGTTAAGGGTTGTATTGGGGCTAACTAGTACAGATGACAAGTTTGACCATGATACATGATAGCTTCAAGGGTTTGGTTCACCATGCATAGGTCAATCCACAAGTCAATCCAACAATCTAGGAAAGTCGAATTAACTTGGAGAGAAACCAGTGCCTTGGGAATTGGGAAGTGGAGTCAAAGTAGGGTTGACTTGTGGTTTAGGACTCCTAGTACTTGGGACAAGTGGGCAATAGAGGTCTTGATGGATGAATGGGTCTAGATCTAGGTTTGACCCAAGTGGACCACAATCCCTTAAAACAAGGAATGCAATCCCCAAGGCAAGATTTGACAAAGTGACAGTCTAGACCTAGGTTTTGAATTATTCCGGTTTCAGATCTCCAAAAATCTCAAGTACCCAGTTCCTGGAAATGAGTCAACTCACTTCTCCAAGGTGGTGCGACTTTGCCCAAGGAGGCTAAAAAGTGGGGTTAGGTGGGTCAAATCAAGTCGGATGGCATCCAAACTTTAGATCCGGGTAGATCGATCGGGTAGGAGTATGGATCTATAATCTCGTGGCAATCCACCGGTTAGATCTTAGTAGATCTGAGTTTAAGTGTTCCAAGTGGTCCAAAATGGGGATTAAATCCCTTAAAATGTGGAATAGGGCCCACAAGGTGAATTTCAGAAAAGGAACAATTTGGGTGTATGTTATTGGATGTGTAGATGTCAAATCAAATGGAATCTCAAACACCCACCACTTAGATCTAGGTCAACTTGCTCAATCAGTGAAGTGCGCCTTGCTTGGGAGAGGCTAAGTTGGCATGGGAGAGGGGTCAAACGGAAGCCAATCCTCACCAAACTATAGATCCGGGATGCCGTGGATGCTATAGAGGTGGGTTTTCAGTATTATGCCCAACAACCCACTAGATCTAAGTAGATCTGAGAAAATGTAAAAATGGGGTTTTGATTAATTTAGGGTTTTAAAATGTTTTAGACAATTGGATAGATCATGGAGATAGAACTTACCTTGAGATCATACCTGAGTGATGTGGATGAGATGCCTTGATGTTGAGGAAGATTCCCGCAGAGATCAAATGAGAGATTGTTGATTTTGCTTGCCGAAATGATGCCCTAGCCCACAAGTGCGCCTTCCTCTACCTGTCAAACCAAGGAATGAAGATTCAATCAGTAAGATCAAGTATGGAAGAAATACAAGAGAAATGCAAATAGTAACATGAAATAGAAGGTCCTGGGACAGTAATACTCCCTGTTACCAACGAAGAGCTCCAAAGAAGAAGTAGGGAGAGTCTTCCCCTACCAATACCTCCTCCTCCAAGCAAATCGGCCTCCACCTGTAGATGCAAAATCGTGGTACAAAATATATGGCAAACAATATCTTCAATAACTCAGTGCAAAGGAAGAACCAACGAACGAACACCAAAAACATTCACCACAACACTGGAGATAGATGCAATAATAATTTTCTATTCCAATAATCCAGAGCCAAAAGTCCCTTTACAATGAGAGGCTCTCTCCTTTAAATAGGAAGGAGAGGCACCAAAACCCTAACCACTTTTTGAATGAGTGGCTAAGATTAGAAGATACAAATGTCTAATCAATGGTTGAGATGAGCTCAACAATATAATACATGGATCACACATAAAATATAATATAAGTGGACAAAATCGCCCTAGAAGAGGGGAATCCCACCAAATCATGATGATGAAATATCATAAGAGGCTTATGGTGGGTCCAAGGGGTAATTTTATCCCTCCTTGGTCAATCCCCATAGCACAGTAACCAATAAATAATCATGAATGTACCAAATCGTGCCTCCATAGTGAAGTCGTGGTCCTCAAAAGACCTCAAAAAATCCACAGAAAGTGCCATAAATGATGGATGCGGGCCCCGATGAAGCTAAAACTGCTGGAGAAGGTGTGGAAGGTCCTGATCTATCATCACTGATCATCCCATGCCATAACTTTGCCTCAGTAGCCCAAATCGATTTCCTCAATAGCCATTTCTACCAATCCTGAAATGCCTCGGGAAGCGTGAAACTGCCCCAAACAGCCTCCTGGAGTGCTGGCGCTGTCAAGGTGAGGGCACCAATGTGTCCGGAAGGGGGGTAATATGGTAAAAACAAGTGGCTGGACCACCCCCTCCATCATCAGCGCCCTAGGTCAACCGGATAAAAGTCATCTCTGCTCCGACAGGGCCTCCAACAGACCAAAACTGCACTGGGACAGCCTACTGAGGCTCAATCATCACTGTAAGTGCCCGGAACTGAAAACAAACTGTCCCATTGGACTCAGAAGGTCCAAATCTATCCAAGATGTGTACTCATACACCATATGAGTCTCTGCATGATCAAAATAAATATCCAATATACCGGAACAGGGCCAATAATAATGCGCTGTACATATACAAACACTGCTGTAACCCCAGAATCATCATCATAACCCTGTAGCTGCTGCATAGAATCATCCTGTATGTGTACATAGACCATATATCATCTATCCATATCATCATAAGGTCTAACATCTCATGTCCCATGGTCCTCCATGGTCAAACTAGGTCCAACCAAGACCAAATATAACTCAGTCCATCATCCAAGGCTGCTGAAAAGTATCAAGGTTAATACATGCTTTACAATTTATTCAAATAGCAATTATAACACAGAGTAATCATGACTGGCGATCTAAATCCAAATATATAGTGTCGTTAATTATTATTATTACTCAGACTAGACTTTCAGGATCATACTCACTTCATAGTTGTGATCAATTTGCTAGTGAAGGGTGAAGGCTAAATTAACTTGGCTAGGCTAAGGGATGACTTAACTATCTTGACTTTGTGACACTTTGGCAAGGGAAAGGGAATACACCATAGTATATACTGAATGAGCAATACACAGGGAATAGCGGTGTCTCACAAATGGATGAGTTGTTTAAAGAGGGTTTATTCACCTTCATAGATGCGCACAATCCATAATACAAATAAGGCCAGCAATTGTTTAGATATAGCATTTAAGTTCCATTGCTTTTTGGGCCTGAAGTTTCCATAGCCTTGATCTATGTGTGTTTACAAACACATTGCATAGATTTACATTTTTTCTTTAGGCTTTCTGCTGCAGGTGTGTTTTTAAGGCACTTGTTTACCTGAGCACTTCTAGGTGTGTCATGGACAGCTTGTTTACCTAGGTATTTATTTTCCAAAAGATACAACATTTTATTTTCATTGCCATGTTCATTTGGCATGCCTCTCATTCATGTGTGTTTAGAAACACATTGCATGAATGGGCTTTTCATACAAGATATAACATTTCATTTTTCAGATTTTGTATTCATGGCAGCACTAAAAGTTTCAGGTTTAGCCAACACCACTTTAGTGACTAGGGGGAATTCCAAGGAACTCCAACTCACCATAGGTAAGTTTTGTCACCAACTCAGAGCCGAGACACAATAAACAGGGAAGCTCATCCAATACAGAGGCTACAGTGGGGAAAAGTCCTCCATGCCACTAGTCAAGTAGTAAGTCAAGGTGACAATCTAAAAGGTAGGCCATGGATGGATGAAGACAATGAAATGATGGAGCCAACACTAGCAAGCCAAAGTATGGTGTAATGATCACCTCTATTCTCCCTAAGGAGGGTATGTACCAATGAGTATGAATAATGAACTTCTAAGTCTGAGTAGGGACAGTATAATATATATAATAGATCAACCAGGTCCATATATCTATATGATCGCTAGATCATGACACTGAGTGCTAGGACATGCTATAAGAATAAGTATAAAAGCAATATAACCATAACACTATGATATACCTGCTGAGTCATATACCTGAATGCACATCAACTTGTACCATCCTCTGTCCTCTGAGACTGCTGCTGTAACTCTGGGCACTACTGTCTGCTCTGTACCAATGATATAATGGCTACATCGGTCATCTCTCTGAGTGTCCTGAAACTCAATCATGGCATGGGGAATACAACTGCTGTCCACAATCTGATAGTGATCCAATATAGACGCTCATCTCGGCATCTCAAATGCAAGGGAACTGGCTGAATAGTGTACTGGAATGAGAAAAATAATGTATGGTATCCCGGCTACTATATATGTGATAACACCTACTTTTGAAGCAATTAATAATCAAATATCAATCGATTTGTCATCATCCAAAGATGACCCCTCCTTCCCAACTTCTTTTGAGGATGAGTCTTCTACTTATAAGTCCATCAAAATTCCTTTTAATGAGCAAATCCTTAATCATAGCATGAATGATGAAACTTCAAATCAATTCTTAAGAAGCCCTAGTCTTGATCCTGAGGAAATTTCTGAAGTAGCTTTTATTCAGTGAGTCTATTGAGGCTTCTCTTGAAGAGAAACTCCCTAGTCACTCTATCATTAGCAATAGTTCAATTTCATATCATCTTGTTGAAGAAGAAGAAAATGGGGGCATCAACCAAGGCCCTTTTGAAGTGATTTCATGTGATCATTGTGTAAATAATCAGGATGTTGTAAATACATTTGTTAATTTTCTCCCTGATCAATTCAATAAAAATGATCATTTATCCTCATATGAATTTAATGATAAATCAATGGAAGAACAATCTCAAGATGAGGATGAATTAGTAAATTGCATTAGATGCTCTAATCATTGCTCAACTTCTTATGGTGAATCTTTAAGTATTCCTTTTTCAAGCTCCTCTAACTTGATCCAATTCTTGGAGTTAGATAGTTTTGGTGAGTCTTGCCCTCAGAAAGTAAGTATTGAACTTGATCAAACCCTTGAAATCATTCCTAGAACAAGGAGTGTTTCTTTGAAAGGCTTGCCCTTTTGCCAAATTCCAAGGTCAAATATTTTTATCCATTTGGGAGAAAATACATATTTTAAATCCACCCTCCTGTCCCAGCTTTTTCATTCTTCTTTGGGTTTGTGGTCTAGTCAATCTTTTGCTTTTGAGATTTTCAATAGGGAGTGTGAGCATTGCCCCATATTTGGAGAAAAAACACTTCATTTCCCTTTTCAGTCACTTTGGAACAATAATGCTTGTTGTCAATTCATCAATCATTCTTGGTGGCTAGAAAAGGTGTTTAAAGATCAGTTCCATCTTTTCTCTATTTTTAAGCAACAAATGGGTTTGATTTTGATTTTTCATCTTGTAAGCTTTAATTGTCCCCACTTGGTTTTTATTTGATCCTCAGTCCCATGGAGAACTAAATTGAATATGTGAGAGAAGTGAGTGAGGAAAGTAGTTTATGTAAAAAGAAATTGAATCAAGTGCCATGTGTTTTCCCTCCATCAATTTTAAATAATAACTTGCATAAATTTTATGATCCTATCAATTCTTTGATGGAGGATGTTTGCATCAATCATTCTTCTCCTTGGCATGATTTCATTTTGCACCATTTAAACCCTTCTTCAATTCTTGAACAAGTCAGGGAGATTGTGCTTTCTAATTCATTACTATTTAACCCAATCCTGACTTGTTCTATTAATGAAAATAAAAGAAGAATCATTAACCTGTTTGATGAATGGTTGCACGGGATTTATGATTTTACTTAGCATTTTGTGCTGACTGGTTAGAATAGGTAGGTCTTGAATAAGCTCACTTGAGCAGTGGGATTTGTGTGCCTTTTTCTTTTTCTGAGTGTTGAGTATTGCGAGTCCTCTTGCTTTTCACTTTTGATGAGCCTTTTGAGTTTTCTTTTGAGTGCTTTTTCCTGTTGCTGAGTTGTTTGAGTGAGTTGAGTCATGCTCCTTCCTAAGCCTTTCTCATCTCCTGCATTCACACTAATAAAATATGAAAATGTTAAAAATTTCCATGAGTTAGTATGTTTATCTTATATGCATTTTATATTTTTGCTCTAGAATAGAATTTCATTTATGCAGTTTATTTTGTTTTATTTTATCCCATACATGCGTCACATGGTATTTTAGTGGCCATGAGTGCAAAAACAGGTGCAAATAAAGTTGAAAGCAAAGGATGGTGAGTGTTGGATTGAATATTTATGTAGAGCGGTTCGAGACCAGAGATTCTGAGGTCCTCAAGCGCTCTCTCCCTTAGAGCACTTGTCCTAGCTGGAGCCAGATGTTGTCACATCATCGTAGCTGGGCTACCATGTCTTCTGAGCAGATATCTGCACTTTTCAGAGCTTTGCCTTTACACAAATTCAACGAGATCACTTTTGATGAGCATCATTATTATGATCACTTGTACATCAGAGTAGCCTTATATCAGACATGGTGTAGACCTTGTGCCAAGGCTGAGCCTTGAGAGCTTAGATTTGATGACTGATATGACCTTTTGTTCCATACAGATACGGGACAGTGTTTAGTATTTCAGATGCAGAGTGTTCAGTGGATGTACAGTTATTTCAGATGATAGATATTGATATATGACCCAGTTTATGTATATGACGTGCATTGATGTTATTATCTTGCTGTTTAGGTCATTTTGATAGCATTGACTTGGCATCTAGTATTTATGATCTGGCAGTGTACATGCTTAAAATGAAATTGGTTGTTATGGATTATATACATTGTTGTATTACTGACAATTGAAAACTCTTGTGTTATGCTCGTTGGTCTTTACATTCTTATGAATGTGAACATGATCATTACTGTCTCCTTGACTTGCTAGCTTAGGCACCATCTCCACTTGTCTCCATCCATCTGTCTATCTTTCCCTTACTTTTAGATCTTTGCCCTGACTTACTCCTTAACTTGTGATATGGAGGATCTCCCCGCTTGTACCTATGTGTTGAACCCGCATCCATGTTAGTTTTGTGTCTCGGCTCTGAGTTGGCAACAAAACTTGCCTTTGGTGAGTTGGATTTTATGCCATTATCATTCTAGTCGATTGCCCCGATGTGTGGTGTTGTGCGGAATTCCCTCTAGTTGCTTGAGTTGTTGTTGGCTAAAACCTGAAGCAAATTGTACTACCTTGGAAACTAATGGAAGCCTAATGAAAAGGGCTATGAAATGTAATGCAATGAAATGTTGTGAAATGTAAATGCACCCCGGATGCAAGCTGCGATTAGTTGTGCTTATTAGTGCATGTGAAATCCCAGAGTGATTGTATTAGGCCTAAAAAGTAATGGATAAATGTATGCTATATCTAATGATTGCTGGCCATGAAATTCAATGAAATGAAAGGTCTTAAAAAGCAGTGGCTAAACAAATGCTAAATCTAAAGACTGCTGGCCTTATATGGAAATATACCTCATTGAGCCTACGAGTTATGATTTGAGATGGAGTAAGGGACAGCTAAATCAAAGTTTCCGCTAGAGCCACAAGTGACGGTTCAAGTAGTAAACAATTTTGCCAAGGTTGAATAAACACTTCACTGAACAACTCATCCATTTGTGAGACACCCACCATTCCTTGTGTATCTTGGTCCGACACATGCTTAAGTGTGTAACACTTTTCCCCTTTTCCAAAGTATCACTATGTCAAGTCAGTCAAGTCACACCCTGTTGGCCTATCCTTGTTTCCTCAGCTTTCACCCTCTGCTAGCAGATTGATCATGTTTACAAATGAGTATATTCCTGAGTTTCTTTTTTAAGGTAAATTATTATATAACCTATTATTATTATATAACCTAGTCAGTGAAATGATGCTTAATGTTTCAAAGTCTTGCTATGAAAATGATTTAGAGAGCATGTCTTAACTATTTGCACTTGCAGTGGCATGGCCCTCTTGGCCATAGTCATATTTTGATCAGTTTGACCGGTCAAACATAGTTTGAACCAAGGTCAACCTTGGGATCCGTGATAAGATGGACCATTTATATTGTATGATGTTAATCCATGGTCCTACATATACCTATTGATGATTCCATATGTTGGGCACAGGCTTCAGATGATGATTGATGCAGTTTTTTCAAGTTTATTATTATTTCCAGATCATCATATTTTTACTTGTCCGGGTATGGTGGGCCCTACAGATGATCCTACAGGTTATCATGAGGTGTATGAGTACTCATCTCTAGTGGATTTGGGTCTTTTGGATCCATTGAGACACTTATCTTTCAGTTTTGGGCATTCCCTGGCATGATTTTAGCAGTTTTCCACTTGTTGACTAGTTTAGCGATGCTGATGTGGCCTGTCCAGCAGGAACATTGGAGGGAAGTTGTTGCCTAGGGCGCTACAGAGGAAGGGGTTGGTCCAACCACTTGTTTTTACCATATTACCCCCCTTCCAGACATGATGGTACACTCAGTTTGACGGCGTAGGCACCTGGCAGTTAGTTTTGGGCAGTTTCAGGGTTTTTCCGGAGGATAAAAATGGAATAAAAAGGTCATAGAGGAATTCGATTTGGGCAATTGAGGCAAGGTTCTGGCACTTGGTCTCCTCAGAGGTCATCCATGGTGTATCCCACTCCTTCCAGATCAGTTTGCAGTAGTTAGTGGGGTCTACATGGGCTACAGGAGGTCTTTCATTGCATTCTTCTATCTGATGATGGGGACATGATTTGATCATTTGTATACTTGGACATGTCATTGAGTCATATATCATGTTATTGTGCCATGGGGCCATGCTAGTGAAGGGGAATAATACCTCCTAGCCCCACCATGTGCTCCTAGTCACGTGTCCTTGCCATTATGTTGTGGCTCTTATGTTATTAGCCACCCCCATGGAGTGCGTCAACCCCCCTAGGGCTCTTTTAGCCATGATGTCACCCTCTTTTTGAGTGATCCATGTCTTATGTTATGTTGGCTCATCTTAGCCATTGATTATATTGTTGTATCTTTTGATCTCAACCACTAGTTTTCAAAAGTGGTTTAGGGTTTTGGTCTTCCTCATCCTATTTAAGTCATATATCATGTTATTGTGCCACGGGGTCATGCTAGTGAAGGGGAATAATACCTCCTAGCCCCACCATGTGCTCCTAGTCATGTGTCCTTGCCATTATGTTGTGGCTCTTATGTTATTAGCCACCCCCATGGAGTGCGTCATCCCCCCTAGGGCTCTTTTAGCCATGATGTCACCCTCTTTTTGAGTGATCCATGTCTTATGTTATGTTGGCTCATCTTAGCCATTGATTATATTGTTGTATCTTTTGATCTCAACCACTAGTTTTCAAAAGTGGTTTAGGGTTTTGGTCTTCCTCATCCTATTTAAGGAGGAGACCCCCTCATTGTAAAGGTACCTTTGGAGCTCTTGAAGATCGGAATAAAAATACTATCTTGTGGATCTACTTCTCTTGTCTTGATGGATTCTTTTGCAAGTTGAATATAAAATCTTTTCTCTGTGCATCACTTGTGGTTCGTGGGGCTTCAATTCGGTTTTCTGTAGGGAGGCCGAATTGGTGAAGAGGAGGATGACTTTGAGGGAGGATATTGTGGGGAAGCCCCATATCTTGCTTTGGATTGGCCTTTTGTCTCAGGGAGTATCATTATTGTATCATAGTGACATAGTTGATGCTTTCTCTTTCATCTTTTCATCATTTTCATCATTCCTTTGCTAGGCTTGTTTCTCATTAGATCTTGTCTTGCAGGAGGAGGGCGGTTTGGTCATCTTTGAGGGAGGACGATTTGGCTTGGAGGTCTAGATCTCACTCTTGAATATACACACAGGGGGAAGGTTGTCAATTTGCAAAGTGGCCACAAGCATTTGAGGTATGTTCCATAAGGTTTGTGCCTAGACCCATACATTTTTCTCCATTGGTCACATAAACCTTAAAATCAAAACCCTCATTTTTTTTAGATCTACTTGGATCTAGCATGCTTTTGGGGATATAATTTAAAACCCACCTTAATAATCTTCACGGCAATCTCGATCTATAGTTTGGTGAGGTTTGTACTCCATTTAGCCCATTTCCCAAGGCTCTTGGTCTCTCCAAGGGAGGTCGCATTCCTAGAAGAGTGGCCTTTTGCTAGTTCTAGTACGTGGGTAGGTGATATTTTTGCTTCATTGGATAGATCAGCCCCTAAAACCTACCCTTAGTGCTTCACCCTATTGATTTTCACCTTGTGGGCCGCATTCGTCATTTTGAGGGTTGTGCCCCACCTGGGTCTTTAGGTGATTCATTTGCCTTTTCTTAGATCTACGTGTTTAATTTCATAAGTGGCCTAACTCAAACACTTGGTTGAAACATTTGTCCATTGCTTAAGCCTCTCAACCAAGCCCTAACCACCTTGGGTCCACTTACCTTTCTAGCTCTAAAGTCTTACACCCTTGATCTCCTTGCTTAACTTTACACTTTTCCCTAGGAGTCTTTGGGTTAGCTAGTCTTCATAGATTGGCTAGGGTCTCCCCCTTGATTTTGATTCATCTTGATCTAAAGTGAAGAGTGCCTTGGTTAGCGTGACACCCAGCTTGCATTGGGAACCGTGGCATCTCTTGGGTCACCTCTTTAGTTGTCCAATACCTCTACCGTCCTCGGTAGGATACCTTTTAGGGACAACTACAAGTTGTGTGATAACAAAACAATTACATACCAATATGCAGAGCCACCCCCATATCTACAACATGTCCTCCCGACCTACCCTACCACAGTTCTTAGATAGCCTAGCCGCAGTGCCCATAGTACAGGTATCTTGGGTCACCTCTTTAGTTGTCCAATACCTCTACCGTCCTCGGTAGGATACCTTTTAGGGACAACTACAAGTTGTGTGATAACAAAACAATTACATACCAATATGCAGAGCCACCCCCATATCTACAACATGTCCTCCCGACCTACCTTACCACAGTTCTTAGATAGCCTAGCCGCAGTGCCCATAGTACAGGTAGAGCCAGAAGAGTCCATGGGGGCATATTTGAGAGAGTACAGAGCATTGGGAGATGACTTCCAGTCAACCATGACCTTCATTGATTTTTACCACTTTAAGAGTATGAACAGGCCAAGAGCTTACAACAGGCCTTTCAACCAGAACTTTGAGTTACTACCCACCGTAGGGAAACTGACTATTCCTACCTTTGAGGGGATCCAGGGTAGCCCAACGCGGAATTGGGTACAAAAGTTGGACATTTACTTCCAACTCAACCCCATGATAGAGACACATGCCATTAAATTGGCTACCTTGCATTTGGATGGGGAAGCCCATGCGTGGTGGTACCACGGGTTAGTGACCTTGGGTCACAATGCCATCACCTCGTACACAGATTTTACACAAAGGCTCATTGAGCGTTTTGACAGAAAAGACCCCGAGGTGCATTTCAGAGAGCTAGCACAGCTCAAACAGACAGGCAGTCCAGATGCATTCATATCAGAGTTTCAGAGGGTTGCAGTCATGGTGACAGACATTTCAAAGAGCAGATTGATCAAGGTTGTGGGGAAGCGTTGTTCCCCCCCTCGCCCCTGCTCTGGAAGCTTGCTCTTGGCCAGAGCGCGCTCCCTGTTTTGCTCCTGGGCTAGAGCGAAATGTAGAGCGCGCTCTGAGGGGAGCAAAAAATGCTCCCTGGCTCTGTCCGGGAGCGATGAGGGAGCTATCGGGAACTATCGCTCCCGATAGCTCCCTCATCGCTCCCGATCGCTCTACAAAACGCTCTACCACTTAAAAAAACGCTCCCGAATTCGCTCCATGTAGCTCCCGAAATCGCTGTTGCTGTAGGTTCACGCCCGCGAAGAGGAAATTCGAGGAAAAGGAGAGAGTGTGCTTTTGGAGGGAAGGAGTAGGGCTTTGAGGGATAAAGCCCTCTTCTCCATATTCATTTTCACTTTCATTTGCTTGAGAAGAGAATAGAAGAGAAAAGAAGAGAAGAGGAGAGGAGAGGAGAGGAGAAGAGGAGAAGAGGAGAGGAGAAGGCTGCCATCCTTGGAGATTGAAGAAGATTGAACTTATCACTACCATTGGAGAGCCAAAGAGGTAGGGTCTAAAACCTTCCTTGTTGATTTCTTTTGTGTTTGAACTTTGATCTATGTATTTAATCATGAATGCTTGGAATCTAGTCACTAGAATGTACATTGTAGATGTTCCTCTCCTACTCTTTCCCATGCTTCCTTCCTCAATCTATTGCAGGCTACAGGTTAAATCTCTAGTTCCATCAAACATGATGATGGGTATGTGGTTTATTTTCTTGGTTCCATTTGTTATTTTGATGATGGTGCTTGGAAACCGGAGGAGGATGAAGAAGTGGGGAGTGGCACATACCGTGGAGAGGAGGAGGAGGAAGAGGAGGACGAGGAGGAAAACCGAAAGAAAACCAAAGAGGAACCCCACACCCTTATGGAAACATGTCACAAAGCAGGGAGGAGGTAGAGGGGGTGGAACCACCAAATTTGGTTGCCCCCATTGTAAAAAGACGTACACAGGTTCATATACCTGTGTGAGAAGACATCTATGTGGGCACATGCCATGTGATAAAAAAAACTATAGGAGTTTGTGTTTGCCCAAATGTGACATCAACACAAAGAGCCATCTATAAGAAGGAAGAACTTGAAGCACAAAACAAATCAAAAGATTTAAAACGATTAATGGATGACCATGACCACTCTTTCTCACCGAGAACTGGATGCCCATCCACCCAAGGCAGTGGATTCTCTCCCATGGGCCAGTCACGTGGCAGGACAATATCAGATTTCCTTAACCAAGGTGGTAGGGATGACATGGATTCAGAAGTGTTTCGATTTCTCTCTGCATGTGGCATACCATTCAATGTTATTTGCTCACCCTATTGGCATGAAATGGTAGAGGCCATCCGCACTGCCCCAGCAGGATACAAGAGCCTCGAGTATGACAAAGCTAGAACTGTGGGGCTTAACAAGGAAAAAGCCAAGATCCAAAATGCTTTGTGGCATTTCACAAATGCTTGGAATGAATATGGGGTATCAATTGTATCAGATGGTTGGACAAATGTAAAAGGCAAGCCATTGATAAATGTGCTTGGTGTGTCTGCTACTAGTGCAGTCTTCCTTTCGGCCCATGACTACTCAGATAAATTCAAGACCGACATGAACATTGCAGAACTCCTACTCAAAAACATTGAAGATATTGGTCCATACAATGTCATCCAAGTCATTACCGATAATGCTACTAATTGTAAGGCAACGGGAGCAATCATTGAAGATAAATACCCCAACATATTTTGGTCCGGGTGTTTGGTTCACACATTGAACCTTCTAATGCATGACATTATTAAGTTGAAGGAAAATAATTACAAATGGATTGGTGAACTGTACAAAAAGGGCAAGCATATGATAAGATTTATTACCAACCATAGCAATGCCCATGGCATTTTCCACACTCACTCAAAGTTAGAGCTATTAGAGATAGCAAAGACTAGATTTGCTAGCTATTACCTCACCTTCAGGTGCCTTTTGAAGGTAAGAGAGGCATTGGCTAGCATCGTATCAAGTGAATCATGGCAAATCTTGAAAAATAGGGCTACATCCACATCTGACAGGCTTGATTTTCAGGAGGTGGAGAGCACCGTTCTTGATGGTCAATTTTGGGCAAGTGTCAAGTTTGTTTTGCAGTTCACAAAGCCCATTTATTACATGATTCGCTTTGCAGATACCGATAAGTCGGTGATTGGGGACGTGTATGAGCAGATGGATAGCATGTTGGGCCAAATTAAAGATATTGTTGAATCAAAAGATCCCATCCTGTATGACCATATTCACAAACATGTGTTCAAAAGGTGGGAACATCTCGATGTTCCACTGCATGCCTTAGCATATGTATCAACACCAAAATATTATTCTCCATCTTGGTGGGGCTAGGAGAAAGCCCCACACAGATCTTGAGGTACAGGTTGGGTACATGGCTGCTATAGACAAGCTGGTCACTGATGAAGAAGATTGTGCCTTACTGCGTAGTGAATTAAGCAAATACCCCAGTGAAATTGGTCCGTTTGGTACTTTGCATGCTAGAAAAGATCGAGATAGGGTGCCTCCTATTGAATGGTGGAACATGTATGGCTCATCATGCGCACGCTTGCATAAATTGGAGACCAAAGTTCTTTCACAGGTGGTTAACAGTTCCTCTGCAGAAAGGTGTTGGAGCACCTATAGCTTCATCCACTCAGTGAAAAGAAATCGATTAAATGAAAATTGGGCAGAAAGCTTGGTTTTTGTACATTACAACTTGAGGTTGTTGACTCATTACTCTGAGTGGGCCAAAACTGATTGATCATATGTTACCTGGGACAACAATCCGAAGGAACATAACTTGGAGGATGGAGCCTTAGCTTTAGAGTGCTTGGAGGAAGAGCTTTTGGGCAATGAGGATGACCATTACCATGGCCATACAGTAGTAGCAACAACAGCAACAACGATGCCACCACCATCTCCTACCTTGTTTCCAGATGCACCATCTTTGCCTAGAGGTTCAACTTCAACTTCACGACCCTCATCTACATCAGTGAGGGGGAGTCGTGTAGGACCAAGTCTTGGACGTGGCTCAACATTGGTGGCTACTGGGGATGATAGTCCCACTCCCATTGTTCCTAGACCACGGGAAAATAAATTAGAAATTTCCCGTGGCAAGAGGAAACATCCATAAAATCTACTTTTGCACTCTTTTCTTGTTTACAGTACTTTCAAGATTCAAGTTTCTACACTATTGACTCTTTTATATTTATTATGGTATATTTTGTGAACATTACATGGCAATTCAAGTTTGAAGTTTGAAGTTGAACATACCTTTGAAGTTCACTATTTGCAACTTCGCATTATTGAGTCATTGACTGCATAAAAGCATATTATGATAAGTTATAACTCATTGGTAATGAATATGATGCTTTGTGAATTGTTTCAAGTTCAACTTTCATTTCATGGTTAGACTCTAGACTATAGTTTGGTTACAAGTACAACTTTAGTGATCACAAAATGTTATATATTGAAAATTTGAACTTGTAAGGTTGATGTTATAGATACTGGTAACTAGAGTCTAGACCTATGGTTGACGAATTCACTACTATATGATTGATGATTGATGAATGATATTATATGGTATTATGGTTTATTTCATGTTTTTATGCTTTCCAATGAGTTTCTAGAACTAATTCAACATTCTACAAGCATTTGTTAACATATATGCATCAAAATATATATTATATAAAAAATGCTCCCGCAACGCTCCCAAATCGGAATCTTTTGAAAATTTCGCTTTTCCCTCCTGCTCACGCTCCTGCTTCCCACTCTCGCTCCCTCTCCCAAGTAACCTTGAGATTGATTATGTTATTTATCAAGGCCCTCACTGAACCCTTACGTGGATGGCTCAAGGCTTATAGACCCACCACCCTAGTAGATTCCATTAGTCGTACTAGAGATTTACAGGATTCAGTCCCAAAGAATAGATTTCCTTCCAAAACCAATTTTCCTATTAAAGATAAAGAGAAAAGGCCCTTCCAAAAAGAATGGCCCAAGAAAGAAAGAATGGATAATGATTACCCACCGGGACTTTAGAAGAAAGAAATTATGTTTTACCTGTCAAGAACCATGGGTACCAGGTCACACACATGTTCAGGGGAGGGAAAGGCCCACTACATAGAGGTCTATTCTGACAGAGAGGAGGATGAGGATTACCAGAATTAGGAACAAAGAGAGGCACACGAGACAGCAGATGAGGCATAGTCACCAGGAGGTGCCATTGCTACATTGTATGGGGTTCCTAGATTCTACACTCTCCGGATCAGAGGTGTTATACAGGGCAATAGAGTGGGAGTATTGATAGATGGTGGGGCATCCCACAACTTTATTGATGCTGCCTGGGTAAAAAAGAAAGGCATTCAGACTGAGAGTTTTGATGGATTTTCAGTAGTTGCAGCAGGTCACCACACCATGGAGTGTAGTTAGAGGATCCCAAAATTAAAAGTAACACTTGGGAACTATACAGTGATAGAAACATTCTATGTGGTAGACATACCAGACACAAACGTGGTATTGGGAGTTCAGTGGCTTTATTCCATAGGGAAGTATTCTACGAACGACCAAACCATGGAGATGGAGTTCATGGGAACTGAGGGATAGAAAGTAGTGCTGAGAGGGATGAATACCTACCCCCTCACAGCAGTACCATCACACAAGATGGAGGCAGTGCTCCGACAGGGAGACATAGAGTGGGTGGCAGAGTGCTTGGTTACCTTCAGGAAACCACCAGACAAGGGCACACAACATCCAACAGATATAGAGGCCTTACTGCAGAAGCACAAAGCAGTATTCGGAGACCTTCCAGCAAGTCGACCTTCAGATAGAGGATTTGAGCACATTATTGAGTTAGAGGAGGGGACTCAAGCAGTCATCACTACCCCTTACAGCCACCCCAAGAGGTATAAAGATGAAATAGAGAGTACAATCAAAGAACTGCTCAAGCTAGGGTACATTAAACCTAGCTCCAGTCCATTTGCATCCTTAGTGGTGCTAGTAAAGAAAAAGGATGGAACCTTACACATGTGCATCGATTACAGGGCACTTAACAAAAAAACCATAAAAAACAGGTATCCAATTCCTAGGATTGATGAGTTGATGGATGAACTACAGGGGGCAAAGTACTTTTCCAAGATTGACCTCCGATTAGGTTACCATCAGAATTGGGTTAGGGAACAGAATGTTCCAAAGACCGCTTTCTGTTGTTACTACGGACACTATGAGTTGGGTGAAAACGTGAAGGTGGGTAACACTTTCGTGAGAAACGAGTGCAAAATCGTCTTAGCGGAAGTTATTCGGCCGAATAATAAACATTATTCGGCCGAATAATTTACATTATTCGGCCGAATAATTCAAAGGTTATTCGGCCGAATAACCACAAACAGTTCTCCGTCCAGTCTAACGGAGATCCTCGGAATGTGTGCAAAGTTACGGAGATCCGACGTAATTTTTTTCCCGTTTGGTTATTCGGCCGAATAACCTTCACCATAAGTTACGGCACCGTTACGGAAAACAGTTATTCGGCCGAATAATTATTCGGCCGAATAATTATTCGGCCGAATAATTATTTCGGCCGAATAATCTCTGAAACATGACCGATTCAGATCTCTGCAAAATTTTCAGGTTTCTCCATTTTCGGAAGGAGAAAACCACCTCTTACACAACAAAACGAATGTCGGACTTCATACCAGTAGATTCATCATTGAATCTACTTTACGAGGGTATAAATTTTGTTGTATATAGATAAGAACTGATATTTTTTAAGTTTTATATGTGTAACATGTGTCGAGTTATGATTCAGCTCTTTAAAAAAACAGCGAGAAGAAAAATCCATAACTTTGTAAATACAACACCAAAAAAATCGAAGAAAATGTGGGTCGATTCACTGACGTGTCTACTTCAAAAGGGTGGTCGTAGATTTTTTGATTTTATAGCGGATTGAGAAAAAAGTGGTGCAACAAAAAGGTTGTTGAAAATCGACTGAGTTTCCCCATGGATCAACTTTAAAAAAATATAATAATTAGTATAGAGGTCCATTGGATGCAAACTTATAGTCAGGCGTTAGTACATTGTGTGTAGATTGTCGTAGCATTTTCAGTTTTTGCAAAACACAAGTCTAACAACGATTTTAGTGGTGCAACAAATCATAACTCTTTTGTAGTCTTTTCATTTTATAAGAACACACTGTCAAACATTTGCGAAATCGACATATCAAATCTTAATAAAAAAAATTGAAAAAATTATGAGTAGAAAGCTAACATAATTCTACAAAACTTTTCTTTTTACGGCAAAGTGAAATTTTAAATAAAAATATCACTTTTGTTCGCCCAAAGTTGGAAGACATGAAAAAAACAGAATTATTTTCTCACGAGACCCCCCAAAATAGACACCCATCTTCATTTTTTCACCCAGTTTCTAGTGATGCCATTTGGGCTCACTAATGCACCAACTACTTTCCAGTCATGCATGAACAATATCTTCAAGGCTCAGTTACGCAAGTATCTTCTGGTATTCTTCGACGACATATTGATATACAGTAGGACTTGGGAAGAACATTTGAGACACCTAGATGAAGTACTTGGGATTTTACAGGAACAATCATTATATGCCAAGATGTCCAAGTGTGAGTTCGGCATGCAGGAGATGTTATATTTGGGACATGTGATAGGGGTCAACGGGGTACAGGTACACTTAGAGAAGATTCGAGCCATACTGGATTGGCCTACACCCAAAAATGTGATAGAATTGAAGGGCTTATTGGGCCTTTGCACTTACTACAGGAGATATGTTAGTGGGTTTTCACAGATGACCGCACCCCTCACCCTTACCAAGAAGGGGGCATTCAGTTGGTCAAAGACAACACGACAAACATTTGAAAAAATGATGAAGGTAATGAGTCCATGCCCAGTACTAGCTCTACCAGATTTTTCTCAGCCATTCGTGTTAGAATGTGATGCCTCAGGAGAGGGAATAGGGGCAGTATTGATGCAGAACAATCACCCCATTGCATTTGAGAGCAGGAAACTCAAGGACTATGAGCGCCACTATTCAATATATGACAAGGAAATGTTGGCCATTCTCCATGCGCTAACCAAGTTCAGGCAATACCTAGTGGGTGGCAGATTCAAGATTAAGACAGATCAAAATAGCTTGAAATACTTCCTAGAGCAGAAAGAATTGAATGAGAGGCAACAAAAATGGGTGAGCAAAATTCAGGCCTATGACTTTGAGATTGAATACATAAAGGGAAAGAACAATGTGGTAGTAGATGCACTTTCTAGACGACCGACCACTTTATCCCTTATGAGCATCTCATCTGATTGGAGATCTCATCTTTTGGTTGAGTATTCCAAAGATAAATTTGCCTGCGAACTATTGGATGGACATATTCAGGACGACAGGTACAGAATAATTGATGACCTCATATATTACAAAAACAGAATCTACTTGGTCCTCGAGTCTTCCCTTAAGAAAAAGATTATGCAAGCTTCGCATGACTCACCTTTAGCAGGACATCAGGGGTTTCTTAAGACTTACAGGTAGATTAGAGAGAGGTTCTCATGGAATGGCCTAAAAAATGATGTGATGCCGCATGTAAAAGAGTGCAGCTTGTGCCAACAGACCAAGATAGAGCACACTCACCCGACCGGTTTACTACGATCATTGCCCATTCCTGAGCAGAAGTGGGAAAGAATTTCCATGGATTTCATTACAGGGTTGCCCAAGGTTCAGGGAAGAGACTGCTTTTGTACGTAGTGGTGGACAGGTTGACCAAGTTCGCTCACTTCTTTGCCATTCCCTCAGACTATTCAGCAGCACAGGTAGCATATCTATTTTTCAGAGAGGTATTTAGACTCCACGGGTTACCTAAGACCATCGTCAGTGATAGGGACAACAAGTTCACTGGAGCCTTTTGGCAAGAACTTTTCAGTTTGGTGGGAACCGAGTTAGCTATGAGCACAAGTTATCATCCACAGAGCGACGGACAGACAGAGATAGTTAACAAGTGGATTGAGGGATACTTGAGGAATTATGTAGTAGGTCAGCAGAGGACATGGATCAAATGGCTACACTTAGGAGAACATTGCTCCAATACCACCCACCATATGACCATTGGGATGACTCCATTCAGAGCTTTGTATGGATATGATGCCTTAACTTTTGCAGATCTGATATTCGGTGATAGCAGGGCCCCCAGGGCCAAAGAGTGGATTCAAGAGAGTCAAGATATTCTTAAAATACTCAGAGAAAACATACAGGTTGCTCAGAACTAGCAAAAGATATATGTCGATAGACACAGGGTTGAGCGCAGTTTTGAGGTGGGAGACTTAGTATATTTACGTCTACAACCTTACTGACAGTCATCTCTTAGGAAGAAAGGAGCAGAGAAACTCAGGCCTCGCTTCTATGGTCCCTACAAGATAATCCGGAAGGTCGGAGAGGTAGCGTATGAGCTAGAATTACCCCCAGAGAGCAAGATTCACAACGTATTTCATGTATCTAACGTCAAGAAGGCAGTAGGTCAATAGATTGTGACATCATCGGAGCTGCCCCCCCTTGATGATGAGGGGCAATTGATTCTGATTCCAGAATGCATCCTAGAGGTGCAAGAGCAGAAACTAAGGAACATAATCATTAGAGACTACTTGGTTCAATGGAGAGATCTGCCTATAAAAGAGGCCACTTGGGAAGGAGAACAATTATTACAACCCCCATCATTACAGTTGCTTGAGGACAGGTAATTTTGAGCGGGGAGGATTGTAATGTCCTCTTCTGCTTAAGCACAGAGGACCATCCCACTAACCTATTTGATTCCCATAGGTTCGAGCGGGCACTGACATTCAGGGAATTAACTGAGGATTGATGCCATATGCACCCTAAGAAGATCTATAGCATGGGTATTACATCATCAGTAGGTAAACAGGGGCCACAGGAACTAAAGTCCACCTGCATGCATAACATCCAAGCTTTATTTCATGTTACATGCACTGATTGGGTCTCCAGACACTCCAAAAGCACCACATGCAAGTCAACTAAGAATTAGAAGATAAAGTGACCTAATTAGGACAAAAGTTAGGTCTGGCAGGTGAATGTTATAAAAGAAAGGTAAAGCAAGTAAAGAAGACCTTCTTATATGATTATTGATTTGTGGATTCGAATTGGAGAGCTCAGTGAGCTAAGTTGGGGTTGAGTGCATGCACTCAGCTAACTAGTGTATTTCGGCAGCGAAATCTATCTTCCCTAGTCAATATCAGGTTGGATCATCTAGATTCAGCATTGCTTCATCGTCAGATACTATTATTCTTCAGCTACTGCAGGGTTTAAGTTTATACTGGATTGAGGGATTCGCCCTCCTTGCATGGGCGCACTACTCAAGGACATATCTATTCGCATTTCAGTCTATAGGGTTCATAACTTCTGCATGCTGCTTCCATTCTTCTCAGAGTAGTAGTATTACCCTTCCCCTGGAAGAAGGACTTGTCAACTTGACTCTCAAGCTATTTCTCAGCATATCACTCCTCAAGAAGGCATCTTCCCTGCTTGGGCGACTTTCTCAAGGAGGCGATTCACGTTTTAGGCATCTGAGCCATCCTTCAGTCTGCATGCTACTTCTATTGTGTCAAAGGGGCACTATAACCCCATCACACCCTTTCTGGAGCTGCTCCTGCTGAGTATTATCTCCCTACAAGCATATCAAGGTTTGAGAGGCCGCATTATTCCCAAGGGCGCATTATTGGAGGAGAGACAACTGATATCTCACTCATCCTCCGGCACAATTCTTGCGTGCTGATCTTATACTGACACACATCTCCCGATCTATCTAATGGTATGTACATGCACAACTTTCCTTCCTATTTTATAGCATTTTGATTATCTGGGTTTTAGATCTACATGCAAGTGCATGCATGCTTAGATTAGTGCACACATTTATAGTCCTTTCTTATATCGGGGCATAAGACTACTAGCAAACAATAGAACATCATAAAAAAGAAAAAATATCAGTTTGGGATATTACATTGCCCTAGCTGATTTGCATGAATGTGCATTATCTATGATGACTTGCACAACATTTGAAGGGCCCATGATTTCAATTGCTTTTGAAAATTTTTCAGCAATCCATTCAACATTCTTCTCATCCCTCGAAGCATCTATTGCCCTCAAGAAGTATGGGCCTGAAGGAGACATTACAATAATGTTTACCAATGACCTATAGGCCCTATCAATCCAACCATCAGAGATAATAGAGACATCATTGCCCCTCCAACTAGAACGAACCAGTTCCAACACTTTCTCCACAATCAATTTTTCCTTCCGTAGAAGGGTGGTGCACACTTTCTAAAAAATTAGCTCCTTGTAGTCCCTAGGGACCTCATTAACTGCCCTAAGCATGTCTTTCCAATAAGGAGAGGAGGCTGCACGACATTGAAGGGTAATCCACATGCAAATATGGCTTATGGAACTTTGTTATCTGTCTCATCCCTCCCTCCTATGTCAAACGTTTTGGCCAAGGTTCCAAGATTTTGTCTCTTGCGGGCTTCTTCAACAATTAAGGGAACTTCATTTGTCATTTTTGCGAATGGTTGCTGCCTAAAACTCCTCCTTTCTGCCTTGGCTAAATCTGCAGCATCTTGCGCTGCTTAAAATTGTCCACATCCTTTCAACTAATACTTTTTTTTTAGAGATACTTATATTTACAAGGCCATATTTACAATCATACCCACTCAAGGATTTGAACCCGGGTCTTCACGTTAATACAAGTTGATCACCACGCTGCTTGCCGATATACCACATTCTTGTGGGTATTGCAACTGATACTTTTGCAATGATGAACTCCATTACCACCTTCGAACCAAAGAAAATGGGACTTAACCCTCATGTTTGAACCTGCAAAAATTTTTTTTGCACTTGCTGCAATTCCACAAGCAGCTGCCACTACTGTTACCCTTCTACCTAATCTTGGTCATATACTTCCACAAAGGAGAATCAATAGGGTATGTTGGTAGTACAGGTCAATGTTATTGGAACCGTATCAGAACTGGTAAAACCGGCCGGTCCGACCAGTTCACAGGCCCAACCGGTCCGGTTAGGTGCCTGAACTGGAAAATCGAACTGGAAAATCGCCAAAATTGATCTGAACCGGTTGTGAACTGGCTGGTTCCGTACGGAACCGGACCAAAACCGGCAAACCGACCGGTTTTGGCCGGTTCCATATGGAACCAACCGGTCCGTACTCTTTCGTACTGCATGGATAACGTTCAACTTATGTGGAGTATATTTTGAGTTTTGTCCACTTCTAACTGCTCTATGGGCTCTTGTTGAGGTGTTACCCCTGATTGGTAAAGTTTTGCTGCTATGTGGACAGTTTTGGAAGAGTGTGTTCACTTGGGTCTCATTTACCTTTGCTTTGGTACCTAACTATCCAATTGTGGAGGTGACCTACATAGCCACCCTCTGAAGTTTCCTTGAGGTGTTCGCCATTGGAAGGGTTTGTCCACATGTAGGAGGTTTTGCTTGCATATTTGGTGGAACAGCCACCTGTTTGGAGGGATTTCTTGCCCCATTTGGAGGGGCCAAGAAAAGGAGCATCTATTCTCTTGTTTTATGGAGGTTTTTCTACTTGTAGGGTGTTAGATGCATGATTGAGGGAGGCCATCCTCTATTGTAACGGCCTTGTCTTTGTTATCTTGCACCTTTTGGAGATCATTTGGTATGAGAGAAGTCTAGGGGGGTCAAACACTAGATCCAAGGTGGTTATTCATGGATTATTTACTTTTTTCCTTGGAGCATTCCACCTTGCATGGTGAGACTTTGATGGATACTTGTACATGTGGCATTGACCACTCTTTCTTTATGTATTTTGACTTAGTTAGTTGGAGTAGTGGGGTATTTTCCTGAAGCCTCATTCCTGAAGTTTCATTTTAAAATGTTTTATGAGAAACTTTGCATATTTGTGTACTAATGGTTTGGATTCATATGTATGCACATGAATATATATGTTTTTTTACAAAATATGAATATTTTATGTATTTTTTGGTTGACCGTTTTTTTCCCAGTTTTTTTCGGTTCTGATCCAGTTCACATTTTGGGCTCTGCCAGTTTGATCACCGGTCTGGTTCTGATAGCATTGGTACAGGTTGAGGTACTTGTTGCTGTTGATTTCTTTGACGATCATTGGTTCCTCTCCCAACACCACTCCTCCCACCACAAACTCCATGCCCAGACTGAACTGATTGACGAGAGGCCATTGGTGGTGTTTAGTGAAATATTGAGCATTGAAAAATGGTCAAACCTGCTGCACAATGACCATAAATTATAATTATGATATTTTAATTTATGTTTTTATGATTATCATAATTTTATAAAAGGAAATGAAGGCCCTGTGTATGCAGCAACAGGCCTGCCAAGAGGCCTGTGTATGCCAACAAGCATACACAATAACCAACAGGCTTGCTGTGTGTGTCAACAAGCATACATAGGATTTGTTTGCTTATTGGCATACACAGGTTTATTTGCTGTGTATGCTAACAAGGATACTTAGCATACCCAACACGAACACTACCTAAACAAATAAACTAAAATGCAAACCGAGGGAGCTTACCTGAACCAGTGGACTCCAACTCCAAGCACTCTGCTCCAGCCTCCAAACCTCTACTCACTGCTCTGGATGTGCCCTTGCTCAGTTGCTGCTCCGAGTTTCAGTTTCCCTAACCAGCAAATGGTCTCAATGGTGGCCAAACTTCATGTTTTTGTGTGAACTCCTCTCCCAAAATGTTGTGGGCCCCGTGAAAACCTTTCCCGTGAGTATAAACATTAACGAAATGATTGAAATGTGTTTTTTTTCAAATGTAGTGGGATCGGTTCCAGTTGAAGGAACCGATTCTCGAATTTTAGGAATTGGTTCCTTCAACTGTAACTGATTCCTCAAACACCATAATTGTTTCCTAAAATCGGAAACAAATCAGAAGACACAGGATCTGTTTCCGAAAATCGGAATTGGTTCCGAAGAAAATTTTAGAATCTGATACGGATCCTTGAATATGCTGTTCCACTGCAATTCCGGTACGGAAACTGATAGGGAAGGATCGATTCCAGTATCTCTGCCTAGTGGTTCTTAAGAATAAAGAGGACCCTTTTACATTGAGTAGCTATCAATAGGCCTTATTCAAAGAAGATAACCTTGTACATTGATAAAGTACTCCCAAGTATCCTCAAAGTAGGGGGGGTTAAGGTAGGACCTAACATTAGGACTATTGACCTTAACAACACAACACTTCATTTACTATTAGGACTCCTAACACATTCATTGTTACATATCCTAACAGCATGGCATTCTTTGGAGATTTCAATTCCATTGTTTATGTCATTATTGTGGCCTTTGGCATTGTAATTGCTTGTAGGTATTGTGCCTTCTATGAGGATGTGCTGTATGTTTTGGAAGGGGTTGTAGGTTCTGTTCATGCATTTCAGAATTTAGCATTTGAAGAGGTATCTGCACAAAGTAAGGCCTTATGCTCATTCATGATGCTAAGAATGTCTCTGTGATAGCTTCTTCCATCCTTATTGCAGCTTTGACCGCATTAAGATAGGTGAACTATTCATATTGTACTTTATGATTTTTTTTTTCCTTCTGTAAAATATAGTAATATTTTCTGGAAAGAAGTGTTCATAATATGCATTTAAGTTTAACAAGGTTGACAGCATGTGCTTGTTCTTTATGATTGCCTTATTTTGCAGCCTATGGACTAGCATTAAACTTATTTGAATGATCTAACTGATTTTTAGGCACAAAAAAAGCCAAAAGAACATTTGCTGAGATGCTCGAGATCCACCCAGGTGCTGGATGTGATTATTGTGGGGTACGCAAAATTTGATCTCATCTTTTGGAGCCTTTTGGTGTGATCTGTTTTTGAGAAGTACTTTTCCAAAGAGGATAGTGATTTATAATTTTATACTATCTGTTGTTTTATTCCTCTAGGGGCGGTATAGTTTTATGTCCTGTTTCTAGTTCTAACTGTTTGTGCATAGTATAAATTATGTGGAGACTTGGGTATATAATTTTTAAAAATATTTTAGAGTCCCCAAAGTTAGGACGAGTGCTAAGCAACCACTCTCTTACAGGGGAAGCGGTGAGAAAATATTAAATGGTAGTTCAAGGAAACCTTCTACACAAAATACAAAAACATGTAAGAATTCATCTGGAAATAGTAGCTTTCTTTGACATCTAGATGCCATAATTGACAGATAATCTATCTTGCAGAATTCTGAAGAGAAGTCTTCATTAAATATTTTCCTTCATAGGATGATTTGTCTGCACAATTTTTTTCTTTTTGTCATCACTCGAGGGGAAGCTGTCTCGTGATTTTACAAGTTCAGGGCAGAAGGATTGTCAATTATGTTTGCAACCTGTAGTTTGCTGATTGCAGTAATCATGGGTAATCAAGTTTGTAATCTGTTTTAACTTTTAGGTTGGTGGCTTTCTTTCTTTCTTTGGGGCACAATCTAGAATCACATAGGTTGTAAACTTTTCAACAAAGCTATGTTAAGAATATAATAATAGGCATTGGACTTCAATTCTAACCTCCACTGTATTGTGTTTTTTCTTTGCCAACTCAACTTTATTTTGTATACATTTTTGTTAGTGGCACAAATGCCAATGTGTCTAAGCCTACAGATAAATAAAGCCATGAGTTAGGTGAAACAACGAGAAGTTACAATTCCAGTTAATACCTTTGATATAGTCAAGAAGTCAAGTTCAAATTTGCATAATATGGTTACCTGCCAAGTTGTAAAGTAAATGCAGCTGCCAGTAAAATATTATGGGTACTTCACATGACCTAATCTTCTGTGTCTAAATTAGTTGTGTCATGAGATATTCTAGATAGTATACACAAGGTCGTTCCAGATGTAGGCAACACTAATATTAAGTTGATACATGCATGTGTGTGTTGACTGGCTTGGGTCTATACATTTTATTTAGTGTTCTGAGGTTATTCATACTTCTAACAAAATGTTTTATGATGGACAGGTGATGCCAATCGCAGGAAAGAGGTATGAATGTCTAGATTGTCAAGAGCCTATAGGGTTTGACTTGTGTGGAACATGTTATGAGAAAGGTTCAATGCTCCCTGGGCGGTTTAATCAACAGCATACATCAGAACATCATTTCCAGGAAATCTCGATCAGATATGAGGAATATCCGACACATCTCTTTCCGGTACTCATTAATCAGTTATCGAGGACAAGCTCGATAGTACAGATGGGTGAAGAAGACAGTGAAAGCTCAATGATTCATAACAGTGCAGAGAGCTCTGAGAATTCTGAGAGACATCAAACTGAAAGTGATGAAGATTGATGTCATCACTGTGTATAGGGGTTTAATGAAGTGTCAAATTTATTGTAGTATGATGTATCCATGACACCATGCATAGGGATTTGTGTTTACGTTATCTGTCATATTTGCTATTGTATTGCTATACGCAACTTCTCAAAATTGCAAAGTGCATAGGAATTTAAGTTACTAGACTGGCTAAAAATCCTTAGGTCATCAGCTGTATGTTTAACTTTATACAACTTTTACTATCTAATGAAAAGCAGTTGAGTGATGCCTGAAGCTTTTTGCTATGTATCTTTAACAATTCTTATCCATAAGTGCTCTAGCTTTTGTTTATTTGCTGTCGATGGAATTAGCTCCAGGCCTCTTCTTGATGTTTACTTTATATGCAATAGAGATAAATTTGTGTGTTAATGCAAATATTTTTTAGGGACTGCATTGTGTGTTTGGTTTAGTAGGCTTCGGAACTGGCTCCAATTGCTTGCCATTTGAAGCTGCTGGGTTTAAAAAAAAATTAAGCAACAATTTCACATGTCAAATGAATATGTAGCAAGACCATAAACTTTCAAGTATGTTTCAATGAAGGCTTGTATAAGGATGCTTGTTTAAATAAATTCTGGGTGATCTCTGGCAGATTTTCTGTGTGTTTGTTTGTTTGGTTTAGTAGGCTTCGGAACTGGCTCCAATTGCTTGCCATTTGAAGCTGCTGGGTTTAAAAAAAATTAAGCAACAATTTCACATGTCCAATGAATATGTAGCAAGACCATAAACTTTCAAGTATGTTTCAATGAAGGCTTGTATAAGGATGCTTGTTTAAATAAATTCTGGGTGATCTCTGGCAGATTTTCTGTCAAGAATGTCTATGCTTGTTTAACTCATAATGTTGTTAATATAGCTGTGGCTTGAAGCTGATGGTTTGCAAATTTTGTTCCCTCACTTAACTTTTTTGTGGCGTGTACCCTATGCCATCATTAGGTGGTGAAAAAACTTTGTCTCTATCCAGCTGTAATGCTAGATTCCATTATCCCAAAGACGATTTAAACTCTACAGATTTAATGGCTTGTTGCTTAAAGGAACAACTATCATAATATTCAAGCCACATGAAAGCCATTACGCAACATTTAAATAAATCTAACCTCTATTTGTTCTCCTTCCAAGAGAGAATACTCCATTACATTGAGATCATAAATACACAATGATTTTACACAAGGCATGATTCTCAACATAACAAGTCACCATAACAGAATACAGGAATCCTCAATTATGAGAACAAGTGAAACAGATTGCTAAGGACTGATCACCATTCAGCCATAGGATTTCATTCGTAAATGCCACCATCAATCTAGGATGACAATATGATGAAGGTGTTGAGCATAGTTGTCATTGATGACAAGCCATTAATGACAAAGGAGTGACAAAGCTTGATGACATGGTAAGGAGGACATGGTAGTTTGGGCATTGGAACACTAGGTGGTCCAAATGACCCATTCCGTGGTCATTTGTGGCTTTATGGGGTCATGGAACCCTTGGACATGGTTTGAGTCATGAAGACCACACTCTTGTTGATGGAGTCCACTTGCACTTGTACTTGTACTTGGTAAGGAAACCATAAAGAAACCAAGGACATGATGACATGGCATGATAATCTCTTGAAGATCATTGATGGTGCACTTGGACGTAATAATTTGGACATATGACCCATACACATGGTGTGAAGTCTAATTTTGGCATTGTGACTCACTGCTCTTGTTGGTAATGGAACACATGATGAAGCTCTTGACTATGATGATGATGAAGTGGACAACCTCTTGAAGCATACAAATGGTGGTATGATTGGAAACCCTTCTTGAGGGGTCTTTGGTGCCCTTGGAGAATTGGGTTTTGAACCCACACATTTGGTGGCTTGTATGAGGACCTTGACATTGGACTTTGATGTGGAAAGATAATACTTCTTGTATGAACCTCATGGAGATTAGATGAAGCATAATCTTCATCATACTTGATCTACATTGATTACTAAAAATTAATGAAATAAACTTGTTTAAAATGAAAATATATAATACATATATATAGCAGGTCGGCCCAGCTGTCATAAAACAAATGATATATAAAAATGTTGTATAAAATACATATATATACATATCAGGTTGGCCCAGTAAAACTTCACGTTGAACACTATATATATAACTCATTCAAATGCAAGTTAAGTAATGATCAACTCTGAAATTTGGGTATATAACAGGACTGAGGCAGCCATAGTTTGTGGATGAGGTGAAGTGGTTGAGATATATCTCTGATTTCGGGGTCTTTAAGGAACCACATGTCAATTTGAGACTGAGGCAACCACAATAGAGGAGGAATCAAGTCTGATTTAGCTCTGTTTTGGAAGTATGTAAGTCAAGCTCTGAACTTTGGTGTAACATGTTGAAATATTGTAACTTCGAAGAATATTCTATTTGTATTTTATTATTGTAATTTATTCGGAGATGTTTTATTCCTCCGTCGGGATGTCATTATTGTATTTGATTATGTAAAGCCATTGAGGTAAATCCTCCCCTGTAAGTCGGGGCAATAGATCCCCTTTGAATAATTTGTAATGGGGTGTTTAAGTCCCCTAGAGAAGTCGGCCTAGTCAGAATTAGGTTAATTTGTTAGGGGCCGACCTAGTTAGGGAAAAAGTCAAGTGAAAGATTAAGTATAAATAGAGGTGTTGTGTTCTTCATTTGAACACACACACTCACTTGTGGATTGCGTGTTAGGATCAAGAGAGAGATATCTGTGAAGGAGAAGGAGCTCTTGTTTGGGGATTTTATCTTTGTACTTTTTGGTCATTTATATTGAGGAAGTTTTGCTGGGTTTTCTATCCCATGAGGGTTTCCCAAGATAAATTTGTGTCTATATTGTGATTGTGTTTCTTTCAGTGATCCTGCATATGCTATTGTTGTAAATTTGAATTGTTATTTAGCTTATCATATAGAATCTTAACATGGTATCAGAGCTAACCTGAATAGGACAACTTTCACAAGGTGAAACTCTCTTCTTCCTGCGGCAAGAAATTAGGGTTTCTATCAAAGTTGGAATTTTGGAAATCTGATTGCATAGAAAGATGCACCTCTTCAAAAGCGAAATTTTGAGCCCTAGATTGAATTTTTTGAGTGGGTAGATCTTCGGGAAAGTCAAACCTTGGTTTGACTTTTAGACTAGAAAAACCAGTGAACCAGAAATCTACTGCAGATCCGAAATTCGCAAGTCAATTTGAAGGGTAAAAATTTGGAATTTCCAAAAAGCAAGTGTATCAGTCAACTCGCCTCAGTTAAGCACATCTCCTGGTAAGGTTAGTTTTGCATTTTGAGAATTTTCATTGGTGACCTCTTGAATAAGATGGCCCCCAGCACTAAGCTTGAGGATAAGCTAGAAGGCATAGAGAATTTCCGAGCATGGAAATATAGGATTGGCCTCATTCTTGAAGAGAATGATCTTGCCAAATACATCAAGGATGAAATTGCAGAACCTGTAGAAGATGAAGCTAAGGAGAAGCACAAGGACCTGATTAGGGCAAAGAGAATCATTGTTGATTCTATCAAGACCACTTGATTCCTCAAGTGTCATCCAAGAAGACCCCGAAGGAGATGTATGATGCCATATCCAGAATGTATGAAGGGAAGAACATCAATAGGAAGATGAATTTGAGAGCTCAATTGAAGAGTACCAAGATGAGCCTAGGAGAATCCATCCAAGACTACTTCACAGGGGTCTCTCAGTTCAAGGAGCAACTAGAAGTCATTGGAAACTCCCTTGATGAAGATGAGCTAGTAATGACTGCTCTCAATGGTCTCACTAGACCTTGGGATTCATTCATCCAGACTATGTGTGCCATAAAGGAAAGCATGAAGTTCGACATTGTATGGGAAGATTGCATCCAAGAAGAGGCTAGAGTAGCCAATAGAGAAGCTCTACTTAAAGAAGATGATCAAGCCCTAGCCACCCATACCAAGAGAAGAAGAAGTCAATCTAACTTCAAGAAGGAAAGCCACAAGGAGTCTCAACCTCCCAAGAAGTTCCAAAGGACAAGAGGAAACAATTCAAGAAGAAACTACTCCAACTTTCAATGTTACTATTGTGAGATGGGACATATTGCCAGAGATTGTCTATTGAAGAAAGAAGAATACAAGAGGAGGAACAACATCAAAAGACATCATGCACACCTAGCTGAAGATGATGATGAAGAAGAAGAGGATGAAGAACCTCCCAGGAAGCAAGCAAAGGAAGAAATCGAAGAATATGTCCTGTGACAGTGGTGCTTCAAAGCACATGACAGGACAAAAGAAGACTCTCTCCAGTTTAGAAGAAAAGGAGTCCCCTCACAAAGTTTCTATAGGAGAATAGGAGAAACAACATACAAGATTGGTTCAGAAACTTTGATGATGATCAGAATACTAGGATCAAAAGGAGATCCTACCAAACAAACCAAGATAAGTATTTGAATTGTCATTTTTGTTTAAATATTAGTATCCAGTTGTATACACATTTATTTAGGATGTTTGCATTGTTATGCATGTGATGGGTAAGTAGCCTATGGTGCTATACAACATTCCATTGCTACTTATCTAGAGTGAAACTTCTTTGTTGACATATGTTGATGTATTTGTAACTTCGGAAGATATTCACTTGTATATTGTATGTATTACATTTGTACTTTATTGTATCCCCAATGGAGATGTATTATTCCTCCGGTTGAAAGTGCCGTCATTTGTATTTGCAGGTGACGCAAGTATTATTGTAAGTGTCGCAACTTGTATTTGATGGGTTATTAGACCACCTTAGAGGGGTCAACCCAATGTGGGTTAAAGGGTTATTAGGCCACCCTAGTGGGGTCGGCCCAATGACAAGTGGTAATGGGTTATTAGACTCTCCTAAGGGAGGTCGGCCTAGTTAGAATAAAAGGCAAGTCAAGTCATTGTATAAATAGAGAGTGTGACTCTCTCATTCTATTCATTCACACACTCACTCACTCCGCATCAGTGAGAGAGAGGAGGAGTGCGCACAAGTGGAGGAGGGGAAGCTGCTAGGAGACTATCTCTTATCTTGGGGTTTGATCTTTGTGATCTTTGTATTGGTGCTCATTCTATCTCTGAGGAAGTTGCGGGGTTTTTCACCTTCTTGGTTTTCCCCGGTGAAATGCTTTGTGTCTCTTGTCTCTTGTGTTTGATATGCTGTACATGTTGTTCTTTCAGTTAAGATCCTAGATCATATTGAATTAAATGATGAAAAACTAACATGGTATCAGAGCTAGCTTGAAGGAAGGCACTGTATGGCATTTACGACACTTGTTGCACTTGCGACAAATTGGAAGTTAGGGCTTGGTATAATAAAAACTAGTCATCGTGGCACTTTCGCTATAAATTCATTTTGGCGAAGGTTCCGGATTTGAAACTTTTACAGGCCGAAGATGAAATGTTCCTGTAAATTGTGTCCGAAGTTCAGCCTTAGATTCATTGTACTTTGTGAGATATGATTCGTACAAGTTAGGGTTTATGCCTCTTCCAGAATGCAGTCCTAAACAGCTGACCTAGGAAAAAAAGTCATATCTTGGGCTAGGAAGCTCCAAATGGAATTCCGTAAAAAGTGGCAGTTAGGGCACGGACTGTAGTTTCACAAGTCTGGGTTTTAGAGGCCAACGTTGAAACAGTGACACGTGGCACTCCGTACAAGTTCGCTATGTTGTTTCATCCCATAAATAGGTCACGTTGCGACACTTGGCATATCTCTCTCTCTCTCTGAGAATCCATTAAAGCTCAGATCTATGGGGTTGGAAAGAATATAGGTCAGTATACCACAGGATGAAGTTTCAGACCTCGAGGATTCAAAATTTCAGAGATACATAAAAAACAAAATGGCATATATTTCTGTCCAAATAGAATTGGATTCTGAGCACTTTCATTTTTGGCTCGTCACTGCTGCGGGAAATTAGGGTTTCTACAAAAGTTGGAATTTTTAGAATTTGAGACCACGGCTGGATACTCGTAAAAATCAAAATTTAGAGACCAAGATCAAAGTTTTTGGTTGGGTAAACCTTAGTTCGAGATTTTGATCAGAAAACCAGAATTTGACAGAAACTACAAATCCGAAACTCGCAGGTCAATTTTGAGGGGTCAATTTTTGGAGTTTTCAAAATCCGAGCACACCAGCTTGCTCTCCTCAGTCATCTGCATCTCCCTGTCCAGGTAGAAGTTTGAAATTCCAAGTTTGGATTTTTTAAGGTTTCTCTAACAAACCCTAGTCAGCTCCAGATCTAGATTCTGCAAGTCAAGTGGATTGGGTTAATCGTAGAAGAGAATGATTTGGACACCTACATAAGTGAAGATGTTCTAGTTCCAAAGGGAGATGAGGCTAAGGCTTTACAAAAGAAGACTACAAGCAATTCCGACAGGTATGACTTGAGGAGATACATGTATGTTTTGAAATCTGCTCATGATTAAGTTTATGATATGTTTGTTTTCATATGAATTGAGGTTAGTACAATCTTGATTAACTTTTAGACTTGTCTTATCACCTTAATAAAAATATGAATGCATGTGAATGATAGAAGACATTCATTGATTAGGGTTATGACACTTATGATTGTACTAATGCACTGTGGTGTTGTATGATGATGATGTTGTCCGTTAACATGAAAGGTACATCAAGAGAGACAAATCAAGTTCTAGATCGAGAACATATGACCATGGTGACATGAAGACAAAGACTCATCCATAGCTATTGATCACATAGAAGCTCTACTTACGAGGTATGTATAATTTGGTTCTACAATGCTTAACTTATGAGATGTGCAGGTTACTAGCACAAGGTCTCTAAATCATTGAAGAGAACAAAGAAGACATTGTTTAGGTATGTTAGACATAACTAGCAAACATGATAGTCCAGGTATGTCTTTCCTATATCAAGTTAGAATCCCACCTTGTGTTAGGGTTTCATATAAGTATGCTGTCATATAATTGATAATGATTATTCATAAAGTTATAGGTTTGAATAATCATGGGTTTATGCATATTATGCTTCTTAGTTTGATTAATGATATAACAAACCAGAAGAGTTCTATGGTCAAATAAGAATATGCATGAGTAAAAGAAGTCCTTCCTGAAACCTTGAATACTAACGCTTGTGATAAATTATCTGTGTATAAAATGATCATGACCATACATATTTAAGATTATTTAGAATCATAATGTTTTGATAGTATTGAGATTATACTAATGATTATGTATGAGATCTTGAGGATGACACAATGATGACATTAGTGCACACTTAAGCATGCATAGTGGTCCAAGATGGATATAAGTTCAAAGACAGATAATCCAAGAAGCAAAGATCAAGAGGGAGCACACTCCAGTAGATCTTGCAAGGAAGCAAAGATGAAGATGGAGCACACTCCACTAGTTCCTGCAAGGAAGCAAAGATTGAGAGGGAATCCACCCAACAACCAAACAAAGATAAGTATTTGAATTGTTATTTCCTGTATATATGATTACTCAAATGATGTTGTCCAGCCATATACACACTTATGTTCCTAGATTTAGGGTGTATATTATGCATTTTAGAAAAGTTGCATTAATGAACAAGATACTACTAATACAAGTAATGGGTAAGTGGCCTACGGTACTGTACAACGTTCCATTGCTACTTATCTAGAATGGATCCTCTTTGTTGACATGTTGGGAGTTGTGCACACTCTTAACAATGTTCTGGTAGAGATGGAAGACATCTAGAAAGTTACGGGATATGGATAAATGTTGTATTGAAGCATTGGTTAAAATAATTGCATAACTGTATGACATATATCTTTATGTGTAAGAATTTGTTCTGAAATATATGAGATGTTTCAAATCATGCAATTGAACTTGTCTTGTAGGAAAGACCGTGTACCATCATCTACAAGAGAGGCTTGTTTCGAAGAACAAGCAACGAAGACACAATATTTGTTCCAGCAACGAAGTTCAAAGAAAACTATCTATTGAAGATGTTGAAGAATCTGAAGTTCCCAGGATCCGGGATGCAGTAATGGAAGAATGCCATGATCGAGGAATACCAGTCAATCATGAAGAAAGATGTTTGGGACGTGGTCCCAAGACCAGAAGGGAAGTCTGTTGTGACTCCCAAATAGATCTACAAGATCAAGCATGCTGCAGATGGCAACATAGAGAAATACAAGGCAAGGTTTGTGGCTCGTGGCTTCTCCTAGAAAGAAGGGATAGATTATGAAGAGACTTTTGCACCTGTAGCCAGATACACTTCCATCAGAACAATACTTACTCTGGCTGCAGTAATGAAGTGGAAGATACACCAGATGGATGTCAAGATGGCTTTCTTGAATGGTGTAGTTGAAGAGGAAGTGTATGTGGAGCATCCACTCGATTTTGAGACACATGACATGGAGTCATATGTGTGCAGATTAAAGAAAGCCTTGTATGGCTTGAAGCAAGCACCTATAGCGTGGTACGGCAGGATAGACAACTTCCTGTCCAGTTTGGGATTTACCAAGAGTAAAGTGGATTCCAACCTTTACTACAAGGTTGATGAAGGCAATCCAGTGATACTCCTACTGTATGTGGATGACGTGTTTGTGACAGGTGAGGATAGGTTGATTGTTGACACGAAGAGGAAGCTTGCTGCCGAGTTCGAGATGAAGGACTTGGGTATGATGCATTACTTTCTAGGTATGGAGGTGTGGCAGAGTGCAGATGGAATCTTCCTTGGACAAGGGAAGTATGCAGTAGAGATCCTGAAGCGGTTCAGGATGATGGATTGCAAGTCCATGGCCACACCTATGGCATCGAACCTTAAGCTATTGAGTGATGCTTTATCAAAGTCGGTTGATGCCACGATGTATCGTCAGATGATTGGGTCCTTGATGTACCTAATGAACACGAGACCAAATATTTTCTTTGCGGTGAACACATTGAGCCAGTTCTTGACGGATGTTAGACATGTTCACCTGATTGCAGTAAAGCATATTATGAGGTACCTAAAGGGTACGATTGATTATGGGCTCAAGTATGATGCAAATTAGAAGTTTAACCTGGAGGGTTATGTTGATTTAGATTGGGCAGGCAGTGTTGCAGATAGGAAGAGCACTTCGGGGTGTTGCTTCAGTATGGGATCATGTGTGATCTCTTGGTTTAGCAGGAAGCAATCCTGCGTAGCACTGAGTACAGTCGAAGTAGAGTATGTCGCAGCTTGTTTAGCTAGTTGCGAGGCAATATGGCTAAGGAAGCTGCTGTCTGATTTGTTTGATCTCTAGTTGGATGCTACTTGTGTCTTCTGTGACAACCAGAGTTGTGTGAAGTTGTCAGAGAACCCGGTGTTCCATAACAAGTCAAAGCATATTGAGATAAAATATCACTATATCAGGGATATGGTGCAGAGAGGAGCAATGAAGCTCCAATATGTTGTGACAGATGAGCAAATTGCAGATGTGTTGACCAAACCACTAGCTAGAGTGAAGTTCGAGTACTTTAGAGAGAGGCTCGGTGTTCTTCAGATAGAAGATACTTTGAGGAGGAAGTGATGGGACACATTTGCAGGAGCCATTCCAAGCATGGTGGTAGGAGGATCCTTCCCATGGCTATGGATGTAAGTGCTGTGTGATGAGCATCGGGACGATGCTTCAGATGATATGCATCAGGATGATGTATTGTATGATGATGATCAGGACGATCATATGTGATGAGCATCAGGTCGATGCTCTAGATGTTGTACATCAAGATGATGTATTGTATGATGATGATCAGGACGATCATATGTGATGAGCATCAGGTCGATGCTCCAGATGTTGTACATCAGGATGATGTATTGTATGATGATGATCAAGATGATCATATGTGATGAGCATCAGGTCGATGTTCAAGATTTTGTGCATCAGGAGGATGTATTGTATGATGATAAATGTATGCTATATCTAAAAAGCAATGGATAAATGTATGCTATATCTAATGATTGCTGGCCATGAAATTCAATGAAATGAAAGGTCTTAAAAAGCAGTGGCTAAACAAATGCTAAATCTAAAGACTGCTGGCCTTATATGGAAATATACCTCATTGAGCCTACGAGTTATGATTTGAGATGGAGTAAGGGATAGCTAAATCAAAGTTTCCGCTAGAGCCACAAGTGACGGTTCAAGTAGTAAACAATTTTGCCAAGGTTGAATAAACACTTCACTGAACAACTCATCCATTTGTGAGACACCCACCATTCCTTGTGTATCTTGGTCCGACACATGCTTAAGTGTGTAACACTTTTCCCCTTTTCCAAAGTATCACTATGTCAAGTCAGTCAAGTCACACCCTGTTGGCCTATCCTTGTTTCCTCAGCTTTCACCCTCTGCTAGCAGATTGATCATGTTTACAAATGAGTATATTCCTGAGTTTCTTTTTTAAGGTAAATTATTATATAACCTATTATTATTATATAACCTAGTCAGTGAAATGATGCTTAATGTTTCAAAGTCTTGCTATGAAAATGATTTAGAGAGCATGTCTTAACTATTTGCACTTGCAGTGGCATGGCCCTCTTGGCCATAGTCATATTTTGATCAGTTTGACCGGTCAAACATAGTTTGAACCAAGGTCAACCTTGGGATCCGTGATGAGATGGACCATTTATATTGTATGATGTTAATCCATGGTCCTACATATACCTATTGATGATTCCATATGTTGGGCACAGGCTTCAGATGATGATTGATGCAGTTTTTTCAAGTTTATTATTATTTCCAGATCATCATATTTTTACTTGTCCGGGTATGGTGGGCCCTACAGATGATCCTACAGGTTATCATGAGGTGTATGAGTACTCATCTCTAGTGGATTTGGGTCTTCTGGATCCATTGAGACACTTATCTTTCAGTTTTGGGCATTCCCTGGCATGATTTTAGCAGTTTTCCACTTGTTGACTAGTTTGGCGATGCTGATGTGGCCTGTCCAGCAGGAACATTGGAGGGAAGTTGTTGCCTAGGGCGCTACAGAGGAAGGGGTTGGTCCAACCACTTGTTTTTACCATATTACCCCCCCTTCCAGACATGATGATACACTCAGTTTGACGGCGTAGGCACCTGGCAGTTAGTTTTGGGCAGTTTCAGGGTTTTTCCGGGGGATAAAAATGGAATAAAAAGGTCATAGAGGAATTCGATTTGGGCAATTGAGGCAAGGTTCTGGCACTTGGTCTGCTCAGAGGTCATCCATGGTGTATCTCACTCCTTCCAGATCAGTTTGCAGTAGTTAGTGGGGTCTACATGGGATACAGGAGGTCTTTCATTGCATTCTTCTCTCTGATGATGGGGACATGATTTGATCATTTGTATACTTGGACATGTCATTGAGTCATATATCATGTTATTTTGCCATGGGGTCATGCTAGTGAAGGGGAATAATACCTCCTAGCCCCACCATGTGCTCCTAGTCACGTGTCCTTGCCATTATGTTGTGGCTCTTATGTTATTAGCCACCCCCATGGAGTGCATCAACCCCCCTAGGGCTCTTTTAGCCATGATGTCACCCTCTTTTTGAGTGATCCATGTCTTATGTTATGTTGGCTCATCTTAGCCATTGATTATATTGTTGTATCTTTTGATCTCAACCACTAGTTTTCAAAAGTGGTTTAGGGTTTTGGTCTTCCTCATCCTATTTAAGTCATATATCATGTTATTGTGCCACGGGGTCATGCTAGTGAAGGGGAATAATACCTCCTAGCCCCACCATGTGCTCCTAGTCATGTGTCCTTGCCATTATGTTGTGGCTCTTATGTTATTAGCCACCCCCATGGAGTGCGTCATCCCCCCTAGGGCTCTTTTAGCCATGATGTCACCCTCTTTTTGAGTGATCCATGTCTTATGTTATGTTGGCTCATCTTAGCCATTGATTATATTGTTGTATCTTTTGATCTCAACCACTAGTTTTCAAAAGTGGTTTAGGGTTTTGGTCTTCCTCATCCTATTTAAGGAGGAGACCCCCTCATTGTAAAGGTACCTTTGGAGCTCTTGAAGATCGGAATAAAAATACTATCTTGTGGATCTACTTCTCTTGTCTTGATGGATTCTTTTGCAAGTTGAATATAAAATCTTTTCTCTGTGCATCACTTGTGGTTCGTGGGGCTTCAATTCGGTTTTCTGTAGGGAGGCCGAATTGGTGAAGAGGAGGATGACTTTGAGGGAGGATATTGTGGGGAAGCCCCATATCTTGCTTTGGATTGGCCTTTTGTCTCAGGGAGTATCATTATTGTATCATAGTGACATAGTTGATGCTTTCTCTTTCATCTTTTCATCATTTTCATCATTCCTTTGCTAGGCTTGTTTCTCATTAGATCTTGTCTTGCAGGAGGAGGGCGGTTTGGTCATCTTTGAGGGAGGACGATTTGGCTTGGAGGTCTAGATCTCACTCTTGAATATACACACAGGGGGAAGGTTGTCAATTTGCAAAGTGGCCACAAGCATTTGAGGTATGTTCCATAAGGTTTGTGCCTAGACCCATACATTTTTCTCCATTGGTCACATAAACCTTAAAATCAAAACCCTCATTTTTTTTAGATCTACTTGGATCTAGCATGCTTTTGGGGATATAATTTAAAACCCACCTTAATAATCTTCACGGCAATCTCGATCTATAGTTTGGTGAGGTTTGTACTCCATTTGGCCCATTTCCCAAGGCTCTTGGTCTCTCCAAGGGAGGTCGCATTCCTAGAAGAGTGGCCTTTTGCTAGTTCTAGTACGTGGGTAGGTGATATTTTTGCTTCATTGGATAGATCAGCCCCTAAAACCTACCCTTAGTGCCAGTATGAAGAAGTATATGAAGAAGATGTACCTCCCAGAAATCTAGAAGCTGCACCCTCCCCTGAAGATGAAACACCAGAAGACCATGATATGTTAGAACCTCAAGAACCTCCCACTATGGATATATCATGAAAGAGAAAGCCTGCTTGGGCAAGATAAATCATACAAGAAGTAGAGAAGTATGGAGCTCCAGAAGGCTCCACAAGAATAAGCAAAAAGCCAAAGCCATTTTCCAATTATGTGGCTTTGATGTGTGATCTTGTAGATCAAGAACCCACCAGTTATGAAGAAGCTATACATAAGAAAGAATGGGTAGAAGCAATGACGGAAGAATACCAATCAATAATAAAGAATGATGTTTGGGATATAGTTCCCAAACCAGAAGGAAAAAGTGTGGTATCTTCCAAATGGATATACAAGATAAAACATGCAGCTGATGGAAGTATTGAAAAATTCAAGGAAAGGTTTGTGGCTAGAGGATTCTCTCAGAAAGAGGGAATTGATTATGAAGAGACATTTGCACCAGCAGCAAGGTACACCTCCATTAGAACCATCATGGCACTTGCATACATGATGAAGTGGAGTTTACACCAGATGGATGTGAATGGTGTGATTGAGGAAGAGGTGTACATAGAGGAGCCAAAAGGATTTGAAGTTGAAGACAGAAAGACTCACGTATGCAAGCTGAAGAAGGGTTTGTATGGATTAAAGCACGCTCCCAGAGCTTGGTATGGAAAGATTGATAGTTTCTTGATGAGCTTGGCCTTTACCAAAAGTAAAGCTAACCCTAACCTTTACTTTAAGGTTATGGATGATGAACCCGTCATACTATTGGTGTATGTGGATGATCTATTTCTGACAGGAAATGAGAAACAGATTGTAGAGTGCAAGAAGAAGCTTGCTGAAGAATTTGAGATGAAAGACCTTGGATTGATGCACTATTTTCTAGGTCTGGAACTATGGCAGAGCTCAGAGGGAATCTTTCTCAACCAAGGAAAGTATGCTGTGGAAATCATAAAGAGATTTGATATGTTGGAATGTAAAGCCATGGCCACACCCATGGATACCAACCTAAAGTTGTTAGTTGATGAATCGTCAAAGTTAGTGGATGTGACTCAGTACAAATAGATCATTGGGTAATTGATGTATCTGACAAATACCAGGCCAGATATATGCTTTGCTGTGAACAACCTGAGTCAGTATCTAGTTGAGCCTAAACGTGTTCACTTGGTAGTTGCAAAGCATGTGATGAGGTACCTAAAAGGTACGATAGACTTTGGTCTATACTATGTTGGAGATCACGACTATAGACTGTATGGTTATACAGATGCAGATTGGGCTAGAAGTGTCTCAGACAGGAAAAGCACCTTAGGTGGATGTTATTGTTTGGAATCCGCCATGATCTCATGGTTTAGAAGGAAGCAGTCCAACGTTTCTCTCATCACAGCTGAAGCAGAGTATATAGCAGCTTGTTCTGCTAAGTTGTGAAGCCATATGGCTTTGGAAGTTGATGTCAAGTCTATTTGACCTGGAGTTGGATACCACAATGATTCTATGTGACAACCAGAGATGTATAAAGATGACAAAGAACCTAGTGTTCCATGAAAAGTCAAAGCACATAGAAATCCGATATGTTTACATACGGGATATGGTACAGAAGGGAGCTATAAAGCTCCAGTATGTGAGCAATGATGAACAAGTTGTTGATGTGTTGACTAAGCCTTTGTCTCGAGTGAAGTTTGAGTACTTCCGAGACAATCTTGGTGTGGTTCAAAATGACCTTCCTCGAAAGGGGGAGAAGTGCTGATATTGATGATGATGTTGCAATGGGATTGTATCATCCCTGGACACATGTCCTAAAAGGGATCCGTAGACTCTTGTCTCCGAGAACGATGTTGATAATGATGTTGCAATAGGATTGTATCATCCCTGGATACATGTCCTAAAAGGATCCATAGACTCTTGTCTCCGAGAATGTGATGATGATTATGTTGTGTTGATAAATCCTAGATTTGATCTAGGTCACATCTAGTATGAAAAAGGACTGGATCTGTGGTGGTAAATCCTAGATTTGATCTAATCTAGGTCACATCCAGTATGAAAAAGGACTGGCTCTGTGGTGGTAAATCCTATATTTGATCTAGGTTACATCCAATATGAAAAATGACTGGCTCTGTGGTGGTAAATCCTAAATTTGATCTAGGTCACATCCAATATGAAAAAGGACTGGCTCTGTGGTGGTAAATCCTAGATTTGATCTAGGTCACATCAAATATGAAAAAGGATTGGATCTGTGTTGGTAAATCCTAGATTTGATCTAGGTCAGATCCAGTATGAAAAAGGACTGGCTATGTGGTGGTAAATCCTAGATTTGATCTAGGTCACATCCAGTATGAAAAAGGACTAGCACTGTGGTTGGGATTGCATCCTTCCTGGACCTTAGTCCTAAAGTGATCCAGAGACTTCTGTCCCTGAGAATGTGGTTGGAGTGTATCTTCCTTAGACCTTAGTCCTAAAATGATCCGGAGACTTCTGTCCCCGAGAATGTAGACACGATTGTATCATCCTTGGCATTATGTCCTAAAGTGAGAGGGATTGATCATCCCGTAACTGGATCAGGATTGCATCATCCTTGGCATTATGTCCTAAAGTGAGAGGGATTGATCATCTTGTAATTGGATTATGTGTGTTGCAGGTTATGCTGCTATGATGATGTTGTTGATCGAAAGATCAAGATGATGATGTCGTTGCTGATCGAAAGATCCAGATGTTGATGATGGTATTGATTGAAAGATCAAAATGATGATGTTGTTGTTTATCGAAAGATCCAGATGTTGATGCTCTTGTTGTTGTAGATGATCGAGTGATCGAGTGCTGCAGAAGATGAAGACTCAGTACTGTAGAAGATGATGCTCCAGTATTGAAGATGTTGAAGATGTTCCAATAGCTGTTCCAGTTGCTGATGATGTTGAAGAAAACTTTCGATGATTTATAGATGTATCACTATGATGTTGTTGATGATGATCTCTCTCCTTGCTCCTACAGTTGATGTTGCTATTGTCAGTAGAATACCCTTCTCGTTAAGGGGAAGTGTTGAAATATTGTAACTTCGAAGAATGTTCTATTTGTATTTTATTATTGTAATTTATTCTGAGATGTTTTATTCCTCCGTCGAGATGTCATTAATGTAAGTCATTGAGGTAAATCCTCCCTTGTAAGTCGGGGCAATAGATCCCCTTTGAGTCATTTTTAATGGGGTGTTTAAGTCCCCTAGAGAAGTCTTCCTAGTCAGTATTAGGTTAATTTGTTAGGGGCCGACATCGTTAGGGAAAAAGTAAAGTGAAAGATAAAGTATAAATAGAGGTGTTGTGCTCCTCATTTGAACACACACACTCACTTGTGGATTGCACATTAGGATAGAGAGAGAGATATCTGTGAAGGAGAAGGAGCTCTTGCTTGGGGATTTCATCTTTGTACTTTTTGGTCATCTATATTGAGGAAGTTTTGCTGGGTTTTCTACCCCATGAGGGTTTCCAAGGATAAATCTGTGTCTATCTTGTGATTGTGTTTCTTTCAGTGATCCTGCATTTGCTATTGTTGTAAATTTGAATTGTTATCTAGCTTAGCATATATAATCTTAACATAACACTGAGTAGCCTATAGAAGTGTATCATTGTACTCTTAACCTCTGGAGCAGTAGGCCGATATATGAACAATTTTGTACAACCACTGATGAGGATTTTTGAAGTTATTTTGGAATAGTTTTGAAGCATTCCTTGTTGGACAATCTCAAGGATAAAGGGCAGCACATTTGGACAAACCCATAATTGAGCTTGCACTATGAACCAACTCTTATCAAGCATGGGTTAAGCACAGATCTAATTCTGAATAAGCCATAACAAAGATTTTCCATGGCAGTGATTGATAGTAGACAATGATCATTGTTTGAGCAGTTTGAGCAGGTTGATGAGCACAGATAATGAGCAACAATTAATTGAGTCAATGACAGGAATAAATATGTGATTGTAAGATAGCCTTGCATATCTAAGGTTTGGATACCTCAAAATTTCTTAGTTGGAGCTAAGAAAACCAGGCTGGGCACTGTTGTTAGAGTTGGTGCTGATGTAATCGTGAAGATTGAAGTCTTCCATTGTAATTCATATCAAATTATAAATAAAGTTTACTATAATTGTCTTGTGATGTGTCTCTTATGATCTATGTTGATGACATGCTTAATTGATGAATATTGATGTACTTAGTAGCTTAATGTGAATGATGAAATCTGCTTAAGTTTTGAGAAGTGAAAATTGTTAAGGGTGCTAGCACACTGACTCACCCCCCTTTCAGTGTGCCATTGTGTCCAACACAAGGAGCTATATCTCATTCTCACAATACTAATGATCTTTCACATAATCTTAGAGCTAGAATAGTCATCTAAACCATTTATTCCTCTCAATGTTTGCAACAACAATGCCTTGCTACCCTCCTTGCTAGAGCAAGCTAAGAGATATAACAACATGAAACTTCAGACATGAAGATACAAGTTACAACTGTAGCAGATGTCATTTCTTTGCTCCACTGATTGCTATAACCAGTGTTATATGGGGTTATGTCCCAAGGGTAGGGCATACACTTCCTGCGCCCTTAGGGTGTAGGGCCTATTGGGAACATTTCTTGTCACACCCTTTTGAAGGGGAAGCAAGGAAACATAGGTGGAAAGGGTGGGAACATTCCCATGAGAAAGTGGAGCATTTCCTCCTAAATCCCTTGTTTCAGGGGCATTAACGAGTGCTCTGAAAAAAAAAGGTGACATCTTGACCCTCCCATTCCACTTGTTAAAAGAGGCCATGAGAGAGAAAATTATGATAATAAACAGAAAAAAGACCAACCCTAAGTCATCTACCCTAAACTCTAAGTGTGACGAGCAAAGTTGTCATTGATGACAACACATTAACGACAAAGAATTGACATGGAAAAAGACAAATGACATGGAGGACAAAGACATGGAAAAGGACATAGGAGCATTAAGGTTGATATGGCTAGCATGACAAGCGTTGATGACATGGCATGCGACTTGACAAAGATTGGTGACTTGGAAAGCATGGACAAGCATGAAAAAGGTTGAGGACAATGCAATGACATGGCAAAGGACAATGACATGAAGGAAAAGGAAATGACATGGAGGACAAAGTTTGGTGCCTTGGCGGGCATTTGAAGGACAACTGCGGGCATCTCTAAAAGGATTTGCGACTGTAACATAGGAAAATTACGGGCATCCTTAAGAGCCCCTTGCGGGCATTTAGTTGAGTCAATGCGGGCATATGAAGGAGCCCTTGCGGGCATTTGCTGGAGGACCCTGTGGGCATTTTATAAGGCCCTAGCGGGCATTTCTAAAGGCCTCTTGCAGGCACACCTAAGGGTTAATGTAGGCATTTTCTTGGGCACTTGCGGGCATCACAGTTTGACAAGTAAAGGCCCTTGCAGGCATTTCTAAAGGACCCGTTGCGGGCATATGAGGGCATGTGAATAAGGCCCTTGCAAGCATCTCATTAGAGCCCTTGTGGGCATGCAATGGAGCCCTTGCGTGATGGTCATATGAAGATTTGAAGTGTTGATGATATGTCAAGAAGGTTATATATATATATATATATATATATATTTGAAGGAGATAAATTGGAGATAATATGACGAGGTCAACCATCCTAAATTAAATCTTAGTTGATTTATTCCTTTTAATGATAAAAACAAAAAATAATTTGACATGTCGACCTCCATAATTTATGCATAAGAAAGGTATAAATAAAGGGTAATTCGCCTCATTTTTGTGTGGACTTAGTGTGGAGAATTCAATGAAGATGGGGAAGAATTGAGAGCTCTGATTTTTAGGTTAGGAGGTCTGATGAAAGGTTCGGGGGAAGCAGAAGATCAACAGGAGCAACAGGAGCAGATAATTTATTTTTTTATATTATTCTCTGACTTTTGGGCATGAGGACATCACAACAGCATCAATAGTTGAGCTATAGTGACATAGTGACATGTGTATGATTGATATGATGACAATGACGATGTGTTGATAGACAAAATGATGATATGGACAAAATGATGATGTGGATGATGTGTTTGTAGAGGAGAAGTGGCAGAAGTTATGATTGTTTGATGACAAGAATGTATATGTAATTACAAGCTAGGTCTTGTACATATTTTCTTAGTTGGATCTAAGAAAAGACCAAGCTGAGTCTTGTAGTAGAAGCTGTTGCTTCTCAATCAATTGTAGCTAATAAAACCTAATGGTTGTAGCCATTTCAATTAAACACAAAAAGTTTACAAAGCTTATCTTGTGATGTTTCTCTAATGGTGTGAATTGATGTTATGAATAACATGTTTAGATTTGATGATTACTGATGTATAGCTTAGTGTGAATGATGAAAGTGTTGAATTGATTTTGGAAAATGATATATGTTTGAGTTTAGAAGAAGTTGAAATTGGTCCCCTTTTAGTGTGCCACTGTGTCCATCAATTGGTATCAGAGCAGGCATTCATCACAAGCCTAGCAAGCTTGAAGGGATCCGTGGACACAAGATGGAATGGCCAGCAGAATTCAACCATGAAGTTCCAGTCTTTGAAATATCAGATTACTTTGGTTGGAGAAGTAAAATGAAAGCTTACTTGAAGAAATTCGGTGTTTGGGAAATTGTGGTTAACCCACCTGTCCAGCCCAACAAAAAGACAAAGACAACAGCTGAGAAATACAATAATATTGCCTTGGAGTTTCTAATGGATGGACTCTCAAGCCTTATCAAAGAAAGTGTAAGAGAATACACCTCTGCCAAAAATATTTGGTTCAAGCTGGAAGATGAGTACCAAAGGAAAAATCAAGACAAAGAAAAGGAAACAGAAGTCAAGACCTCTGAAGATGAGAAGCAAGAAGAAAATGAGGTACATGCTTCAGATGTAAGTGAAGGTAAGGACTCTTATGTTGGTAATAATTTTGAATGTGATGATATTGAAATTCTACTTACAGAAGATGAAAAGGAAGATTTGTTCAAATTCAATAATGCATTTGCATGTCCCCTTTTGGATATTGATCTCAAATTCAATCCGAGGCTTAAGAAGAAGATTTTGGGGTCATTTGAAAAATAGAAAAAAGAGACAAAGACATTGCTCATGAGATTGAAACTCAAGAACAAAGATTTACACGATGAGCTAGAAGATCAAAATGATGAAGTTAGAAGATTGAAGACTAAATTAGCAAAATAACAAGAAGAGACTAGCAAAAACCCTAAAGAGCTTGAAGAAACAAGAAGGGCTAATATTGATTTGAAAACTCAGTTGGAGGAATCCAAAAGAATAGAAGAAATCATGAAGTTTCAGCTGGAAGAAAAAGAGAAGACAAATTAGAAGCTTGAGATGGAAGTTGTTGATCTCAGAAAGAAGATTGAAAATTCAAATGCTCATGTGAAGTTCAAAAACAGTTCAACTATCTTGGAAGAAATACTAAATTGTCAAAGGTCTCCATTTGACACATTTGGTCTTGGGTACAAGAAGAAAGAAGAAAAATCCGAAGGTGGCACTTGGTCCCCCAAGACTCCTGAAGTAGGATCCACATCCTTCAAAGGTGAAAGAGAAGCTCCTCAGCAAGAACCTGCACAACATAAAGAATATTTCATAAGATCAAGAATCCATCAAGAAGTTGGTTCCACTCCTCAAAGCAAATTCTTCAGAAGAGAAACAACTCCAAGATGGAATCAAGCACTCAGGTATGATAGTAGTTTTAATGGTTATTGCTATTCATGTAATGGTTTTGGTCACAAAGCTATGGACCATACATTCAATGGTAGAAGAAGTGCTGGAAGTCGAAGTGACACAATTAGATGTTGGACATGTGACCGAATTGGACATGTTGCTGCAAATTGTCACACTTTGAGATGCTTCACTTGTGGTGGTGTTGGTCATAAAGGCCAAGCATGCGCAAGTCCAAGAAGACGATCCATGAGAAGTTTTTCATATCCACCATCAAGAAAAACAGATGAATCTTGGAAGAATAATAATGCAAAAATATTTGAAAACCGAAGGACAAATGATCACAACCAAGGACATTCTCAGGTATGGGTGAAAAAGAATGTTTTGTTAAATATAAATGAGGTTGATCATAGCAGAGTAGATGGCTGCCATATGGCAAGCCATGTTTGAGGTCTTCTAAAATACTTCTTTACATCTTGAGTCCCTGAAATTTAGAGGATGGACTCGAGGATAAATGATGGATACTCCAAGTAAAGAGATAGGTCCAAGGATCGTGGCATGGTGATAGGGGGAGCAAGAGTAATTTACTGTGATCTCATAGACTCTCTCCAGTTGAAGCAAATAAGGTGAAGGAACATGATGATGTTTGAAGGGATGATTTTGATACATGCATACCTTTTATGAATCTACTAAATGACTGTTGAATATGGTTAATAAGAATGCATTCAAGAATCACTTTTTTTTGGTATTCTGACCTATATTGACAAAATAAATTAGAAGAAGGCGAATGTCTATGACAAGAAACTCTTGAATAAGCTCTGAAATTCGGGAGTAGCAGATCCACTAGTCAGATCACAACAACTGTGAGATTTTGAAGGATACATCTTCTCTAATCTCAGGTTGTATAGAACTTTGTGCCACAGTCAGCACAAATTCAGTTTTTTTAAGTTGATTTGAAAATATAAGTTTGACAAAGGCAATCACAACTACAGTCTAGAAGCAACATGACCGTGACACGTGCTATATCAAAGATCAAAACTTTTGGTTTTGAAGCATTTTTTGACAAAGAAGTTTAGTGACATATTTGAGTATTGTTTGAAGTCATCTTGAGGAAAAATCATGGCAAAATATCTACATATGAAAGAAGTGCAACAAGGGTTCATGTAAGATAAGCAAGTCAAAGGTTCAGTTACAGTAGTGGACAATTTTGGTAAAGCAGAATTGATGACAAGAACATCAGTTGTTAAATAAAATTTGCATGACAACAATTTGGCAAGGAGTGACATGAGTAAGTTGATGGATAATAGAAATAATTCAGACTGAAGCGAAGACAATTTATAAATGAGAACTTGTTGACACCTGGATGTGAATTTGGTAGCTGAGATAGTATTGCAACACCATACATCAGATAAGTCTGTGAAGGATTGTGAAGCTATAAACAAGGTCATGGAAACCTTGAAGGATCAAAGTCACTGGATGAACGAAGTTGTTAGTCTAAATGAAACAATGTGAACTTAAAAACAGAACTTGTATACATCTAAAAACAAACATAGTTTTAAAAAAGGCCCGTGTGAGGACTAAGTTGAAAGATCCCTTTTGGATGAAGCATTGTGAGAATTTTGGAGTTCTGTTGAGATCAATTGTAAATATTTGGATAGAGATTGAAGTCAGGGCACTTTAAATTAGACATTGAAACATTCGTTGAGGACAAAGACTATACTTTTTAATAGATGAGGCAGAGGATTCCAAGTATGTATTCAAGTAGTGATATACTTGTTTGATAAGCAGATTTGAGAGTGTGCTTGGAAGCCAAACAAACTAGTTTCATACTAGTAAAGTTGGAGAAGATTTGGATGAAGACAAATCCGAGACTTACATGACAAGTAGTGTGCATTCTCTACAACATTTGAAGAAGGTTTTATAAAGTGATATCATAAAGAAGAAATAGAATTGTGCAAGCATACTGTTGGTGATTTTATTGATAGGGGGAGCTTGTTCAAAGAAGCTACAACAATACTCCTAACAGGGGGAGCAAAAACTCAACAAGTAAACTCTATACAAAGGGGAGTATGTATACTTATGAACATGGCACGTGAAAAGATACAAGGATGATCTCCAAGAAACAATACCAAGCTCAATCAAAGGGGGAGATTAGCTCAAAAATTAAAAAGCCTATATAAGAGGGGGAGATCATCCAATGAAAAATTTGACATGGGGAGCATCACTCAACAAGTAAGATGACAAGGTGGAACGAATACCAAGCATTGTCTTTGGTGGAGATTGATGATATCAAGATGCATTATTTTTTTTGGGCATTGTGAAGCTTTTGATGACTAGGTAATTGGCCCTTTGTCATTAATGTCAAAGGGGGAGAGAAATTTTGAGGAGGTTTCCATCAATGACAAAGGGGGAGATTGGCGAGTGAAGTTGTCATTGATGAAAACACATTAATGACAAATACTTGACATGGCAAAAGACAAATGACACGGAGGACAAAGACATGGAAAAGGATTGATGACAACACATTAATGACAAAGACTTGACATGGAAAAAGACAAATGACATGGAGGACAAAGACATGGCAAAGGACATAGGAGCATCAAGGTTGATATGGCTAGCATGACAAGCGTTGATGACATGGTAGAATACTTGACAAAGATTGGTGACTTGGAAAGCATGGACAAGCATGGCAAAGATTGAGGACAAGGCAATGACATGGAAAAGGACAATGAAATGAAGGACAAGGACAATGAAGGACAAGGCAATGAAATGGAGGGCAAATTTTGGTTCCTTGGTGGGCATTTGAAGGACAGCTGTGGGCATCTCTAAAAGGATTTGTGGGCATATCATAGGACAATTGTGGGCATCCTTAAGAGCCCCTTGGGGGCATTTAGTTGATTCAATGCGAGCATATGAAAGAGCCCTTGCGGGCATTTGCTGGAGGACCCTGCGGGCATCACAGTGGGCATTTTATAAGGCCCTCGCGGGCATTTCTAAAGGCCTATTGTGGGCACACCTAAGGGTTAATGCGGGCATTTCCTTGGGAACTTGTGGGCATCACAGTTTGACAAGTAAAGGCCCTTGCGGGCATTTCTAAAGGACCAGCTGCGGGCATATGAGGGCATGTGAATAAGGCTCTTGTAGGCATCTCATTAGAGCCCTTGTGGGCATGCAATGGAGCCCTTGCGTGATAGTCATATCAAGATTTGAAGTGTTGATGATATGGAAAGAAGGTTAAATATATATATATTTGAAGGAGAAAAATTGGAGATAATATGATGAGGTCGGCCATCCTAAATTAAATCTTTTATTGATTTATTCTTTTTAATGATAAAAACAAAAAATATTGTGACATGTCGGCCTCCAGAATTTATGGAGAAGAAAGGTATAAATAAAGGCAATTCAGCTCATTTTTGTGTGGACTTAGTGTGGAGAATTCAATGAAGGTGAGGAAGAATTGAGAGCTCTGATTTTTGGATTAGGAGAAGTCTGATAAAAGGTTCGGGGGCAGTAGTAGATCGATAGGAGCAGATAATTTATTCTTTTATATTCTTCTCTGATTTTTGGGCATGAGGACATCACAACAACAACAATAGTTGAGCTACAGTGACATAGTGACATGCTTATGATTGATATGATGACAATGATGATGTGTGTTGGTAGATAGAATGATGATATGGATAGAATGATGATGTGGATGATGTGTTTGTACAACATAAGTGGCAGAAGTATTGATTGTTTGATGACAAGAATATATATGTAATTACAAGTTGGGTCTCGTACATATTTTCTTAGTTGGATCTAAGAAAATACCAAGCTGAGTCTTGGAATAGAAGTTGTTGCTTCTCAATCAGTTGTAGCTGATAAAACCTAACGGTTGTAGCCGATTGAATTAAACATAAAAGGTTTACAAATCTTATCTTGTGATGTGTCTCTAATGGTTTGAATTGATGTTATGAATAACATGTTTAGATTTGATGATTACTGATGTATAGCTTAGTGCGAATGATGAAAGTGTTGAAGTGATTTTGGAAAATGATATATGTTTGAGCTTATAAGAAGTTGAAATTGGCCCCCTCTCAATGTGCCACTGTGTCCATCAATTGGTATCAAAGCAGGCCTTCATCACAAGCCTAGCAAGCTTGAAGGGATCCGTGGACACAAGATGGAAGGACCAACAGAATTCAACCATGAAGTTCCAGTCTTTGAAATATCAGATTACTTTGGTTGGAGAAGTAAAATGAAAGCTTACTTGAAGAAATTCGGTGTTTGGGAAATTGTGGTTAACTCACTTGTCCAACCCAACAAGAAGGCAGAGAAAACAACCGAGAAAGACAATAACATTTCGTTGAAGTTTCTAATGGATGGACTCTCAAGCCCTATCAAAGAAAGTGTAAGAGAATACACCTCTGCCAAAAATATTTGGTTCAAGTTGGAAGATGAGTACCAAAGAAAAAATCAAGACACAAAAAAGGAAACAGAAGTCAAGACCTCTGACCTAATTTCATAGCTTAAACTATTTTAGCCTCTTTAGCCTCTAGTAGTGTCATGAAATTCAATCATTTAAAATTTGCTCACTCCTCTAGGTCCACATTATAGAAAAAATGGATTTGTGTGACATGAAGTAAACCCTAAGTATGGATGACTCTAGTGCCATGGTATGTTTTGTAAATTTGACCTGCAAATTTATCCCAATGTATGATTTTGTAAAGGAAAAGTGCATATATGTGTGTGTGTACGAAGCAAAAATAACTTCATAAATCATAAGATTGAATATTTTCTAATTCCTTGTCTCAACTCCATCTCTATTATTGCTCCTAAGAGTGCTTAGTATTTGGGTGCCTTTGCATTTTTTTGATGGTAACTACTACTCACTTCTGATGTGAATGAGCTTGATTGTTTCAAGTTCAAGTAACAAACTTGCAAAGTATTCAATATTTTGAATTTGATGTGATTTATGATCCTAAATTGCTATATCAATCAATATGAATAACGTAAGCTATCTATAAACATTTGAGACATGAATTAAATTTGTTCAATATCTTAGTATTGTAGAAATATCCATGTTTATTCACTTAAGTACACTGGCAACTTATATTTTGAGTGTGAATGGATCTACACATTGTTAAATTTTCAGAATTTACTTCAATCTGGTCTAGTATCTTAACTGAGAGAACAACATGTACAACAAATCTACAACATAACAATCATGGACACAATAATGCAAGCACACAAGAGACACAGAGTTTACTTGGGGAAAACCATAAAGGTGAAAAACCCCAATAACTTCCTCAGAGATAGATAGAGCAATGATACAACCAGAATACAAGAGATAGTCTTCTCTTAGCAGCAGAGCCTCCTCCTCCACAAGTGCGCCACTCTCCCAAGTGTGAGTGAGAGAATAGAATGTGTAAAATGAGAGAGACACACTCTCTATTTATACACTAACTTGACTTGACCTTTACTCAACTAGGTCAGCCTCAACTTAACCACTTAACATAATGCTGACTGGGCCGACCCCCACTAGGGTGGTCTAATAACCCTTTGACCCACATGGCCGACCCACAATAGGGTGGTCTAATAACCCTTTGACCCACATGGACGACCCACAATAGGGTGGTCTAATAACCCTTTGACCTACATGACTTATACAGGGCCGACCCCAACAAGGTGGTCTAATAACCCATCAAGTATAAGTTACGACACTTACAATATAAATGACGACACTTCCGTATAGAGGAATAATAACATCTCTATAGGAATACAATATACATATATGTGAAATACATTCTGAAGTTACATATACATCAACACTCCCTCTTAACTAGGAAGGTATTTCTCGACACAGGTCTTCTAGCACAAGTCTTCTTCTCTGGATCATTGTCATTGGATAATCATCATCGAATCATCATCATCATCACTGCTGCTGCTATCTCAATCAATCTCTGAATCTACTCGTCATAGGAAGTTCTACAGAGCCAGTCCTTTTTCATACTGGATGTAGGCCCACCACCTGCAGGTCTTCATCATCTGTGCGAACGGTCTGATAGAGGTGGCCTCTCAGGACTAATTTTATGTGCGGATGCAATACTGGAAAGAGTATCTCAGGAACATTTATGTGCCTAAGCATGACCGGCAAGATCTCCCAGGACTGATTACATGCATCTCCTCCATAATACCTTTAAAGTGCATCCCAGGAACATTTATGTGCCACAGCACGACCGGCAAGATCTCTAAAGAGCATCCCAGGACTTATTACAAGCACACAGCTCAACCTCTCATATCTCAATTCCGAAATAAAGATGCAATATTTTATCTTTTCAATGCACAAGAAGAACCTAAAATGAAGGCAACAGGCACTCAATGCAAGATGCAGTACATGAAAGTAAAATGTTTTTGTATTTTCGCTTATAAACAAGAAGGAAAATGCAAAAAACTAAATGGATATTTTTGTATTTTTTCAATATAAATGGAATGAAAAAATGCAAGCAAAATCCTACTATTCAGTCACTGAAGTGCCGAGAAGATCACTAAGACAACCTAGCAGATCCTAAACAGTAAGACTCAGCCAAAGAAATGAGCTCAAAAGGAAAAAACCAAGAGGCTAAAACCAAAGATTGGTAAAAAACCAAGAAGGCTCAACCAAGAGAAATAAAGAGATCTGGTCACAACCAAGGCATGAAACAGTCAAGAAAGAGGCCAACAAAGACTCAGGAACCAACCAAACTCACCCAGCAACAACCAATAGCCATAAACCAACAAAAGATGGAGTTACACGCTACTATCGAAGGAAATCCTGCGGGTACCCGCGAGCAGTAGAGTAAACAGAAGCGGGTAGACGCAGGCAGAACTAAGCTAGCCCGCGGGTGAGGAAAGGAAAATGGGCAAATAAAGAGTCCAGAGGCTCAGAAAAAGCAAGTTTTCTACAGTGTATCTTAACGGCCAATCAGTGGCAAGGAGCTTCGATAAACAACAACTCTAATTATGGACTAATGCTCAAAAAGTTTCCCAAACATGGATGTTTTCCCCAACGGAGTCGCCATTTCTGTATTGGAGAAAACTCACTATGGCTTGGGAATACCACAACAGACAGATGACTACCAGAAATCTACTCAATTCTCAAAGAAATTTTATTATAAATGACAATGTTAAGATAATGGAGAAATATAACCAACCTCGATCCAACGTTTGATATAGATCCCGGTTGGAGCTTTCGATCCACGCACTTGTAATCTACAAATTAGTCTTGACAGCCAATATCCAACAAGTACATATAATATATAAATGGCATTAACATTATCAATAACAATGGTCCATAATATCATAAGCAAATGTAACCCAATGTATAATAAATGACATTCACACCATGAATGGACGAGAATATGAGTATTTCTATTAATGAACAAGAAGAAGTACAAAGTGATACGACCTCTTGCCGGCAACCAATCTGAACCAAGATCCAGATCAATCCACTTGTGCCTCCACCACTTCAATCCTCCATGAATGGCAAACTCAAACTAGAAAGGAGTTTGGAAGGTGAACATAAATGGTTCACAACTACAAGGATCAATGAGTGCAGACTCAAGATAGGGCAAAAATCCACTAGAGTTCTCTTACGATTCTCCTCTTCCTCCCGTCCATAAGCCATATGTGCTCAATATATAATCCTCTCAAAGGTAGGTGAAAGGACACATCGAGGCATTACTTGGGCAGATGGAGAGCCAAAGGTCACCCAATGACCGCTTTTTGGGAGTAAAAAGTAATAAATAGTGGTTTTTACCATTTTACATGCTACCCGCGGGCTATAGGGTTGCAACTCGCGGGTACGCCTGCTATAAAGATGCAACAGGCGGGTAGGAATAAAAATAGGGAAAATTGGTATCACTAAAGGATAAAAATGGATCTGAGTCACTGAAATGGATTCTACAGGCCAAACAATGCTGATGCTCACAGGGTGGAAGATTTATGTGTAACACTTTACCTTATCCACTAGAAAGTAGAAAAAACAAGATAAAGTTGTCTAAATCATGAAAGTGTCTTTCAAATTTAGGAATGGAATAAAATCATACCAAATCCAAGGAAATATTATCCAGAATCTATCCAAATTCGTTTTTGTGACTTAGGATGGCATATGGAGGCATATAAGACAAAACTAAGCCAACTACATAGTCTACACATAGGAAAATCAATCTAGATGACTAGTAAAACATATCCTAAGTATGGAATGGGTTTTTAAATGTTCCAACACCCCCCCTTAAGCCTAACTTTATGAGGTAAAATATCAGAAATATAGGGCCCAAGCAACAAGGCTTCTTGGGAAGAAGTGGAATGTGCTCACTAGACTTGAGCTTCTTGAGATCAGATCCAAATGAAACTTGATAATGTCCTCCATCTTCTATGCAATAGGTTCCAATAATCATGTAGTGAATCAGAAGCATGACAGAGAGAGAGAAACCAGTCACTCGAAACTGTAATTTTTCCTCCATAGAATTCAATAACACACCAAAAATCAACCCAAAGAGAGGTTCTAAGTGTGTATGAGCTGCAACAACTGGATGGTGATTCGAATCAGAAGACATGTGAGAGAACTGAGAGATGTCTCCAACTTCTTGAAAAATGTGTTGGCAATCATGTAGGAACTGACAGGAGCATGGACAGAGGAAGTGGAGGTGCAACCAACAACCTCAACTGTGTACTGTCTTCCAAATAACTATAGATAACCTTCTTGGATACCATTGACCAGCAAACGATTCTCAATATCTGAAGTGTAAGAGGAGAACAATGATGAGAGATAGAAAGATCTAAGTTCTTCTTCAACAATAAATTTATGTTATTTGATCTTCAGTACCTACAAAACAAACTCTCTGAAATATATACTGGAAGACTAATTTAATTTAGAACTCCAAGGGCTATTATACCATGTGATAATTCTATATAGGTTGAATACCATGAAATAATTCTAATAGCCAAGAATCTTGAAGCAAATAAGTCCTCACAAGAATTATTCAAAGATATGCAAGAATAAGAAGAAGAAGTATTGAGATAGAAACATAAGAGAAGGAACTCAATTGATGGAAATATCATCTCATGTATTATTCCTCAATATGGATACAATATATAATACATCTCAAGAGATAAAATAGAATTCCTTAAAGGCAAATTGAAAAGCACAAAAAGTAAGGCTTACTTAAAGCATAAAAACCCCCTAGGTGTCAAAAGCACTTTCCAAAACAGTCTAAAGGCTCATGAATTGGCTGAATATGGTATGGTAGCTCATGAGTGATTTAAATGGAATTTCATGATGACTTTTGGAGACAAGAAAGTGGTGAAGGTCGAATTGGACAAGTGGAGAGAGTTTCCAAGTCAACTAGCTTTACCTTATCCACTAGAAAGTAGAAAAACAGGATAAAGTTGTCTAAATTAGGAAAGTGTCTTTCTAATTCATGAATGGAATAAAATCACACAGAATCCAAGGAAATATTATCCATAATCTATCCAAATTCTTTTTTGTGACTTAGGATGGCATATGGAGGCATATAAGACAAAACTAGGCCAACTACATAGTCTACACCAAGGAAAATTAATCTAGATGACTAGTAAAACATATCATAAGTATGGAATGGGTTTTTAAATGTTCCAACAATTTTAAGATTGGTTTTATCCAATCTTCCTATCTATTGGTTAACGTTGGCTAAGGTTCCAATCAATGTTCTTCATCATATTCGACGGATTTCTTTCAGCTTCTTATGGTCTGCTTCAAAATAGAAGGTTGGTCAACACTTAGTGGCCTGGGATCATTTATCAACGCCAACTCATTATTGTGGCTGGGGCATTCGTAATATTTTTTGGGTTTATAAAGCCCTTCATTTGAAGAGTCTATGGCATGCAATTTCACACCCTGGTCTATGGGGCAGGATCATTAGGGACAAGTATCTTACATATTGTTCGGTAATTGAATGGATCAGATTACCACAGAAGAAATCTTGGCGATTATCAAATATATGGAGTGGTATATTGGATGCATTTCCTATCCTTAATGATTCCTTGAAATGGATATTTGGTGATGGGTTTCAGCTTCGCCTCGGAGTGGATCCAATGATTGGCAATAATATATCACTGACACCATCGACTAGGGATTCTCTTCATTCAAAAGGTTTTGTTTTTTAACCAAGCATGTTAGTACCCAGGTAATTCACTCTTTGTTTTCTGGAATTGTACGACTAATATTGGATTGATGGGGGACGAGGGTCGTGAATGGGACTCTTATGTGGATTTAATTTAACCTTCATTGTGATCTCCAAGGCCTCAGCTTGAGATACAACCTTCTGTTGCATTAGTGGTTCTCTGATGTGGGACAACAGCGCAACAATGAACCATTCTTGATGTTGTTGCAGAGCTATAACAAAGCTCACTTGGTCCAACAATGTTTTGAATTTTTGGTCGAATTCCAAAACCGATTCAGTAGGTTTATACTTGATTTCTTTCAACTCCGTTATGCACTGTGATTCTGATTTTGGTTTCTTGAACTCGACTGCAATCGCGGTCTTGATATATGCTAAGGTTCTTGGCTGTGCTTGAGAATACTTCATAAACCAATGCAGCGCTCTGTCTCTGAAAGTAGTTATGAGCTGCGCTCTCTTGATAGCATCATCTGTCACTTGCTTAACACTCCACATGGCTTCGCATAGAAACCAGTGCTGATCAGGGTCTTCCTGACCCGTTCCTTTGAATATCGGGAGTTTTATATCATTATTTGTCATTCTGCTTCCGGATTTTGTACTATTCTGAGACTGATTCCCTGTGACAAAAGTAGATACAGGTTGCTGGATCGTGCTAGGGATAGTATTATGGGGAATGGGCTGAGATGTAGTGCTATGAGTACTTGGTCCTATGGTGTCAGTAGTATCACTGAGCTGTGGGATTGGCTGCACAATGCTCGCAACGGATGGGTTCTGGATTGATTGATTATGAGGTATAATGCGTTGGATTGTGGCTGATAACTGAATGTTCTTACTATTGAGGCCACATGGAATTTCGGTATCTATATGATTTCTAGAGGATGTGGGTTTCTTCTCATTAGTAAGCTTGTATCTCTTTCCACTTCTCAAAGTATGGTTTTCTTCGTTAGAATCAATGTATGTGTTCTCTACCATGACAGATTTTGAACTATTGTTGCATTCTTAAAACACCTTTCTCAGCTAAAAGCATTTTAATGTATAGGGTTAGGTTTTTCAAGAACTTACCTCTGAATCCTTCGAAAAAGTATGCTTCAACTTAGCTGTATGATTTCAGCGTATCTACAGCGAACTCGGTCACAAAACCTTCTAGTATGCTATCAACCCAGAAGTCGACTGCTCGTGACAGTTGGCTGTCGATTGCTTGAGTTGTTTAGTAAGCTCCGGACTCCACTCTGTAGGTACTCCGCCTTGGGATCAATTATTTCTTTTTGCTAAGCGCGATATCCACTCATGTAGCTCATTTGGAAACGACGCCCAAAAAAATTTGTGGATATCTCTCCACAAGTATCTATTCAACCACTGTACGTCAAATAGACGTGGATGTATGTTTTCTTTCTTTGCAAAGTCTCTTTCGATCTTATCGCACCAGGCCCAGATTTCTTTCTTTTTTGAATGCCAACTGTCGGACATTACATTTCTGAATACACTATCGCATCATCGGTCTTCTCCTGGGAACGGAACCATTTGTTGGTCGCAGCACTCTTCTAGAGGTTTTCCAATGTAGACCCAGGTACTTCGCGGTACAAGATACCAACAAAACCCCTATTCACCGGCCCTTTCGGCAATAGACTGCAAGCAGCCTGAGGTCTCACCCGAGGTGAAGTTGAGGGGGTGGTTGCAGAAGTAGGTTTTCACAACCAGGTGGTGCGATTGATTCAGCTGATTAATGTGCAGCGTAGTGACGGACTGCGCAGCTACGTTTAGTGGTTGCGCAGAGTCTCCTACTCCACGTCGAATATCTTCATGAACAAGGATATTTGCACCCTCAGAGCGTCCAGAGGCCTCGCAGTGGGGTTTATGAGACTTAATCACTTCTACTCAACCTTATTCAACATCCTTTAAGCATTCATCATTATTTTAGACTGATAAACATCATGATCTATGCAGATGAGTGAGATACGCAGTGTTTGTGTGCTCGATACCGCGATTCATTCTTAACAATTAGCTATGTAGTTATCTCATTTATCCATTCATTTGAAACTTACAGGGGCTTTCCTGCTATCATTCGTCCATACATGAGCTATTAACATCTTATTCCATCCCTTCCGCGGAGAATATAGATAAAAATAAATACATATAAGATAACAGTAACCTCATGCATGCACTGTAAGTAATTTAAATAATAATCATGCACAGTAATCACATAACACAATGGTTTAACGTGGTTCACCCCCCCGGATGGGAAGCTACGCCCACAAGAATTGTTGTTTATTATTTAGGAAAGGGTACAACAGTTCTTCCGTCTGCGCACTCGGCTGCAGACACTCTTCCTTCTTTCTCTCAAAATTAGGTCTCTGCGCACTCAGCTGCAAAGCCTTTACAATGCTTTTATCCAATAGATCTTACAATATTCAATAATATTAACCAAAATGAGAGTTAACCCTTTTCCTTTACAAAATTTCCCTATATATAGATCAAAACCTGTAGGTCATGTCTTTACATTTTACGAAGGCAGAACCCTTAGGTTTACAAAACTGTCGCGGTTTTCCCAAAACCGGACTACTAATATCTCGCAGCGGATCTTCTGTTATATGCATGCCAATAGGTTGCTTCCGTCGATCTATTCCTTCTTTTTCCGGCCTTAGATGACTGGTTTGAGTAGTAGTAGTCTTCTACCCGTTGTGATCAGTCACCTACCTCCGATCTGCACATACCCACTGCTTGGTAGTTATCGACGATCTTTGCCAAAAATAGGTCTTCTGTGACCTAACCAAAATAACTGCCTTCATCCGTCGATGCTGTGCTTAACTAGATCTTCGCTGACGTGACACATCGCAGCGCTGTACTCCTCGCAGCACCAAACTCGCAGCTCCTCTGACACTATGATGTGTGCAACTTCGCAGTATACCAAAACTTATCCCAAAATTGTTCAAACTTAACTGTGCTTAGCTCCGCGGTTCTCACAATACTTCCTGTTCAAAATTGACCCATCTGGGCCAGGCCCAACAGGCCCCTAACACTTACTTATGGCTCACCCCCGAGCCACCTGAAAATCCTTGAAGGTGTTCCACTGATTGTGGGCTTATTTTCACAATGAATTCCTTGAATGTGTGAGTCATATTTTCTCCTGTGGCCTTCATATCTTGTTCAATTTTCCCAACTGTTTCCACCATCTCTATTGTTATCTCCTATCCGATCTGGCCTTCCACCTGCTCTTGATTCTGGTTCAGCTCCTTCAACTTTTCTTCGATCTCCTGTGAGATCGTGTCGGTGTCTTCTAATAATGGCTATGACTTATCACCCATTTCTGTCTCATTCTCCCACAACGCTTTAACTTCCTTCTTGAGGTTGTTGATTTCCCTGTACTTGAGGAGTTTCCCCCTTGCTGGCAACGCCTTAACCTCCTCACCCATCTTCTCTAGTACTTCTTGTTTTTCCTTCACTTCCTTCTTTACTTCCTATAATTGTTGGTCTTCTTCAAGGGTACTAAATGCCTTCAGTGCTGCTTCCAGTAGACTCTGGCACTTAGTGACTTTGATAGCAATATTCTGTGCCGCGGTCTTCACTACTCCTTGTCTCAACTGTTGTTCATCCGGTGGAGTCTGTGGATTGATCTGTGCTTTCAGGGCAGCAATTTCAGATTCATGGAGAATCTCCATGTCTTCCTTCTCAGTCCTTAGGCTATTGACCAAATCACCAATCTTGACGATGGTATCTGCTGGTTCTGTTTGAATTTCAAGCTCATCTATATTAGTTGCAATGGAAGTGATCGTGTTCTCCAATCTCAGTCGATGATCTATTTCATCTTGTAATTGCATACTATTTCGTGAGCTCTCTTCTTCAAGTTTCCTTTGTAACTCTGCTTGTCCTTTCAGTGCTTCTATGGTTCTGTCATGCATTTCTTCACCTAGTTGCATTTGTAAGTAATGGAGTCCTGGCAATGGTATGGTTGCAAGATCAAGCTCCATACGCTCTACATTATTTGTATCTAGTATTGCTTGATCTTGTAATGGCAATATGATAGATAGTGGCTGCAAATGGACAATACGGGACCTCGCGGGAATCGTTTTTTGCTGCTGCGAAATCCCCGCAGACCCTTTTCCAGCTGCTACTTTTTGGATGTCGCAACAAGTGTATTGTTTCTTTCTTTTTTTCAACGCGGGGTGCTGTATAGATCTATCTCTATTAGTCTATGTACAGACTTTTTCACATTTTCTAGTGCCCAATTCCGACCATACTTGGCACCTAGAAACTTTTCCTTCTTTTGATCATTAGGCATACTACGAAGCAGGACTATCGCAGTAAAGCTTTAGTCTACTCCCATTTATCAGATTGAGTAATGAATCACTAGCTAAAGTGGCTAACTGGACTGCGCCACCATTAGTAACATCTATTACAGTATATGATCCAAGCCAATGCATTTTAAATTTTCCAAGAAACTTCATGAATTTACTATCATACAGTAGGACTAGGTCACCTACCTAAAAAGACTTATTCTTGATGTGGCGATCGTGCCATGTTTTTTCTCGTTCTTTCTATACTTGCTGGTGGAATCCCGCGATGAAGTGCTCTTCTTCCAACCCAACCAAGTGTGACAACCTTTCTTCTAGTGCTGTGTGATCTTCCATCCTTGTAAATGCAGCTATTCTCAAGCTGGGTATAATGTACTCCATAGGCATTATTGCTTCTTGTCCGTAATCCAATCTGAAAGGTGTATGTCCAGTTAATTTCTTGCATGTCGTTCTGTATGCCCATAATACTGAAGGAATGCGCAGGTCCCAGTCATTGCGGTTTACATTGCATACCTTGGTTAGCGCATTCTCAAGTACTTTATTAAATGCTTCAATAGTACCATTCGCTTATGGATGATAAGGCGTACTGCGCTCATGATGGATGTGGATCTCTTCAGTCAAAGCTTCAATAGTTCTGTTCAAAAAATGAGTACCCTGATCACTCATCAAAATTTTTGGGCATCCAAATTGTGTAAGGATATTCTCAAAATTAAATTGTGCAGCTGTAACCACGCTACAGTCCTTGACTGGTTTTGCTTCTTCCCATCTGGTGAGGTATTCAGTTGCTGTAATAATATACCTCGCACCACATCTTTTTCCTGGTGGGTTAATAGGTCCCACAAAATCAATTGCCCATTTCTCAAATGCCTGCAAGGTTAGCTGAGGATTCAACAACATTTCATCTCTTCTTGACGATTTAACCGGCTCAATAATTGCTACATCGAGCATCTTATCAAGTTCTGCCTTAACTTGTTCTTTGTAGTGTGGATTCAGTCTATATGACCTTTGTTTAATAGGTTTCGCTCCAGGCTTAAAGGGAATTCTCATGACTCCTAAGTCTCCTAGAATACTTTTCATCTCTGTGAAATTTGTCGGGAATACTTCCTGATATTCCTGTAATATAGCTGCGATTTCTGCAACTGTGTCATCATCCCAATAGTCTCTTATTGCTGTGAACTTCGGCTCTTCACTAGTACCAATGTTCACTTTCTTTGTCTTGACCAGTCCACTTATATCAAGAATCTCTAATGGAGGCCCTTCTACCTCGCGTATTCCTTCTGATTTAGGTATTTTTATATTGCGCGGATCCTCCTCATCGCTGTCTTCCTTATCTTCATCTTTTCCAGCTAAGTTATAACATCCCATGACTTGTTCTATTTGTTCTGTCCAATCTGGTTGGAGACTCGCAAGTACGTTGCTTGTGTCAAAAAACTCTTCTAGTGTTATATTTTCTTCTTTGCGATGTGGGATAAATATGTTTCGCTTGATCAATTGCAGCGCATCATGTATATTCGGTTGGTCATCTTGGAAACTAAAATCCTTCTGGAAGGTCGCAGTAAGGATGGACCAATCCACAGTTCCTGTGCGCATCTCCTCCTGTAGGTACCAGTTTTTTGGAATAGGCTCCTGCAATGTATGCACAAAGAGATGTACCCATTTTGTCTGCGGTCTTTCCTTCCAAGATTGTATACAAGCTGCGATATGATCTCCTGGATCCCTCTGGCCATTATATTTCTCAAATGGTAGTGCGAACTTATCAACAAATCTAATCTGTAGTTTTATTTTGCACTGGTCCCAAGTTGTCATTGTACTTTTGTGTGTAGCCCACCATCTGACAAGTGTTTCTCTGAGTGCCATGTCTAATGCTGAGACACAATGTTCATCTGCCACTGCTGCAGTGTATTCTTTGATAAATGAATAGACGTTAGTTGTACCATCATAAGTGGGGATTGGACTTACCTGCTTTCCAATCTAGCGGAGTGACTTTGTAATTGTCGCGCATCTACTGGCAGATACTTCATGCATTTTGTGTTGCCAGTTTTCTAATCCTGCATCTGAGTCTGAGATGCAAGAGCTATCGCAGCGCCAACTGAGCGTTCCATCCGTAGTAGGATCAATATAATCTGCAACATTTGTTGTCATTTGATAGATACGGTCAAGGTCTTGGGCTTTGTACTCTTCTTGAATAGGTTCAACATATCGCTCCCCCCGTGAAGGATCCAATGGTGCAACGACCCTTATGTCATTTCCTTCAAATATCATTTCCATTGTTTTCAGATTGATGATAGTGGAGTTCGTCATTGCCCAATCGATGCCCAGTAGTGCTAGATAAGGATTGCTATCATCCACAATTTCAATTACTTCGAAGTCTGCATAACTTCGCACTCCATCAATGTCGACAATGGTGTTGGTTAACCTTCCCAGCAGTATATCTATGCCCTCATTAGCCATTCTTAGCTATATAGGTGACCACTGTGACTTTGGTTTTCCCATCGTCTGCCATGTCTGCTTGGTTAAGACATTCACTTCAGATTCGATATCAAGAATGATCTCGTCCATCTCATAGTCTCCTATCTGTGCAGTGAACCGCATCTCCCTGCCGGTTCTTTTGGGACTTCTAATGTTATGTACTGCACCATGTGCTATTCCTTTCTTAAATCATGATTTGTACTGATTTATCAGTTTTTCAAATTCCATAAGAGTGTCCTCATTTTTTAATAACTTGATGCAGCTTTGTAGAAACTGCGCAACAAAATTAGAGGTATCTAGTGCAGTGCGCGTCTGATCATATGCCAGTGGCATGTCTTGTATTTGTGGTTCTTGACTTCGCAGCGGAATCCTTGGTGAAGTAGGTTGTGGTTGTTTAAACATGTCCAGCGCTTCCTTGAATATTTCTTTGTTTTTCTGTAAGTTCATTGGAGGTGCTTTCCCAGGAGCTTTTCTTATCCCTACTGTTTCTCCAGGGTTTTTCTTAGGATCAATTGTTCCAGAATTCGAGGCTTCTATGCTGTTGTATTTTCTTGTATTAGGGCCACTTCGCGTTACTGCATTGACACTTTGACCTGTAGGTCTGTTCTCTGATGCGATCAACTGGATATTACGGTTTGGTGATTCTGTTCTTCTCCTCTTCTACATTTCTACCTCAAGCACCGGACAATCTTCAATCACATGATAAAATGATTTACAGTAGTTGCATGTGGTGCATGGATTAGTACATTCTCTGGATATGTGACCTGGCTGGCCACAGTTATAGCATATTACCTAGCCTCGTCCTCTTCCTTGATTTTGACTAGTATTTCTTCCTCTCCCGCGATATCCACCACCGCGGCCTCTATATCCTCCTTGATCATAGTGGGTGTTCTCTTGCTTTGGCTGATTTTCCTCTTGAACGCGGTACATTCCAGCACCTCGCATTGCTTCCATATCTCGCTTTCTTTCATTCATCAGTTCATAAGCGTGACAATTGGACTCATCATGTCCAACTGACGTACATAAATTGCAGTATAATTTTTTAGGTGTTTTTACATATTTTTGTATCAGGTAGCAATCCTCAGGTCTGTGTCCTCTGCTTCTACAAATTTCACACCATGGCGCCTGGTTCTGATTCATATTTATTGGGTTTGGTGCGCCACTGTTAAGGTATTCTTGAAATAAGGGGCAATGTTCTCTGGTGTGGCCCTCTCCTTTGCATCCTGTGCACCAAACTTCATGTCGTTGTTCATGTCTCTGCTCTTTTCCATTCTTCATACCTTGTAACTCTAATGTCAAGGTAGCCAATTGGTTATGGATCTGTATCATCCCCAAACTAATTTCTCCAATTGGTGAATCTTCCAACTTCATTACGATCTCCAAGGCCTCAGCTTGAGATACAACCTTCTGTTGCATTAGTGGTTGTCTGATGTGGGGCAACAGCGCAGCAATGAACCATTCTTGATGCTGTTGCGGAGCTATAACAAAGCTCACTTGGTCCAACAATGTTTTGAATTTTTGGTCGAATTCCTAGACCGATTTAGTAGGTTTCTGCTTGATTTCTTTCAACTTCGTTATGCACTGTGATTCTGATTTGGGTTTCTTAAACTCGGCTGCAATCGCGGTCTTGATATCTGCTAAGGTTCTTGGCTGTGCTTGAGAATACTTCATAAACCAATGCAGCGCTCTGTCTCTGAAAGTAGTTATGAGCTGCACTCTCTTGATAGCATCATCTGTCACTTGCTTAACACTCCACACGGCTTCACATAGAAACCAGTGCCGATCAGGGTATTCCTGACCCGTTCCTTTGAATATCAGCAGTTTCATATCATTATCTGTCATTCTGCTTCCGGATTTTGTACTATTCTGAGACTGATTCCCTATGACAAAAGTGGATACAGGTTGTTGGATGGTGCTAGGGATAGTATTCTGGGGAATGGGCTAAGATGTAGTGCTGTGAGTACTTGGTCCTGTGGTGTCAGTAGTATTACTGAGCTGTGGGATGGGCTGCGCGATGCTCGCAGCGGATGGGTTTCTGGACTGATTGATTCTGAGGCATAATGCACTGGATTGTGGCTGATAATTGAATGTTCTTACTATTGAGGCCACATGGAATTTTGGTATCTATACGATTTCTAGAGGATGTGGGTTTCTTCTCGTCAGTAAGCTTGTATCTCTTTCCACTTCTCAAAGTATGGTTTTCTTCGTCAGAATCAATGTATGTGTTCTCTACCATGACATATTTTGAACTATTGTTGCATTCTTAAAACACCTTTCTCATCTAAAAGCATTTTAATGTATAGGGTTAGGTTTTTCAAGAACTTACCTCTGAATCCTTCAAAAAAGTATGCTTCAGCTTGGCTGTATGATTTCAGCGTATCTACAGCGAACTCGGTCACAAAACCTTCTAGTATGCTATCAACCCAGAAGTCGACTGCTCGTGACAGTTGGTTGTCGATTGCTTTCAGTTGTTCAGTAAGCTCCAGACTCCACTCTGTAGGTACTTCGCCTTGGGAGCAATTATTTCTTTCTGCTAGGCATGATATCCACTCGTGTAGCTTGTTTGGAAACGACGCTCAAAAAATTTCGTGGATGTCTCTCCACAAGTATCTATTCAACTACTATATGTCAGATAGATGTGGATGTTTGTTTTCTTTCTTTGCAAAGTCTCTTTCGATCTTATCGCACCAGGCATAGATTTCTTTCTTTTATGGATGCCAACTGTCGAACATTACGTTTCTGAATACACTATCGCATCACCGGTCTTGTCTCGGCAATGGAACCATTTGTTGGTCGCAGCATTATTCTATAGGTTTTCCAATGTAGACCCAGGTACTTCACGGTACAAGATACCAACAAAACCCCTATTTACCAGCCCTTTCAGCAACAGACTGTAAGCAACCTGAGGTCTCACCCGAGGCAAAGTTGAGGGGGTGGTTGCAGAAGCAAGTTTCCACAACTAGGTGGTGCGATTGATTCAGCTGCTTAATGCGCAGCGCAGTGACGGACTGCGCAGCTACGTTTAGTGGTTGTGCAGAGTCTCCTACTCCGCGTCGAATATCTTCAAGAACAAGGATATTTGCACCCTTAGCACGTCCAGAGGCCGCGCAATGGGGTTTATGAGACTTAATCACTTATACTCAACCTTATTTGACAGCCTTTAAGCATTCATCATTATTTTAGACTGATAAACATCATGATCTATGCAGATGAGTGAGATACGAAGTGTTTGTGTGCTCGATACTGTGATTCATTCCTAACAATTAACTGTGTGGTTATCTCATTGATCCATTCATTTGAAACTTATAGGGGCTTGCTTGCTATCATTCGTCCATACATGAGCTATTAACGTCTTATTCCATCCCTTCCGCGGAGAATATAGATAAAAAGTAAACACATATAAGATAACAGTAACCTCATGCATGCACTATAAGTAATTTAAATAACAAATTAATAATAATCATGCACAACAATCACATAACACACTGGTTTAATGTGGTTCACCCCAATGGATGTGAAGCTACGTCCACAAGAACTGTTGTTTATTATTTAGGAAAGGGTACAACAGTTCTTCCGTCTGCACACTCAGCTGCAGACGCTCTTCCTTCTTTCTCTCAAAATTAGGTCTCTGCGCACTCAGATGCAAAGCCTTTACAATGCTTTTATCCATTAGATCTTACAATATTCAATAATATTAACCAAAATGAGAGTTAACCATTTTCCTTTACAAAATTTCCTTATATATAGATCAAGACCTATAGGTCATGTCTTTACATTTTACGAAGGCAGAACCCTTAGGTTTACAAAACTGTCGCGGTTTTCCCAAAACTGGACTACTGATATTTGACAATGGATCTTTTGTTATATGCACTCCAATAGGTTGCTTCCGTCGATCTATTCCTTCTTTTCTGGCCTTAGATGATTGGTTCGAGTAGTAGTAGTATTCTGCCCATTGTGCTCAATCACCTGCCTCCGATCTGCACCTACCCACTGCTTGGTAGTTATCGACGATCTTTGCCAAAAATAGGTCTTCTGTGACCTAACCAAAATAACTGCCTTCATCCATCAATGTTGTGCTTAGATAAATCTTCGTTGACGTAGCACATCGCGGCGCTGTACTCCTCGCAGCTCCTCTGACACTATGTTGCGCGCAACTTCGCAGTATACCAAGTCTTATCCCAAAATTGTTCAAACTTAACTGCACTTAGCTCCTCAATTCTCACAATACTTCCTGTTCAAAATTGACCCATCTGGGCCAGGCCCAACAAGAGCTTCATTTCATATCCAACCCTTGACCACACCTTACTCAAACTTTGTATGATCTGTCTTTTTGCGACCACCATCTATTTTAGAGTTTCTCTAATATTGATCCTTAATCATAACCCAACCATTACCTATTTTTATTTAGAAATTATATTGAAGCAACATTATTCCCTTGCAATAAGGAGTTAATAATGTGTGAAGGAAATAACTAGGAACAATGATAGATTATATCCATTTCTATGAGTAAACAAAGATTTAGACAATCATTGCTGACAATTAGTATTACGTACAAATTTCATGTTGGAATCATATGTGCATTTGTTTTCATCCATACTATCATAGCCACCATGTATTCCATTGCTTCTCATCCATATACTATCCATACACATTTACCTTGCATGACTTTTGTACAGTTATGGATGTGACCATTCAAAAAGTCATCCACCTTTTAAAATTCATTTTTAAACTATTTTTTTCAAGTCTTCTTTATGAAAATGAAAGTGAATTAAGTGATTTTAATTAAAAAATGGTTCCAAATTTCATATACATTGTATATAAAGAAGGATTTAGGTTGGTCCCTTACACTTGGTGCGCCATCTTATTACAAAGAAAATACATGTAATTATTAAACCGTGGAATCCTTACTATGTCAACACATTTCTTACCTACAAATTCATAATAGGAAGTTGCTCACACAAATCATAGAATTAAAAAATAATATACTACAATAGGAAATTATAGTAAGAATGTCAAGATCTCGAGAAGAAATTTGACAACATATTACAAGAAAGAGATGAAGAGGTTTCTCGCCTAAAAGATCATAGTAAAAAATGACTTGCACAAATCAAAGTCAAAGGATATAAAGCAATGCGATCATAAATTAGAACAAGAGAATAAAGTTCTTGAGAATAAATTATTAGAAAATGATGAAGAAAGTTCATGCCTAGGATCCTTAATCAAAGGTTGCTTGAATGAATCAAAAGGTTAAAAATGAGAAACTAAAGAATCATGACCTTCAAAACAAAAATAAGAAGTCAAGGAATGATGATAAACTTTCATGCTTAAGGGATCATAACCAAAGGTTACACAAATGAATAAGTGAAAGAATGATAAAAAGTCGATGCATGAAAAGTTAGAACAACTTACCAACAAAGAAGAATTGATCAATAAAGAAACAATGACTAATCTAATTGAAGTAAAAGAAGTTTTAGAGATTAAAACCCAATGCATGGAGAAAAGAACCAATACATATCAAATCAATATCATAAATCACAATGGCACTTTTGATGTTGGAATGTTTTCAATTGATAAATCACTAGAAGGGACAAACAATGAATGTTCAAGCATTGTGTTATGACTCTCCCTAGGGGTATAATGGGGGTCCCAGAGAGCCCGTTAGAGTATTAATGGAGGCCATTCAATGTAAAGTGGACTAGGTCCTCTATACTATTATTAATAAATAAGGCCCACTATGTGAGGTTGCTGAAAGGAAGAATACAACCATATGTGAGGCTGCAAAATCCATGATGCATGATCAAGATATGTCTACCTCATTATGGGAAGAAGCCACCCACACAGTTGTATACATCTAGAATAGAATCTCGCATGCCATTCTAGAGGAGAAGACACCAAAAGAAGTGTTTACCAGTGAGAAGACAAACATCTCACACTTGAGGATCTTTGGGATCCCAGTATACATTCATGTACTAAAAGAAAAGAGAATAAATATGGAGCCTTCTAGAAAGAAAGGCACATTTGTGGCTTATAGCGGTTCATCCAAAGCATACCGAATATATGTACCTAGTGAGAGACACATTGAAGTCAGCCAAGATGTTACCTTCCATGAGGAAGCTGCTTTTGAAAGATCGAAAGAGATTCAATGTGATTCGAAGATGGAAAATACTGAATTTGATTCTCCCCCTTCATAGTTTGAGAGGGAGAAACCAGAAGATGACTCAGATTCGCTAGCTCTTGAAGATCCAGTAGAACTAGTTGAGAGGTCACCTGATGAACCTTCCGCTAAAAGAAGATCTGCTTGGTGCCGAGACATCTTACAAAATGCAGAGAAACATGGAGCACTAACAAGCTTATCTAGAGAGCGCAAGCAACCTGACAAATATTCAAGGTATGTTGCACTGATGAGTCACATCAGTGATTCAGAACCATCCTCATATGAAGAAGTTGCAAATGAGCAAGTTTGGAAAGATGCAATGACAAAACAGTACAACTCTATAATGAAGAATGATGTTCGGGAGGTTGTTCCCAAAACAGATGGGAAGTCCATTGTGACTTCCAGATGGCTTTACAAGATAAAGCATGTTGCAGATTGTAGCATTGAGAAGTATAAATCCAGATTCGTTGCCAGAGGTTTCTCTTATAAAGAAGGCATCGATTATGATGAGACCTTTGCCCCTATGGCAAGGTACATCACAATCCGACCAATGATTGCACTTGCATCTATTCTAGGATGGAAACTTCACCAGGTGGATGTGAAGACAACTATCCTCAATGGTGAGGTTAAGGAAGAGGTTTATATTCAGCAGCCTGAAGGATTTTTGGTGCATGGGAAGGAGTCCCATGTTTGCAAGCTAAAGAAATATCTATATGGGCTTAAGCAAGCTCCTGGGGCTTGGTACTCCGGAATTGATAGCTACATTCAGAAACTGGGTTTCTGTAAGAGTGAAGTTGATCCAAATTTGAACTTCAAAGTAGTGAAGAACCAACCGTTGATATTGGTTATGTATGTTGATGAATTGTTTCTCACCGGAGAGGAACATTTGATTGCTTGGTGCAAGAGGGAGATCACCTTAGAGTTCAAGATGAAAGACTTAGGTCTGATGCACTAATTTCTTGGCCTTGAGATCTAACAAAGCAAAGATGAAATTTTTCTATCTCAAGGGAAGTACACTGTGGATATATTGTGCAAGTTTGGCATGATAGATTGCAAATCTATGACTACACCGATGGTTTCCAATTTGAGGAAACTTCATGAGTCAAGCTTTGGATCAGATCCAATAGATACCACTTTGTATATACAGCTTATAGGCTCATAATGTACTTGATACATTCGAGGCCTAATATATGTTTTGATTTGAGCATTCTCAGTCAATTTATGTATGATCTGAGACGCAGACATAGGACAATTGCTAAGCATGTGCTTAGGTACCTTCAAGGTGCAATTTCATATGGACTCATATATACCTCCAGTGGAGGAGTCATGTTACTTGGTTATACAGACTTAGACTAAGGAGGAAGCATTGTGGACCGTAAGAGTACATCTGGCTACTGTTATAGCCTAGGATCAGCTATGATATCTTGGTCTAGCAGGAAGCAGGGCTCTCTATCCCAGAGCACTACCGAAGCAAAATACACAACTGATAGTGTTTCCTGTCGAGAAGCAGTGTGGCTCAGAAATCTATTTGCAAGGTTGTTCGGTGAAAAGATTGAGCCTACAATTATTAGGTGTGACAATCAAAGTTGCATCAAGCTTTCTGAAAACCCAATGTTTCATGACAAGTCGAAGCACATTGAAATGAAGTATCACTTCATCCGAGACATGGTCCAGAAAGGTACAGTGAAACTTTAGTACATTGCTACTGATGAGCAAATTGCAGATGTGTTAACAAAGCCTCTGTTAGTGACGAAGTTAAGGTACTTCTGAGACAAGCTTGTATGGTAGAGAATGCCTCCCTCGCTGAGAGGGAGTGTTAAATATACAACATCAAGAGACATTCTCCAAACCAATCTTGTGTATCCAAGATTGATCCTCCCGTATAGAGGTGAGCACTTTGATTTCCTTCCATGTAAAGGTTATTCCTCCCGTATATAGGTACTTGATCAAAGTAATGATGTTGTAAAATCTTAATGGACAAGCCTCCAGACTGGTGTGTCAAGTCATCATGTGAACCTTCCGTATAAAGGTATCCATGAGATGGACCTCCCGTATAGAGGTGGACCTTCCGTATAAAGGTATCCATGAGATGGACCTCCCGTATAAAGGTCATGCTTTACTTGTTAAAATCATTTGATGTTATGTGATGTATTATTAACCATGATCACCAGATTGCTATTAAGTCTCCTTTAGAGATTGATCACCTCTAAAGTGAATTACTTTAGCATATGATCATTTGATCTGAAATAATATAATATGTTCACAACATCCGATAATTCTTCTTAGTATAATGTAATGTAATGGATAATTAAAGTTAAAGTTAGCACATATTGACCATGCAGTAAGAGATAAAGAAATAAAAGATAAAGCATGGAGATCAAGAGAATTCGAGATTGCCCATGCAGACACTTCATCTAATTAAAGAGAACTCGAATTGTTAAAGCTTCAATTAAGTATCATGATTCAGTTAAAGCATCAGTTAAATATATGCCTCAATTAACTAAAGAACTCATAGTGGTCACTTCAAGTAAATCAATCAGCATGATATCAAGTAAAAGACGACACTTCAGTTAAAGAGAGTTAACTAAGTGACAACAAAGAAGATCTAGTTAACTAAGTGTTATTGCATGACGACACATATGTTAAACTAAAAGATGACACGTGAGATGTGACACTTGCATGTCTACACTTAAGTTAGCCACCTAACTAAGTGGGAAAGCTTTCAATTAAGAGGCGATTTCATCCTAAGTGACAACTCAGTGAGATAAAGCACTGCATGAGTAGTGGGATGCACCTCTGCATGCAATATTAATACATCTAGTTTGAGCGCGAGTTCATCCTGAAGTTAGAAGTTAAAAATAAAAGAAAAGAATGTATAAATATGTTATACGGGATTGATGAATCCAATGTGAAGCGAATTCTCTTCTCCATTGAAGGCAAGGCACTTTTCTTTGTGTAGGGTATTATCCGTGCTTGTTATTGTTGTGTTGGGCACACATCTGATTGATCTCTCTTCTCTATTGCTTTCGTATCTTCATCAAAAGTGTTTGGTGATCTCTCCGAAAGCAATCTTGTATGTTGTAAAAGAAATCATTCTATGCTACCCATTATATTATATTGAGAAGAATTGTTGAGTTTTTTGCTCTCATAATTTTGAGGATTTTCCCCAGGGTATATCTTGTGTTATGGTTGTATGAATTTCATGGATTGAATTGTCTCACTGCTTCAAGTCTATGCATCTAAAATAATTAAAGATCAAAGCTCAACCAAATTTCAACAGTTCTTGGATAGATCACTACTCACTTAAACCTTGGAATCCACTATTCAATGCTAAAACAAAACTACTGGAAAACTCGTTGATCTAGGTGAAATTCCGTAGATTACCTATGGAATTCTGGAATGAACAAGCATTGACAGTGATCAAAAACCGTTTTGGAAAAACTATTTGTGTTTACGGTAGTTTCAAGGACTTCTCTAAGCATTCGTTGGCTCGTGTATTGGTCAAGATGGATGTCAAAAATGGTTTCTTTGAACCTCTAGACCTAGTTATTGGAGATAAGAGCTATACTTAGATGCTCGATTACATGCATATCCCCTTCCATTGCACCCTATACCATGCTTATGTCCATGTTCAAAATTATTATCCAAAGGGTTTTGTGTGTAACATGTGGAAAAAGAAACAAGACATGGATTTAACTATTCAAGAAGGTCACCTACTGCCAGTGGAGGTTGATATTTTGCAACTTGGCGAACTTGGGAAAAGGGATCCAAATGGAAGGAAAATTGGAACATCATCAAGTCTCTTGGCTAAAACAATGAAGGAATTCTTGGTTGGAGATATGTCCATTTCTTTACTTGAACAATTGAGGTCATCCCGAGAGGATAAGGAATCTCAGTTTCAGACCTTCATCTCACATTTCTCACCCACCAATGAGTTTTTCTTATCCATCCAAAGTCTTCGCAGGATCTCTCCGCTTCTCTCTCAGGTAGGATAATTCTTTCTCCCTCTCAACATTGTCCTACACAAGTTGATGTTCATTGTTTGGGGAAAGGGGTTTATTTCCTATGGTCTCTCCTACTTGTAATTTAGAGAGCCCACTCACTTGGGCTAACCCCTCTAGCTTTGTCTTTGATAATCTTGACAACTTTGAGGATTAGAGGAAGTATCAATTCCCTATTTCACAGACTCCTTGTCGAGGGTTGAGTCATACTCATATTCCCTTATGGGTAATACCAGAGGGAAAATCCACTACCACCTACATACAATGAAGGGCATGTCACTACTTGAATTTGTTCTTTTGGTTTGATTTTTATAAAGCCTTTGGTATCCCTTCAGTGGGTAGAAAATCGATTATTAGGATAACTCAAGAAAAAGCAGTTAAATAAGTCTCCCAAGGAAGATAAAGGACTGTTATTGGGACCCTTAGACTTTTCCAAGCCCACAAACTAGTTACACCATGGAGCTCCTCTCCATGAACATAAGGGGGTTGGGGTGACAAGCCAATAAATTGCCCCTAAAATGATTAATCGAAGCAGAAAACACTGACATTCTCTTACTTCAAGAGACCATGGCATTGGGTGATGTGCTGGTGAATGACTTACAAAAGGTACTAAATGACTGGAAATTCTTGGCCATTGATTATGTAGGGTTATCTCGTGGTCTTATTTCATGCTAGAACAAAAATGTGTCACATATAAATACTTTCTCTCTTACCTCAGGTTTATGCATGGAGGTCCTCAGCAAAATAATGGGGCTCACCTTCACTGTTCTTAATTTGTATGGCCCTTATGAGGGAAAACATACATTTTGGAACTGGTTATTTGATCTATAGTGTCTTAAGACTGATAATCTTGTGATTGGGAGTGACTTAAATTTCACTTTGCATAGTGGAGAGGTTTGGGGCCAAAGTGCCAAGGTTGATAGTCAAGCTGGTTTTTTCTTAATCGTTTGGATTTGGTAAACCTTGTAAATGTTGAACCAATTGAGCTAAAGCCAACTTGGTCCAACAACCATGCTGGCTTAAATGGTATTTCAAAGCAGTTGGATAGGTTTCTAGTTCACCACGATTGTCTTCTTCAAGTTCATAGATATAGATCATGGGTTTGTGAAAACAAAATATTAGGCCATTTTATGATTGCAGTAGAATTTGTCCACGACGAAAGAAAACCTAGGGCACCTTTTAAATATAACTCAAGGTGGTTTCTTGAAGAGGAGTTTCAAAACATGGTTAAATATTTTTGGAAACATTATGATCCTACTTCAAGATCCTCAACCTGCGAGAAATTTGTTTCCGCTCTAAAATTGGTCAAACAACAGCTGTTGTGTGGGAAAATAACAGATTCAAGTTGAGGATGCACAAACCTTTGAGGTCAAGGAATTTTTGGGAAAAAAATTTGAAGGTTCTGTTAGAGGCATCCTCGATGAGGTTGAATCTATTATGCTCAGGAAGCTAGAAGCGAAGAAAGACAAATTGTTGGTGGACAATGAAAGGGACTGGAAGATCAAAAGTCGAGACATGTGGCTTAAGTTGGGAGACAATAACACCAAGTATTTTAAAAACTTTGCTTCACATAGGAAGTTGTTATCACATCCATAGTAGTCGGGGCTACCATGACTTTGGATCAGTTTCGAGCACATTTATGAGCCAGTCCTTTACTATGATATGCACGAGATCAATAGTTGATGAGCAGTTCATTAACGATCACTCTTATTTTCAACAGATCCAGAACATACATTTATTCAGTATCATGTCAGGACTGAACCTCATGACCCCATATTGATGATTGAGTTAGCCATTCTCTTCCATACAAAGCAGATATGATGGCAATGCCCATGGTTTACATAGTAGCAGTGTTCCAGTGTTACTCAATGATTATAGGGTTTATATGCAGGTATATGACCCAACAAGTATATGGTATATGCACTTGGATATTTCATAGTATGCTCGTTTACTTATCTTGGTAGCTTGATTGGGTACATGGTGGTCATGAATTGGCGATATCTTATGTAGTTTATATTTAGCTGGTCTAGAGTAGAAGTGATTCAATTACTTTGAGTGAGAGGTTCTTGTGTATACTCGTTCGTCATGCCCTTATCATGGTATGGACTTGGTCTCCCCCCCATAGGGTCTTTGATAGTCATGGAATCATATTTTCACCTTCGCCATCCATACGTTATCTTCCATTTTGATTGTATTTGGACTTACAACTTAGCTAGTGATATTGAGGACTTCCCTCATCTATGTCTTTGTGTTGGATAGACTCCATGCTTACCTTGTGTCTCGGCTCTGGAGTGTGTGATTCTAGTCACAGTGATTGTTCTCCTTTTGTCCGTGAAACCAAGTATGCCTAACAAAAGTGTATTTAGACACTAATGCATCATAACTTAAATGTTATATCCTATGGATGCAAGAGCCAACAAAAACAATGTTGTTAAACACTATATCTATCGTAGATAGTTGGTGGCCAAGGGACGAGCACTCATCCTTTGTATGATGTAAGGTCCTTTTCCTCTATAGGGAAATAGGGTGGTCTAGGGAAATAGGGTGGTCACTCCATCGTACCTATGGATGGTGGCGTGAAATGGAGGTCATACCGAGTCATTATCTGAGGCCCACAAGGCTATTCAGGGCACCTTCTCTTGGAGACTGACTAGTGAAAGTTGATCTAAAAGTAAACTTAATGATAAATCATAAAGTGTGTAAAGCTTGTGATGAATTAAACTACAGTAAAGGTTGTTTGTCTAGAGTTTACTGGAAGCAGTCTCATCACTCTACCCATTTGTGAGACACCGCCATCCCCTTTGTGTTCCTCTATCCAACATATGTATAAGTGGTCTCTCCTTATTCCTTTATCCGAGAGGTCACATTGTTGAGGTTGTCAAGTCATACCCCTTAGCCTAGCCTTGTTTCTTCTGTCTTCACTCATTTCTAGCAAAATGGCCAAGTCTGTAAATGAGTATACACTTGAGGTTCTTGTTTGAAGTTACTAGTTACTTTGGTCTAGATATATTATTGATACTTCAATTATGTAATCGCTGCTAAAAATCCACGTTATGCTTTAGTAGTGCTATCAATTAAAATAAGGGAGCATATATTATCCATGTGTACTTGCATCATCAGTTATTTGTAGTCTACGACATTATTTTGATCAGTTTTGACTTGGTCAACTTAGTTTGACCAAGTCAACAGAAGGATTCGCGATGAGTATGGCCAATGATGTTTGAGATTGATTATTCATGGTCCTTTGGTTCCCATTAGATGGTTCAATGCTTCAGGCAGTGGCTTCATATGATGGTTTGGTATATTTTTATTATTATCGGCAGCGACAGACCATTATTTTTTATTATTCTGGCATGGATGAGATTACAGATGATTAACTTAATGGTCACATGGTGTATGGGTACTCATTCCTACTTGATTTGGACCTTCTGATTCCAATGGGACACTTAGTTTTCAATTCTAGGAACATACATTTCATATAGTGGTCAGTTCATCACTTTGCAACAAATTGCCATATAAAATGGCTTGTACAAGACTTATAGAGGGGCACTATAGAGGAGATATGGGGTGAAACCACTTGTTATTACCATATTCCCATATCTCCAGACACATCAGCGCGGTCAGATAGGTGCCCAGATCATGTGGGAGTGAGTTACAGTCATTTTTATATTTTCCAGGTGATGCTCCAACAGTAAAAAATGGAAGAATGACTAGCAAATGAAATCGATTTGGCTTAGTGAGGCAAGGAAATGGCATAGGGTTGATATGAGACTAGTTATTGATGCATATTACACCCTCTGGCACAATATTCATCATCAGTGGGGTCCACACGTCATCCCAGTCATCTCATGGGGGTAACTTCTTATGTTATTAGAAGCACGCGACTTAGTGACTTTAGTCACTTTATGCTATGTTTCATGATTATGATGTATGTGGGGTTGGCTAGTGAAGATGTTTTACACCTCCTAGCCCCCCCGCCCTAATTTTATGTTGTAATCCTAGTGATATGTCATGTCTTATGTCCCCCTAGGGTGTCATTGAGGGAAAACGCCCCCCTCCTTTTGAGTGATCCATGTATATTGTATCTGGCACTTGTTAGCCATTGATCTCATTGTATTATCTTTTGATATCAACCATTCATTCAAAAAGTGGTTAGGGTTTTGGTCTCTCTCGATTCTATTTAAGAGAGAATGCCCATCATCGTAAAGGGACTTTTGGACTTGGATTATTGGAAATAA